>CAKXYN010000043.1:1293750-2495000 GCA_935064755.1 Tragelaphus eurycerus | reverse complement strand
CCCCAGTGTTCACTGAGTCCTGATCAAGTCAGTTTACTAAGCCATTCTACTGACCTTGACCTCTTCAACTTCTGCATGTGCCCTGGAAGTCTTTCTGCTTGGTTTCCAATCTACTACTTGGTCTAATAATCCAACCTGTTTCCATTCTCTGAGCCCTGGCCCAGCATCAACTGCCATCTCGAGGTGTGCTCCCATCCATTTCTAGCTGGACTTGGTTCTCAGTTCTGACCTGGGACCACCCATGGACTCAGTACAAACCTAATAGAACACAGGGGCCTAAGTACTTCTTTACCCTCAGTATAAGGGGAAAAAAAAAAAAAAAACCTGCACAGCATTGTGCCTACAGTTAAAAATACTGCATCACATACTTTAAATTTTGCTAAGGGGATGAGATAGATCTTATGGTAAGTGCTGTTATTACATATACACAAAACAATATTTTATTTTTTATTTAAAATAAAGTATTATGTATATTTTAAAATAGTGGAATAACAATGATGGCAGGAGGAGACTTTTGGGGTTGATGGATTAGTTTATGATATAAGAGGTAGTTTCATAGGTATAGGCATGTGTCCAAACTTATGTTGTTTACATTAAATATATTGATGGATGTTAACTACACTTACTGTGGTGATCATTTTGCCATATATACAAATATTGAATCATTATGGTGTATATCTGAAACTAATATGTTATATGTCAATTATATCTCAATTTTTTAAATATTCAAAAAAGTACAGCTTTTTGAATGTCAATCATACTTCAATAAGTTGATATTTTTTAAAAAGGGAAAGAGGAAAAGAGAACAGAACTGACCTTACTTTTACTGCCTACCCAGGGGGATCGAGAGAGAGGCCCTCAGCTTATCTCTTTGACAGTATTGAAGAGCTTTCTGACGGCTCACCCTCATTTGCAAGGCAAGTGGTCCCCAGTAACATGCAAAAAGGACAGAGAGCAGCTCGGATATTCAGAGTAAGCATTATGTGAATTACTACAGAATACAGTCTGAGCCTGTTGTTAGGTAAGTTATTGCTGCCCTTTTTAAAAATTTAATTACAGTGTTTGAACATTATCTCATTTTAAAGATCCAGCTACCGCGGCTCAATTAAAATTCTAAGTGTCAGAGTGAGAAAAAGCCCCGAGTGGAGATCTAACTTCATCCTGAGCTTTAAACGTATGAAAACAGTTGGATGCTTTACAATCATAACAAGTCCTTTGGAGATGGACATTATTACCCTACAATCAATTCAAGATGCTTTACAATCCCTTTGCCAGCATGTGAAACCCCTGTGTACTTCATATAAGGAGCTAGTTATAAGCTGATAATACTCATTGCAGAAGAAGAAATACATCCACCCCTTCCCCAATCTCATCATAATCATATTTAAGCTCAACCAGGCACTTGACACATCTTACTATAATGTGGGAGCCTGAGAACAAGATGCTCAGTGGTTAAATTCTCCTAGAAGTGATGCTAGCTGATTATTTATATGCTGAGAAGGGAAAGAGAAGAGGAAGGGAAGGAATCCTATATCATGCCTTCACTTTTACTGTTATGACCAGAAATACCCTTCATCCTTCCCTCCCTCCACCTACCGCCCCAACCCATATCCCCCCCCCCAGCCTTGCAAACTCTTATTTGTGCTACAAATTCCAGGTGAAATGCCACCTATGCTATGAAGACTCCTTTGATTTTCCCTGGAAGTTGGCAGTTTCCTTCTGTGTTTCAACAGAATTTTTCCTCATTTATTCATTCCGTAGTACTGATTGGGTACATCCATGGTGCCAGGCACTGCTCAAGGTGCCTGAAATATAGCAAAGAAGAAAACAATTGAAATTTCTTCACTTGAGCTGCTTATTTAATAGAAGAAAGGGGGAACAAGTGAACATATGTTAAGATGAGGAAAGTGAAAGTCACTCAGCCGTGTCCAACTCTTTGCAACCCCATGGACTATACAGTTCATGGAAATCTCTAGGACAGAATACTGGGTAGCCTTTCCCTTCTCCAGGGGATCTTCCCAACCCAGGGATCAAACCCAGGTCTCCCACATTGCAGGTGGACTGTTTACCAGCTGAGCCACAAGGGAGTATATAATATAAAACATAAATCAGGGTCATGGGGATAAGAGGATGGCATGGGTAAGGAGGGGATGTTTTTTGACAGGGCTGCCAGGGAAAGCTTCTCTAATGAGATGTGAGCAACATGAAATGAAGCACAGAGTGAGTCCTGCAGGAAGACAAATTCCTCAACAAGGGAAATACACGCAGAAGCCTTAGGACAAAGGCAAGAGGAAGCTGCCCATGTTTGTGAAGTGCCAGGATGGCCATGGGGGCTGAACCAAGTGACACCACAGAAGGGATGAGATCTCAACTCAGGAGACGAGATCAAAGAGATAGACAGTGGCCAGACCATACTGGGACTTGTAGCTATGGTAAACACTGTGGGTTTTATCCCAAATCAGTGCAGAACCAATAGAAAGATGCTGAGCAAAGGAGCAGCATAAGTCACTCTTTTCTAACCCTTACCCAATGTGCTGCAACTATCAATGGGTCTGACTTCCCTGAGTCACACCTCCATCTCCCACCAACTAACACAGAATCCTGTTCACAAAAGGTGTTTAACTCTTCAGAGAACAAAAGAGGGAACAGAACAAATAGAAGACCCTGAACCGGCCATGCATAAACATGGGCACCAACACTGGCTACCCTATAATATCTTTCTCAGGAAAGGTGTAGCCTCCTAAGTTCTGCATCTCCCCACAGTTACCTTACATCAGGCTTTATTTAGAAAAGTTACTGTTCTCTGAGCACAGAAATAAACAATTACCCCAGTCTTCCCCAAACTACAGAGCACCAAGAGTCACTACTGAAAAAGGTTGCTCAAAATCTCTGCAACCAGAATTCCTGGGACATCAAAACAGCATTCCACTCCATTAGGGTTCAAGTTCCATTGCTACTACAGTCTGGATTGAAAATCACACCTTGCCCTCCAATAATACCCACTATAGATCTTTGTAAACGATTTGCTTGGAAGGAGCTCAAGGGATCAGATAGATTCTCTCCCGATCCCTGAGGTATCATGCAGTCTTAGTAAATAAGTCTTAGAGTCCTCAAAGCACTCTGAAAGATGAAAAATGAACTTATTTTGAACCCCTGGAGTTGCTGTACTTCTAGTTCAGAGGCTTTGCAAAAAGTGGGAAAGTAGTCTTATAAATTCTCATTTTTTTCTCAAGTTTAAAATGTCTGAATTTTACCAGCCAATCCACCTATTTCTGGGATCCACGCTGGCTTAAAAGAGGGAAATTTGACATCAATCAAGCCCATGAGTTGTACTTTCCTTGACTAGACAAGCTCAGGAGCAATTCATCTTCCCTCACCTGAAACTGAACAATTTAAAAGTCTCATCTGACTATTTATAAGTAGACATTGTGGTTGTCAGACTTCCCTGGTGGCTCATACAGTAAAGAATTTACCTGCAGTGCAAGAGACCTAGGTTCAATCCCTGGGCTGGGAAGATCCCCTGGAGAAAAGAATAGCAGCCCACTCCAGTGCTCTTGCCTGGAGAATCCCATGGACAGAGGATTCTGATGGGCTACAGTCCCTGGGACACAAAGAGCCAGACACAACTGAATGACTAACACACACATTAGTTGTCAGGCCCTTCCTCTTCCTGCCTCTGAATGCTGACAGGTGGATAGAACACCAGGCAGTGCCCTGGACACCCTCAAGCATCTGAACGACAGCCTTTTGCAGCAGGCCCCTCACTGCTGACCACAGAAGGCGAAGTATAGGCACCAATGACTAATGGGACTTTACCTGGCTTCATCCCCAGCAAGCCTCCAGTGGCCTCTGACTATGAATTCTGTGGCACCCTCCCCCTATTCCACTGTGTTCAAGATTCCAAGCCTCTCATGGGCTGCCAAGCTGCTTCTCCTTGGACTAACATTCCAGAGCCATCCTGAATCTATGCTGCACTTGCAGCTTTTGTCCGGTGTTTGTTAGAATGTTAGTTCAACTAAGTGATAGTAAATAATACTCCCCAAAGCAATGCATGATAAAAATAAGTTTGAAAACAGCTACGGTGAGTGAGTTGAAAGTAAAAGTTGCTCAGTCATGTCTGACTCTTTGTGACCCCATGGACTGTACAGTCCAGGGACTTCTCCAAGCCAGGATAGTGGAGTGGGTGAGTAGCCCATCCATTCTCCAGTGGATCTTCCCAACCCAGGGGTATCCTGCATTGCAGGTGGATTCTTTATCAACTGAGCTATAAGGGAAGACTTGCAGCTTTTGTCCAGTATTTGTTAGAATGTTAGTTCAGCTAAGTGATAGTAAATAATACTCCCCAAAGTACTGCATGATAAAAATAAGTTTGAGAACAGCTACAGTGAGTGAGTTGAAGAAACCAATATAATACACTGGTTAAGTAAACCTGCTGAGGAGCCGGGCAGCTGGATCTGATGCCTAAGCTCCATCATTTTACTAGCTTGGTGACCCTTGACAAGGCCACCAACAATAATGTTTGATCCTTGTCCATGAAGTGGGGGTAATGATTGAACCAACTTCATCATTCTGTAAGGATTCAATGTAGTGATGCATCTGAAGTGCTTAATACAAGGTCTAGGGCTTTATTACCTGATTTTATAGAGCCTTTAATATGCTAATATTTATTACAATTCACCATGAAAGACAGAGCATGGGTCATGTTTTTCAAGTTGATTTCATCCCATAACATTAATTTGTTTTACAAGACTATCTTGCAGACTTGGTGGTCCTTGGATCCTTTGTGGGAACCTGCCATGCGCTTGTGAGTGATGTACATACTAATTCAGGCTGGAATGCCATCAATCTCAACATGTCCAACCCAACAAAACTGTAATCACTCACATGAGTGAATGACGGAGATAACAGGTGAAAAATGGCATTTAAAGATAACACATTGGTCGAAATCCTTAAGAACTCTTCTGGGTGTTATTTCCAATTCTTCGGACTTGGCTTTGTACTATAGCTCTATCGCTTGCTCTCTGCATTACCTTGGGCACAGAACTCAACATCTCTGAACAGCAGTTTCCTAATCACAAAGACAGAAAAACAATACCTTCCTTGGCTGTGACGAGGACAAAATGAGACAATGATGGTCAAATATCTAGCACATTCTAGATGATCAGTTTTGCCTGCCCTTTCATTATGTTTCAAGATAAGTGCAAATTCAGGCTGAAAGCTATCACCATTTAAGGCAGGTCAGGCCAACAGCCCCAGTTTCCAACCCAAGGTTCTTCTGTGAATGGTGAAGTTAAAACCATCAAATGAATTCATTTGCTCTTTGCAAAAATCCTTCAGCATGTTTTGAAGGCTGGAAACAACCATGAAGCATTTCCACTTCTGGTTGGTATGATCAAGATGAAACACAAGACTCTAAAGTTACAAAACACAGAAAGACATCAATTGTTCCATATTCCCAATGCTGAGAGCAGAATACTCAGCATCAAATCATGACAGAACAAAAGGAAACAAACGGGCAGGCAGTGGTAATTTTCACTGTCTCTTTTAAACTCATCCATGCGCATCTACTATTTCTACAGAGCCAATTCTGCTAAACCAAGGATGGCTTTGCAGTCCAGATTGTCAAGGACAGTTATTTTAGGATAATTTCTTGTCCTTCTGCCTAGTCAGTCATTAATATGTCCCAAATATTCCACAATTTTCAGGAACCAAACCCTACCTTCCAAACTAAGAATTACCCCTGAAGTCAACCCAAAATTCCTTATCCAACTATATATGTTCCCAAATTCTGACTTCAGAGAATGTGGCCTCCACTACGGCCACAGGAAAATGAAATGTCCTTGGGGGTGATTTATGGAAAACAATCTAATGCAACTTCAGAAAGAAATCCTGTTTGGAAGGTGTAATGTGTAGAATCCAGGGACTTTTTAGCTACTTTCATCTCTTTGCCCTTGTATTACTTTCATCCTTTCAATCTGAAAAGCATCTGTCATGATTCCTCAACTGGCCAACTCCAGTAACAACAAAAATGCCAACATGGTAAATATATCCTCCGCACAGCCATCTAAGAACTCTAAAGTGACCATCTCAGCGTGACACTCTCCTGCTTTTCAACACCTCACAGCACCCTAAACCCAACAAAAGGAGGCCACCAACTCTGGTGGCTATAGGAACCAGGAGGTAGGTCATATGACTGCAGTAGGCTGACAGTCTGTAGTTTTGTTCATGAAACAAGCAGCCCTTTAACTTTACTTTTCTTTTTTGAATAAAAACGTGAGCCCAAGAACTTAATTTTTCTAACTGTACATTAATATATATATTTATATCAGATCAGATCAGTAGCTCAGTCGTGTCCGACTCTTTGCGACCCCATGAACCGCAGCACGCCAGGCCTCCCTGTCCATCACCAGCTCCCGGAGGTCACTCAGACTCATACGAATATATTTATATAAATACATAAAGATAGCAACCAACACTGGGTCTTACAGTGCTGAGGAGACAATTGGGGAGCTAGGGATTGGAGATATCAAGGGAATATTTTATGCAAGGATGGGCACGATAAAGGACAGAAATGGTAAAGACCTAACAGAAGCAGAAAAAATTAAGAAGAGGTAACAAGTATACACAGAAGAACTCTACAAAAAAGGTCTTAATGACCCGGATAACCACAATAGTGTAATCACTCACCTAGAACCAGATATCCTGGAATGTGAAGTCAAGTGGGCCTTAGAAAGCATTACTACAAACAAGGCTAGTGGAGGTGATAGAATTTCAGCTGAGCTATTTCAAATCCTTAAAAATGATGCTGTGAAAGTGCTGCACTCAATATATCAGCAAATTTGGAAACTCAGCAGTGGCCACAGGACTGGAAAAGGTCCATTTTCATTACAATCCCAAAGATGAGCAGTGCCAAAGAATGTACACACTACCATACAACTGTATTCATTTCACATGCTAGTAAGGTTACACTCAAAATCCTTCAAGGTAGGCTTCAGCAGTACATGAACTGAGAACTTCCAGATATACATGCTGGGTTAGGAAAGGCAGAGGAACCAGAGATCAAATTGTCAAATCCAATTCCAGAAAAAAACATCTAGTGCTTCATTGACTACACTAAAGCCTTTGATGGTGTGGATCAAAACAAACTGTTGAAAATTCTTAAAGAGATGGGAATACCAGACAACCTTACCTGTCTCCTGAAAAACCTATATGTGGTTCAAGAAGCAACCTTTAGAACCTTACATGGAACAACAGACTGGTTTAAAATTGGGAAAAGAGTATAACAGGGCTGTTTATTGTCACCCTGCTTATTTAACTTCTATGCAGAGTACATCATGAGAAATGCCAGGCTGGATGAATCACAAGCTGGAATCAAGACTGCCAGGAGAAATATCAATAACCTTAGATATGCAGATAATACCACTCTAATGGCAGAAAGTGAGAAGGAACTGAAGAGCCTCTTGATGAAGGTGAAAGAGGACAGTGAAAAAGTTGGCTTAAAACATTAAGAAAATGAAGATCATGGCATCCAGTCCCATCACTTCATGGCAAATAGATTGGAAAAAGTAGAAACAGTGACAGATTTTATTTTCTTGGGCTCCAAAATCACTGCAGAAGGTGACTGCAGTCATGAAATTAAATGATGCTTGCTCCTTGGAAGGAAAGCTATGACCAACCGAAACAGCATTAATTAAAAAGCAGAGATATTACTTTGCTGACAAAGGTCCACATAGTCAAATCTATGGTTTTTCCAGTAGTCATATACTGATGTGGACTGTAAAGAAGGCTGAGTAGCGAAGAATTGATACTTTCGAATTGTGGTGCTGGAAAAGACTCTTTAGAGTCCTTTAGATTGCAAGGAGGTCTAACCAGTAAATCCTAAGGGAAATCAACCCTGAATATTCATTGGAAAGACTGATGCTGTAGCTTGAACACTTTGGCCACCTGATGTGAAGAACTGACTCATCGGAAAAACCCTGATGCTGGGGAAGATTAAAGGCAGCAGGAGAAAGAGGAAACAGGATGAGATGGTTAGATAATATCACCAACTCAATGGACATGAATTTGAGAACACTCTGGGAGATAGTAAAGGACAGGGAAGCCTGCTATGCTACAGTCCATGGGGTCACAAAAAGCCAGATAAGACTTAGTGACTGAACACCACCACCAACAATAAGAGACTGAGGTCATCTGAAGATTGTGTCTCTTGCTTTTCATGAGAAGCTGGAAAGCTGGGACTTCAGGACAAATCACGAAATTTTTTTTTGTTTTTTAATTTTTACAATGTTGTATTGGTTTATGCCTTACAACAACATGAATCAGCCATATCACACATATATCACCTCCCTCTTGAGCACCTGCCTCATCCCACCCTTCTAGGTCTCCACACAGCACCAGGCTCAGTATCCTGTTATACAGCAACTTCTCACCAATGATCCACACACCCGTGTGTGTATGTGTGTTGATGCTTCTTTCTCCACTCATCCCACTAACTCCCTTCCACATTGTGTCCACAAGTATATTCTCTACATCTGCATTTCCATTCCTTCCCTGCAATGAGGTTCATCAAGACCATTTTTCTAGATTCCATATATATGAAAACACACATTTTTAAAAATTTGCAATAACTTCATGATTTTTTTAATCTTTAATGGAAAAAAAATACCATGGGGGCCATTACAATGTGAGCCAAACAAAGCTTTTCTGCAAGTCAACACTAGCCTGTACTTTCAACCTTTATCCCGTAAGATGAAGTCCATGTGTATGTGTGCTTAGTTGCTCAGTCCATGCTCATCAATAAATCCTTGCTCGTGTGGGGAGCCCACCAAGATCACCAGACTACCTTTCTGCCATCCCTGCCCTGCATGCTACACTTCAGCCCCAGGACCTCTTCCTGTGCCTCCTGCCACAAACATCCTTCATCTCTGTGCCACACCCATCTTAGGGATGAGACCCTCTGCTTCTCAGGAAAGGCTAGCATTGGTTAGAAGAGCCTCATTGCTTCCAGACAGACTGATAACCTTTCAGATGATGAACTGCTATTTCACTCCTACTAGGCTATCATTCCAAATAGGAAAAGGAGTACGTCAAGGCTGTATATTGTCACCCTGCTTATTTACCTTAATATGCAGAGTACATCATGAGAAATGCTGGGCTGGATGAAGCACAAGCTGGAATCAAGATTGCTGGGAGAAATATCAATAACCTCAGATATGCAGATGACACCACCCTTATGGCAGAAAGTGAAGAAGAACTAAAAACCCTCTTGATGAAAATGAAAGAGGAGAGTGAAAACGTTGGCTTAAAGCTCAATATTCAGAAAATGAAGATCATGGCATCTGGCCCCATCACTTTATGGAAAATAGATGGGGAAGCAGTGTCAGACTATTTTTCTGGGCTCCAAAATCACTGCAGATGGTGATTGCAGCCATGAAATTAAAAGACGCTTACTCCTTGGAAGGAAAGTTATGACCAACCTAGATAGCATATTCAAAAGCAGAGACATTACTTTGCCAACAAAGGTCCATCTAGTTAAGGCTATGGTTTTTCCATTGGTCATGTATGGATGTGAGAGTTGGACTGTGAAGAGGGCTGAGCGCTGAAGCATTGATGCTTTTGAACTGTGGTGTTGGAGAAGACTCTTGAGAGACCCTTGGACTGCAAGGAGAACCAACCAGTCCATTCTGAAGGAGATCAGCCCTGGGATTTCTTTGGAAGGAATGATGCTGAAGCTGAAACTCCAGTACTTTGGCCACCTCATGCGAAGAGTTGACTCATTGGAAAAGACTCTGATGCTGGGAGGGATTGGGGGCAAGAGGAGAAGGGGACGACAGAGGATGAGATGGCTGGATGGCATCACCGACTCGATGGACCTGAGTTTGAGTGAACTCGGAAGTTGGTGATGGACAGGGAGGCCTGGTGTGCTGCAAGTCATGGGGTTGCAAAGAGTCGGACACGACTGAGCGACTGAACTGAAATGAGGCTATCATTCGGAGAAAGCAATGGCACCCCACTCCAGTACTCTTGCCTGGAAAATCCCATGGACGGAGGAGCCTGGTAGGCTGCAGTCTGCGGGGTCATGAAGAGTCAGACACAACTAAGCGACCTCACTTTCACTTTTCACTTTCATGCACTGGAGAAGGAAATGGCAACTTACTCCAGTGTTCTTGCCTGGAGAATACCAGGGACAGGGGATCCTGGTGGGCTGCCGTCTAATGGGGTCACACAGAGTCGGACAGGACTGAAGCGACTTAGCAGCAGCAGACTATCATTGACTTCCCTGGTGGCTCGGACTGTAAAGCATCTGCCTGCAATGTGGGAGACCCATATTCGATCCCTGGGTTGGGAAGATCCCCTGGAGAAGGAACTAGCAACACATTCTAGTAGTCTTGCCTGGAAAATCCCATGGACAGAGGAGCCTGATAGGCTATAGCCCATGGGGCCGCAAAGAGTCGGACATAACTGAGCGACTTCACTTTCACTTTCAGGCTATCATTACTGGCAATGAATTCAATCAATTGGTGAGGAGGTACCTAAATTTAAAAAAAAAAAAAAGACACTGAGTTGATCTGCTCATTTGCCCTACCAAAAATGTAATTATAGTTTCACATACTGTGAAATTATACTTTGATTTCCAAGAAACAGATCTCTGGATACTTTTTACATACAGCACGTGCTCCATAAATGATTTTTGACCAGAAATGATATGGCCTGTGTATGCATCTCACTTTGACATTTATTAAGCACTTTTCCTCACAATGCAAAAATGTCACAGCAGCTATTATTATATTAGCTTCACATCTAGAGCCACTCCCTCCCTTTGCCCTCTATTTATAACACCCCATACACACCAGCCCCAGTCTAGCCCCTGAGAGTACAAAGCTGGCTTCTGCCCCAGGACTTTTGTACTGACTCTCCCATACCTTCTTTCCAATTTTCTCATAGCTGGCTTGTTCTTAGATTCAGTTCAAGTGCCTCATCTTCATAGGCCTGTCTGGCCTCTTCTCCATGGCCTGCCACTCATCCCTCTGTTTGATTATTTTCTTCCATGACATGTATAGTTCAGTATGCTTATGTATCTACCATCTAACTCACCCCACTAGAAGGCGAGCTCCCTGAAGTCAGACTTTCAGCATAGCCTCTTCACTACACCAGAATCCACCAGTGCTCCTGCCGAAGATTAGTATCTGACACAGACTAGTATCTAAGGAATGATGAATGAATGTCATTTTAACAGATTAACTCAGGGAATTATCTGAGGCTCAGGGAAGGGCCTGCCCAGGGTCTCCTGGATATTCACTGAGAGCCCAGAGGTGTGAACCCGAGTCACCTGACTTGTGCCAGCAATCCTTTCATAGTACCACCCTCATCACTAGTTTGGCAGTCTGGAATGCCTTTGACCTGGAACTCAGGAAGTCAGGGGGTTAAATCTTTCAGCAGTGACAAGGCCCTTTCCTCCACATTCCTCTCTGCAGAACCAAATGAGTGAATACCTATTACCCAGGCATTCAAGTGTTTCACAACTACTAATTCTAAGCAAAGTCAAAGATGACAGTTTAAATTCTCTAGAACTGCATTGAACAAATAAATTTTATGCATAAATATTAATGAAATTGTGACTTTTTTACTAAGAAAGCAAAGGTTAATGGCTCTGTTTGCCGATTTCCCATTTCTCAAACACTAAGCAATCCAAAATCTAATAAGCATATTTACAAGCATGAGCAAATTACTCAAAACATTATACTCTCTTGCTGTGACACTTCTTGTCCTCAATTAAGGTCAAAAATCATCTGAGCAGCTTCATTTCTTCCAACAAAGATTTAAATTTTATTTAATTAGTATGTTCCTGAAAAAACGCCTCATTTTCTTAACAAGTAAGCCTTCCATTCATTTATTTCTATATGAAAATTACTACTTTCTAATGCTCACCACAGCCTTCAAACTTTCCCTTGAAACTGTCTGCACTCTGCTAGGTGTAAAGATAAAATGATGAAAACCCTGGTCCCATGGGTCTTGTTTTCTCACATTTAAAAGTATCTCCCAAGAAAAAGAAATGCAAAAAAGCAAAATGGCTGACTGAGGAGGCCTTACAAATATCTGTGCAAAGAAGAGATGCAAAAAGCAAAGGAGAAAAGGAAAGATATAAACATCTGAATGCAGAGTTCCAAAGAATAGCAAGAAGAGATAAGAAAGCCTTCCTCAGCGATCAATGCAAAGAAATAGAGGAAAACAATAGAATGGGAAAGATTAGAGATCTCTTCCAGAAAATTAGAGATACCAAGGGAACATTTCATGCAAAGATGGGCACAATAAAGGACAGAAATGGTATGGATCTGACAAAAGCAGAAGATATTAAGAAGAGGTGGCAAGAATACACAGAAGAACTATACAAAAAAAGATCTTCACAACCCAGTTAATCACAATGCTGTGATCACTGACCTAGAGTCAGACATCCTGGAATGTGTAGTCAAGTGGGCCTTAAGAAGCATCACTATGAACAAAGCTCGTGGAGGTGATGGAATCCCAGTTGAGGTATTTCAAATCCTGAAAGATGATGCTGTGAAAGTGCTGCACTCAATATGCCAGCACATTTGGAAAACTCAGCAGTGGCCACAGGACTGGAAAAGGTCAGTTTTCCTTCCAATCCCAAAGAAAGGCAATGCCAAAGAATGCTCAAACTACCGCACAATTGTACTCATTTCACACGCTAGTAAAGTAATGCTCAAAAATCTCCAAGCCAGGCTTCAGCAATATGTGAACCGTGAACTTCCTGATGTTCAAGCTGGTTTTAGAAAAGGCAGAGGAACCAGAGATCAAATTGCCAACATTCACTGGATCGTGGAGAAAGCAAGAGAGTTCCAGAAAAACATCTATTTCTGCTTTATTGACTATGCCAAAGCCTTTGACTGTGTGGATCACAATAAACTGTGGAAAATTCTAAGAGAGATGGGAATACCAGACCACCAGACCTGCCTCTTGAGAAACGTGTATAGAGGTCAGGAAGCAACAGTTAGAACTGGACATGGAACAGCAGTCTGGTTCCAAATAGGAAAAGGAGTACGTCAAGGCTGTATATTGTCACCATGCTTATTTAACTTATATGCAGAGTACATCGTGAGAAACGCTGGGCTGGATGAAGCACAAGCTGGAATCAAGATTGTCAGGAGAAATATCAATAACCTCAGATATGCAGATGACACCACCCTTTTGGCAGAAAGTGAAGAACTAAAGAGCCTCTTAATTAAAGTGAAAGAGGAGAGTGAAAAGGCTGGCTTAAAGCTCAACATTGAGAAAATTAAGATCATGGCATCTGGTCCCATCACTTCATGGTAAACAGATGGGGCAACAATAGAAACAGTGAGAGACTTTATTTTCTTGGGCTCCAAAATCACTGCAGATGGTGATTGCAGCAATGAAATTAAAATACACTTGCTCCTTGGAAGGAAAGTTATAACCAACCTAGACAGCATATTAAAAAGTAGAGCCATTACTTTGCCAACAAAGGTCCATCTAGTCAAGGCTATGGTTTTTCCAGTAGTCATGTATGGATGTGAGAGTTGGACTATAAAGAAAGCTGAGCACCGAAGAATTTGAACTGTGGTGTTGGAGAAGACTCTTGAGAGTCTCTTGGACTGCAAGGAGATGCAACCAGTCCATCCTAAAGGAGATCAGTCCTGGGTGTTCATTGGAAGAACTGATGTTGAAGCTGAAACTCCAATACTTTGGCCACCTGAGGCAGAGCTAACTCATTTGAAAAGACCCTGATGCTGGTAAAGATCGAGGGCAGGAGGAGAAGGGGATGATAGAGGATGAGATGGTTGGATGGCATCACCAACTCAATGGACATGAGTTTGTGTAGGCTCCGGGAGTTGGTGATAAACAGAGAGGCCTGGCGTGCTGCAGTTCATGGGGTTGCAAAGAGCCAGAGATGACTGAGCAACTGAACTAGATGATGCATACATAAGTTTTATCTGCTGTTTCCTTCTTCAAGAAGAAGCTTCCTTCCAGAAGGAGATCCCATTTCCCAGAGACTATCTCCCATCTATTCTTACCCTTTTCAGCTTTTCTCTATTTTGGTTAATTTGTTTAACTAAAAACTTGAGCAAAGTAAACTCAAGGAACTACACACTATGTGACATGCAAACACAAAGATAAAAAAGTCCCCCCCTCCTCCTGTCTGCTCAGAGCACAGGACCTCCCAGTAGCCCAACTCAGAACCTGGGGCGTCACCCTTGACCCCTCCCTCTCTGCTCCCCACAACATCCAACACAACCACAGCCAGTTCGCACCACCTCCTAACTGTCTCTTAAATGAATCCATTTCTCTCTATCTGCACCACCATTATCAGACACAGTCCAGGTCTCCATCCTCTTGAATCCAGATTCTGGAAAGCTTCAGCAACCTTCTAACTGGCCTCCCATCTCCAATTTTGCCTCTTCCGTGCAGTTCTCCACTAAGCAGCAGATGTGATTTTTCTAAAATACAAATCTAATCATGGCACACCTGTACTTAGATCCCTTCCATGACTTCTCATTGCCCTTGGAGTAAAGGCTAAGCCCGATGAATAGCTTAGAAGGCCATTCACAGTCCAGCCTCTTGCTTAACTCTCTGGTTCACTTCTGGCCACATCTCGCCCCTATGTCCCTATCTACGCTCTGCCCACTCTCCAACAACATGGCATTTTTCTTCAATTAATTTAACCCACCATGATCACTCTCATCTCTCGCCCCTTCACTCATGTTGCATCCAGAACTCTCTTCTGTGTTCATCATCGTCTGGCTGATTTCTACTTACTATACTTTGCCTCTTAAGCATAACCCTCACTGAGAAGACTTTCCAATCTCTTTTGGGAAAATCAAGGTATTCTGTTCTGTGCTCCCTATATTCCTAGCAAGGTACTAACCACACTTTGTGGTATTTCACTGATTCTCTCTACCCCTGCATGCTTCACAGTTGTATCCCAGTATCTACCACCACACAAGGTATGTGACAGATTTTCATTAATATTTCCTGAACATTATTGATGAAGGGGTTTTCAGTCTACTAAGAACACAGTTCTAAATCTACAACCTCCCCAAATTTATTTGCAAAGTGACAACCTACTTGTACACTTTGAAAACAGCATAGAGATATCTGCATTTGGTCAAGATTCCAATTTGAACTTGCTTCTTTCCTTCCCAATTGTAAGCAGTTTAACAACTGAAGTCATCTACTTTTCTTTTTAATATAAGCCTTATGCTATTTGTCCTTGAGGGAAGAATTAAACTTGAGTTTATATAAGAGCTTTAATTTGTAAAAATGTACTGTTAATCATCCATGAAAAACTTTTCTCTTGGGTTATGTTCAAAACAGGTAATACTCTTCTAGAATTCCTTCCACCTCCCAGCCCTCCATTCTGACAGGCTTCAATAAATCGTCTGAAACTGCAAAACAATTTACATATTAGCATAAATCATCCATAATTAGGAAGGCAAATCTGCAGCTTAGAAACTACCAAATGCATTCCATTAGGACAATCACTGTTTCTAGATTATACATAACAATGTCTTAATGTAAAAACCTAAACACTATTTCAAATGATGAGGAATTGCCAATATCTACCTTTTTCACTTCTGAAGAATTTGGGAAGGTATGAGGAAATATCTCTGATGCTGGGAGGGATTGAGGGCAGGAGGAGAAGGGGGCAACGAGATTTGTTGAGTGCAGATGAATGAGACTGGGAAACATTCACCTGACCTCTGATGGGTCCTGCAGTACTGGGACATGACCTCCTAGATGGAGCTGGTGATGGACAGGGAGGCCTGGCGTCGTGTCAGTTCATGGGCGACCCCAAAGAGTCGGACACGACTGAGCGACTGATCTGGATCTGATCTGATCTGATAAGGAAATATCCTACTCCAAAAAAAAAAAAACCCTGAGGAGAGAAAGGGCAATGACATTTGTTGAGTGCCTAGAAACCCCATGAGACATGAGGAAACATTCACCAAACACTTCCGTGCATGAATCCTCCCAATAACTATGACATTAGGCTTCCTAGATGGTGCTAGTGGTAAAGAATCCACCCACCAATGCAAGAGACTCAGGTTCTATTCCTGAGTCAGAAGATCCCCACCTAGCGCCCAAACTAGGAAACGGTAACCCACTCAGCATTCTTACCTGGGAAATCCCATGAAGAAAGGAGCCTGGTGGGCTATAGTCCAGGAGGTCGCAAAGAATCAGACACAACTGAGTGTGCACACACACACACACACACACACAACATCATTAACTTCTCTTTCCATAAAAGAACACCAAGGTTGAGGTAAATTAAAAGCAACTGCAAAAGCTCACACATCTGATAGCTGATAGACTCAGGAACTGAACCCACATCAATCAGGCATCAAAGTAGAAAGCTCTTTCTGCCACAAGAACTACAAAAACTGAAGACTAACTTTTGAAATACAAAAAGTTTTAAAAGAGATGCCTTCTTACCAATTCAAAAATGTCCTCTTCATCTCAAAACAGTGTTCCAAAGTAAGCTTTTTCTTAGACCCCCAACTTTCAGATTCCTGGCTAATTATGTTTAGATTAAATTTTATCTATCATTTAGAAGTAAAATTGAAAATCAGATGATTTACCATTATATCTTATAGAGTTGCATATATTGGCAGAACGTTCAATTAGACTTAATCCACGTTAATTGAGCTTTCCATTTTAACAAAGCTCTTTATTAACATACTTTAATCAGAAAAAATAAACATTAAATCTGCATTGCTATTAAGATAGCTCAGCAAGACATTCATCTTTGTTGGCTCTACCAATGTGCTCAACTGGCACTATAAAAAAAAAGGATAAAAATCCATCAAATTAGAAATACAGGTAAGAATAGCAGAGTGCTTATTCCACTACATAAAAGAGTCTATTTCAATTACTACCTCCAGGTATGTTTGCGGTTGTCTTTATATTTAAGCTTTCCATTTCATTTTATCTACTCACTCCCCTGATATTCAAGGGAACTCAACTGGCTCAGTTTCCAAGGGAGTTTCTAGATACCATTGTGCCAAGTAGTTCATTCCTAGTTTAAGGAATCATCTCCCAAATGATCCACTTCCAGCTGCTGGAATCCCACCAGGTGAGAGGGATGCCTGCCTTTAGCTAGAAGGAACCTCGGCCACTGAATGAACTCGTCTGTCATTAATTCAGTAATGCCCTTGCCTGAGAAGAGCTGGAAGCCTGGCAGAAACTGGAAGCAGTGATTTCCAACACAGTAAATGCAGCTTTTCTGGATGACAGAAAAGGCACTGGATGATGACCTGCCATGATACACAGGAGGGAGAGTGTTCCGATCCAAACTGTGATTCCCCATGGTGCTTCATCAGCAAAGGTGACTTTTCACTGGAAATTGAACATTGCCAGAAGGTTTGGGTGATAGATACTGTTTTCCTTTAGCCAGTGAACTAAAGTGGCTCTTTGCTCATCTGGCCACTTCCCTAGCATCCACCTTCCCCTCAGCATCAAATTTCCACCTTAACATCACCCCATCATGGCTTTTTTGTTTTTTAAGTTACAGCCAACAACTATGGTAGATGTTTAGCAAATACTACTTTTTTCCCCAAATTTTAGACTTTTCATTTGGTATTGGGGTATAGCCGATTAATCATGCTTTGGTAGTTTCAAGTGAACAGTGAAGGGACTCAGCCATACATATATATGTATCTATTCTCCCCAAAAACTCTCTCCCATCCAGACTGGCATATATCATTGAGTAGAGTTCCCTGTGCTATACAATAGGCCCTTGATGGTTTCCATTTTAAACATAGCAGTGTGGCAAATACTTCTAGTCGTACAAAAATCCCAAGGAGTTACTCGTTTCCATCTCCAGGTACCAGCATCTTTGCCCTTTTCACTGTCCTATGAAACCTCCCACATATAGTACATCAGGGCAGTATCTATTACGAGGACAATATATTCCATGCGAACCTTGGGAATCAGACATGACATTTCTGAGGAGCCCTAAGCAGAGCCAAAGAAAAGGAATCATCTGTCTGCTTAGTATCAACAGTTGCTAATTACATACTATGTGCCTCTGAGTCAGATTAGAGATCAGTTGCTCAGTCGTGTCCGACTCTCTGCGACCCCATGAATCGCAGCACGCCAGGCCTCCCTGTCCACAAACAACTCCTGAAGTTCATTCAGACTCACGTCCATCGAGTCAGTGATGCCATCCAGCCACCTCATCCTCTGTCGTCCCCTTCTCCCCTTGCCCCCAATCCCTCCCAGCATCAGACTTTTTTCCAATGAGTCAACTCTTCGCATGAGGTGGCCAAAGTACTGGAGTTTCACCTTTAGCATCATTCCTTCCAAAGAAATCCCAGGGCTGATCTCCTTCAGAATGGACTGGTTGGATCTCCTTGCAGTCCAAGGGACTCTCAAGAGTCTTATCCAACACCACAGTTCAAAAGCATCAATTCTTCGGCACTCAGCCTTCTTCACAATCCAACTCTCACATCCATACATGACCACAGGAAAGACCATAGCCTTGACTAGACGAACCTTTGTAGGCAAAGTAATGTTTCTGCTTTTGAATATACTATCTAAGTTGGTCATAACTTTCCTTCCAAGGAGTAAGCGTCTTTTAATTTCATGGCTGCAGTCACCATCTGCAGTGATTTTGGAGTCCCCAAAATAAAGTCTGACACTGTTTCCACTGTTTCCCCATCTATTTCCCATGAAGTGATGGGACCAGATGCCATGATCTTCGTTTTCTGAATGTTGAGCTTTAAGCCAACTTTTTCACTCTTCACTTTCACTTTCATCAAGAGGCTTTTTAGTTCCTCTTCACTTTCTGCCATAAGGGTGGTGTCATCTGCATATCTGAGGTTATTGATATTTCTCCTGGCAATCTTGATTCCAGCTTGTGCTTCTTCCAGTCCAGCGTTTCTCATGATGTACTCTGCATAGAGGTTAAATAAGTAGGGCGACAATATACAGCCTTGATGTACTCCTTTGCCTGTTTGGAACCAGTCTGTTGTTCCATGTCCAGTTCTAACCATTGCTTTCTGACCTGCATACAGGTTTCTCAAGAGGCAGGTCAGGTGGTCTGGTATTCCCATCTCTTTCAGAATTTTCCACAGTTTATTGTGATCCACATAGTCAAAGGCTTTGGCATAGTCAATAAAGTAGAAGTAGATGTTTTTCTCGAACTCTTCCTTTTTTGATGATCCAGCAGATGTTGGCAATTTGATCTCTGGTTCCTCTGCCTTTTCTAAAACCAGCTTGAATATCTGAAAGTTCTCGGTTCACATATTGCTGAAGCCTGGTTTGGAGAATTTTGAGCATTACTTTACTAGCATGTGAGATGAGTACAATTGTGCGGTAGTTTGAGCATTCTTTGGCATTGCCTTTCTTTGGGATTGGAAGGAAAACTGACCTTTTCCAGTCCTGTGGCCACTGCTGAGTTTTCCAAATTTGCTGGCATATTGAGTGCAGCATTTTCACAGCATCATCTTTCAGGATTTGGAATAGCTCAACTGGAATTCCATCACCTCCACTAGCTTTGTTCATAGTGATGCTTTCTAAGGCCTACTTGACTTCACATTCCAGGATGTCTGGCTCTAGGTCAGTGATCACACCATCATGATTATCTGGGTCGTGAAGATCTTTTTTGTACAGTTCTTCTGTGTATTCTTGCCACTCTCTTAATATCTTCTGCTTCTGTTAGGTCCATACCATTTCTGTCCTTTATCGAGCCCATCTTTGCATGAAATGTTCCTTTGGTATCTCTGATTTTCTTGAAGAGAGATCCCTAGTCTTTCCCATTCTATTGTTTTCCTCTATTTCTTTGCATTGATCGCTGAAGAAGGCTTTCTTATCTCTTCTTGCTATTCTTTGGAACTCTGCATTCAGATGTTTATATCTTTCCTTTTCTCCTTTGCTTTTTGCTTCTCTTCTTTTCACAGCTATTTGTAAGGCCTCCCCAGACAGCCAAACAAGAGATGACAAGAGTGAATGTCGACATTCTAGGAATCAGCGAACTGAAATGGACTGGAATGGGTGAATTTAACTCTGTTGCTGCTGCTGCTAAGTCGCTTCAGTCGTGTCCGTTCTGTGCGACCCCGTAGACGGGCTCACTAGGCTCCCCCGTCCCTGGGATTCTCCGGCGGATCTGGAGTGGGTTGCCATTTCCTTCTCCAATGCAGGAAGTGAAGTGAGTCGCTCAGTCGTGTCTGACCATTATATCCACTACTGCGGGCAGGATCCCTCAGAAGAAATGGAGTGGTCATCATGGTCAACAAAAGAGTCCGAAATGCAATACTTGGATGCAATCTCAAAAATGACAGAATGATCTCTGTTCGTTTCCAAGGCAAACCATTCAATATCACAGTAATCCAAGTCTATGCCCCAACTAGTAATGCTGAAGAAGCTGAGGTTGAACGGTTCTATGAAGACCTACAAGACCTTTTAGAACTAATATCCAAAAAAGATGTCCTTATCATTATAGGGGACTGGAATGCAAAAGTAGGAAGTCAAGAAACACCTGGAGTAACAGGCAAATTTGGCCTTGGAATACAGAATGAAGCAGGGCAAAGACTAATAGAGTTTTGCCAAGAAAATGCACTCGTCATAACAAACACCCTCTTCCAACAACACAAGAGAAGACTCTATACATGGACATCACCAGATGGTCAACACCGAAATCAGATCGATTATATTCTTTGCAGCCAAAGATGGAGAAGCTCTATACAGTCAGCAAAAACAAGACCAGGAGCTGACTGTGGCTCAGACCATGAACTCCTTATTGCCAAATTCAGACTGAAATTGAAGAAAGTAGGGAAAACCACTAGACCATTGAGGTATGACCTAAATCAAATCCCTTATGATTATACCGTGGAAGTGAGAAATAGATTTAAGGGCCTAGATCTGATAGATAGAGTGCCTGATGAACTATGGAATGAGGTTCGTGACATTGTACAGGAGACAGGGATCAAGACAATCCCCATGGAAAATAAGTGCCTCTGAGTACCACCTGGCAAAACCCCTTGTGTGATGCAGTCTCTTACCTACGCTATTATCATTATTTGGGCACAGACCACATTCCAAACAATCAGACAGAGACTGCCTAGTTACTCCAATAACCAGGCTTTCTCATCCTTGGCACACAGTTAGAACCAATTTCCCAGTAATAGTCAATAAAATGTGGTACAGGCAATGCATGACACTTCCAGGATTAGCCCTTAAAGCTATCCAGGGAAATTATGACAAAAGTCTAATCATAGTAGAAGCTATTAATCTATCTCTCCTGGAATGTCATAGTTCAAGGTCATAAAATAAAACACTTAGTTGAATAACGCAACTAAGATGCTACACAAAGGTTTATCTGTGTACACACAAACTACACATCCTTTTAAGATGTTTCCCCTCAGAAAATAAAAGTAGTGAGTACGTACAGGTACCAGAAAAGATTTTCACTCTCATTATCTTACAGCACATATTATACATCTTTAATTAACCATAAAAACCAGAAGTCATCCATTAAGTACTTCTTCATTTAATCACTTCGAAACGTTTAAATATTCCTCTAACTTTGATCAAAAAGAGGGGGAGTTAAACTTAAATTTAAGAACTATAGAAAAGAACTGAAAATGAAAACAGTATATAGCAGTATCCATGGGCTATATTCAAACTGACACTCATAGGAAAATATAAAGTCTTCAGTGATTTTACCAGTAAACAGAAAATACTGAAAACAAATAAACTAAAACATCGAAGGAGCCAATAAAAATACCAAAGTGATTGAAAAAGAGGCAAGAAGAAAAAATCAATGAATTTAAAGTGAAAAAAAAAAAGCAGACCTCAATTAAACTTAAGAACTGTTTCATTAAAAAGGTCAATTAATTACACAATCCATGATGAGCTTCACCAAGAAGGAAATATATATATGTTTCATATTACAAGTTAATGAAGAAATAACCACAAATATAAAAATTTTATTAAGTAAAGGAATATAATGTCCAACTATTTTCCCAAAAGAGGGATATCTCAATAAAATATATGATTTCAACAAAATGTAAATTGGTCCACAGAAGAGTCTAAAATTAATAGAACAATACCATAAAAGAGATGAGAAATGAACATTTTCAGTAATAAAAGATTTCCCAGCCTCCCCAAACACAAATTATCAGCCCACATTATTTTCAGGCAAATTCTATCAGAAACATTTATAAAAGAGGTATTGCCTATATATTTAAACCAATCCAAAGCATAAAATTCAAAAAGCTTTGAATTAAATCATGTAGTCAGAGAAAGCTACTGTATCTCACTTATGAGTTAAAAAGTATTTAATGAGTTTAAAGTGTTTAGAACAATGTCTAGCATTTATCAGCACTTAAATAATTACCATTTTATTATTATTATGCAAAAATCTTAAACATTAGTAAATATAAATTTAAGGATTTCAGAAATAATTCAACTTTATGGACTCAATGCAATTAATGTTAATAAATGAAAGAAAAAAATTATTATTTCAAAAGGTACCCAGAGAGGGTGTTAAATAAAATGTTACAGCTGTTCATAATTTTTGGCCTTTTAAATCAGATGACAATTTTGTGTGCGTGTATATATACAAAACACACACACATATATACACTATATATACATATATATATATAAGCAAGATGGATTTAATAACATGCAACAGCCGTTCATGATCTTTTGACCTTCCAGTAAATCAGGAACAGAACTGTTTCCTTTACATGGTAACGTATGTGTGTGTATATACATATATACATGTAAGATAGATTAGAAACTATCAGACATTATATTAAACAGATAAGGAAACATTAAGATAGTACTGTCTGCAGCTTCTCTCTGACTTTAATGAGGACCTTTAATCTCAAGAGTCTAGCCAGTATCATAAGACAAGAAAAAGGGATAGCTACTATAAATACTGGAATGAGAGAGACAAAACTCATTATTATCAAGTTACAAAACAGTATATTTAAAATCAAGGTGGATCATTTGAAGAAAACAAAAACAAAATAATTTAAACGCCTAGTGCCTGTGGACTAAGTCACTTCAGTCATGTCCAACCCTTTGCAGCCCCGTAGACTGTAGCCCACCAGGCTCCTCTGCCCATAGGGATTCTCCAGGCAAGAATACAGGAGTGGGGTTGCCATGCCCTCCTCCAGGGCATCTTCCCAACCCAGGGATCAAACCCGAGTCTCCTGTATTGCAGGCAGATTCTTTGCCATTTGAGTAAGCCACCAGAGAAGCAAACGCCTAGTACATAATACATAATCAACAAATGTTGGCTAAAAAAAAAAAACTATTCCATATAACTCACAGAGCCTAAAAGTCTAATACAAAAATCAGACCAAAGGCATCAAAAGAAAACTACAAATCATTCTTTCTCATGAATATAGATACAAAAATTAATATACTATCAAATCAAATCCAGGAACATATGAAAAGAACTATATCCCACATGACTAAGTGGGATTTATCCCACGTATGCAATCTTAGTATAATGTCCAAAATCAACTAGTATAATATCCCACATCAATAGAATAGGATAAAACTACATGATCATCTTGATAGATACAGAAAAGCACTTGAAAAATGTTAATACTCTTTCATGATAGAAAACACTCCAACTAGAAATGGAAAAGAACTTCCTCAACCTGATAAAAGCATGTTAGGAACAGAAGGAAATTTCTTCAACCTGGTTAAAATCATCGAAGAAAATTTACAGCTAACATCACACATCATAGTGAAAAATTGAAAGCTTTCCTCCTTAAGACCAGAAACAAGACTATCTACTCCTATCACTTCTAGTCAACATTGTACTGTAAGTTTTACTCAAAGCAATTAGTCATAAAAATAAAAGACATTCAGATAAGACAGAAATAAAACTATTTGTAGATGATTTGATCTTTTAAGTAAAAATTTAACAAATTCTTTAAAAATATGATTAGAATAAAATAAATCAGCAAAGCTGCAGGATACAAGATTAATATGCAAAGATCAATTTGAATTTCTATAAAGTAGCAATGGGCAGACATGAAATTAGTAATTACATTTATAATGGCATCAAAAAGAGTATTTAATAACCATTTTTTAAAAACATTAACAAAAAACATGCACTTGTGGCAGATTCATTTTGATGTATGGCAAAAGCAATATAATATTGTAAAGTTAAGCAAAATAAAATTTAAAAAAAGTCATGCAAAACTTATACTCTGAAAGTACAAAACACTGTTGGAAAAAAATAAACACCACCTAAATAAATGGAAAGACATTTTATGTCTATGGATCAGTTGACTTAATATTGTTCAGATGGCAATACCACCCCACACTGATCTACAGATTCAGTGCAATCCCTTTCAAAGTCCAGCTGATATTTTAGCAGAAATTGAAAAGCGGGTCATAATACTCATATGGAAATTCAAGAGAACTGAAATAGCCAAAACAATCTTGAAAAGGAAGAAACAAAGTTGCAGGACTCACATTTATTGACTTCAAAACTTAACACAAAGCCAAATCATCAAAACAGTCCTGGCATAAGAACAGACATATATATCAGTGGAATAGAATTTGAGACCCCAGAAATAAACCATCATATTTATGCACAATTGATCTTCAACAAGGTTACCAAGAAAATTCATTGGTCTTCAACAAATGGTGCAGGGACAACTGGCTATCCACATCAAAACATCAAGTTGGACCACTACCTCACAGCACAGAGAAAACTGACTCAAAATCTATCGAAGATCTAAATGTAAGTATTAAGCCTATAAAACTCTTTAAAGAAATCATATACAGTGAATTTTCAGACTCAGGATTAGGCAATGGTTTCTTCAAAAAGAAGTACAAGCAACAAAAGAAAAACTGAACATCAAATTTAACAACTTTTTTGCCTCCAAGTATATCATGAAGAAAATGATAGAATCTACAGAATAGTGGGGGGGAATCTATAAATCATATGTAATAAGGGACTTGTATCTATAAAATAACTAATACAAAATCATAGAGACAAACAACCCAACTAGACATGGACAAATGCTCTGAATAGACAATTTTCCAAAGAGGATATATAGCAGCCAATAAGTATCTGAAAAGATACTCAACATTATCTGCCATCAGGAAAATCTAAATGTATAGCAAAGGGACCAATACTCAACAATTCTCAGTGGTTACCTAAATGGGAAGGAAATCAAAAAAAAAGGGGGGGGGGGGGATACATGTATACGTGCAGCTGATTCACTTTGCATACACCAGAAACATAACATTGTAAAGTAACTGTACTCCAGTTAATAAAAAGTCACAGTGCAATATCACTTCACATCTACTAGGATGACTATATCAAAAAGAAAGATAATAATGAGCATTAACAAGAATGTGGAGAAATTGGAACTCTCATACACTGCTGGTAGAAATGTAAAATGGTGCAGGCACTTTGAAAGACAGTCTGACAATTCCACAAAACAGTTAAACATAGTGACTATCTGATTCAGCAAGTCTACTCCTAGTTAATACCAAGAGAATAAAAATATGTATCCATGCAAAAATTTATACAGGAAAGCTCATTGCAGCATTATTCATAATAGCCAAAAGAGGAAACAACTCCAATGCCCCATCAATTGATGAATGGATAAATAAAAGGTATCCAAACAATGCAATATTATTCTGCAATAAAATGAAATGAACTACTGGCCCACACTACCAACATGAAAGAACTTTGAAAACATTCTAATAAAAGAAGCCAGCTACAAAGGATCACATATTGTATGATGCCATTTATATAAAATGTCCAAATAGGCAAATCCAGAGAGACAGAAGGCTATTGCCAAAGGCTGGGGGAATGATGAGGAGATGGTGGAGTGACAGCTAAGAGGTGTGAGATTTCTATGGGAGGTAGGTAGTGAAAACCAGATCTTTATTACCTAATGCCAAGTGCATTACAGATTCAGGTTAATCCTTTATAGTAATACTTCCCCTTGATAAGACTAAACAGACATGGAGGAAAACACCATAGAATTAAGAAATGGAGAGGAATGTTTTATATTTCCTCATTTATTTTGTTTGAGTCAAGACCTGAGGTTTTCCTATTACAATGAAAAATGGTCATATGATTTCCATTCAGTGATCCTCAGGTTCTATTAGAAATCTGCCAGGAAAGTAAGAAAAGGTAGCCTCAGATGACTCTACATGACAACACCAAAAGGGTTTTCAAAACCTTTCTTAAGATATGGATTTTTTTAGATTCCAAAAGAGAAACCCATAAAATAGTGTTTTAAGACTTAGGATTAGACAAAGAAAGGAAATATATTTTTTAGGAGTTGTGCACTTAACATACACTTTGTTTTTTCATGCTTACCACCACCCTGCAAAGTAGATGATTACCCCCATTTACAGACATGGAAATTGAGGTTTCAAGACATTCCATGGCAGGTATGGCAAAGCTAAAAGTCAAACTCCAGGCTCCACGACAACTGACTCTGGAGCTCTCCTGTATCAGCTGCCATTCCACTCCTCACCTGCTTTGGGAAGCTCTCTGCTTCCACTGAGAAGCATTTGAAGACACCGTACATTCTACTTCTGGACATTTATATGGTCCTCAAGCGCAGAAGGTCCTCACACCCAACCTCTAAGCCAGTGAGGCAAGGACATGACCTTCCCATGTCTGTGAAGCTGAGACTGGCTTGACATCTCCACCCTTGGGCAATAAGAAACCTGCGCTTTCTCCCACCCTACAGAACACAGGGACTTTAACCATACTTGCTCACCAATACAAACGCCAGCTTGCTTTCTCCACGCTGACCCAGAAACAGCCAGCTCACCGTACTGCTGGCAGCATCCTCACTGAAGGCTCGGGGCCCATCACATCCCTCTGAGGCTGAGGACAAACTTAACCAGTGAAAAGAGACAGAATGGTTGATCCTCACCTCTGCTGGAAATGTGCATGAAAAGACCCTCGGCTCCAGCCAAACTAGTCTATTATCTGCTCTTTTCTCTTCACCAAAAAAAAAAAAAAAAAAAAAAAGAATTCTGTTTCCTTAATTTCTCCCCTGTGAGACTGCCCACACTGCTCTCCCTACTTCGGTACCCTTCCCTTTCCCTTGCCTGCAAAACTCAACCTGTTTCAAGAGTCTCACCTCTAGGTCATCTTCCTTAACCGCCAACTTAATATACAGAATTCACTGAACCTAACACCTAAAAGCAAGAGAGTTCCAGAAAAACATCTATTTCTGCTTTATTGACTATGCCAAAGCCTTTGACTGTGTAGATCACAATAAACTGTGGAAAATTCTGAGAGAGATGGGAATACCAGACCACCTGATATGCCTCTTGAGAAATCTGTATGCAGGTCAGGAAGCAAGAGTTAGAATTGGACATGGAACAACAGACTGGTTCCAAATAGGAAAAGGAGTACGTCAAGGCTGTATATTGTCACCATGTTTATTTAACTTATATGCAGAGTACATCATGAGAAATGCTGGACTGGAAGAAACACAAGCTGGAATCAAGATTGCTGGGAGAAATATCAATAACCTCAGATATGCAGATGATACCACCCTTATGGCAGAAAGTGAAGAGGAACTCAAAAGCCTCTTGATGAAAGTGAAAGTGGAGAGTGAAAAGGTTGGCTTAAAGCTCAACATTCAGAATATAAAGATCATGGCATCTGGTCCCATCACTACATGGGAAATAGATGGAGAAACAGTGGAAACAGTGTCAGACTTTATTTTTCTGGGCTCCAAAATCACTGCAGATGGTGACTGCAGCCATGAAATTAAAAGACGCTTACTCCTTGGAAGGAAAGTTATGACCAACCTAGATAGCATATTCAAAAGCAGAGACATTACTTTGCCTACAAAGGTTCGCCTAGTCAAAGCTATGGTCTTTCCTGTGGTCATGTATGGATGTGAGAGCTGGACTGTGAAGAAGGCTGAGTGCCGAAGAATTGATGCTTTTGAACTGTGGTGTTGGAGAAGACTCTTGAGAGTCCCTTGGACTGCAAGGAGATCCAACCAGTCCATTCTGAAGGAGATCAGCCCTGGGATTTCTTTGGAAGGAATGATGCTAAAGCTGAAACTCCAGTATTTTGGCCACCTCATGCGAAGAGTTGACTCATTGGAGAAGACTCTGATGCTGGGAGGGATTGGGGGCAGGAGGAGAAGGGGACGACAGAGGATGAGATGGCTGGATAGCATCACTGACTCGATGGATGTGAGTCTGAGTGACCTACGAGAGCTGGTGATGGATAGGGAGGCCTGGCGTGCTGCAGTTCATGGGGTCGCAAAGAGTCGAACACGACTGAGTGACTGATCTGATCTGAACACCTTTCCATTATTTTTGGCCTCAGTGGGCCTATCTAGGTTGACATATCAAGAAGTAGTACAAGGAAGGTTTACTGAACTCTGGTTCCCCAGTACAGACTCTGACATGAGAATGTAAGAGCAAGTGATCTATTAAAGAAGTGCTTCCAGGAGAGGGAGGGAGTAAAACAGAAAGTTGCAGCCTCAGCCTGTTTCCTGGTCGCTCTGGGGAATGAACGAAGCCTCAGAGCCAGACTGGTCTCCAGGCATCCAAGGCCAAGGGACTAGGCTTCCATACTCCACGCTCATGAGTCAATCATTGACTTCAGGCTGCCTGGGGAGGAAATAAACTCCCAGACACTTCCACTCTGAGTCCAGTAGGATGAAGAGACTACAGAAGCTGATGTCCAGTCCTCTGAGGCAAGTTGTTAGGTGCTAACCTTTGGAAACAGAGTCCATCAAAGCCAGGTGAAGGGCACACAGAACCTACACAAGAGATCTGAGGGGGTCGGGGAGGGTGGCACTGTGTCTGCTGCGAGGTCAAGGTAGGGCCAGCTTCATGGGCACGTGACCAGTATATCTGCACAGGATTCTGCCCTCAGAAGGGCCCCACGCTTCTGGTTTAATAGTCTGCAGTCACCGTCTTGAAATTCTTGGGAATTCTACCTTTGACTGCATTTCCTAAGTGAGGTCTGGGGGGACAGTGGAGCACACCCTGGGTAGGCTCTGTTCATGTGCAGCCCTGCCTCCCACCACCTGCCACCTCCCTGGGACCAGCTCTCAGCCACTGGCTTAGCTGCTCCCAGGTGCCCAGTGCCCACCTGCCCTTCCCACACCCCCTGCCCAGTAACTCTTGCCACCCTCTGCCTGGGCAGTGACTGTTACATGGGCTTGGGGATTCCAGTGTTCCCCCACCACTGTCCACTAGGGGAGGAGGGGGCACAGAATCAGTTTAGGGGAGCCACATAATTTTGAAATTAGCTACACACTGCCTTTTAACTCCAATGGAATACTTTTCTATTAATATCTCTTTTTTATTCCTTAGTTTTTTGTGTGGTCATGCCCTGCTTCCCGCACCAAACTCTTAGATATTGTTTCTTTCATTTGCCCACAAAAAGTTGCATAGCACCTAGAACAGAGTAGGTGCTTTGTAAGTATTTTCAGAGGATTAATATAAAGCTGGTATTACATTAAAACTGGCAGGGAGGTTCCAATCCAAGATGGTGACTTAAGATCCTGAACACACCCCCGCCCCATGGACACACTGAGTCTACAGCTACCAATGGAACAATTACCTCTGGAGAAAACCTAAAGGCTGGCTAGGGATGTGGGCAAATGAGAATTAAAAAAAAACACTACACTGAAGCAGATAGGAGAGGGTGGGACATAATCTCACCGTAAACCCCATCCTTGTTCAGAGACCCATAGTCAGGAGGAATTCAAAGCCTAGAACTTCTGTTTAAGGGGCAAAAAGTTTGAATTCCACAACAAGGACCCCAGTTCTTAAGACCTACACCTAAGAGACAAATCTCCCATAACGCCTAGCTTTGAAAACCAAAGGGATTCCTGTTCCCAGGACCCTCAAGGCTATAATAATATGAGAAAGAGCTCACCCACCCACCTGGGTGGGGACGGGGAGGGCCAGGTCAGAGGCAGCTCATTGCTTACAGTAAAGCATTGGCTTGAGGGGAAGGCATCTAATCTAACAGACATATTCAGGGCCCTGCCATAACACTCTCCAGGAGGAAGACAGGCAACCACATCATCTTGGAGTTCTGTGTCTGTGAACTCCAGGCGGGTGAGCATAAAGAGAACTTTTGCACTATCCAGTGCCCTGGGTTTGTTTGTTGGCTTGTTTTTTTTTTTTTTTTTTACAGCCATCACCCAAGGGACACCTTTCATTGCCTAACCGTGGAGCCAAGCTCCTGGATCCTAAGGAACTGTAACAGTCGAAGAAATAGTCCTTGGCAGGTTACCACTTCCAAGCCACTGCATACACAGCAGACTGAAACATACCCCGTCTTTTAGAGAAAGAGGCCTACTTGCCTGTCCAGGGGCTCTGGTCTGGGGAGCAAGCTTCTGGTTTGGCACACTTGTGGGGGCCGAGAGAAGGGGCTCTCAGGGAACAGAGGCTTGTGGACACGCTTTGTCCCCTCTCCTGCTTTTCTCCAGATTACCAGTATATTCCAGAGAGGCCCTTATACCTTGTCTTAGATTATCTAATTACTTTGAGTTCCCTAACAGAGGGACCTTTCAAAATGAAAACCCTTATATGGCTTCCCATTATCTATGGGGTCTTTAGTCCAAGTTTTGTGACATGGCATCAAAGCTTTGAAAGAATCTGACTTTCTGCCTGCCTCTAACACCACCCATCTCTGACTACCCCACACATCTCACTCCTTCCCCACACATACTTACCTGTAAACCGCTTACCTGTTCCATCCTCAAATCATGACAACCTCTTTCTGGAATGCTTTTCTTCCTATTCTGTACTCCCTCCTATATAGCCTGCCAAATATCTACTCACTTGATTTCCTTATCAACCATCATTCCTTCCTGGCTTAAGACAAAGCTTAGTAGAACTGACAGCAACTACTTTTATCCCCAAAACACAAGTTTCCAGCACTTCTTTACGACATTCATTTGTCCACCTTCCCTACTAACTTCTGTGATATGATCCTTAGAATAAAAATTCTATACTATTCTTCCTAATATTCCCAGTGTCAAGCACAGTTCCTATAAAATAAACACAATGAAGGCCTATTGGAGGTTGCTGGTAAATATAACCACTTAACTTGGTGACCTAAACCTGATGGATAGAATGTGGTTTTATATGAGCGAAGTCTATCAGGAGATACAAAATAGGTGAGAAAGACACTCATGAGTGGTCCTTGGAGAGCAAACAAGAAAGCCACTTCACCCAAAGTAAATTCTTAACACAAAGTAAGTCCACAAATGTGTTCAATAGCCGCAAGGTTTCATCCAGCCAAACATTTTCCTGGAGTTGCACCCTTTACATTTTGTGTAGTGCATGAATTCCAGGTAGATTTTGAGAAGTAGACTGTGCTTTCTTACCTGTGTTCCAGTTCTCGAATGGACAGGATCACTCCTGACGTGGATGGCTTCTGCTGCACAGTGGCCAGAAAGGTGAACTCACTCTTATTCCGGAACAGCTGAATTAATTTCTCACTCACATGAGGGGCTGCGTGGATCTCTCTTTCTGCATCTAAAGGGTCAAGGAGGAGGAGAAGGGGAAGGTAAGAAGAAATACAGATGGGAAAAGAGGAGAGGGAATACGAGAGGGAAAAGGAGGAAAGACACACAGTTAAAAATGCCTTGCCCGGAGGATCCAGGGTACCTTTCCCCTCTGCCCTTCTTGTCAATAGTTTCCTTTTTCAGGTGCCGCCCACCACTCCACATGGCTGCCTGCACTCAAGGCAAAGCCTGGAAACGCTGTCCCGGCCATCATGCCCACTTGTCACTTTGACAAGTCCACAATTGGCCAGTCAGTGATTTTTCTGACAGCGATTTTGACGGGACATGGAGCAATTTGGCCTGCTGCAAACAGATTAGGTTGCTGAAAATAGGGTGAGAGGCAGTCAGATCAATGGGGTTCAAAATTCAGAAAATCCTGACTCTAATAGGATCCAGTGCCACTCAGCAGGCTCTCATTTCTCTTTTCCCGTGGCCTCAGCTTCTATCTCTCCACACACATCTAGGGAAATATGTCCTCGCTTTATGACCAGGAGAGATTTACTAGAGCTAATAATGCCAGACAACTGTGCTTTTGCTAAAAGAATAAATACAAGGCACGCTCAGGATCCATCAACGTGCCTGGAATTTCTGTACATATCCAGTAGATGACTGTCCTCATGAAATATTTATTAAAGTTGAGGCCAATTCAGCAGGTCTAGAGGTGTGTGAGTTCGGCAAATCCTGATCCTAGACAGGAATCCTTCTTTCTGCAACATCCGCATAATGAGAGAGATCCCTCATGGTTTCATACTCAGACTCACCCTTGTCATGATAAAACTGGGTGTCACACCACTATTTTACACTATACTTTATGGCACCAGGAAGTGGGCACCAAGGGACTGAAATTAGAGAAAAAGTATTCAGAGGATTGGTGGACTTCTCTCATGACCTGCCAATGTCCTCTGCAAGCAATAGGGTGATAGGTATGGTTCAGTTCAGTCGCTCAGTCGTGTCCGACTCTTTGCGACCCCATGAATCGCAGCACACCAGGCCTCCCTGTCCATCACCAGCTCCCGGAGGTCACTCAGACTCACATCCATCGAGTCAGTGATGCCATCCAGCCATCTCATCCTCTGTCGTCCCCTTCTCCTCCTGCCCCCAATCCCTCCCAGCATCAGAGTCTTCCCCAATGAGTCAACTCTTCGCATGAGGTGGCCAAAATACTGGAGTTTCAGCCTCAGCATCATTCCTTCCAAAGAAATCTCAGGGCTGATCTCCTTCAGAATGGACTGGTTGGATCTCCTTGCAGTCCAAGGGACTCTCAAGAGTCTTCTCCAACACCACAGTTCAAAAGCATCAATTCTTCGGCACTCAGCCTTCTTCACAGTCCAGCTCTCACATCCATACATGACCACAGGAAAGACCATAGCCTTGACTAGGCAAACCCTTGTTGGCAAAGTGATGTCTCTGTTTTTGAATATGCCATCTAGGTTGGTCATAACTTTCCTTCCAAGGAGGAAGCGTCTTTTAATTTCATGGCTGCAGTCACCATCTGCAGTGATTTTGGAGCCCAGAAAAATAAAGTCTGACACTGTTTCCACTGTTTTCCCATCTATTTCCCATGAAGTGATGGGACCAGATGCCATGATCTTCGTTTTCTGAATGTTGAGCTTGAAGCCAACTTTTTCACCCTCCACTTTCACTTTCATCAAGAGGCTTTTTAGTTCCTCTTAGGCTGTATATTCAGAGAAGGCAATGGCAAGCCACTCCAGTACTCTTGCCTAGAAAATCCCATGGATGGAGGAGCCTGGTGGGCTGCATTCCATGGGGTCGCTACCAGTCAGTTGCGACTGAGGGACTTCACTTTCACTTTTCCCTTTCACACAATGGAGCAGGAAATGGCAACTCACTCCAGTGTTCTTGCCTGGAGAATCCCAGGGATGGGGAAGCCTGGTGGGCTGCCGTCTATGGGGTTGCACAGAGTCGGACACGACTGAAGCGACTTAGCAGCAGCAGCAGCAGGCTGTATATTGTCATCCTGCTTATTTAACTTATATGCAGAGTACATCATGAGAAACGCTGGACTGGAAGAAACACAAGTTGGAATCAAGATTGCCGGGAGAAATATCAATAACCTCCCATATGCAGATACATATGGTAACTCTTGGTTATTTCTCTAGGACTGCCTGAGGAACCCTTAAAAAACATATTATAGAACTGCATTATTTGCAATAGCCAAGATACAGGAAACAACCCAAGTGTCCATCAACATACAAATGGGTAAAGAAGCTGTGGTATACATTTAATGGAATCCTACTCAGCCATAAAAATAAAACAAAATACTTCCATTTGCAGAAACAAGAATGGATCTGGGCATTATGCTAAGTAAAATAATCCAGACTGAGAAAAGCCAAATACTGTATGATATCATATATGTGGAATCTAAAAAATACAATAATCTAGTGAACATAACAAAGAGGGGAGCAGACTCGCAGATGGGGAATCAACTAGTGGTCACCAGAGGAGAGAGGGAAGAGGGAGTGACCATACGCGCTGGGGGAGGGGAGGCATAAACTGTGTGGCGTAATAGAGGCTCGAGAATGTACTGTGCAACATGAGAATATACCCACGATTCTGTGGTAACTGTAAATAGAAAGCAACCTTTCAAAAAACTGCATGAAGAGTTTTTAAAAAGAAAAGAAAAGCATAGAACTACAAAGGCCATGTCGCCCAAGCAATATCACAGACTTGTAATAGGACCTTGAACCACCTCATTCTAAAGAGTGGCTTTTAAACAAAAAGAAATCCTCAAATTCTTGACCTTGGGCCTCAGTCTTCTCAACTGCAAAATGAGGGGGATGGACTAGGTGATTCCTCACAGTCCCCCGCCAGCTACATCGCCTATAATCCTACACATTGCCATTTCAAGTTTGCAGCACAGAAAAGAACACAGTCTTCCAGATGTAGGAGTCTAGGCTACAGATGGTGGGAAGTGAGAAATTAATTATTTCCTGCCATGTCAATAAACAAAGCATGCACAGTCAACAGCAATTGCAGCCACCACAGAAGGTGAGCCTGTGAGCTCTTTGGAAGGTGAACCGGAAGTGGGTGAGCAGGTAAGGGAGCTCGGGAAGGGAAGAATCTCTGCTATTAATAGCAGCAATCAGACTACAGTCACTCCCCCAGTTTCCCCTGAGGAAACTCAAGATGTGAAAACAGGATACTGGCCTGCAGATATGTGAGGTGCCTAGGAATGTTTTCAGGGAGCCCAGACACTTGCATCTTTGCATACATAGAAAAGCACTAAATTCCTTAACTTGAGTTACCTGGTTTTTTTTTAATTTAAAATAATCTTTTGACTTCAAACTTCCTACCTTTTGTTGCAAAATTTCTACATAACCTGGCCCCTCTCCTCGCCTCCTTGGAGCAATTCCCTCAGGGTTAATTGAGGTGCTGCCTCCCAGGCTTAAGTCCTAAAAATTTCCAGTGAATAAAACATAATGAGTTTGAGTAAGCTCGGGGAGCTTGTGATGGACAGGGAAGCCTGGCGTACCTCAGTCCACGGGTTCGCAGAGTCAGACACAACTGAGCGACTGAACTGAACTCAACTCAACTTTAGGTTGTGACTAATCTTTTTACATCCACAGAAGTAAAGTTGGTCCTCTACTAAGGAATGACCCAACCCAAGATCACGCTACCCACAGAAAACCTTCCTGAGTGTCATTTGCTTTCCTGCCTAAAGAAAGGCCTTCCCTACTTCACTACTAACTGGTATGCTGTCAGGCTTCTGCCAAGGGCTGATAGAGTCACTTAGGGAATGCTTCTGTGCCTTTTACAAAATTCTAGCAAAAGACTATCCATTGTTGCCGTTATTCAGCTGCTAAGTTATGTCCGACTCTTTGTGACCCCATGGACTGCAGCACAGCAGCCTTCCCTGTCCTTCACTGTCTCCCAGAGCTTGCTCAAACTCACGTCCATTGTGTAAGTGATGCCACCCAACCATCTGTCATCCCCCTCTCCTCCTGCCCTCAATCTTTCCCAGCATCAGGGTATTTTCCAATGAATCAGCTCTACGCATCAGGTGGCCAATGTACTGGATCTTCAGCATCAGTCCTTCCAATAAACATTCAGGATTGATTTCCTTTAGGATTGATGATTTGAAAGCATCATTTCTTCAATGCTCAGCATTCTTTATGGTCCAACTCTCACATCCATACATAACTAGTGGAAAAGCCATAGCTTTCACTAGAAGGATCTTTGTCAGCAAAGTGATGTCTCTGCTTTTTAATACACTGTCTAGGTTTGTCATAGCTTTCCTTCTAAGGAGTAAGAGTCTTTTAATTTCATGGCTGCAGTCACCATCTGCAGTGATTTTGGAGCCCAAGAAAATAAAATCTGTCACTGTTTCCACTTTTTCCCCATCTATTTGCCATGAAGTGATGGGACTTTCCATACTTTCCATAAAGATATTCAAAACCTATTAAATGTATGGACAAATCACTCTGCAAACTAGAGACCATTAGTTAATGTTTGTTAATGTTATTTTTATTATTGTTACTGCTGGGCAAAGAGCCTTGCAATCAGTTTCACTTAGAATTTAGTGCCAGGTAAAAATCTTGGTTGAGATTAACATCTAGATTTATTTTTTTTCCTTTTTGCTACTTCCTTCTTTACTCATCAGTTAGGATTCAACTGATTGGTGGTGGCTGCCTAGAGAGCTCGTAGAGGATTCCGAACTTAGGCCCAGTGAAAAAAGAGTCATGATTAATCAGCAGGCCGACTGGGGGAATGATTAATATCAGACCAGTTATGGGTGTCCTCACCTCTCAATTTTCTCTGAGGGATATGATCAAATCTGACGGCCAATGATCCCAAAATTTTGTATCTGCAATCCTAACCTCTCCTTTAAGTAACAGACTCATATATGCAATGGCCTCCTGACGATCTCCATGTGCACATCAAATATCAATTCAAGGTGTATCTACCACTGAGCTCTTTTTCTCTCCAATGACCCTCTACTATCTCCTAGTGTTCCCAGTCTTGGCAAACGGAACCACCCACTTCCTAGGGTCAAAAAACTAGCAATTGTCCTTGATTTTCTTCTTTTTCTCCACCCTCCGTATTCAATCCAAAAACGTATCATGAGGGCTCCAGCAGCTGGCATCTGTTTACTTCTTCCTGGCCCCACTCTTAAACTTTTGTTCAAGCTGCCATCATCTCTCCAACAGCATGCTCAAGGTCTCCACGCTGCCTTCCCGCCTCTGTCGCCCACACAGCAGCCCAAGTGCCCTTCTTAAAGCAGAAGTCAGGGTCCCTTCCATCTGCTGCATAAAGCCTTCCAGTGGCTTCCCATCGCTCCCAGGGCAAAAGCAGGCTCCGCAGCATGGCCTGCACGGTCACACACAAATTAACTCTTGCCTACCACTTCCTTCTCCAGCTCTCACTGCATATGCAACCTCTTGGTCACTCCCCCATTAATGTCTTACACACCACTTTGGTGATTTCCCCACCTATCATGTACTGTGATCAATTATTTCCTTGTATCACTTATCATAACCTTGTTCCATGTTTCTTTACTTCCTTTCTTTCCTCCCTCGACTGTAAGCATCAGGAGTGCAGACATACTTAATTATTCCCTGTTGCATCCACAATTCTTAGTGGCTGGCAGGAAACAGGCATTCAATCAAGATTATTGAATTAATTTGCTAATGTACTTTCCATCGTGTATCTGCGTAGTTGCTAAGTCAGATCTGACTCTTTGTGACCCCATGGACTGTAGCCTGCCAGGCTCCCCTGTCCATGGGATTCTCCAAGCAAGAACACTGGAGAGGGTTGCCAGTTTCTCCTCCAGGGGATCATCCTGACCCAGGATCCAACCCACATCTTCTGCATTGGCGGCAGGCAGGTTCTTTATCAGTGAGCCACAAGTGAAGCCCCTAAATCTGAGTTTGTTTCTATTTTGCATGTGTATTCATTTGTATTGTTTTTAAATTGCACATAAGTGATATCATACAGTATCAAACAAGTCTCTTCTCCACTCTTGGCTGCACTAAACCCAGAGCAATGATGTGCATGGAGGTGGTGGGAACAGAGCTTCACCATGCAGACAGTGGGGTCATTCACAGGAAAAGCCAGGAATGTTGCTTTCCTGTTATATTTTTGAAATATACATTTCCATAAATTTTCCATTTATGTCATTTATATTGTTTACATCATTACTTCAAGTAACCACAAATATTACAGTCAGAAAATAGCATGATACCTTCGGACAACTAACAGACAAATGAGTACTTCTTAAGTGACTATCAAATTAAAATGATTTCCAGTGCCATTTCAGCCTATTTCTCTTTGTAGGACACTCCAGCTAATGCACTAATCCAGCCCAGCCCTCCTAGAAAGCTGAATATGTCTTTTACCGGCTTTTCTCATTTATCATTGTAAATGATTGGCATGTTGAAGTAAAGAGATCCCATTAGCGCTCAGAGTGAAATGTTAAAAAAAAAGAAAGAAACATCTACTTTGATAAATTGAGATTTTATGTACATTTTCATTTTCAAGAAAAAAAAAAAGCTATTTCAAATAAATGTTTACAATACTTCAGCCACTAAAAAATATAAGAAATCCTACCCCTTTTACAATAATAATTGGACCCGGTTTCAAAGAACTAAAGACTAAGTTCTGCAGATGACTAAGCTGTGTGATCTTAGATAAGACACTTGACCTCTCTGATCCTCACACACCATATTTTAAAATTTAAATGATTGAACTCCATGGTCTCCAACTTGTTTCCTAGTTCAACAGTCCTGTGAATCAGTTTCCCCTGCTCCTAAGTCACATAGCAAGATGGTACTGGGGGCATTTCCCATCTATAAAAAACCCAGGTTCTATAATTTTTCTGCCAATTTTCCAAGACAACGATCAACACTGTGGTCAATTTCTGAAAAACAGTGTATGCCACGTATTTTGCAATAGCCTGCTTTTTTTCCCTAGAGTTAAAAGGGCAACTGATTAAAACCAGTTAATGAGAACCTATCATGAATGTTATACTTCTGTATGTATGGAACCACTACAATGTGAGTTGGCTGCATTATTTGAGAACATTTAGTTCTTCTTGAGAGAACAAGAAAAATAAGTGGAATTTATAAAACTCGTGTGTGTGTGTGTGTGTTAGTCGCTCAGTTGTGTCCAACTCTTTGTGATCCCATGGACTGTAGCCCTGCAGGCTCCTCTGTCCATGGGATTCGCCAGGCAAGAATACTGGAGTGGGTTGCCATGCCCTTCTCCAGAGGATCTTCCCAATCTGGGATAAACTCATAGACGTGTTAAATATAGATAAAAATTTAGAAATCTTTGAAATGTGCTAAACATATACCCAATAAGTGGACCATAAGTATGCTGAATGCAGATAAACAGGACTGAATAAGAATATCACTTACAAATAGAAGAGGGTGGAAGGACCAAGTCATAATGTACAACAACCCCCTTCAGAATGGCAGCTCTGTCGTCCCCAAATCTGACATCCATCTCTGACACCCATTCTATTCCCACCTCTACTCTCTCTCTCTCAGAAACATGAATAGAATCCATTGGTGCTCACCAAATTAACTGGTAAACTACAGCTGTGGCCAGGCGTATTTGCCCAAGTCTCCCCATTAAGAGGAAGCCCACTGGTGCCAGGCACCTCTTATCTGCTGAACCTCTTTAATAACCTCAGATACTGTCCATGTAGCCACAGCATTAGAGAGGAGACTGAGAGACTGGCTAGAGGACCAACGCATAACCCAGGAACCCGGTGGGTTAGCCCAGCCTTCTCCCCTCACCCCACCTGAACCCTAGCAACTCTCAGTTCCTGCTTCCTTCTGGGTATTTTTAATTGATTTGATAAACCACATGATTCAAGCTCCTGAATTTGGCCTACCTATGAGGCTTTCAATTTTGTGACTTCTGGGACTATACTCGGAGGCTACCATTGCACCAAGCTAATTTCCTACATAACCACCACTTATAGTGAACATTTTACACTTTAAAAAACAGAGAGAAAAGACAGTGTCATTCCAAATACTCAAGAGGTTTTGCCTGATTTAGTTAAGAAGTGCTAACTCAGCAGCAAGGGTTAAGTGCTTTTTCCTTCGTAGGATGAAATGGCTCTACTTAGTCAATTTTCAAGAAAGACTAAAAATGCTAATATGATGATCAACCATCAGTGAAACTGTGCTAGATGAAGGGAGGAGGCTGAGGAGTGGAGCAGGAAAGAAATTAAACAGTGGTATTCACAAGCTCTTCTCTACCTAATCTAGCAGCAACTTCATTTCCCTTTTCCTTGACATACAGAGTAAGAAAGGTGATGATTTTCGTTGTCAGCAAACATACCTGTGTTTACTCTGTGCCAGGTACCAGCGAAAAGGTCAACACACAATTTCTGCCATCAAGGATAACTACATAAGCAAGACAATTACTTGGTGAAAACCAAGCCACAAAAAGAGGAAGGGGGCCTGGAGATGACATCACATAAGATGCATCTTTGAGGCTGAGTCAAAAAGATGAACCAGCATTTACTAGACAGGAGAAACAGAGAGAAGAGGGCATTCCTTGCAGATCACTTTGAAGCTTTCATTACCCACGTATTTCCCATTATCCTAGCAGTCTTCTTTCTTTGCAAGCCTCTCTCCCTATAGCTCTTAGCAGGAAAGCAAGTGTTCAATCTAATACTGGAGTGAACTCTCCCCTGATCAATGAGTCAAGAGAGCGAAAACGCAGAAATAGGACAAAACAAGCACACCAGGGCAGCCTTGACTGATGAATTCAGGTGACCTCTTGGTAATCACAGCATGTGTGTGCTAAGAACTTTAACATGTGGCAGAACCTTGCTATAGACACGGCGCATCCTTCCAGCCTGAGTCCCACATAAGCTTGTGGTTAAGATTGCCCTGAAAGGTACAGCAACTCTTGCTAACTTGAAATGACAGTCGGCTTTTCATCTCTAAGTAGAGAGGAAACTTGCCATTTCAGAACTGCCAACTCTCCAGAGGGCAAGTGCTGCTGTGTGGAGAGAGATACGTGTCCACTGTTGGGTCCTGGGGCCCTTCTCTGAGAACTTCAGATGCTACTGATCTAAGCACTTTCACAGCCAAAATCACAAGCAGAAAGTAGTAGGAACACCAAGAGCCTCCCACTTAATATGTAAGGGATTCCTAGCTCCACTAACAAGTTCACAATAATATCCCATTAAACGTCCATTAGCTTCAGAAGCCAGAATAATAAAAAGCAGATAATAATAAAAAGCAAATATGTGTATGGCATATTATGGTACAAGGGCAGAGTTAATTCTCTAATTACAATAATCTGAGGAATAGCCATTACTATTTTTTCCACTTTACATTTGAGAAAACTAAGTTTTACAGAGTTTAAATGATTTTCTGAAAAGATATTGGGCTAAGAGTCCATGGTTCCGAGATTCCAACCTGGCAAGCCGGTTCCATATGCTACACTCTTCACTGTGCCAGGTCTACTGTTTGCCAGTACGTATGATCTCAGCACTTGGTACATGTGGAAAAGGGGCAGATCATCATACACCCAGTGCCTGACTCTATTCACTCAGGAAATATTTATGAACAATCTATTTGTACAACCCCTGAGCTAAATAACATTTTATAGGTAAGGAAACTGAGGCACAGAGAGTCAAACTCTGAGCACAGAGAATGGCTTGCCCAAAGTCACATAGCCCGTGACTAGAGAAAAACTTGAGTCCTCGGCAGAGTCAATCAGAACATTCCACGGCATTCGCCTGGCACCCCTGCTTATGTTCGTTTTCATTCTCTTTTCCTGTCTCCTACCCACCTCGTCCTACACTCCAGCCACACAAGCTCCTGTCTCTTTTTCCCAGGGCCGGGTTCCTTCTCACCCTGGTACATTCCATCTGCACCGACCTCCCTCCCTTCTGGCTTCTGTGAATATCAACTTCATTGTTACTCCTCAGGTCGTCTTTCCCTGACCACCCAGACCTTGTATTTCCTATGTTGCCATCATTGGACTTCTTATAAATATCAAGGTTTTATGTGAATAATCATTATATTGTGCCATCACTTCATTAACAACTATCATGCCCACTGCACTACATTCCATATAAAATGGTTTATCAATAGATACTCACACTCAGCATCATGTCTGGTACGTGGTGAAACCTCAAAAGCTATTTGCTGCACTAGTAATATATCTTGATTCCAAAGTCTGGGACCCAACATAAGAGGTTTACCAAAGACACTCAATTATAACCCCAACCTGCAGAGAAAAATTCCATTAAAATAAGAAGCTGCCTAAGGAATAATAAAGCCAGCAGGGCACCCCTAGCTCATTCAGAGACTAAACCCAAAGAATCCTGTGACACATGGTGCTAATTTTTAAAATTCCTATGTGACTCAAGAGATTCAGATGTCCCCATGATTTTACTAATTAGATGAGCATGGTGGGGGAACCGAACTCCTCTTCTCAACATTTAAAAATAACAGTAAGGAAAATCTATGCATCTCCTGGTCACTAAGAAGTTAGCAAACCACTCCTCCTCAGGCTGCCTCCTTATGTGTGCTCAGTCTTGTCCAATCCTTTGCGACCTCATGAACTGTAGCCCACCATGCTCCTCTGTCCATGGAGTTCTCCAGTGAAGAATACTTGAGTGGGTTGCCATTTCCTCCTCTAGGAGATCTTCCCAGACCCAGGAATTGAACCCGCTTCTCTGTGTGTCCTGCCTTGGCAGGCAGATTCTTTACTACTAACACCACCTAGGAAGCCTCCCGTCTCCCTATATTAGCACCATAACCTACCAGTGATCAAGTTTCCCTCCATAATCCTCACACCTCCACCCCCATCTCAGTGGAATCCTCAAAACACAGAGGTAAAGCATGGATGCCAACTCTATCTGAATCACAGGACAGGAAAACAAAAAAGTCTGATAAAGTTTTTTTTAATAAAGGCTGCATTGTGTAAACTGTAAACTTGCAGTTCTAAGATAAGTAAGTTCTAGGGATGTAGTGCACAGCATGGTGACTGTAGTTAATACCGTATTATATATTTGAAGGTTGCTAAGAGTAGATCTTAAGTTCTCATCATAGGAAAAAAATGTAATTATGCGAGGTGATGGATGTTAACTAAGCTTATTGAGGTAATCATTTTGCAGTATACATACATCAAATCATTATGCCGTACACTTTAATACAATGTTATATGCCAATTATATCTCATTAAAACTAGGGGGCTGAGAGGAGGGAATACTTCACTGTATAGCAAAAAAGCTACCTAGGGAACGGTTATAAATTAGACTGCATATAACCAATGGAAAATTACATAGGATAATATAACATCAAAAGTATTAGAATAACAGAAAATTCCCAGGCAATAATATCAAACAGGGACACAACTGCCTGCATAATGACATATCAAGTATATAAAAATGTATTTAGTGAGGCATAGTAGAAAGATGCAAATGGCCTTCAATCAAAATGTTAACTTCGGAAGCTAATCTGGGTGATATTTTTCTTCTTTCACCATGTCTCAATTTTCCAGATCTCCTCTTAGAATTACTGTAAGGAAAAAACAATAAATTTTATGCTAAAAATGTAAGAGCCCATTATAGAAACAGGAGAAGCAAAAAGGGCATCCGAAAAGAAAAGAATTACCAACTCTGCAGCTTTCAATCATGAACTTGTGCCTCTTTAAATCAATAAGAGCCCCGTTAACCCCCACTCCAGCCAAGCTCAACCAGCCCTGGCTTCCCACGGAATACCACTCCCCTCCTTAATGCGGGGGACCAGTCAGCTCCCAGAACGGCCTGCTGAGGCATTTCAACACAGACCCACACCCCTCCCCACAGTTCGTAACAGCTCAGGCTGATGGGATTTGAGGTCTATTTCTGTAATAACTAGCAGTTGAGTCAAGTGTCATTTTAATCCACAATCGCGGTCAAGAGTCCGAGGGTGCAGAAGGATGCCCACCACATCCTGATGCACAGAGGCTGTCAAATACAGGCGACTGTCCCAGCACACAATGCTCTCGGGGTTCCTGCAGAAGACACAAGGACAGTCCTGGGCCCTGCCCTCTGCCAACTACTCAGCCATTCTTCCAATCATTCGCTCATTAATTCCTCACCCTGAAAACCTTTATTGAGCACTCTTCTGAACCAGGAACTATGGACACAAAACTTAAGACACATCTTTTATCTGCCAGGGGCTAAGCATCGAGTAATACAGAAAAACAGAGATGAATGGGAACTGCTCAGTTGTTCAGTTCAGAGGCAGAAGCAAAGTGGGAATTCTTAGGAGGGAAGACAAGGCTAGAACAGCCTGAAACAGGACCAGAGAGCTTCCCCTCAGAGACCTGATCCTCCCAGCAAGGGGCAGTGCAGGGTAATGGTTAAGCACTCAGACTATGGAGCCTGACTGGCTCAGATTCCAGCTTCCCACATACCAGATATGTGATCACGGATCCATTAACCTCTCTGTGCCTCAGCCTCCTCATCTGTAAAATGGGAATAAAATTCCATCTATCCCATAAAAGCAGTATGAACATCAAATTGATTCATACATGTTAAGCTCTCAAAACAGTGTCTGCCACAGGGGAAGCACTGGCCAATTGTTTATTTGGAAAACAGCTAGGGAAGGCCCTGAGACCTAGAGGATCAGATCAGATCAGTCGCTCAGTCGTGTCCGACTCTTTGCGACCCCATGAACCGCAGCACGCCAGGCCTCCCTGTCCATCACCAGCTCCCGGAGGTCACTCAGACTCACATCCATCGAGTCAGTGATGCCATCCAGCCATCTCACCCTCTGTCGTCCCCTTCTCCTCCTGCCCCCAATCCCTCCAGAAGAAATGGAGTGGCCATCATGGTCAACAAAAGAGTCCGAAATGCAGTACTTGGATGCAATCTCAAAAACGACAGAATGATCTCTGTTCGTTTCCAAGGCAAACCATTCAATGTCACAGTAATCCAAGTCTATGCCCCAACCAGTAACGCTGAAGAAGCTGAAGTTGAATGGTGCTATGAAGACCTACAAGACCTTTTAGAACTAACACCCAAAAAAGATGTCCTTTTCATTATAGGGGACTGGAATGCAAAAGTAGGAAGTCAAGAAACACCTGGAGTAACAGGCAAATTTGGCCTTGGAATACGGAATGAAGCAGGGCAAAGACTAATAGAGTTTTGCCAAGAAAATGCACTGGTAATAGCAAATACCCTCTTCCAACAACACAAGAGAAGACTCTATACATGGACATCACCAGATGGTCAACAACAAAATCAGATCGATTATATTTTTGCAGCCAAAGACGGAGAAGCTCTATACAGTCAGCAAAAACAAGACCAGGAGCTGACTGTGGCTCAGACCATGAACTCCTTATTGCCAAATTCAGACTGAAATTGAAGAAAGTAGGGAAAACCACTAGACCATTCAGGTATGACCTAAATCAAATCCCTTATGATTACACAGTGGAAGTGAGAAATAGATTTAAGGGCCTAGATCTGATAGATAGAGTGCCTGATGAACTATGGAATGAGGTTTGTGACATTGTCCAGGAGACAGGGATCAAGACCATCCCCATGGAAAAGAAATGCAAAAAAGCAAAATGGCTGTCTGGGGAGGCCTTGCAAATAGCTGCGAAAAGAAGAGAAGCGAAAAGCAAAGGAGAAAAGGAAAGATATAAACATCTGAATGCAGAGTTCCAAAGAATAGCAAGAAGAGATAAGAAAGCCTTCTTCAGCGATCAAGGCAAAGAAATAGAGGAAAACAACAGAATGGGAAAGACTAAGGATCTATTCAAGAAAATCAGAGATACCAAAGGAACATTTCATGCAAAAATGGGCTCGATAAAGGACAGAAATGGTATGGACCTAACGGAAGCAGAAGATATTAAGAAGAGGTGGCAAGAATACACAGAAGAACTGTACAAAAAAGAGCTTCATGACCCAGATAATCATGATGGTGTGATCACTGACCTAGAGCCAGACATTCTGGAATGTGAAGTCAAGTGGGCCTTAGAAAGCATCACTACGAACAAAGCTAGTGGAGGTGATGGAATTCCCCAAATCTGAAAGATGATGCTGTGAAAGTGCTGCACTCAATATGCCAGCAAATCTGGAAAACTCAGCAGTGGCCACAAGATTGGAAAAGGTCAGTTTTCATCCCAATACCAAAGAAGGCAATGCCAAAGAGTGCTCAAACTACCGCACAATTGCACTCATCTCACACGCTAGTAAAGTAATGCTTAAAATTCTCCAAGCCAGGCTTCAGCAATATGTGAACCGTGAACTTCCTGATGTTCAAGCTGGATTTAGAAAAGGCAGAGGAACCAGAGATCAAATTGCCAACATCCACTGGATCATCAAAAAAGCAAGAGAGTTCCAGAAAAACATCTATTTCTGCTTTATTGACTATGCCAAAGCCTTTGACTGTGTAGATCACAATAAACTGTGGAAAATTCTGAGAGAGATGGGAATACCAGACCACCTGACCTAGAGGATGGGGGTGTACAAAGCTATGCCAGTCCCTACCCTGCCAGGAGAGCCCTGCAGTCATGGCGGGTTATTGCTGTGGCCCAGCAAGAGGACATCAGGCAAGTGGGCAAGGGTCGCCAGCCATGGCTGGAGGCATGGTGAGTGGTCAGTTCTAACCCTCTCCTCTTAAAAAGCTGGCAGAGCCTATGCAGCTTCCTTTGAATCCAATCTAGGTCTAGCCAACCAACCAACATCCAAACATCTTTGAATTTTTGCTATGTGCTAGAATAAATACACTTAAATATATTCAATCTATTGAAGCAATGGGCTTAAATAAACTTCCTAATTCAGTCCTCACCTGCTGCCCAGCAATGTCAGTATTGTTATTCCCATCTTATAAATGAGGTATAAAGAGTTAAGAAGCTCTGTGTTTAGGTATTGCCACTGGATTTGAAACTTAGATCTGTCTACTGTCAACCACAACTCACCACTGCCTCTCAGCCATGATCACTCGTCTCAGCCCAACTGGTGCCTGAATACTAGCTCCACCATGGAGCCTCTGTGAGACTTTAGGTAACTTAGCTTCCTTCCTATTGGAGAAGGAAATGGCAACCCACTCCAGTGTTCTTGCCTGGAGAATCCCATGGATGGAGAAGCCTGGTAGGCTGCAGTCCATGGCATCGCACAGAGTCAGACACGACTGAAGCAACTTAGCAGTAGCAGCTTCCTTCCTTCATCCTTGAGTTGCCCCACTTGTAACACAGCGGTAATACTACCCACATGGCTGGGCTCAGTAAGGAGTCACAGAGTGTGCCCACTACATAGCTTGTGCTCTGTATTTCCTCCCTGCTAGGCTTCCTTTTGGAAAAGGCAATGGCACCCCACCCCAGTACTCTTGCCTGGAAAATCCCATGGACAGAGGAGCCTGGTAGGCTGCAGTCCACGGGGACGCTAAGTGTTGGACAGGACTGAGCGACTTCACTTTCACTTTTCACTTTCCTGCATTGGAGAAGGACATGGCAACCCACTCCAGTGTTCTTGCCTGGAGAATCCCAGGGACAGGGAAGCCTGGTGGGCTGCCGTCTATGGGGTTGCCCAGGGCTGGACACGACTGAAGAGACTTAGCAGCAGCAGTGGGTTCACACACAGGATCATATTTCACATTCATAATAATCCATTGTGCAAGCATGCGTGTGTGTCTAAGTTGCTTCAGTGTCCAAAGTGTCCAACTCTTTGCAACCCTATGGACTGTAGCCCTCCAAGTTCCTCTGTCCCTGGGATTCTCCAGGCAAGAACACTGGAGTGGGTTGCCATTTCCTTCTCCAATGCAGGAAAGTGAAAAGTGAATACTCCAGGCAAGAATACTAGAGTGGTTTGCCATGCCTGGATCTTCCCAACCCAGGGATCGAATCCACATCTCTTACATTTCCCGCATTGGCAGGCAGGTTCTTTACCAGTAGCGCCACCTGGTAAGCCCAAAAACCCACTAGTGAAGTCGTTCAGTCATGTCTGCCTCTTTGCGAGCCCATGGACTATAGCCTACCAGGCTCCTCCGTTCTTGGGATTTTCTAGGCAAGAATACAGGAGTGTGTTGCCATTTCCTTCTCCAGGAGATCTTCCTGACTCAGGGATTGAACCCGAGTCTCTCGCATTGTAGGCAGACGCGTTACTATCTGAGCCACCAGGGAAGTCCCCCCCCCCAAAAAAAACCCATTAGGTAGGCATTAATAACCTTTCAAGATAAGGAATCTCTGGCTTGTAAAAGTTGCATAATTTGCCCAAAAACTTTTCAGCTCTTTCTGGGTATTTCTGTATGAATTCCCTAGTCCCCAAAGAATCTTTAAACTTATCTACTCCACTCCAATGCCAGCTCTCCCCTATCTAAGGGGCACTCCTCCTCCGCAACTCTCAACTGCCCCATATACTACGTACACTCACCAGCCTGCTTGAAAAGTCTGGAGCAGGGGGCTGATCCAAATAGGATTGGTTCCCTTTTGTGCAGTCCCAACTCTCAGGCTTAAGAGAGACATTTTCAATGCTACACTGGCCTTGACCTTGCCATATCTACTCCAACTCAACAGTAAACAGTCAGGCATCATGCTCAACCGCAGCTCTCTAATTTATGATTATTCATTATAAATCATTTTTACATGTTGCTTCAAATGCTGTTCAAGAATAAAAATCTGCCTGCGTTGAAATGCACTGTGATTTTAATATGCAAACCTCCTACAGAGATGATGTCTCATTTTAATTATTGTTTCAGTTTAATGGGTTTTCATTAAATTAGCGGATGGAGCAATTATGAGGGTGAACAGCTAATGTTTCAAAGGTAAGCTCCTGTGGCTCTGTGCGCAAAGAGACAGTTGTGGCATCAATGAGCAGAAAGCAACATTCTTCCGGATAAGCCTGTATGCAGCCTGATGGAAAATAACCCTGGCTATTTCTCTTTCCAGCTTCAAAACAAAGCTAGCATCTCCTCACTGAAGATATGCCAACAGTTCTAAGCATGTGTCTGACTGAAGGTATCTTTATCACATAACTTTTCTATCAGGAATCCAAGCTCCCCTGTTTATCAGGCCAGAAAGCCCTCTTCAAAGTCCACAACCTCAGTCATGTCTGACCCTTTGCAACGCCATCGACTATAGCCTGCCAGGCTCCTCTGTCCACGGTATTCTCCAGGCAAGAATAGTGGAGCAAGTAGCCATTCCCTTCTCCAGGGGATCTTCCCAACACAGGGATCGAACTCCAGTCTCCTGCACTACAGGCAGATTCTTTACCATCTGAGCCACCAGGAAAGCTAAGTATCAAACCACAGGAAAGTACTGCTGATGAAACAGTCTTATCCCTCACATGCAAGGAATTTAGTTGGTTCTGTGGATGAACGTCTGACTTCCTGCCTCTGGGAAATTGTTCCAACTTCACAAGACAGCAATGACCAAAATAATATTAATTAGCAAACTGGGAGAAGTTCAGTGAGAAATTATTTTGGTGACTTCCAATATTTTACCCCAGAAACTGCACAAACTTTGCACTTGGGATCAACAGGGTAGAATTACCTCAGACAGAGGTAAAGGAATGAATGAGTGGTAGGGAATGAGGGGAGGGCCAGAGGGAAAATCTACTCCACTGGGGCCCCCGTGGTAAGAGGTAAAGGGTTATGACTCCACATTGGACGGAGTGGGGGGGTCTGCATTGCACAAGTCTGCACCTGGGGAGAGGGAGCTGCTAAGTCTCTTCAGTCGTGTCCGACTCTGTGCAACCCCATAGACGGCAGCCCATCAGGCTCTACCGTCACTGGGATTCTCCAGGCAAGAACACTGGAGTGGGTTGCCTTTTCCTTCTCCAATGCAGGAAAGTGAAAAGTGAAAGTGAAGTCACTCAGTCGTGTCTGACTCTTAGCGACCCCATGGACTGCAGCCTACCAGGCTCCTCCATCCATGGGATTTTCCAGGCAAGAGTACTGGAGTGGGGTGCCATTGCCTTCTCCATGGGGAGAGGGAGGGAGCTTGGCGAAGCTCACATGTGTGATTTCAGGAATTACCCAGTGGTACAATTGCACTCATCTCACACGCTAGTAAAGTAATGCTCAAAATTCTCCAAGCCAGGCTTCAGCAATATGTGAACCATGAACTTCCTGATGTTCAAGCTGGTTTTAGAAAAGGCAGAGGAACCAGAGATCAAATTGCCAACATCCGCTGGATCATGGAAAAAGCAAGAAAGTTCCAGAAAAACATCTACCAACATCTATTTCTGCTTTATTGACTATGCCAAAGCCTTTGACTGTGTAGATCACAATAAACTGTGGAAAATTCTGAAAGAGATGGGAATACCAGACCACCTGATCTGCCTCTTGAGAAGTTTGCATGCAGGTCAGGAAGCAACAGTTAGAACTGGACATGGAACAACAGACTGGATCCAAATAGGAAAAGGAGTACGTCAAGGCTGTATATTGTCACCCTGTTTATTTAACTTATATGCAGAGTACATCATGAGAAACGCTGGACTGGAAGGAACACAAGCTGGAATCAAGATTGCTGGGAGAAATATCAATAACCTCAGATATGCAGATGATACCACCCTTATGGCAGAAAGTGAAGAGGAACTAAAAAGCCTCTTGATGAAAGTGCAGTGGAGAGTGAAAAGGTTGGCTTAAAGCTCAACATTCAGAAAACGAGAATCATGGCATCCGGTCCCATCACTACATGGGAAAGAGATGGGGAAACAGTGGAAACAGTGTCAGACTTTCTTTTTCTGGGCTCCAAAATCACTGCAGATGGTGACTGCAGCCATGAAATTAAAAGACGCTTACTCCTTGGAAGGAAAGTTATGACCAACCTAGATAGCATATTGAAAAGCAGAGACATTACTTTTCCAACAAAGGTTCGCCTAGTCAAGGCTATGGTCTTTCCTGTGGTCATGTATGGTTGTGAGAGCTCAATTGTGAAGAAGGCTGAGCGCCGAAGAACTGATGCTTTTGAACTGTGGTGTTGGAGAAGACTCTTGAGAGTCCCTTGGACTGCAAGGAGATCCAACCAGTTCATTCTGAAGGAGATCAGCCCTGGGATTTCTTCGGAAGGAATGAAGCTAAAGCTGAAACTCCAGTATTTTGGCCACCTCATGCGAAGAGTTGACTCATTGGAGAAGACTCTGATGCTGGGAGGGATTGGGGGCAGGAGGAGAAGGGGACGACAGAGGATGAGATGGCTGGATGGCATCACTGACTCGATGGATGTGAGCCTGAGTGACCTCCGGGAGTTGGTGATGGACAGGGAGGCCTGGCGTGCTGCGATTCATGGGGTCGCAAAGAGTCGGACACGACTGGGCGACTGATCTGATCTGACGGTGGTTAAGACTCTGTGCTCTCACTGCCAAGAACCTGGGTTGAATCCCTGATCAGGGGACTAAGATCTCACATGCCTCACAATACAGCAATTTTTTTTTTACTTTAATTTTTCTTTCTCTCCAGCTAGGTGGAAGGAAAAAAAGACGAGAGCTACAGAAGGTCATTCCAGAAATAACTGGTCTATTAGGGTAGGGCAGACCTGGTCACTATACATGCCAAGAAAGTAATATAGGAATATCTCACTACACTGTGGGAAGGAGAGAAAAAGAAATCTTTCCCACAACAAAGAGAAGCACCGGCCCCAGGTAACACAGCAAGAACTAAGTGATAAATGAGGTACCCTCTCTGCTCAGCATTGCCCCTCCCCAGCCTGATGCTGACCACCTGTCGGGGCGCACACTTGCTGGCATGGCCACCGGAGGAGTTCTCTTTGCTCTATTATTTCAAGTGTCCTGAATATTTCCAAAGGGACAATAACTTGGAACTCCTCGGTGGAATGCTTTCTTTTCAGCTCCTTTATTTTCGCTGTCCTAAAAAGCACATCAGCTCTTAGATCACACGTTTTAATCTAATTACACGCCTTGTTAGCTAATTAGTTCCAGAATCACTGCTGGGAAGGTCTCCCTCACTATTTATCTATTTGTGTTGGCCACTGGGCGTGCTTCCCGATTCCTGGAAAAAGTGAGTAATTATTGGCCTTTCAAAATCTGTCCTGAGGAGCAGCAGCAAAGCTCTAGGCCCTTGAAACTCCAGGCTTTGAACAGAAGCTCCAGAAAATGTGGGCACTTGTGCAGCAAAGGGCCCTTGGTGTGGTTTCTCACAGACTTGAAAACTGACCCCTTCAGAGATGTTTTCCCATCCTATTTAACATTAATGTCACCCTTAAACTGTTGGAGCTGCTGCTTGCCTGAACTCAAAGTCAACTGCATTCTGACTACTGGATCCTTCTCACCAACTCCCCACAACTGCCATCCCAAAAGCAATCTACAACCAAGGGCTCAAATTACAATCCCCATTTACTGAAGCCTTTTAAAAAAAAAAAAAATGAAAATATTGATTTGGGAGAAAACTGGTCTTTGATCACCATTGGAAATAATTTGGATCTGGCCTGTCCTAAGGTAACCATTCTGAGTCACTTCAGTAAAGTATGCCTTCGGTATATTAAATAGCATCTTCATGATAATTCATCTCAAAGGGTGTTCGGTAGGTTTCCAAGCAATCTTTTCTACCTGAGTGTGATCTGACTTAGTCAGCAGATATTTTTTTCAGCTGCAAATGACCTGAAAACCCCACCCTCCACCATGAGTGGAGGTTGGTCGGTAGGTGATCCTTGGACAAGTGCTCGCAGCCGAGCCCTGGGAGTACAAGCACATGAATGCGGTGCGATCTCAAGTCTTCTCCCACCCAGAGTTCCAGCCACCTTCTCCACACTTATCCAAATCCTGTCCATCTCCTCTTGAGGCCCAGCCCAAGCCCTCTAAGTCCACGAAGCTCTGGAGCCCTCAATTCAAAGGACTTCTCCCACCCCTTCACTCCAAAATTCTTCACCCATTCGAATGCGTACGTACGGAGCCTTCTCTCTGTGGCCTGGTAAGACAAACTTGGTCTGGACAAAGACTCCAGCCAGTATCTGTAGCTGCACGGGCCCGTACCGCACACTATGATCCATCTTACATTCTGCATCTTGCCAAATCCAGTGGCCAGTTCTCCATCCTCCACCTAACTGACCTCTCAGCAACCTCCAATGGTTGTCCTCTCCCTCCTTTTTCAGGCACTCTTTTAGGCACCTAATTCTTCTAGCGTTCCTCCCACCTCTGCAGCCATCCTGAGGCTCCTTCACGCCCTCCTCTCTTACTGTCAGGGTGTCTCCAGCACATCCAGCCAGCCCTGAGCTCTGCCCCTATCACCACCTGGACTCTCCATCCTCTTGCCTACCATACTACAGCAGCCTCCAAACGCCCACTTGCTTCTGTCTGTGTCTTTCCCCTTCTCCCCCGCTTTCTGACTTTCTCTCATGTAGCAGTTGGAGCAAAAAGGAAATCCTTTTCAAACTTAAATAACATCCTATCAACCACCTCAACTACTTTCTTTAAACCCTCAAATAGCTCTCTGTAGTTGTTTCCTGTTGCTTCTAAAACATATGACTGCAAACTCAGTGCTTAAAACAACACGAACTCATAATCTTATGGTTCTGGAGGTCAGAAGCCTGAAATGGGTTTCACTGGAACAAAACTAAAATGTGGGTGGACCACCCTGCCACCCTCCAGAAGCTCTAGGGGAAAACACTTACCTTGCCTTTTCCAGCTTTCCTTGGTTCATGTCCCCTTCCTACTCCTCAAAGTCAGTTTTGCAGCACCTTACATCTCTCTCTGCCTTCATCTGCACATCACCCACCCTCCCTGACTTAACTTCCTGTTTCCTTCTCATAGGGACGCTTGTGATTGCATTGGGCCCAGCTGGATAATGCAGGCTAGCCTCCCCACCTGAAGATCCTTAACTTAATCACATCTTCAAAGCTATTTTTATCATGTAAATTAACAATCACAGGTTCTGGGGATTAGGACAGAAGTATCTTTGGAGTTGGGGAGGTCCTTGCATTTTTCACCAGTGCAAGTAAAAAAAGACCCTAACTCCTTACAATGACTGAAAGAGGCTGCATGGCTTGGTGCTGCTGCCGGGGCTGAAACAAAGACCAAGCTTTTACTTTGGCCACGCTCTCCGACTTCCTCTGGTACCTTCACCCACACAGGCCATCCTTGTGCCCCTTCAACTTGTTTGATCCAAGGGTTTTTGTATCAGCTCTTCCAAAAATGTCAGTTCTGGAAGCAAAACAGCCTGGATTCAATTCTCAGCTTTGCCACTTACTGCACCTAACCTTGACCATGTAAATAACGGGGTTATTTAACTTGTTTTCCCTTCTGTAAAATTGGGCCCATAATAACTATCTCCCTTGTAGGATTATTATGAATTGTTTTGAGAATGAAATGAACTAACAAACATAAAGAATTTAGAACAATGTCTAGCACCTAAAAAGTGTTCATCACTAACCATGTAAGTGATCAGGAATAATATCATTATCTTTGGATGGCTCACTTCTTCATCCAGGCATCAGCTCAAATACCACCTCTGCAAGGAAGTCTTCTCCATATTCCTACCTAGAGTCAATCCTCTCTCTCTCTTTTTTCCTTCAGTATTGCTATTTTATTTCCTGCATAATCTCTATGACTATCTATAGTTACTAATTTATGAGTATACTTCTTCACTGTGATTCCCTATCTCTGCTGGAACAGAAGATTCATGAACTTAGAGACTCTGTCTTTTCTCTGCTACATCTCTCATGTCTAGCCAGAACAGTGCCCATCACTTGGGTATGCAATAAATATCTGTTGAATGAATGAATGAATACAATATGTTCTTTGTTCTCTCCTCCCTGTACCTGAATCTAGGGCTCCAAAGGGTAGAGCATCCTAAATGTTCCTCTTGTGCAATCAGGACCCACCAGAGTGGCTGGCACACGTGGCAAAGCAGAATCACACTTAATGCCTGCTGATTGATAGATGTATAAATGAGCTTTAGAGGCATCTTCAAGATAAGAGCTCTAAAAAAAAAAAAAAATTGTCCTCCAGCCAGTCACTCCAAGACTGAGAGAGACAGGATTCCAAAGTTGTGGAAAAAAGCAATATTCAAAGCAGAAGCCAGCATAGAAAACAGACTTGCAGTTGCCAAAGGGGAGGGGGCTGAGGGAGGAATAGACTAGAAGGTTGACATTAGCAGATACAAACTATTATATACGGGCTTCCCTGGTGGCTCAGTGGTAAAGAACCTGCCTGCCACCGCAGGAGACCCAGGTTTGATCCCTAGGTCAAGAAGATCCCCTGGAGAAGGGAATGGCTACCTGCCCCGGGATTCTTGGTTGGAAAAGTCCATGGACAGAGGAACATGCTGGGCTACAGTCCATGGGGTCACAAAAGAGTTGGACACAACTTAGTGACAAAAGAGCAACAACTATTATATATAGAATGGATAAACTATAAGGTCCTACTGTACAGCACAGAGAACTATGGTCAATATCCTATGGTAAACCATCATGCAAAAGAATATTTTAAAAGAATATATATACGTGTAACTGAATCACTTTGCTGTATAGCAGAAATTAAAACATTATAAATCAAGTATGTACACCATGTTGATTCAGCTGTGTCCAACTCTTTGCGAGTACAATTTAAAAAAAAAGAATTAGAAAAAAACAGGGCTTCCCTGGTGACTCAGTGGTAAAGAATCTGCCTACCAATGCAGGAATCACAGGTTCAATCCCTGATCTAAAAAAATTCCACATCAGATCAGATCAGATCAGTCACTCAGTCGTGTCCGACTCTTTGCGACCCCATGAATCGCAGCACGCCAGGCCTCCCTGTCCATCACCAACTCCCAGAGGTCACTCAGACTCACATCCATTGAGTCAATGATGCCATCCAGCCATCTCATCCTCTGTCGTCCCCTTCTCCTCCTGCCCCCAATCCCTCCCAGCATCAGAGTCTTCTCCAATGAGTCAACTCTTCGCATGAGGTGGCCAAAATACTGGAGTTTCAGCTTTAGCATCATTCCTTCCAATGCCACAGAGCAACTAAGCCCGTGCCCCACAGCTATTGAGCCTGTGGTCCAGAGCCTGGGAGCTGCAACTACTGAAGTCTGGACTGCAACAAGAGAAGCCACTGCAATGAGAAGCCTGCACGCTTGCCGCAGCTACAGAAAAGCCCGCACAGCAACAAAGACCCAGCATAGCCATAAACAAATATAAATATTTTAAAAAGAAAAGAAACAAAGCAGAAGTCCAAGAAGCTGCATTCCCAAGATTGCCCTGTCCCCAGCACACACTCTGAAGAACACACTTACGGGCTGGGCAGCTTTCTAATTATGCTGAGATCTTCGATGTAAAGTTAATACCAGAAAGGATGCTGTGGCTGGCTTCTGCATGAAATATGCAGTTAAAAGCCCACTGCCAGGGAAACTTCTGCCAAGCCCTAAGTACCAGCCACCCTGTGTTTCTCCTTTCCAACAATCAGATCAGATCAGTCGCTCAGTCGTGTCCGACTCTTTGCGACCCCATGAATCGCAGCACGCCAGGCCTCCCTGTCCATCACCAACTCCCGGAGGTCACTCAGACTCACATCCATCCAGTCAGTGATGCCATCCAGCCATCTCATCCTCTGTCGTCCCCTTCTCCTCCTGCCCCCAATCCCTCCCAGCATCAGAGTCTTCTCCAATGAGTCAACTCTTCGCATGAGGTGGCCAAAATACTGGAGTTTCAGCTTTAGCATCATTCCTTCCAAAGAAACCCCAGGGCTGATCTCCTTCAGAATGGACTGGTTGGATCTCCTTGCAGTCCAAGGAACTCTCAAGAGTCTTCTCCAACACCACAGTTCAAAAGCATCAATTCTTCGGCACTCAGCCTTCTTCACAGTCGAGCTCTCACATCCATACATGACCACAGGAAAGACCATAGGCTTGACTAGGCGAACCTTTGTTGGCAAAGTAATGTCTCTGCTTTTGAATATGCCATCTAGGTTGGTCATAACTTTCCTTCCAAGGAGTAAGCGTCTTTTAATTTCATGGCTGCAGTCACCATCTGCAGTGATTTTGGAGCCCCCCAAAATAAAGTCTGACACTGTTTCCACTGTTTCAGCTTATAAATGCCTCGGCAGATGAAGGCCTTCTCTTGAGGTACCTCACCCCCGGAGACCTAGCAAAGTAATCTAGGGTGGACTTGGCATCAGGATTTATTTTATTTAAGTGTCCCAAGTGACAGTGAGAAGCAGCCACTGCTGAGAACTGAGTCCTGAGCACCCTCCTGGTTCCAGGTCCAAGGTGATAAACTGAGCATCCTCCTGCCAGACACAGCACAGAAGGTTAGTTTAGCCCCCGTGTCACCCACCACTCTCCCAAGCTACATACCACATTTCTTCAAGTCCAAGGTTTCACTGATTACAAGATTATTTTACACATCCTACCAAGAAAACCAAATGATATCAACAATGACACTGTTGGTCATTAGACCAATAGTTTATCAAAAAAGGATGAAAATGTGAATGTGTGTGTGTGTGTGTTAGAATCAATAAAAGTACAAAAACTCCCAGATTTCATATAAAGATCCAGATCTACTGCAAAAAGCTCAATGATCTGGCAACGGGGCCCACATTCCCACCGGTAATGAAGCAGTGAATGGGGCAATGAGGAGACGCAGGGCAGTGCACAGGGTCACCGGTTGTCTGTATCCTCTCGCAGGTGCACAGGCCCAGTGGCTGACCCTCCACACATCTGGGACTGCAGGATCCCTCCCCAGCAAGGCTCTGCTGCTGCTGCTGCTAAGTCGCTTTAGTCGTGTCCAACTCTGCAACTCCATAGACAGCAGCCCACCAGGCTCCCCCGTCTCTGGGATTCTCCAGGCAAGAACACTGGAGTGGGTTGCCATTGCCTTCTCCAATGCATGAAAGTGAAAAGTGAAAGTGAAGTCGCTCAGTAGTGTCTGACTCTTCATGACCCCATGGACTACAGCCCGCCAGGCTCCTCCGCCCATGGGACTTTTCAGGCAAGAGTACTAGAGTGGGTTGCCATTGCCTTCTCTGCCAGCAAGGCTCTAGCATGTACTAATACCACGTATTCTCTATACACCCAGGCCCCACACTAAACCTCCATCCTCTGCCCTCACAGGTCTTCCCGGCTCACTCAGGTGCTTCCCCAAGATGCTGTGGCTTCAGTACAGGTATCAATGAGATATGGGTGCTCTCAGCCTTTGGTGTGGCCAGGAAGAGTACTTATGACAAAAAGAGCAGCCCTTTGTCTTCTCCCCAGTGTCATATACAAATATAGCCATTTTCCTTGTGTATTACAATGTGAAAAAGGTTGGGAAACACAGCCCTGTGTGGAAGTAGAATTTGGGATCAGGAGATATAGGATCCAACATCAGTCCTGGCAGTTGGTAGCTGAGTGACAGGTCATTCAGTCAGCCTGAAACTCACTTTCTCCTCCATTAGATAGCAAGCAGCATGCATGCACACACACAATGATGAAACATGTATCATGGAATCCACGTGACAAATACATGTACTCATCTATATGAACAGTTTTGGAAAATGCTCGTCATCATCACTTTCTTCCCTGAGTGCCAGATCAGACAACACCACACAAGTTGGGCACACGTGGAAACTATGGTTAGAAGACTTTCTCTTACTGACTTCCTAGTCACAATCCAGCAGTGTGAGCAGGTGGAGAGAACCTTATATGATGAAAATAAATCCTGAGTGAGTAAACAGCTTGCACTAAATCCATCAATAATTTGGGCCAAAGATGGGGAGACATACGGAGCATAAGGATGGAGTGGGTTGGTAGGTATCTCAGGATCAGTTCAGTTCAGTCACTCAGTCGTGTCTGACTCTTTGCGACCCCATGAATCGCAGCACGCCAGGCCTCCCTGTCCATCACCAACTCCCGGAGTTCACTCAAACTCACGTCCATCAAGTCAGTGATGCCATCCAGCCATCTCCTTCTCTGTCATCCCCTTCTCCTCCTGCCCCCAATCAAATTAGGAAATAAATGAGGAGTACCCAAGCTCTGTGTTAGCAGAGGAAGCCACTGAAATAACAGTGGGCCTTTTTTTCCTTTTTCAGTGAAATTGGCATCTTTTTCTACATTATTTTTCATTGAACCTAGAGCCTGTCAAACAGAGAGAAGTAACTCAGAAAGAAAAAAACAAATATCGGATATTAATGAATATATGTGGTATCTAGAAAAATGGTAGAGATGATTGTATTTGCAAAGCAGAAATAGAAACACAGACACAGTAGAACAAACATGGACACCAAGCTCATGTCTTTTTTAAAAAGCACTTAAACTTACTTTTTCAAATCCATGATGTAAACCAACAGCTTCCTTCCTAAACTCTTTGTTGCTGTCCCCCAACACCTACAGGGTGTAAGGCATACTTTTGAGTGGGCTTTTTCTGCCACTATTCCCCGAAATCTCCCCATACAAGGCATACCACACAATCCAAACCTCACAGTCTATTAAAAAAAGATAAAAATAAAAACACGGGAATACTATATGTTGATCAACCACAGAGCAATCACGTAAGCATGATAAATGCAAAGATACCCATCAGCGTTTCTATTTATGTGTAACCAGCACGGTTGCCCTCTCCTTAATTATGCTCTTATTCACCGTAGGCATAGAAACTGTCAGTGTGGGTCCAGTTGTAATTGAGCCCGGGAGCTCCGACCAGCAAAATTACGTGCCACACACCGAGCCATTCCGTGCAACTTTTTCAAATGAATTACTGAAGAGATTTAAGAATTCTTCCAAAATGTCACAATAATAACTATTTTATCTTTTTTATGCCATAATTATGATTTGGAGCTTTGCTTTTCTTATTTCTTCCAGGCACACCACAACTCATGAATAAAATATGACAAGTTTGATAGCAGCCATTGGAGAGGGTTCATCTGTAACAGCAGACGTGCTTGGTGTACAAAGAGCTTTTGTATTCCAACAGCCTTTGTTTCTGGGACGGGCTTTTATCTCAACGAAGGACCACGTGCATTCTCTCTTCTCCCTTCTCTCCCTCCCATCTCCCCACAATTCCTTCCTTCAGCATGGCACCTGAAAACGTGTTTATTTTGTCTCTTAATGAGGACGTTTCTAAACAATTAGGGAATAAATAAAAAGACCAAAGAGTGCTCTGTTGGCTAGGAAACTGACTTGAAACAGCACATCAAACAATGTTACTCAAAAAGACACAACCAGAACCATAGACTAGTGGGCAAAATGTGTGACTTTGGGTCTTAAACATCATTCAGGTGATTCACCCATCTGGAAAGATATTTAAAGCACTCACAATGTTTCTTTTGACAAGTTTCCTCTCCCCAGAAAAGACTACCAGGTCCCTTCCAAGTTCAGATTCTGGTCTGTCTTTCAAGGAAATAAATGTGATAAAGAAAAGACAGGAACTTGCACAACTATCAGCATTTATCAAATGGCCCCAGGGACATCAAACTTCAAATTTCCAGGTTTCATTTTTTTTCAAGCAAATCTCTGAGCATCTTGTTCTAACATAGTAAACCATTCACATCCAAGTTTCCTTCCATATACACTTTTTCCCCCAGAGTTTGTTTCAAAATATGTAAGAGTGAAAAAACAGCTTAAAGCCACTGCTTGCCTAGAACCTGAAGAACTGAGATGTCGACCTCCTGGATGAGCAATTTGCCAACCTTCTCAACTTGTGGGTTTATCTGTGAAGCATGACAAGCAAATCTAAGATTAAGCTGAGACTGGGAAACATTTCTAACACTCCTCCAGAAAATGAAACCTGGCATCATCAGGAAAACCAGAATGCAAAAGCGTCCGCATATGCTGCTGTTTTCTTGTGTGTACTTTGCAGATGCACTGTGATGACTATTTTGGGAAACTGTAAACTCACATGCTTTTTTTTTTCATCGTCACCCAGATCCTCCAAGACAACAGGTAGTCTTAAACTGTGACTTCTTCTACCCACAAGAACCAGTGTACACACTGCTATATTTTAAATGGATAACCAACAGGGTCTTACTATGTATCACAGGGAACTCTGCTCAGCGTTATGTGGCAGCCTGGATGGGAGGGGAGTTTGGGGGAGAATGGGTACATGTGTATGTATGGTCGAGTCCCTTTGCTGTCCAGCTGAAACTATCACACTGTTATACCAATATAAAATAAAAAGTTGAAAAAATATATTTTAAAGATATTTGCAAGTACTAGAGTCAACATATGCTTTTATTTCAAAGAAATGGAAAGCAACTCATGAAAGCTATCTACTGTAAATATTTTACATTAAAAAAAAAAAAGAACTAGCTCAAAGCCTAGTGAGTGGTGACTACATTGAGGCTGTAGTTTCAGAGGGAATGCCTTTAATCATGTTGTCTTACCTAATGCCTAGTGGCATTAAATGTCATCTCAGCATCAACTGACACCTCATGACATCAGGGAATGCAACGGTGGTGAGGTGCGGATAACGAACACATCCCCACACACACATTCATATGCCAGACATACTTGCTATGGGGACAGCAGGATAAGTCTGAATCTTTGGCAGGTAAATAAGGTAGCAGCATGAATGCTCATTTTTAAAAAAAAAAAAAAAAAAAAGGCAAAATTTTATTCCCTCAGGATAAGGCACAGTAGCAGAGCTCAGCACTCTGAGGAGCTGCCCATTTGTAGGTGCCAGGATGAGCCTTCCTTCCAGCAGACCCAATATTTCAACGAAGCCATATAAGGCCAGGGAATCTGGCAGCAGCATTTAAATCTTCAACACACACTGTCAAATGAGGTTAGACGTCAAAGTTCGGGTTCAGGAGCAAAAGGAAACTAAGAACAGGAATTTCTCTGGTGATCCAGTGGCTAAGACTCTACTCTCTCAATACAGGGGACCTGGGTTCGATCCCTGGTCGGGGAACTAGAGCCTACATTTGTGGTTTGGTCACTAAAGTGTATCCAACTCTTTGGGGATCCCATGGACTGTAGCACACCAGGTTCCTCTGTGCATGGGATTTCCTGAGCAAGAATACTAGAGTGGGTTGCCATTTCCTTGTCCAGGAGATCTTCCTGACCCAGGGATCGAATCCCACCTTCTGCATCAGCACACAGATTCTTTACCACTGAGCCACCTGGGAAGCCCAGATCCCACATGCTGCAACTTTTGTTGTTGTTCTTGTTCAGTCACCCAGTCGTGTCTAACTCTTTGTGACCCCATGGACTACAGCACGCCAGGCCTCTCTGTCCCTCACCATCATCACCCTTCACCATCATCACCAGTGCAACTTTAACACACACACACACACACGCATGCACACACACACACGCATGCACGCGCGCACACACACACACACACACACACACACACACACACACACACGATCCCCTGGGCCACAAGGAAGATCAAAGATTCTACATGTTGCAACAAAGACCCAGCACAGCCAAATAAATGAATGCATTTTTTTTAAAAAAGAGAAAGGAAAAAAAAAGAGAGAGAAAGGAAGATAAAGAGATGACTAAATCAGCACTGTGTACACCAATAGCAACACTGCCTGAAATTCTAAGAAATCCTATTTTTTAAGTCAAAGGACCTCAAGTGGTAGACCTCAGGGTCTTGACTGACAGGTCTGGGAGCTGCCTTCTAGCACCACAGGCCCTAGTCAGTGCTTCCTCTCTGCCCCACTGCCTGGGGCATTTCACACCCCATCTCCCTCCTTCTTCTCCCATGCAGGCCCATGAGGGCAGTGAAAGGACAGCACTCATTAGATCCACTTTTCCCAGATTAAGGCTGGAGACTCATGATCTGGGACACGAGACCCATCTATATGTGCACCAACACCAGTGTGTACCCAAACGTTTCCCAGGCTCTCCAGTCATAACCCCGAATGCAGCTGGTCAGGGGTGTCCTAGATATAACCTGAGTAGCTGAGAACTAAACAGCCCACACTAGCCAAATCAACCTGAAAATGAATCAAACACACTGAAGATCATCAGAGTTACCCATACTCCAGTTTAAAAGATTCCAGTGATGGCTCAGGAAATATTGACATTTCCCAATTTGAGTGTTAAACCTCCTCGTTCCTTTGTGTAAGAGGGCATGGTGGCTACTACGTGGACGCGCCCTCCCCACACTGAGCTATATAGCTGCTGTGTGTTCCGGGACTTTTGTTTGGCAACTGTGCTGTGCTAAGGCATTTTAGTCATGTCCAACTCTTTGCAACCCCATGGACTGTAGCCCACCAGCCTTCTCTGTTGTGGGATTTTTCAGGCAAGAATACTGGAGTGGGTTGTCATTTCCTCCTCCAGGGGATCTTCCCCACCCAGGGATTAAACTGGCATCTCTTAGTTCTGTATTAGCAGGCAGCTTCTTTACCAGTTAGCACCACCTGGGAAGCCCCAGGCAACTGGGGAGGAAAAAAGAAGAATCCGTTAGGATGGCAGTCTGCAGGTAGAAAATGATTTCTATTCTCTCCCCACCCAGGCCTTTGGGCAAGGTTTGAGCTTCTGTGTCTAGAAGGTAAGAGCTCAGAAAAGATGGAGTATTTTCCTGAGAGATTTTGTGCATTCTGGGCAAAGCAATGATAATTAGGGGCCAAGAAACAAAGTTTGGAATAACTGGAATCAGAGTCCTTCTCTACTTAAAGCTAGGAACGCTCTGCTCCTCCAAAGGGCTGAGTCCCAAGCCAAAGTAGGGAGAACAGCTCTGTCTTCAAATGGAGCAAGTGCCTTCTGGGTCCCTGAAGACTGGCATCCCTGGGGTCCTGGGTAAAGCACCCTGGATGGACGTAATTATTCATAAGAGATTCTACCAGTTCTGGAGATGATGAACCTTCTCCTAGCAGATTCCTGAACTGGTCAAAGCAGGGGAAAAAACGAACGTGCCCAATGGTGGATAAAGCTGTCAGACTGAGCGGTGAGGTGACCTAAATGGCCCTCAGAAAAACCTGAGAAATTGCACAGGAAACTAGAGGTTCTTCTTGGGCAGAAAGGAGCAAGCATAGATACTTTTGCAGTTATTATCAATCCTGTGTCCTGGAGGAAAGCACGACAACAGCACAGCACACCCATACTGTATGGCTCCACTAGTGTTCACAGGTGTATGGGTCCCAGTAACGTTTGAAGTGAAGTTGCTCAGTTGTGTCCAACTCTTTGCGACCCCATGGACCGTAGCCTACCAGGCTCTTCTGTCCATGGAATTTTCCAGGAAAGAATACTAGAGTGGGTTGCCAAGCCATTAGAGCTATTATTAAAAAGGCAAGAGAATATACACAATGGAGTATTATGCAGCTATTAAAAAGAATGCATTTGAATCAGTTCTAATGAGGTGGATGAAACTGGAGCCTATTATACAGAGTGAAGTAAGCCAGAAAGAAAAACACCAATACAGTATACTAACACATATATATGGAATTTAGAAAGATGGTAATGACAACCTGTATGCAAGAGAGCAAAAGAGACACAGATGTATAGAACAGTCTTTTGAACTCTGTGGGAGAGGGAGAGGGTGGGATGATTTGGGAGAATGGCATTGAAACTTGTATAACATCATATATGAAACGAATTGCCAGTCCAGGTTCGATGCAGGATACTGGATGCTTGGGGCTGGTGCACTGGGATGACCCAGAGGGATGGTACGGGGAGAGAGCAGGGAGGGGGGTTCAGGAGGGGGAACACGTGTATACCTGTGGCAGATTTATGTTGATGTATGGCAAAACCAATACAATAATGTAAAGTAATTAACCTCCAATTAAAATAAATTTATATTTCAAAAAAATAATAAAAAAAAAATTAAAAGGCAAGAGATAACAAGTTTTGGTGAAAATGTGGAACCAAGAGAACTGTTGTGCACTGTTGATGTAAATGTAAATTGATACAACCACTATGGAAAACAGTATGGAGGTTTCTCAAAAAATTACAAATAAAACTACCATGTAATCCCACTTTTGGATATATATCCAAGGAAATTAAATCACATCTCAAGCAATACCCACACCCTTGTGTTCACAGCAGCATTGTTTACAATAGCCAAGATACGGAAACAGCCTCTGTCCATCAGCAAATGAATGAGTAAAGAAAATGTGGTATTCATACATATATATACAGTGAAGTATTATTCAGTCACTTCAAAAAGGAAATCCTGACATTTGCAACTACATGGATGAAACTTGAGGGCACCATGCTAAGTGTAAGCAGTCAGACAGTGAAAAACAAAATACAGTATGATCTCACATGTGGAATCTAAAAAAACAAACAACCTTATATAGAAACAAAGAGAAGAATTTTGGTTACTGGGGATGGAGGTGGAAGAAATGAGATGGAGGTAAAAGATACAAACTGGCGGCTACACGATGCGTAAGTTCTCCTGATCTAGGGTACAGCATGGTGACTGTGCTTAACAATACCACACGACATACTTGAAAGTTGCTGCAAGAGTAGATCTCTTTTTACTGAGATATAATTAACGCATGACGACCATATTTGTCTCAGGTATACCACAAAATGATTTGATATTTGTAAATATTGCAAAATGATGGTCACAAAAATATCCATTGGCACACATACTTATAAATTTTTTCTTCTGATGAAAGCTTCTAAGATCTGCTTGCTAAGAGAGACCTTAAATGTTCTCACCACCCACACACACCACAATGGTAATTATGTGAGCTAACAGGTACTAACTAACCTCACTGTACTCGTTTCACAATTCGTACATACAGCAAGTCACCACACTGCACACTTTAAACGTATACAAAGTTACATATTAATCATATCTTGATAAAGTGGGGTGGGGTGGAAAACAAGCCATGGGTAGCATTAAGAGCATTCAGTGCCAAGGCATCGCTGTGTGGGCTTTTTTGATGAGGCTTTAGGTTAGCCCTTATAGGGGAACACTGAGCTGAAGTTCTGTGGAAATTAACAAGAAATAAATACAGTAGTTCCTTGGTATCCATGGGGAATAGGTTCCTGGATGCCTTCAGATAGCAAAATCCATGGATGCGTGAGTCCTTCATATAAAATGGTCTCAGTTCAGTTCAGTTCAGTTCAATAGCTCAGTCATGTAGGACTCTTTGCAATCCCATGAACTGCAGCACGTCAGGCCTTGTGATCACCAACTCCTGAGGTCCACCCAAATCCATGTCCATTGTGTCAGTGATGCCATCCAACCATCTCATCCTCTGTCATCCCCTTCTCCTCCTGCTCTCAATCTTTCCCAGCATCAGGGTCTTTTCAAATGAGTCAGCTCTCCACATCAGGTGGCGAAAGTATTGGAGTTTCACCTTCAACATCAGTCCCTCCAATGAACACCCAGGACTGATCTCCTTTAGAATGGACTGGTTGGATCTCCTTGCAGTCCAAGGGACTCTCAAGGGTCTTCTCCAACACCATAGTTCAAAAGCATCAGTTCTTCGGCACTCAGCTTTCTTTATAGTCCAACTCTCACATCCATACATGACCACAGGAAAAACCATAGCCTTGACTAGACGGACCTTTGTTGGCAAAGTGATGTCTCTGCTTTTGAATATGCTGTCTAGGTTGGTCGTAACTTTCCCTCCAAGGAGTAGGCATCTTTTAATTTCATGGCTGCAGTCACCATCTGCAGTGATTTTGGAGCCCAGAAAAATAAAGTCGGCCACTATTTTCCCATCTATTTCCCATGAAGTGATGGGACCGGATGCCATGATCTTCGTTTTCTGAATGTTGAGCTTTAAGCCAACTTTTTCACTCTCCTCTTTCACTTTCATCAAGAGGCTCTTTAGTTTTTCTTCACTTTCTGCCATAAGAGTGGTATCATCTGCATATCTGAGGTTATTGATAGTTCTCCTGGAAATCTTGATTCCAGCTTCTGCTTCCTCCAGCCCAGTGTTTCTCATGATGTTCTCTGCATATAAGTTAAATAAGCAGGGTGACAATATACAGTCTCAACATATTCCTTTTCCTATTTGGAACCAACCTGTTGTTCCATGTCCAGTTCTAACTGTTGCTTCCTGACCTGTACACAGGTTTCTCAAGAGGCAGGTCAAAAATGGTCTAGTATTTGCATATAGGCTACACACATACTCCCATACACTTTTAACTATCTCTAGATGACTCATAATACCTTATGCAGTGTAAATACTATATAAATAGTTGCCAAAGGAAAAAAAAACTGTGAAGTTTTGCATTTTGGAAATTTCTGGATCTATTTTTCTTTTCTGAATATATTTGATATGTGATTAGTTGAATCTGCAGATGCAAAACCTGTGGATACAAAGGGCCAACTGTACTGAAATACCCTCAGATTTGAATGTGAGGCTCATGAAAGGAGGCAGGTTCATGTAAGAGTCAAGTTTAAAGGCAATGAGAGACAAACAGGTAAAAGCAGGGGGGACAGGGTGGAAGAAGACAGAGTTTTTCAAGCAGGTCCACATCTGAGCCCCACAACTATGCTGCTCATCAGTGACATGACTCTTCTGAGTCTCAAGTTTCTTACTTGTAAATAAAACTCCCCACCTCTGAGACTGTCATGGAATACGGTAGGCTCAATAAAGATCTACTCCTTCCCCATCCTTCCCTTTTGTCCTCCCAACCTACAGACTGTGCACTGATTTTGATATATTTGGTACATAGTAGAAAAGAGAAAAACAAAAACATTCAGATTCTCACTGATAGAAGGGACTCTGAAACAGTGGTCCTCAACTGAGGTGATTTTGCAGGACATTTGGTAATGTCTGGAGACAGTTTTGGTCATCACAACTGAGCAGCAGGATACCACTGGTGCCTACTGTGTAGAGGACAGGGATGCTGCTGAATACCCTGTGAGACACGGCACAGCCCCCACAGCAAAGAATGATCTGGCTCCAAATGTCAACAGTGCCAAGATTGAGAAACTGCCTGAGAGGACCTCTAACCCAACCTCCCACTAACTTAGGAATTCTCTCTCCAATATCTCTGACAGATGGTCTTCCTGGCTTTTATGTGGATACTCGCAGGGACAGACACTCACCACCTCCTAACAAACCCATTCGTTTTTGATCAGCTCTACTGCAGAATGTCTCTCTGTAGATTAAATTCAAATTTAAAACTTTCTACTGGTTGGTCCTACTTGTGCTCTTTCCTTCTCCACAGAATAAATCTAAAACCTCTTGAGCTTGTCAAGTGGTTGGAGCATTGAAGATCCTAGTATGCAAACCCCTGGAGGAAAACAGAACTTGAACAACCAGAGTCCTTGCCCTCAGGAAGCTTACACCCTAACTGAGGAGACAGAGAGATGATCAAGCTGCAAAATAAGGCAAAATAAAATGTGGACTGAAGATGATTTTAATATGCCATACCCTCCAGAAGAAATATGTCATACCCTTCATGTATTCCCTGGTAGCTCAGTTGATAAAGAGTCTGCCTACAGTGCAGGAGACCTGGGTTCGATCCCTGAGTCAGGAAGATCCCCTGGAAAAGGGAATGGCTACCTACTCAAGTATTCTTGCCTGGAAAATCCACGGACAAAGGCGCCTAGCAAGCTGCAGTCCATGGGGTGGCAAGAGTTGGACATGACTGAGCAACTAAAACACCACGAGGAGAAAGAACTCATTTAATTCTGAAGTCATCCAGGATGGGTCAAGAAAAAAAATGTGATACATGTAAAGGCAGTTAAAGAGGCAGAAATGGAGACAGGGGCCTCTCTGGCTGATGAGAGAGCACAGAGTATCATCATCAAAGGACAACACATACTCAAGGATCAGATGTGGGATGGACAGGTCTTAGAATCAGTAATATGATGTGGTGGGAAACGAGAACATAAAGATGAGCTGGCAGGTCTCAAATGTTATGCGAAGGAGTTTGGATTCTTCAGGCCACAGTCTGAACAGAACAATGTGTAACAGGTCCTACTGGAGGACAATGCTGGCCACAGCTTGGAGTGTGGACTAGAGAAAAGGGGGATTAGCAATGGTATGAGGGGAAATGAGAATGAGAGATTGGGATGGAAAGAGATAGGTATGTGTTATGGACTAAATTGTGTGCCCCCCCGCCCAAATTCCATGCTGAAGTCCTAACCCCCAGTGTGATGGTGTTTGGAGGTGGGGCCTTTGGGAACTAATTAGGTTCAGATGAAGTCCTTGGAGTGATCTGGACATTACATCCCTATTAAGGTGGCCTAAGATGATGGCATAGGTTCTTCTGGTTCATACTGAACCATTAAAATAACCAGGTCTTTTTCTCATAAACTGCTCTCAAAGTAGTCTTGGGCAGCTGAGCCTTTGGGAACTACTTTATACTCAATTCCTATGAAATTTCATCCTGTCCGTTTCAGTTCCTGCCTCTTGGTTATGGGGATACGAGGACCTTGATTTTGACATTCAGCGAAGGAGTTATTCCTCCCAGCTCTTCAACACCTCCAGCAATAGCTGTGGAATAGGGGACCTGGGAAGACTTTGGGTTGGTTGGGGGTGGGCGAAGGAAGGTTTGGTTTCTGCTGGTTTTGCAGCTTCACTCTCAGATTCTTTCCTGCTTGCCTCACTCAGACCCTGGCAAAGGTACCCAGGGTCTTTGTCTGAGAGAAACAGATGAGGGCAGCCCTTCAGGTCATGGCACCCCGTCATGACCACCTGCACACCTCACTGCCATAAACCACAGAGGTTCTTCCCTGTCCTGTGAGGGAAAGTAAGCAGAAGAAATGCCAGAGACATGGACTATGGGGAAGGGGTTCTTTCCTATCCTCACTTGATATAATGTAAAATAACTGAATTGCATGAAATAGCATTAAGAGTGACATTCTTTTATTTTTGCCAACAGAGCTGTGTGATTCTGAACTTTTCACAAAGTCTAAAAACAATCAAGTCCATAGGCTGACATTAAAGCTCTATACTGCAATGTACTGTCAAATATAAATCTCTAAAATGGCAAATCCATAGGGAGAAAATTATAGAAATTAGACTCGCTTAATTTTGAAAACTGAATTTTTATGTTACAGTCATTTGTGTTATATCCATTCTGTTATTCTCTTTTAGTGTCACTAAAAGGCAGTCAATTATCCTTTGCGGGGGAGGCCTTTCTTTTTTGATATGATCATGTTCTCCCTTTTTTGATATTAAAATATCTTTTCTTCATAAATATTGGTGAAATGAATAGATGATACGTAACATATTTGCAGCCTTACTTGGCAAAAATAAAAAATTAATGACTCATCATTTCCTAAATGTTTTCTGTAACTTTACCAGATTGTGAAACCCAAAATTCCAGGAGCTGTCAACTCAAAGGTCTGATAAGTACACGTATGATGTCTTCATCCAGGTGAAAAATGCCAGCCCAGAGAGGATTATGTATAAAATCAGACAGCATGGCCCTGAGGACCACCATTCAGGTCAATATCAATCCATGAATCAACACATTTAGGATATGTTTGTTCAACTAACTATAAATCCACTTATTTTGTTTTCTTGGCTCCAAAATCACTTCTTATGGTGACTCCAGCCATGAAATTAAAAGATGCTTGCTCCTTGGAAGGAAAACTATGACAAACCTAGACAGTGTGTTAAAAAGCAGAGACAACACTTTGCTGATAAAGGTCCATATAGTCAAAGATATGGTTTTTCCAGTAGTCATGTATGGACATGAGGATTGGACCATAAAGAAGGCTGAGCACCAAAGAATTGAGGCTTTCAAATTGTGGTACTGGAGAAGACTCTTGAGAGTTCCTAGGACTTCAAGGAGATCAAACCAGTCAATCCTAAAGGGAATCAGTCCTGAATATTCATTGGAAGGACTGATGCTAAAGCTCCAATACACTGGCCACCTGATGTGAAGACCTAACTCATTGGAAACGACCCTGATACTGGGAAAGACTGAGGGCAAGAGGAGAAGGCGGGTGGGGTGGCAGAGGACGAGATGGTTGGATGGTATCATTGGCTCAACGGACATGAGTTTGAGCAAATTCTGGGAGACAGTGAAAGACAGAGAAGCCTGGTGTGCTACATTTCATGGGGTCATAAAAAGTCAGACACGATTGAGCGACTGAACAGCAACAACAGATTATCAACAAGCTCACATTCAACCATCATGCATGAACTGGTTGAAAATCCAGAAATACTTAAGGTTTTTTTCCTGTTCATTATGCATTTTCCCTCCTTCCTGTAACTACACTATGGTTTTCCTTTGGAGAACCACCACTCAACCACTTTCAGTCTATTGGGTCCAGGTCTTGACTCTACCCCTCAACTCTATGGTGGACATGTGGCTGGCCAATCAGCATCATCCACCTTTCTGAGTATAGTATTTGGGTCAGGGATGGGTATAAGACTGATGACAATTCAAAAAGACAGTTGTAAAGTTTTTTTTTTTTTTAACTTAATGACAAAAAAGGGCATCTTTCCACTGACATTCTGGAGAGAATATGATAAAAACCTGGGATCCTAGGGGCAACCTAGCTCCCCAAAAGAACAGCCTGCCTGCATATAACCAGCCCCAAACAGTAGAACTAAAAACTGAAGAGAAAGTGAGATTGTCATGATGACATCATTAGAGTACCTTAATCCATGAGGATTCGAGTCACTTCTATCCCTAACATTGGTTACACGAGTCAATTAAATTTCTCCTTCTTACTTAAGCCACTTGAGTTGTCTGTTGACTACTGCAAGTAAAGGAGCTTGACAGGTACATAAGATTCTTTCAAAAATATGAGTTTGGCAAGTCCTATCATTTCATTTATCACACATTTAGTATGTGCCTTCACAGTTCAAGGCACTGTGCTAAACTCAGGGATACAACTGAGAACAAACTTGGTTCTGGCCTTTAAAGAGGTAATATCAATAACCTCAGATATGCAGATGACACCACCCTTATGGCAGAAAGTGAAGAGGAACTAAAAAGCCTCTTGATGAAAGTGAAAGAGGAGAGTGAAAAAGTTGGCTTAAAGCTCAACATTCAGAAAACAAAGATCATAGCATCTGGTCCCATCACTTCATGGGAAATAGATGGGAAAACAGTGGAAACAGTGGCTGACTTTATTTTTCTGGGCTCCAAAATCACTGCAGATGGTGACTGCAGCCATGAAATTAAAAGACGCTTACTCCTTGGAAGGAAAGTTATGATCAACCTAGATAGCAGATTCAAAAGCAGAGACATCACTTTGCCAACAAAGGTTCGCCTAGTCAAGGCTATGGTCTTTCCTGTGGTCATGTATGGATGTGAGAGTTGGACTGTGAAGAAGGCTGAGCGCCGAAGAATTGGTGCTTTTGAACTGTGGTGTTGGAGAAGACTCTTGAGAGTCCCTTGGACTGCAAGGAGATCCAACCAGTCCATTCTGAAGGAGATCAGCCCTGGGATTTCTTTGGAAGGAATGATGCTAAAGCTGAAACTCCAGTACTTTGGCTACCTCATGCGAAGAGTTGACTCATTGGAGAAGACTCTGATGCTGGGAGGGATTGGGGGCAGGAGGAGAAGGGGACGACAGAGGATGAGATGGCTGGATGGCATCACTGACTCAATGGACGTGAGTCTGGGTGAACTCCGGGAGTTGGTGATGAACAGGGAGGCCTGGCGTGGTGTGATTCATGAGGTCGCAAAGAGTCGGACACAACTGAGTGACTGAACTGAACTGAACTTAGTGAAGGAGACAGACATGTGAGAACATATGTGTTCAGGGCCAGAGCCAAGGATAATTGATGTAGGAGCATGCAGACCAAACTGAACAGATTCTACCTTTCAGGGTCCACAAAGCTATCAGAGAAAGGCAACATCTGAATAGATTCCTTGTCTTTAACATTTATGCATTTGTTTGGCTGCTTTGGATCTTAGTTACAGCATGCAGGATCTTCATCGCCACACATGGACTCCAGTTTGCAACGCATGGGCTCAGTAGTTGCCATGGGCTCTCCAGTACCGCAAGGCAGATTCCTAACCACTGGACCACCAGGGAAGTCCCTCAATGGATTCTTGAACCAGCTCCAGGGGAGTCAACAATTTCTCTTCTAATGTTCCCATGTGTTTAATTAAGAAACAAATCTTGAAATCTTTCCAGAGAGCTTTTAAGATCACTAAGTTATGCTTTCTGAAACCCAGAATTTCCCCTTTAAAAAAATAATAAAGTGTATATATCTACCCTTTCATCACCTCCCTCATTCTCCATGATTTCCCTAAGATTATAAGACAGAGGTTGAATGATCAAAACTAAGTTTATTCTCTTTCTCCAGATCAGATTATCTGAGCCTCGGGGCTAGAACTTGCTTAAAGTACTCTGAAACTCTTTCCATTTCATAACTAAATTGGACTTTCACTTTCTGTTTGTTCCACACTATTCTGTATTAAGATCATTTTTCTAGAAGGCAGATCAGATCAGATCAGATCAGTCACTCAGTCGTGTCCGACTCTTTGCGACCCCATGAATCACAGCACGCCAGGCCTCCCTGTCCATCACCAACTCCCGGAGGTCACTCAGACTCACATCCATCAAGTCAGTGATGCCATCCAGCCATTTCATCCTCTGTCATCCCCTTCTCCTCCTGCCCCCAATCCCTCCCAGCATCAGAGTCTTCTCCAATGAGTTAACTCTTCGCATGAGGTGGCCAAAATACTGGAGTTTCAGCTTTAGCATCATTCCTTCCAAAGAAATCCCAGGGCTGATCTCCTTCAGAATGGACTGGCTGGGTCTCCTTGCAGTCCAAGGGACTCTCAAGAGTCTTCTCCAACATCACAGTTCAAAAGCATCAATTCTTCGGCGCTCAGCCTTCTTCACAGTCCAACTCTCACATCCATACATGACCACAGGAAAGACCATAGCCTTGACTAGGCGGACCTTTGTTGGCAAAGTAATGTCTCTGCTTTTGAATATGCTATCTAGGTTGGTCATAACTTTCCTTCCAAGGAGTAAGCGAGACTGAGCCAAATAAAAATAAAAGTGTTTCTGTAGTCATCTGTTAATCTTATACCTCCCATACCAAGCCTGATTCCCATTCTTATCTTTTTCTTCTATTTCTCCAAGACACAGTTAATGGTAAGATTTTAGAAACATGGTAATTTCTAGTACATAAGATAAATATCTGAAATTTTCTGTTTAAAGGACAATAATTGGGGCAAAGAATAATTTTGTGGTGTCCCCAGTTATAACTTTAATATAGAAAATTCACAAAGAAGAGTTGGTTTTTCTCTTCCATTTGTATAAGAAATGTTTATAAATTTTTGCCGCCTCACAGTTCCTGCTATAGGAACAGGTACTCCCAAAGCCGACTAAAGATAGAGTTAGCATCAGATCCTCTCAATAAATTCAAGAGAAGCACTTGACCAAAATACAACAAACTTTCATTATAATAGGGAGGAAGAACTCTTAAAAAGTAGATTTAAAAGTTCTAACCACAAGGAGAGAAAAGGTAACTGTATTTGGTGGCATATGTTAACTATATTTGTTGTGATCATTTCTCATTACATACAAATATCAAATCATTATGTGTCAGTAATGCCTAACAGGGCTCCCAACATTACTGACAATTACGCTGTACAAGCAAAACCAAGATAATGTTATACATCAACTATATACCTCAAAAAAAGCCTCTCAGCAACCTAGAAATAGATTACAATCTCCTCATTTTGATACAGGGCATGTACCTCCAAAAAATCCTACAGGTAACATCATATTTGATGGTAAAGCACCGGATGCTTTCTCTCAAAGATGGGGACAAAAATGTTCTGCATCACTTCTATTCAGCATTGTACTAGAAGTCCTAAACTGTGCAATAAGGCAAGAAAAGAAATCAATGACAAAAGATGAGAAAGAATGAAGCAAACTGCCATCATTAACAGATGCCACTGCTGCTGCTAAGTCACTTCAGTCATGTCCGACTCTGTGTGACCCCATAGACGGCAGCCCACCAGGCTCCGCCATCCCTGGGATTCTCCAGGCAAGAACACTGGAGTGGGTTGCCATTTCCTTCTCCAATGCATGAAAGTGAAAAGTGAAAGTGAAGTCGCTAAGTCGTGTCCGACTCTTAGTGACCCCATGAACTGCAGCCTACCAGGCTCTCCTATCCATGGGATTTTTCAGGCACGAGTACTGGAGTCAGGTGCCATTGCCTTCTCCACATTAACAGATGACATGATTGTAAATGAAGAAAACCTTACAGAAGACATGAAATAAAAAAAAAAAAAAAAAAAACAGAACAAGTAAGTGGATCTAGCAAGATCTCAAGAAGAATGGTCAATATATAAAAGTTAATTGCAATTCTAACAAAATGGAAATAATTAAAAGTGAAAGTTAAATGATATTACATTTTAAATAGGTTTTTAAAATCTAACATCAAAGAGTATATCCAGTGAAAGATGTGCAATACCTCCACACTAAGAGCTACAAAATAATGCTGAGAGATATTTTTTAAAACCTGAATTGATGGAAAGATATATAATGTTCATGGGTTAACTCATGGAAAGCTCAATATTTTTAAGATGCACATTATCCCAAATTGATACATAGATTTAATACAATTCATATCAAAATTCAAGTAGAACTTTTTTAAGAAATTGAAAATTTTTGTTGTTTAGTAGAAACCAATGCAATACTGTAAAGCAATTATCCTTCAATTTAAAAAAACAAAAAAAAGAAAACGGATGCTAAAATGTAAATTTAAATTGAAAAGATCTAGAATTACCAAGAAATAATGAAAAAAGACCAAAGCTGCAATTTCTACACTATCTGATTTCAAGACTTACCATAAAGCTGCAATGATCGAGAGTGTGATAATAATGTAAGAATAAAGCTACAGATCAGTGAAACAGAATAGACAGCACAGTCATCTGATTTTTTAAGATTCACCAAGTTGATGAAATAGGAAAAGTCTTTTTAACAAATGATGACAGAATATCTAGATATCTTTATTTTTAAAAACGAGTCTCAACTTTTATCTCACAATTAGATGGTAAAGAATCTGCCAGCATAGCAGAAGACCTGGGTTCAATCCCTGGGTTGGAAGATCCCCTGGAGAAGGGAATGGCTAACCACTCCAGTATTCTCACCTGGAAAACCCCATGGACAGAGGAACCTGGCAAGCTACAATCCATGAGGTCACAAAGAGTCCTACGTGACTGAGCGACTAAGTCACTTTCACACACAAAAATTAACTCAGGGACTTCCCTGGTGGCACAGGGGATAAGAATCCAGCTGCCAGTGCAGGGGACATGGGTTCAGTCCCTGACTGGGGAAGATTCCACATGCCATGGAGCCACTAAGCCTGTTCACCACAACCACTGAGCCCACAATGTAGAGCCCGCAAGTCGCGACCACTGAGCCCACATGCTGCAAATCCGGAAGCCCGCACCTAGAGCCCAACAAGAGAAGCCACCACAGTGAGAAACTTGCTCACCACAATGAAGAGTAGCCCCCGCTCGCCACAACCATGAAAGCCCACACGCAGCCATGAAGACCCAGCGCAGACAAAAGTTAACTCGAAATGCATCATGGACCTGCACATAAAAGCAAGAACCACGAAATTTCTGGAAGAGAAAATTCATTCGCAACTTTATAGGGCAGGCAAAGATATTTTAAGCAAGATACAAAAAGCTAACCACAAAAGAAAAAAAGATTATGTGTTGGACTTCATCAAAATTTAAAATTTCTGTTCATGAAAACACCAGTAGAATAAAGACAGAGACCAAGAGAAAGATATTTGCAATGCATATATCTGGCAAAAAAGCTTGTAGCCAAAATATGAAAAGAGCTCTTACAAGTCAATAACTTAAAAAAAAAAAAAACTAGTAAAAGGTAAAAACTGTAACAGACTCTTCACAAAGATATAGAAATGGGACAACACAAACACACAAAAAGATGTTCAACATTGATGGTCATCAGAAAAATGCAAATTAAAACCATAATGAGATACTGCTAAATAAACATTAGAATAACTAAAATGAGAGGGACCAATAATACCAAATACTGGCAAGCATGCAGAGCCCTTTAACTCTCATTCCACTGACGGGGCAGTAAAATGAACAACCACTTTGGAGGGCTCTTTGGTGGTTTCCTACAAAGTCACACTGACTCGCTGACCTAGAAAGTTTACTCCTAGATATTTACCCAAAAAGAAATTAAAATACATTCACACAATAGACTAATTGGCAATAAAAATGAACCGCTGATACATGCAACAACAGAGTTGAATCTTGAAAATATTATGTTGAGCAAAATGAAGCCAGATAGAGAAAATGCATACAGTGTAATTCCATGTGCCTGAAGTTCAAAGACAGGCAAAACTAAGCAGCTGATGGGGTCACAGAGGCAGGGAGGGGTAGAAGGCAGTGGGCAATGACAAGTGTTCTCTAGCTTGCTTGGGGGTGACAATTTTATGAATATATACAATTCTAAAAACTCATCAAACTCAATTAAAAGGTGTTCATTTTATTGTATGTTAATTACATCTTAATTTACACAATAAATAAAAAATAACATAGGAAAACCACATTTTTTTTGTTTCATCCAAAAGATGTTAGTAATTTCTTCTCCACCTAAGTCCCTGATGGTCTTTCCTGTGGTCATGTATGGATGTGAGAGTTGGACTGTGAAGAAGGCTGAGCGCCGAAGAATTGATGCTTTTGAACTGTGGTGTTGGAGAAGACTCTTGAGAGTCCCTTGGACTGCAAGGAGATCCAACCAGTCCATTCTGAAGGAGATCAGCCCTGGGATTTCTTTGGAAGGAATGATGCTAAAGCTGAAACTCCAGTATTTTGGCCACCTAATGCCAAGAGTTGACTCATTGGAGAAGACTCTGATGCTGGGAGGGATTGGGGACAGGAGGAGAAGGGGATGACAGAGGATGAGATGGCTGGATGGCATCACTGACTCGATGGATGTGAGTCTGAGTGACCTCCGGGAGTTGGTGATGGACAGGGAGGCCTGGCGTGCTGCGGTTCATGGGGTCGCAAAGAGTTGGACACGACTGAGCGACTGATCTGATCTGATCTGATCTGAAGTCCCTGGTATGAAACCCACTTTTTCGCATTCCTGCTCCCAAAGCTAACTAAACCAAGAATTGTCACCCAACCAAGGCCAGACATGCCTGGAACAGCCTAATCGCATACACTCTTAGATTATTTGTAATTTTTTTTTTATTTTATTTAACTTTACAATGTTGTATTGGTTTTGTATTTGTAATTATTTAATGTCTGTCTCTCCCGTGAGATTGTGCAACATTTCCTGGAACATAACAGACCTTCGGTAAATACATGTCAAAGAGAAAGATGGATAAATGGATGGATGATACAACATACTCAAGGATTATCTGGTCCACGTCTTTCCATGAGCACAGAAAGGAGAGAGATCTAGGGAAACTGAGCAATTTTTTCAAGGTCACATAGCCAATGGCAGAGCTCATACTGGGGCATGACAGAGGAGACGTGTTCTCTTCTGCTTCTGCATATTGTGGTGTTTACATGTGATGCCTGGAAACATGGCCACCATCCTGCAGGTATGAAGAAAGCAAAACCAATATGCTGAGAGAGAAAGAAGGCAAAGATATGGGGGAAAGCTTTGGTTTTTGCTGATGTCACAGAGCTACTGAACCTGGAGCTTCTCTTCTTTAGGACTTCTTATTACATTAGATAATAAGTAAATCTTCCTTATTATTTAAGTCAGATGAATGTGAGTGATCACTTACTTGCAGGCAAAAATACCCAAAATTTACACAAGAGCATGAGCAAAGACAAGGCATTCAAGATCCCGAGACAGCAATGCGACTGGAGTACAGAGAGCAGAGAGGGTGGGAAGACACTATTAGGCATGAAGACGAGGCCACATCACCCATCCCAAGTGCCTGGGGAGGCAGAGAAGGAACACTTGTGTTCCACTGTGGACAGGCAGGAAGAAGAAAAATTTGACTATGGAATGAAATTTTGCATGTAGACTGATATGTTGCAGCCTTTATTCTTGGTACAAGTTCAACCCTCTTTGGCTATGGCCAGGGTACGGACAGCAATTGGTGCTTAACCATCTAACTAGTCAGGAAATATACTAGAGTATAAATTCCACCTCCCAGACTTCCCTTTCCTTCATTCAGTGATGCCAACAGACAAGCCAGGTGAGGGTTTATGGGTTACTGACATGCAGGTCAGGAGAAGGCAATGGCACCCCACTCCAGTACTTTTGCCTAGAAAATCCTATGGACGGAGGAGCCTGGTAGGCTGCAGTCCATGGGGTTGCAAAGAGTCGGACATGACTGAGCAACTTCACTTTCACTTTTCACTTTCAGGCATTGGAGAAGGAAATGGCAACCCACTCCAGTGTTCTTGCCTGGAGAATCCCAGGGACAGGGAGCCTGGTGGGCTGCCGTCTATGGGGTCGCACAGAGTCGGATAAGACTGAAGCGACTTAGCAGCAGCAGACATGCAGATACCCACTACCCAAGCCAGAGAAAACACACAGAGCTGCCAGGATCCAGAAGGTTTGAAGCTCACAAACTCAGATTCTCCTCTAATATCCCAATAACCCTTATCTATGTATGACGGACACGACTGAAGCGACTTAGCAGCAGCATGTATGATCATAGGATCTCAGGCACTGTCTTCAGCATAGATGCCTTCCAAATTCCATTTCAGATCCTTCTTCTCTTCTAAATGAAAAGATACCAAACAAAACATCTCTCCCTTTGCCTCATGCCTAGACTTCCTAGTATCTTGCTGTCCAAGACAGGTTCTTTTTTGCTGAATCAATCGATATATATATATACTTATTTCAAAAGACATTCTATTTCTACTAATTAAACACGTCATATAAAATATTCCCAAATATGCATAACCACATGAGTATAGCTTTTTATACACAGAATCTCAAAGCAGGTACACTTCCCACACAGAACACTTAACTTTTCTCACTTATCTAAATACACTCAGCTGCATTCCGGGTCAGTACTATCCAACACTTCAAGACAATATTCAAACTGTTCCACAGAATTATTGCTATCTGTGCCAGGGGTTTTATAAGAAGGAAGTCAGGCATGTAATTGTGAACAAGATACATCTCTAAGACAAAAGGGAGCTGACAAATAATCAGCTAACACAAGTGTCGTCACAGAAGACTTTGCCAGAAGACCAAAAAAAGGAAGGTTTTTTTTATCAGCCTAGGATGGTGTGAGACTGGTGTTGAACTTCAGGCATGGGGACAGGTCAAAGTCATTTCGAGGCTCTCCATTTTTGGAGTATATTGCACATTACCAGGAAGAAAGCACTGTGGAAGCTGTCTGACACTAGAATTCCATTTCCCAAACACCCCAGGGAAGTAAATCGTTGGTAAAAATGGTGAGGGGATCAAGAAAACATACCTAAAAATGATTTAGGATGTATCATGTAAATAAGATTTTGCCTTATCTGAAAGTCCTGCTCAGCAAACATGACAGAAACAAAAAAGGGCAATGTTTGATACAACTTTGAATAATAAACATCACTATTTACAGAGTGCCTGCTCTGGACCCCAATGCTTTGATTCCTTACTACAGACCTGAAGTGAAGGAGGTTATTGATGTTCCCTCAGTTTGCAGATGAGGAGATTAAGGTCAGAGTGGTTAAGTTACTTGCCCAAAACCACTGACCTAGTATGTCTGAACCCAAGTCTGCATGCGTGCATGCCTACCTGCTAAGTCATTTCAGTCATGCCCAACTTTTTGCAACTCTATAGACTGTAGCCCACCAGGCTCCCCTGTCTATGGGATTCTTCAGGCAAGAATACTGAAGTGGATTGACATGACCTCCTCCAAGGGATCTTCCTGACCCACAAATTGAACGTGCATCTCTTATGTCTCCTGCATTGGCACGTAGGTTCTTTACCACACCACCTGGAAAGCCCCAAACCCAAGTTTACCTGACTCCAAACTCATCTATCACTAGTTCATGATACCTTCAAGATTTTGAAGCTAGGAGACATTTTTCTGATGACTCCCAAAGAACTTTGGTCTATGGATCACTGTAAGAGGCAAGGTCGAAGGTTCTATGGACCCTGTGCTTCATCCTCTGACAACTAACACTGTAAAACCGTACCCTCTACCTGTAGCCATTCAGGTATGACCTAAACCAAATCCCATATAATTATACACTGGAAGTGGCAAACAAATTCAAGGGGTTAAATCTGATAGAGTACTTGAAGAAATATTGATGGAGGTTCGTAACACTGTACAGGAGGCTGTGATCAAAACCATCCCCAGAAAAAAAGAAACACAAAAAAGCAAAATGGTCATGTGAGGAGGCCTTACAAATAGCTGAGAAAAGAAGGAGTGAAAGGCAAAGGAGAAAAGGAAAAATGTACCCATCTGAATGCAGAATTCCAAAGAATAGCAAGGAAAGATCAGAAAGCCTTCTTAAGTGAACAATGCAAAGAAATAGAGGAAAACAATAGAATGGGAAAGACTAGAGATCTCTTCAAGAAAATTAGAGATACCAAGGGAACATTTAAAGCAAGAATGGGCACAATAAAGAACAGAAATGGTAGAAGCAGAAGATATTAAGAAGAGGTGGCAAGAATACACAGAAGAACTGTATAAAAAAGGTCTTAATGACCCAGATAACCACAACGGTGTGATCACTCACCTAGAGTCAGACATCCTGGAGTGTGAAGTCAAGTGGGCCTTAAGAAGCATTACTATGAACAAAGCTAGAGGAGGTGATGGAATTCCAGCTGAACTATTTCAAATCCTAAAAGATGATGCTGTGAAAGTGCTACACTCAATGTGCCAGCAAATTTGGAAAGCTCAGCAGTGGCTTTCCAGCTCAGGACTGGAAAAGGTTAGTTTTCATTCCAATCCCAAAGAAGGGCAATGCCAAAGAATGTTCAAACTACCACACTCATTTCACATGCTAGCAAGGCAATGCTTAAAGTTCTCCAAGCTAGGCTTCAATGGTACATGAGCTGAGAACTTCCAGATGTACAAACTGAATTTAGAAAAGGCAGAGGAACCAGAGATCAAATTGCCAACATCCACTGGATCACAGAAAAAGCCAGAGAATTCCAGAAAAACATCTGAGTGTCTGAACAACAACAACCTGTAGTCACAGTTCACATGACCAAGAAGCCTTCCTTAACTCAAGAGACAGGGATTCTAGTGGAGTTCTGCCATTGACTGGCCTTTCACATCTCAGTTTCCTTACCTGTTAAATAGAGTAGTATCTTCTTTGACCCTGCCTCATGGGCCCATTGAGAGTTAAGGAATTAAGAGTGAACAGGCTCTAGGCAGGGAAGAAAATCTTATTCCTTGTGAAGGAATTTTCACTCTGCATGGAGATCCAGAATGGAAGAGCAGAAGGAGTCCTAAGACTGAAGTCAGATGACCAGAATAATAGTTCTTGATTCAGCCATTACTACCCATGGGTTCTTGGACAAGTCACTGCCCTATTTTGATTCTCAACGTCCTCATTCAGAAGATGATGTCATCATCACGCTAGATCAAGAATTCTTCAAATATGGCCTACTGCCCAGAAGTAGATCACATGCATTCTCCTAATGGGTCTCAAGCTTGACCAAGAAATAAAGGTGTTTTTACTAATTTCATGAGTAGATAGCCCATTTCAAAGAGTTATTTTTATGGACAGCTAATTGTTACTTACAGGTTACTGTAATGTGTTACCAGTCAATTAAAATTAATGTGTTTCTAGTCTACCAGGACTTAAACATTTGGCAACATTCAACACTCCTACTGTGTATGAACATGTGCAGATGGTTGGAGGGCCTACAGTTTTCAGGAAGAATACACTGATATCAACATCATTAGCACTATCTTTAGTTGATCGTGGCTCTCAATTACCGTTATGACTGCTTATTAATTAGTGTTAATTAAACTCCATAATTACCAATTTAGATTATAATGGGTCATTTGATTAACCTTCTGACATGTGGTGATGCACACTTGGATCCATAGTGTTTGAGGCTTAGGATTTTCAATAGTTGGACTTGAGGCATATAAGAATTGGATGGCTGGTCAAACCAAATATTTGTTGAGCACCTATTATGTAACAAATTCTGTTCTAAGCACTAGAATCCTTCTGTGAATGACACAAAGTCCTATCTTCTAAAACTGTATGTGCCATTGGAGGATTATAAATAATAAACAAACAAGTATGTAAGGCAATGCCAGGCATCAAGCAAGTATGAAGAAAAAGGCGGGAGGGACTTCCCTGGTGGTCCAGTGGTGAAGACCTCGCCTTCCAATGCAGGGGGTGCAAGTTCAATCTCTGATCAGAAAGCTAAAATTTCACATGCCTCATGACCAAAATACCAAAACAGAAGCAATATTGTAATAAATTCAGTGAAATGGTCCACATTAAAAAAACAAAATCGAAAAGTTCAGGGTAATGTGGTAAACAGGGAATGAAAAGGCTACCTTAGCCAAGACCAAGGGCCTTCAAAGTCCTTTCTAAGGGAATAACACGTAAGTTAAAAACTGAATGAGGAGAAGCAGGTTCACAAAGATCTAAGCTAACTGCATTCAACTCCAACAGAACAGCAAGTAAAAAGGCTCTGAGGTAGGAACGAGCCTGCAGTATATCATGGTTTGGACTGTCGTTCAGCAAATGGATTCCTCTCCTCCTCCCACTGTGGACAGAATACACTACCCTACCCCCTGATGTTGAGATTGGCCATATGACCTGGCTTTGGCCAACGGAGTATAAGCAAGGGTGACATAAGCAAAAGCTTAGAATGGGCTTGTGTGGTAGGCCTGCCTCCTCGGGCTTCTGCCTTGCCCCCAAGAAGAGCATGTCCTGAGTTGTTGCTGGTCCTTCATCCATAATGATCACATATGGAGCAGATCCTCCATATGGATATGGATCTGCTCCATATGCTCCATATGGATATCCTCCATATGGATCCTCCATATGGATATGGATCTGCTCCATATGCTCCATATGGAGCAGATCCTCCATAATGATCACACATGGAGCAGAACCGAGATCAAACTACTGTGAAGACCCAAGCCCAGCTGGATTTTCAGCTTGGGGCTGAACCTCCTAGCCAAAACTCAGACTGAATCAGCTGATTCACTCAACTTGGAGTCCTAAAAACTGAAAATAAATGTTTATCATTTTATGCTGAGTTTGGGAGCAGTTTATTAAACAGCAATAGCTAACTGATGCAGCATGGTTAGACAGAGAGAAAATCAGTCTGACTACAGTGAGCAAGGAAGTTATCTTCCATATTCATGTACCAATATGGAGGAGATAGGAAGGAGCCTGATAAGGTAGAGCTTTACAAGAAAAGTTTTTAGCTTTGGATTTTAAGTGTATTGTAAGTTATTTGGGAGTCTTAAGTATAAGAGTAATAGTAATCTGGCTGTTGTATGTAGGATGGACTGCAGAGGTACTAAACTGGAAAATGGATTACCAGTTAGATAGCTATCAGGATATTCCAAGCAAGAAATGATGGTAGAGTAGGGACGTGGCTATGAAAATGCTGAGGCGTGACCTAAGTCAGGATGCATTACGGAGGTACAAGAGATGGTACACCTCTTGGAAAATGAAGTCCTTTGTACCGCAAAGTCCACCACATTAGAGGAAGCACCAGAGCTTTAGGTCAAGGCCCCAGCAAATAATGAAAGCACTCCTTGGCTGACTCTTTGTCATCCAGCCTTTTGCTTCCCAAAGCATCATGGAGTAGCAGCAGCAGCATCTCTGAGGAACTGTTAGAAATGCAGAGTCTCAAGTCTTACTCCAATCTACTAAATTAGAATTCAGATGTTAGCAAGATCCCCAGAAGTTTCATACACACAGTAAACTTGGAAAAGCATGACTCCGGCATATACGTCCCCTGGGAACTTGTAAGAATGGGTGACTGATGGAGCAGAGATGATGTACTCCCAGAGTCTCTGGCCAAATACCCAATCCAATCTCCATGAGCAGAAAATAGGAGAATTCTAGGAGTTGAAAGACCTTTATACAAGACTTGGAGGGTTCCTTGGCTGACTTAACCTTGATGGGTTTGGGGTGGCTTATCTGTATACTCTCTGAAGCACACACTACCCACAGAAATCATTCTCTTAGAAGCCCCAGTCTCTGGAAAGTTCTTAGGGATATTAACAGAGATGAAGAGAACGAAAGACCCTGATAACCTCGGTGTCTTGACAAGGAGGAAACCACGTTGCTTCTGCCGCTTTTATCCTAATAGGGTATATTAAATAAATCCTGACTATGTTCATGGACTTCAGAGACCTGGGTGCAGGGGCATCAATTCAATCACAAAGAGAAGGTGATCTGTGAACAAAAAGAGGGGAACAGAGCCCTCGTGCTAGGCAATACAATGGAACACATTCTTGAGTTGTGACAGAAAAAGAGCCCAGCGGTGACAACACAGGGCCAGGTTCCAACAGGGAAAAGGGAAAGGTCTCCACCTAAATTGCTGGCCCCGAGAACCAGAGCTGCATCAAAGCTGAAGGAAAAACACCATCAGGGGCATGAAGGCCTCAGGGATGAGTGTGTGTACACAGAGAACATCAGAAACCCAGGAAGCATGAGATGAGAAGAGCTTAAAAATGGATTTTGATCTTGAAGTCAAAATGAAAGTGAAAGAAAGTGAAAGTTGCTCCGTCATGTCTGACTCTTTGCAACAGTCTATACAGTCCCAAAGAAAGGCAATGCCAAAGAGTGCTCAAACTACCACACAATTGCACTCATCTCACACGCTAGTAAAGTAATGCTCAAAATTCTCCAAGCCAGGCGTCAGCAATATGTGAACCGTGAACTTCCTGATGTTCAAGCTGGATTTAGAAAAGGCAGAGGAACCAGAGATCAAATTGCCAACATCCGCTGGATCATCGAAAAAGCAACAGAATTCCAGAAAAACATCTATTTCTGCTTTATTGACTATGCCAAAGCCTTTGACTGTGTAGATCACAATAAACTGTGGAAAATTCTGAGAGAGATGGGAATACCAGACCACCTGATCTGCCTCTTGAGAAATCTGTATGCAGGTCAGGAAGCAACAGTTAGAACTGGTCATGGAACAACAGACTGGTTCCAAATAGGAAAAGGAGTACGTCAAGGCTGTATATTGTCACCATGTTTATTTAACTTATATGCAGAGTACATCATGAGAAATGCTGGACTGGAGGAAACACAAGCTGGAATCAAGATTGCTGGGAGAAATATCAATAACCTCAGATATGCAGATGACACCACCCTTATGGCAGAAAGTGAAGAGGGGCTAAAAAGCCTCTTGATGAAAGTGAAAATGGAGAGTGAAAAGGTTGGCTTAAAGCTCAACATTCAGAAAACGAAGATCATGGCATCTGGTCCCATCACTTCATGGGAAATAGATGGAGAAACAGTGGAAACAGTGTCAGACTTTCTTTTTCTGGGCTCCAAAATCACTGCAGATGGTGACTGCAGCCATGAAATTAAAAGACGCTTACTCCTTGGAAGGAAAGTTATGACCAACCTAGACAGCATATTCAAAAGCAGAGACATCACTTTGCCAACAAAGGTTCGCCTAGTCAAGGCTATGGTCTTTCCTGTGGTCATGTATGGATGTGAGACCTGGACTGTGAAGAAGGCTGAGCGCCGAAGAATTGATGCTTTTGAACTGTGGTGTTGGAGAAGACTCTTGAGAGTCCCCTGGACTGCAAGGAGATCCAACCAGTCCATTCTGAAGGAGATCAGGCCTGGGATTTCTTTGGAAGGAAAGATGCTAAAGCTGAAACTCCAGTATTTTGGCCACCTCATGCGAAGAGTTGACTCATTGGAGAAGACTCTGATGCTGGGAGGGATTGAGGGCAGGAGGAGAAGTGGACGACAGAGGATGAGATGGCTGGATGGCATCACTGACTCGATTAATGTGAGTCTGAGTGACCTCCGAGAGCTGGTGATGGATAGGGAGGCCTGGCGTGCTGCAGTTCATGGGGTCGCAAAGAGTCGGACACGACTGAGCGACTGATCTGATCTGATCTGATACAGTCCATGGAATTTTCCAGGCCAGAATCCTGGAATGGGTAGCCTTTCCCTTCTCCAGGGGATCTTCCCAACCAGGGGATCGAACCCAGGTCTCCCTCATTGCAAGCAGATTTTTTACCAGCTGAGCCACAGGGAAGCCCAAGAATACTGGAGTGGGTAGCCTATCCCTTCTCAAGATGATCTTCCCGACCCAGGGATTGAACCAGGGTCTCCTGCGTTGCAGATGGATTCTCTACCAACTGAGCTATCAGGGAATCAGAAATGAGAAGAGTGGAAAAAAGAAAGGAAAAGAAAGGAAAATCTCAGGACCAGTCAGAAGTATTAGGCCTAACGTGGCAAAGAAGGAAATGAAGAAGCAGGCTGAAGCTATTTCAAGCAAGTTAAAAACACGCAGAAAGAGGGAAGGGAACACCAGAGGGAAATCAAAGAGAAAACACTAGGAAAAAAAAACTAGATTCAAGTTCCTTCTGCAGGCAAAGAGGCACTAGAAAAGATCGTTTCTGACATCCTTATCCCAGAAAAGTGACTTAAACTTGCAGAAATCAAATGCTGTGGGAAAGCAAAGTAGGTTGATGCTGAGACCTGAGGCACCAGCAGCAGCAGGAATCTGAGAAGGGGTTCTCCATCAGGAACAAGGAAGGAAGGAGTTGTAAATCTAAGGAATTCCATGGCCAAGGTCAGCCACGGAAGCTGCTGTGCCCTAAATGGCATCACAAAACTAAGAAAGCTTCGGGACCCTGCAATTTTAGAAAATGACAGAAAGGAGAGGAGTAGCCATGCCACTTCCAGATTGAGTGACCTTGGACGAGTTATCCAACTTCTGAAGAATGGAGGGTAATAATAGTGTGGATTCTGTAGGGTGATTGCAATGATTGAATGCATTAGAAAAGTATCTCGCATATTCAGGACTCAGTAAGTGCTGGTTCTTCTTCCCTCACTGCACATAAACCCCATGAAGACAGGGATTATTGTCTGTGGAGTGCTGTAACCTTAGGATGTGGCAAATAGTACTTGCTCAAGAAATATTTGTTTAGGTGAATGAATATTTCGCTTTGAATCTTTGTCCTAGTATACAGGTGAAGTATATTAGGCAGTATTTTTTTTATTCTTTTCCATTATGATCTATCATGGGATATTAAATACAGTTTCCTGTGTTATATAGTAGAACCTGTTGTTTATCCATTCTGCATGTAAGAGTTTGCATCTGTTAATTGGAAACTCTCCTTCTCTCTCCCACCGCTCCCTCGGCAACCACAAATCTGTTCTCTATGAGTCTGTTTCACAGGTAAGTTCTTTCGTGTCACCTTTTAGATTCCACATGTAAGTGACATCATACACTTGTCTTTCTCTTCACTTAGTACGACAATCTCCAGGTCCGTCAATGTTGCTGCAGATGGCATTATTTCATTCTTTTGAACAGCTGAGTAATATTCCCTGGTATATCTGTGCCACATCTTCATCATCCACTCATCTGTCCATGGACACTTAGGTTCTTTCCATGTCTTGGCTATTGTGAATAGTGCTGCTGTGAACATAGGGTGCATGTGTCTTTTTGATACATGCCCAGGAGTGGGATTTCCAGAATCATATGGCACAGAGTTACTGTGTATCTTGTTGCATACCTTTGAGTGGGTCCTTTAAAAACTTCCCTTCCAGACCACTTGAGTTTTCCAGACCATCCCCCAATGGCCTTTCCAATTCCAGCCCCACTATACATCAGTCACTCCCCTGGGAGCCCTGCAGACAGTGAGGGGAGGTCACATCCTCTCTCTGTGCCCCGGGAATAGCTGGGGAAGATGTCCATGAACAGGTCTGTCAGTTACCCAGCTGAATCCCACCCAAATCCCACTGCACATCAGCTGAGCAAGGGGTCCTCTGACACTCTCGCAGCTCAAGGTGTCTGAGAAGACGCTGCCAAGAGGATGACAGAAAGCAGAGAGGGCTTTCACTCTGCAGCAACTTCCACTCTCATCATCTCAACAGAAAATGTAAATACTGGCAGACAAGACCTGGGTTCTTGTCTACTGGGAACGTTTAAAAGCTGCAAGGCACAGCACAAATCTAAGAGGCAGCATTCATTGATGGGGAGCATCTGACTCCCAAAAACTAAACTGATGAGTGTGGTAAGTGTTCTGCTGCTGCTGCTGCTGCTAAGTCACCTCAGTCGTGTCCGACTCTGTGCGACCCCATAGACGGCAGCCCACCAGGCTCCGCCGTCCCTGGGATTCTCCAGGCAAGAACACTGGAGTGGGTTGCCATTTCCTTCTCCAATGCAGGAAAGTGAAAAGTGAAGTCACTCAGTCTTGCCCATCCCCAAATAACAGCCTGGAGGACAGAGTGGTACTGCCACTGCATGAGAGCAGTCTTACCTGAGGGCTGCCCTCTGCAGGTACCACTGGGCAATGTCAGCAGACCCTGGAAGGTGCTGCCAAGCCCCCACCATCTTCTTGGTGTTTTCTTCTGATCCCTGTGAGTTCCCAGCCTACCTCTTCGTAGGCAATGCACCTTCTAGAATATTCCACAATGACAGCAGTGCTATCCAATACAGTAGCCAGTGCAGTGTGACTCCTGAGCCCTTGAAATGTGACTACTGCCACGGAAGAGCTGCATTTTCAGTTTTTATTTAATTTTCAATAATTCACATTGAAATAGCCACGGTGATTTATGGCAACTGTGTTGGACATCATGGCTCTCTGGTGATAAAAGGGCCCTCTTGCACCTCTACCCCCAATCCTCACACCTCAAGGAGTTGATGTTCCAATTAAAACCACACTTTCAAGGAATACACTAATTTAAGCAAACCTGGCTCCACTTCCTGGGGTTAAAGACCAGGGCACCGCCACCTCTGAGGAATAAAGAAAGAAGCCCCATCCCTGGCATGTCCACGGCTCTTACCTAGTCTACAGGGTTCCTCCACACACACCACCTCCCCAGAAACTCACAACCCCCTGAGAAACAGGCACTATTTCCCCCACTTTACAAATCAGGGACATGGTCCAAGTTCATGCAGTTAGTCCTGGCCAAGTTGGGACTTGAATCCAGGTCCAAATCTGGAGCCCTCCTCTGAATTTTACCAGAGAAAAATGAAGGGAAAAAAGAAACAGCCTCTTTAAAAAAAACATCACATTTTCTTAAAAGAGTACAAGCTGCAAAGTGACCCAGATTTTGATTTCACAGCAGCTCAAACCATTCTCTCCCAGGACGTTACGTCTGAGCTGAAATGCTCCTGATTAAAACCACCAGTGATTCCCCACCATCTTCACCCCTTGGGCCCAGCAAACCCAGTGCCCCTGACAGCACCTCAGCGCCTTTCTTTCCCATTCATCCAATCTGTTTGCATTGAGCATTTCCGTGCACCAGCGCTCTGCCAGACACCAGCATTCCAGCCCAGATGTCTCCTGCCTGCTCCTCAACCTGCCCCCACCCACCAAGGCTCAGAGCATCCTCTCTTGGGATGCTTTCCCAGAAAACACACACGCATGGACACACATGTGCACTCATGTACACACCCTTCCAACCCACAGTAGAAACATTTGCTATGATCTTAAAATCCTTTATATTACATTTTCTCTGCTTTTAGTTTGTATAAACACCTCCTTCTGCCACTCAACTGAATATTACTAGGATGCAGTAGCTGAACACCACAAATTAGCCAACTCATGAAGCTTATACCTAGGGGGGAAGAACAACATCAAATTCATATATAAATACAAAAAACAATTTCTGATGGTTTCAATTCAGAGTGCCGCATGGTGCCTACATAATAGTAGATCTTAGTAAATATTTGAGATTTTGCCCACTCCGAATTTTTACAAATAGAATACTGAGCATTCCACAGAAATAATGCCAATGATAATGTGAAGTATTGCTGATGCTTATTGTATATAACATGCCAACTGCTTGCTAATCTCTCTGCAGAAAGTATGCTCCTTAATCTTTACAATCTTTAAGTTTCTTAACTTTTATAATATGGGGTGGATATTACCACTGTCCCCCAATTTCATATGGAGAAATTGAGGCACAGAGAAGTTAAAGAATTTGTTCAGTGTCATATACCTTTGGACCATTATCATGGATTCACAGATTGCCAGTGACAATTTATTTCAACTAATGGTCATAATTATTGCTTTTAATAAGTAAATTGCCCCACCTCAGCCAAGGGGAGCCTTTTCAGTTTGCCTCTTGGCCACTTTTTGCACTAACCCAGACACATCTGAAATTAGATAACCCAGAGCCATCTTGATGTTCCCCTGCCCCAAATTTTATAATTAGCTACATCCAGGGATCTGGAAAACTCAGCAGTGGCCACAAGATTGGAAAAGGTCAGTTTTCATCCCAATCCCAAAGAAAGGCAATGCCAAAGAGTGCTCAAACTACCGCACAATTGCACTCATCTCACACGCTAGTAAAGTAATGCTCAAAATTCTCCAAGCCAGGCTTCAGCAATATGCGAACCGTGAACTTCCTGATGTTCAAGCTGGTTTTAGAAAAGACAGAGGAACCAGAGATCAAATTGCCAACATCCGCTGGGTCATTGAAAAAGCAAGAGAGTTCCAGAAAAACATCTATTTCTGCTTTATTGACTATGCCAAAGCCTTTGACTGTGTAGATCACAATAAACTGTGGAAAATTCTGAGAGAGATGGGAATACCAGACCACCTGATCTGCCTCTTGAGAAATCTGTATGCAGGTCAGGAAGTAACAGTTAGAACTGGACATGGAACAACAGACTGGTTCCAAATAGGAAAAGGAGTACCTCAAGGCTGTATATTGTCACCATGTTTATTTAACTTATATGCAGAGTACATCATGAGAAATGCTGGACTGGAAGAAACACAAGCTGGAATCAAGATTGCCGGGAGAAATATCAATAACCTCAGATATGCAGATGATACCACCCTTATGGCAGAAAGTGAAGAGGAACTCAAAAGCCTCTTGATGAAAGTGAAAGTGGAGAGTGAAAAGGTTGGCTTAAAGCTCAACATTCAGAAAACGAAGATCATGGCATCTGGTCCCATCACTACATGGGAAATAGATGGAGAAACAGTGGAAACAGTGTCAGATTTTATTTTTCTGGGCTCCAGAATCACTGCAGATGGTGACTGCAGCCATGAAATTAAAAGACGCTTACTCCTTGGAAGGAAAGTTATGACCAACCTACATCATGGTTGCACTGTGATTTGGGATAGCATATTCAAAAGCAGGGACATCACTTTGCCAACAAAGGTTCGCCTAGTCAAGGCTATGGTCTTTCCTGTGGTCATGTATGGATGTGAGAGCTGGACTGTGAAGAAGGCTGAGCGCCGAAGAATTGATGCTTTTGAACTGTGGTGTTGGAGAAGACTCTTGAGAGTCCCTTGGACTGCAAGGAGATCCAACCGGTCCATTCTGAAGGAGATCAGCCCTGGGATTTCTTTGGAAGGAATGATGCTAAAGCTGAAACTCCAGTATTTTGGCCACCTCATGCGAAGAGTTGACTCATTGGAGAAGACTCTGATGCTGGGAGGGATTGAGGGCAGGAGGAGAAGTGGACGACAGAGGATGAGATGGCTGGATGGCATCACTGACTCGATGAATGTGAGTCTGAGTGACCTCCGAGAGCTGGTGATGGATAGGGAGGCCTGGCGTGCTGCAGTTCATGGGGTCGCAAAGAGTCGGATACGACTGAGCGACTGATCTGATCTGATCTGATCTGAGGGATCTCTGCTCCCTTTCAGTATTAAGAAAGAAAACAGCAAGCTGGAGGGCCGAGACTGAAACCAAACTATCAGACTCAAGAGCCCAGGGAAATAATAAAAATGAGAGTAAGAAAACAAAAATTAACAGTAGCGAGAATGCCATGCACAACTAAGGGGTGGAAGGAGGGAGCAAAAGTCCGAAAATGATTGATTTTTGCTTTATAAATGTTTGGATTATTTCCCTTGTTACAGTGAAAAAGTACTTTGCAATTTAAAAATAAAAACAGTAAATAATGCCACAGTTTAAACAACGGTCAACGGAGCACAGGCCTGAGAAACCCTGTGGACCAAGGAGACTTCTGTTCTCTCTGGATGGGGAGAAAAGCCAAGATGGTCTTAGAACTTCTAGAGACCATCCCAAACCACAGTGCAAGGGGCTCAGCTTCAACTCTGGGCTGAGTGCCCAGCTTCCTCCCTGACTGAGGGCACCTTGGAATCCTTGTCTGTGCCATCCCTGTGTGTTATTAAGCAGTCCTCCTCAGCCACTGGGCAGCTGGGGCTCCGGGGGCAAGGTCAGGGTGCCCTGTGGGAGAAGCTCTGATCCCCTCCTGGCCTTCTCACCTGCTACCCATGAGGACAGAGAGAGTGCATGAGGAGAACATTCTATCACATCACATCACCCACTTTATTTTCATCTATTTCACACTTATTTCTCTCGCTTCAAACTTCCACCACCTCCCCAAGCCCTATGTGGATGACCTCACTTCTTATTTCACTGAGCAACTAGAGAAAATGACCTCATCTTTGCACCTTTAAGTCTACCAACCTCATGGCCCTGTATGCATTATCCTCTGTATTCAGTGTCTGCTGCGACTCTCTGTATTGCCTGCCTTCCCTCCGACTTGCCAAGGATCAGCTCTCCTGCTCCTAAGATCAATTCCCCACACATGTCCGGAATTACAACCCCTCTCACCTGTTCAAGGACCTCCCTCTTACTATTAGCCATCCCCCTCTCCTGTATCATCCTTTTTTACTTACTGAAGTATAGTTACTTATGTCAGAGAAGGCAATGGCACCCCACTTCAGTACTCTTGCCTGGAAAATCCCATGGATGGAGGAGCCTGATAGGCTGCAGTCCATGGGGTCACTAGGAGTCAGACACAACTAAGCGACTTCACTTTCACTTTTCACCTTCATGCATTGGAGAAGGAAATGGCAACCCACTCCAATATTCTTGCCTGGAGAATCCCAGGGAAGGGGGAGCCTGGTGGGCTGCCATTTATGGGGTTGCACAGCATCAGACACGACTGAAGCAACTTAGCAGCAGCAGCAGCAGCAGTTACTTCTCGGCTTCCCTAGTAGCTCAGACTGTAAAGAATCCGCCTGCAATGTGGAAGACCTGGGTTCTATCCCTGGGTTGGGAAGAACCCCTGGAGGAGGGCATGGCAACCCACTCTAGCATTCTTGCCCTGGATAATCCCCATGGACAGAGGAGCCTGGCAGGCTACAGTTCATGGGGTCACAAAGAGTCGGACACACCTGAGTGACTAAGCACAGCAAAGTACATAGTTACTTATAATACTGAGATAGTTTCAGCTATACAGCATAATGATTCCATTGGGGGTTGGGGGAGGTTGCAGCTTATATTGCATTATAGGTTATTACAAGATCTTGAGTATAATTCACTGTGATATATAGTATATATATATATATATATATATATATATATACTACATATATATATACTAGTGGTGGTGATGGAATTCCAGTGGAGCTTTTCCAAATCCTGAAAGATGATGCTGTGAAAGTGCTGCACTCAATATGCCAGCACATTTGGAAAACTCAGCAGTGGCCACAAGATTGGAAAAGGTCAGTTTTCATCCCAATCCCAAAGAAAGGCAATGCCAAAGAGTGCTCAAACTACCGCACAATTGCACTCATCTCACATGCCAGTAAAGTAATGCTCAAAATTCTCCAAGCTAGGCTTCAGCAATATGGGAACCGTGAACTTCCTGATGTTCAAGCTGGATTTAGAAAAGGCAGAGGAACCAGAGATCAAACTGCCAACATCCGCTGGATCATTGAAAAAGCAAGAGAGTTCCAGAAAAACATCTATTTCTGCTTTATTGACTATGCCAAAGCCTTTGACTGTGTAGATCACAATAAACTGTGGGAAATTCTGAAAGAGATGGGAATACCAGACCACCTGATCTGCCTCTTGAGAAATCTGTATGCAGGTCAGGAAGCAACAGTTAGAACTGGACATGGAACAACAGACTGGTTCCAAATAGGAAAAGGAGTACGTCAAGGCTGTATATTGTCACCATGTTTATTTAACTTATATGCAGAGTACATCATGAGAAATGCTGGACTGGAAGAAACACAAGCTGGAATCAAGATTGCTGGGAGAAATATCAATAACCTCAGATATGCAGATGATACCACCCTTATGGCAGAAAGTGAAGAGGAACTCAAAAGCCTCTTGATGAAAGTGAAAGTGGAGAGTGAAAAGGTTGGCTTAAAGCTCAACATTCAGAAAACGAAGATCATGGCATCTGGTCCCATCACTTCATGGGAAATAGATGGAGAAACAGTGGAAACAGTGTCAGACTTTATTTTTCTGGGCTCCAGAATCACTGCAGATGGTGACTGCAGCCATGAAATTAAAAGACGCTTACTCCTTGGAAGGAAAGTTATGACCAACCTAGATAGCATATTCAAAAGCAGAGACATCACTTTGCCAACAAAGGTTCGCCTAGTCAAGGCTATGGTCTTTCCTGTGGTCATGTATGGATGTGAGACCTGGACTGTGAAGAAGGCTGAGCACCGAAGAATTGATGCTTTTGAACTGTGGTGTTGGAGAAGACTCTTGAGAGTCCCTTTGGACTGCAAGGAGATCCAACCAGTCCATTCTGAAGGAGATCAGTCCTGGGATTTCTTTGGAAGGAATGATGCTAAAGCTGAAACTCCAGTATTTTGGCCACCTCATGCGAAGGGTTGACTCATTGGAGAAGACTCTGATGCTGGGAGGGATTGAGGGCAGGAGGAGAAGTGGACGACAGAGGATGAGATGGCTGGATGGCATCACTGACTCGATGAATGTGAGTCTGAGTGACCTCCGAGAGCTGGTGATGGATAGGGAGGCCTGGCGTGCTGCAGTTCATGGGGTCGCAAAGAGTCAGACACAACTGAGCGACTGATCTGATCTGATCTGATATACTATATCCTTGTTGCTTATCTATTTTATAAAGAGTATTGTATCTGTTCATCTCATTCTCCTAATTTATCCCTCTCCCTTCGCCTTCCCCTTTACTAACCATAAGTTTACTTTCTATGTCTATGAGTCTGCTTCTATTTTATATATAGATTCATTTGTATAATTTTTTAGATTCCACATATAAGTGATATTATGTAGCATGTTTCTTTGTCTCCCTTATTTCATTAAGCATAATATTCTCTTGGTCTATTCCTGCTGCTGCAAATGGCAATATTTCATTCCATTTTATGACTGGGTAGTGTTCCATTGTATAAATATATCACATCTTCCTTATCCATTCATCTGTTGTTGGACATGCAGGCTGCTTCCACGTCTTGGCTATTGTAAATAATGCTGCTGTGAACACTGGGGTGCATGTACCTTTTTTAATTAGTTTTTTCCAGATATATACCTAGAAGTGGATTTGCTGGATCATATAGTAGCTCTATTTTTAACTTTTTTAGGGAAACTCCATTCTGTTTTCCATAGTGTCTGCACCAATATACATCCTCAGCAAGAGTATATGCGGGTTCCTTTTTCCTCAAACCCTCTCCAGCATTTGCAGACTTTTTGATGAAGGCCATACTGACTGATGTGAGGTGATACCTCACTGTAGTTTTGATTTGCATTTTTCTAATAACTGGCGATGTTGAGTCTCTTTTCACGTGCTTGTTGGCTTGTCTTCTTTTGAGAAATGTCTGTCTAGGTCTTCTGCCCATTTTTTTATTGGGTTGTTTCCTCAATATATTCGTATATTTTGGTTATTAATCCCTTGTCACTCACATCACTGGAATATTTTTCTCCCATTCCATAGGCTGTCTTTTCATTTTGTATATGGTTCCTTGGCTCTGCAAAAGTTCATAAGCTTGATTAGGTCCTATTTGTCTGTTTTTGCGTGATGTCTTTTGCCTTAAGAGATTGACGTAAGAAATACTGCTGTGATTTATAATAAATCATAGAATGCTTCACCTATGTTCTCTTCTAGGAATCTTATGGTGTCAGGTCTTATACTTAGGTCTTTTTTGAGAAACCTATATGCAGGTCAGGAAGCAGCAGTTAGAACTGGACATGGAACAACAGACTGGTTCCAAATAGGATAAGGAGTACGTCAAAGCTGTATATTGTCACTTATATGCAAAGTACATCATGAGAAATGCTGGACTGGAAGAACCACAAGCTGGAATCAAGATTGCCGGGAGAAATATCAATCACCTCAGATATGCAGATGACACCACCCTTATGGCAGAAAGTGAAGAGGAACTAAAAAGCCTCTTGATGAAAGTAAAAGTGGAGAGTGAAAAGGTTGGCTTAAAGCTCAACATTCAGTAAACGAAGATCATGGCATCTGGTCCCATCACTTCATGGGAAATAGATGGGGAAACAGTGGAAACAGTGTCAGACTTTATTTTGGGGGGGCTCCAAAATCACTGCAGATGGTGACTGCAGCCATGAAATTAAAAGACACTTACTCCTTGGAAAGAAAGTTATGACCAACCTAGGTAGCATATTCAAAAGCAGAGACATCACTTTGCCAACAAAGGTCCGTCTGGTCAAGGCTATGGTTTTTCCACTGGCCATGTATGGATGTAAGAGTTAGACTGTGAAGAAAGCTGAGCACCAAAGTATTGATGCTTTTGAACTGTGGTGTTGGAGAAGACTCTTGAGAGTCCCTTGGACTGCAAGGAGATCCAACCAGTCCATTCTGAAGGAGATCAGCCCTGGGGGTGTTCTTTGGAAGGAATGATGCTAAAGCTGAAACTCCAGTACTTTGGCCAACTCATGCGAAGAGTTGACTCATTGGAAAAGACTCTGATGCTGGGAGGGATTGGGGGCAGGAGGAAAAAGGGACGACAGAGGATGAGGTGGCTGGATGGCATCACTGACTCGATGTACGTGAGTCTGAGTGAACTCAGGAGTTGGTGATGGACAGGGAGGCCTGGCGTGCTGCGATTCATGGGGTCTCAAAGAGGCGGACACAACTGAGCGACTGAACTGAACTGAACTGAGTTTATTTTTATACAGGTGTGAGGGGATGTTCTAATTTCACTGATTTACATGTAGCTGTCCCGCTTTCAAGCCTTTTTCCATTGTATAGTCTTGCCTCCTTCGTTATAAACTAACTTATCATGGGTATATGGGCTTATTTCTGGGCTCTCTATCCTTTCCGTTGATCTATATGTCTGTTTTTGTGCCCATACCACACTGTTTTGATTACCGAAATTTATAGCATAGGCAAAAATATGGAAGGGTTGTATCTCCAGCTTTGTTCTTTTTCCTCAGGATTGCCCTGTCAATTCTGGGTGTTATGTGGTTCCATATAAATTTTAGATTATTTGTTTTGAAAAGTGACAGTGTTAGTAGCTCAACTGTGTCCAGCTCTTTGTGACACCATGTACTGTAGCCCACCAGGCTCCTCTGTCCATTGAATTCTCCAGGCAAGAATACTGGAGTGGGTTGCCATCTCCTTCTCCAGGGGATCTTCCAAACTCAGGGATAGAACTTGGGTCTCCTGCACTGTGGGCAGATTCTTTACCATCTGAGCCACCAGGGAAGCCCTTATTTGTTTTAGTTCTGTGAAAAATGTCATGGATATTTTGATATGGATTGCACTAAATCTGCAGATTGCTTTGGGTGGCATAGCCAGAGCACAAGAGAGTTTTATGTTGCTTTGAATCATCTTCAATTCCTCTTATCAATGTTTTATAATTTTCAGCATATAGTTTTTCTCTTTCTGATATTTTAGCATTTATGTAAAGAAACACAACAGATTCCTGTGAATTAATCTTATATCCCGCTATCAAGTTGAATTCATTTGTTAATTCCAGTAAGCTTTTGCATAGAGGCTTTAGAGTTCTCTATAGAATATCATGTCATCTGCAAATAGTGACAGTTTTACCTCTTTGCTTCTAATTTGGATACATTTTATTTTTTTCTTCTCTGATTGCTAAGACTTCATATACTATGTTGAAAAGAGTGAGAGCAGAAATCCTTGCCATGTTCCTGAATTTAGTGGGAAGGCTTTCAGATTTTCAACAAGTATGAGCTTTTTTTATAAATGGCTTTCATTATTTGAGATATGTTCCCTCTATACCCACTTTGGTGAGAGTTTTTATCATGAATGAATGTTCAGTTTTGTCAAATGCTTTTTCTACATATTTTGAGATGATCATGAGGTTTTTTACTTTCCTTTTGTAATATAGTGTACCTCATTGATTTGCTTCTGTTGAACCATCCTTGTGAACAGTGAATTCCCCAATGAAGCTGTCTAGTCTCAAACTCTTGTTTTCAGGGAGTTTTATTACAGATTCTATTTCATTTCTAGTGATAAGTCTGTTCCAATTACCTGTTTCTTCTTGACTGAGTCTTAGCAGGCTGTGTGTTTCTAGAAACTTGTCCATTTCACCTCGGTTATCCAATTTATTGGCATGTAATTATTCACAGTATTTTCTTCTGATTTTTCCAATTTCTGTGGTATTGGTTGTCATTTCTCCTCTTTCTTATTTTGTTTGAGTCCTCTCTCTTTTCTTCTTGGTAAGCCTGGCTAGAGGTTTGTAGATTTTGTTTATCTCCTGCATCATTAATTGTCTCCAAGGTCTTCCCTGGTGGCTCAGACATTTGGGAAGATCCCCTGGAGAAGGGAATGGCTACCCACTACAGTATTCTTGCCTAGAGAATTCCAAGGACAGTGGAGCCTGGCAGGCTACAGTCCATGGGGTTGCAAAGAGCCGGACATGACTGAGCAACTAACACTTCCACTTTTTTCCTTTCCTATCTTAACACAAAACATAACAGAAACCTCCCTAGACTCCAAGTCACTTTCCAGCAGCTGCTGCTTTCACTGTTTCTCTTTATAACAAAACCTCTGAAAACTCTTACCTACACTTGCTGACTCTGCTTCTTTGCCTTCATTTTACTCTTAAACTTAACATCTTTTTTAAAAAAGTTTTACCACAGCCGCTCTTCATTGAAACTGCTATAGTCAAGGCTAGGAAAAGCTTATCTTGCCAAACCAACTGGATCATTTGGGGCCCTCATCTTCAATCTTTGGTGGCATTAGACCCAACCTTCCACCATCTTCTTCATAAACATTTGGCATGTATTACAAAGCCTGCTGCATCTTCCTCTTAAATTCCAGGTTGATTCTTTTCATTTCCCTTTGCTGCTACTCCTCCTGCAGATTTTACACATTGAGGGACCCCGTATCAATCTTCGAACCTCCTCTCTGTCTACACTCACCCCTCAACACTCAATTTGAGTTTGTACCAGAATTATCTGGAGGGCTTTATAAAACTCACATCACTGGACTCCACACCCAAAATTTCTGCTTCAGTCAGTCTAGGGAGGAGCTTAAAAATCTGGATTTCTAACAAGTCACCAGGTGCTATAACCACCACTGTTTGTCCATGGACAACACTCTGAAAGCCGCTGTCCCACATGATTTCATCATCCCCTTGGCCTCAGATACCACATTCATGCTGATGGCTCCCAGAGATACGCCTCCAGCCCCCTTCTCCCCTCAACTCTGGATGTGTAGGGTCCAATGCCTCACTTCTTGTGGACAGCAGATAGGTTCCCCAAATACATGAGCTGATATGACCGAATGACAGCAGCACCCCAACTAGTCTTCCCAGCAGCAACAAGGAGGAGGCAGCCTTGATTCCACTAGATCCCTCCAGCCCCATATTCAATTTATCACAGATTCATAAGTCCTGAATGCATCCTGAACCTGAACGCTTCTGACTACCTCCTGCACGGTGCAGTCACAGCGATCATCTTTCCTGGACCCTGGCAGATTGCCTCCTGTCTGATCTCTCTAGCACAGCCTTGATACTGTGCATTTTATCCTCCACAGAGCAGCCAGTCATATTTCAAAAATGTAAATTGTGCATCATTGCCCCACTCAAAATCCTCCTACTGTTTGTTCCTCACCCATGGAAAATAAAGTCCAAGTCCAAATCTTCAAGGCCAAATACTGAGCTGGCTAAAAGCTCACTCGGGATTTTCTTTTGGGCCAGTCCATCCATACGATCTGGGCTTTGCTTGCCTCTCTGATCATAACTCCCACTGCTCTCACTCTCACTCTCTTCACCTGAGTCGCCTTGACCTTCTAGGTTTCCCTCAAAGTCATCAAGCTTGGAGCCTCTGTACCTGCAGTTCCATCTACTTCATATGCTTTCCCCCTAGGTTATGATATGGCTTCTTCTATTCCTTCAGGCAAGTCTTGATTCTAACATCATCTCCTTCTTGAGGCTTCTTCTAAGCACCTGTACTCTGTTATTGTCCTTTTTCCCAATAGTACTTATCACTAACTGAGCCTTCAGTTCAGTTCAGTTCAGTCGCTCAGTCATGTCAGACTCTTTGCAAGCCCATGAATCGCAACACGCCAGGCCTCCCTGTCCATCACCAACTCCTGGAACTCACTCAGACTCATGTCCATCAAGTCAGTGATGCCATCCAGTCATCTCATCCTCTGTCGTCCCCTTCTCCTCCTGCCCCCAATCCCTCCCAGCATCAGAGTCTTTTCCAATGAGTCAACTCTTCGCATGAGGTGGCCAAAGTACTGGAGTTTCAGCTTTAGCATCATTCCTTCCAAAGAAATCCCAGGGCTGATCTCCTTCAGAATGGACTGGTTGGATCTCCTTGCAGTCCAAGGGACTCCCAAGAGTCTTCTCCAACACCACAGTTCAAAAGCATAAATTCTTCAGCACTCAGCCTTCTTCACAGTCCAGCTCTCACATCCATACATGACCACAGGAAAAACCATAGCCTTGATTAGACGGACCTTTGTTGGCAAAGTAATGTCTCTGCTTTTGAATATGCTATCTAGGTTGGACATAACTTTCATTCCAAGGAGTAAGTGTCTTTTAATTTCATGGCTGCAGTCACCATCTGCAGTGATTTTGGAGCCCAGAAAAATAAAGTCTGACACTGTTTCCACTGTTTCCCCATCTATTTCCCATGAAGTGATGGGACCAGATGCTGTGATCTTCGTTTACTGAATGTTGAGCTTTAAGCCAACTTTTTCACTCTCCACTTTCACTTTCATCAAGAGGCTTTTGAGTTCCTCTTCACTTTCTTCCATAACGGTTGTGTCATCTGCATATCTGAGGTGATTGATATTTCTCCCGGCCATCTTGATTCCAGCTTGTGTTTCTTCCAGTCCAGCATTTCTCATGATGTACTCTGCATATAAGTTAAATAAGCAGGGTGACAATATACAGCCTTGACATACTCCTTTTCCTATTTGGAACCAGTCTGTTGTTCCATGTCCAGTTCTAACTGTTGCTTCCTGACCTGCATACAGATTTCTCAAGAAGCAGGTCAGGTGGTCTGGTATTCCCATCTCTTTCAGAATTTCCCACAGTTTATTGTGATCCACAGTCAAAGGCTTTGGCATAGTCAATAAAGCAGAAATAGATGTTTTTCTGGAACTCTCTTGCTTTTTCCATGATCCAGCAGATGTTGGCAGTTTGATGTCTAGTTCCTCTGCATTTCCTAAAACCAGCTTGAACATCAGTAAGTTCACAGTTCACATATTGCTTAAGCCTGGTTTGGAGAATTTTGAGCATTACTTTACTGGCATGTGAGATGAGTGCAATTGTGTGGTAGTTTGAACAGTCTTTGGCATTGCCTTTCTTTAGGATTGGAATGAAAACTGACCTTTTCCAGTCCTGTGGCCACTGCTGAATTTTCCAAATTTGCTGTATATTTATTTATCTACTGACTGACATGTCACTACTAGAATGCAAAGTCCATGAGGGTAAAGACTGTCCCCTTCCTTGCTATATTGTCAGCACCTAGAATAATAACTAGCAAATAAAAGACACTAAAAATTGTGTTGGATAAATAAATAAATGGTCCTCATCTCTGTTCAAAATTACCTGGTAATTTCTTTGTTAGTGAACTTATTATCTGATCCTACACAAGCTCCATGAGGGCAGGGAATTTGTTTTTTGCTTTTCGTTTTTTTTTTTTTTCATTTGGGAATTTGTTTTATTCACAGCTGTAGCTCTAGCAGCTGGACAGCAATAGGCATGTGGCAGACAGTCAACAAATATTCACAGGAGTTTCTACATCCCTCCCTAGTGGAGTTTCCCCTTAGCCTGGGCTCCTTTACTCTTCTCATCTACCGTGCTCCCTTCCTCCAACTCTACTTCCCATCTCCATCTGTTCCTGCCCTTTCTGGCCTGTTTTCCTAACCTAGTTCTTTCTAGGTGTGGTTCAGCTTAAGCTCAGAGCACACTCTGAATTTGCAGTCATCCTGGAGAAATTCCCAAGGCACATGTAGGTTAATATCTACTTCTCATGAACCTCAATCAACGCCAATTTACAGTCACTCCCAGGAGGCAAATACATGAAGCTAAGTACCTATACTACTAAGTCGCTTTAGTCGTGTCCGACTCTGTGCGACCCCAGAGACAGCAGTCCACCAGGCTCCGCCGTCCCTGGGATTCTCCAGGCAAGAACACTAGAGTGGGTTGCCATTTCCTTCTTCAATGGGAGAAAGAGAAAAGTGAAAGTCAAGTCGCTCAGTCGTGTCCGACTCTTAGCGACCCCATGGACTGTAGCCTACCAGGCTCCTCCATCCATGGGATTTTCCAGGCAAGAGTACTGGGGTGGGGTGCCGTTGCCTTCTCCTAAGTACCTATGGAGAGCGCTAAGCTGTAGTTGGCAGTCCCAGGGGCAGTCGAAACAGTACAATGTCCTTCTTTCAAAGCAGCAGGCATAGATCAAAGCTAATGGAAAGACATGAGGAAACAGAAATGGCAAGGAGAAAGAGGAAAGAGGAGCAAATATCACTTGGATACACAGTTGTTTTTTGTTTTCAAGTGATTTCATTTAGCGATGGCCTGGCGAGCCACAGTCCATGGGGTTGCAGACAGTCAGATATGAATGAGCTACTGAGCACCACACACTCCTCTCCTCACAGACAAACTGAGACCTGGAAAGTTTTAGGAACTTCTTGATGTTTGCCCAGGACATAAATAACAAAGCTAGGACTTAAATCTAGTAGAATATAAGTTCAGCAATGGTAGGGGCTGGTCTTCATATTCCCCACTGTGTTACCAGCACTGGCATTTCAATTAAGGTCTTATTGAAAAAACAAATGAATGAACCCAGGTTTAAACAATAACAAAGCCCATGCTTTCCCTGCCATAACTTCCTAAGCCTGGCATTCAGAGATCTTCACAGCCAAGCCCTAACCTCCCTTCTAGACTTCCCCATGCACTCTCACTTGAACTCATTATTCAAGCCAAATTCTCTTCTCACTGTCCCTTGATCAGGGCCCTCTCAGTCCTTATTCCTCCTGAACGATATGCCTCTCCCCCTCTCAGCCTCACCCATCCCTACTCATTCTTCCACTCCTACTGCAAGTCCTTCCAATTCCTGCCAGCCCAGAATCATCTCTCAATCTCAGGCCTGCAACAGCACCCACCACCTGGGAGCCATTCCAGGAACACGAGTGATATCCCGTATAGCTCATCATCTTTTCACACATACTTGTATTGCCTCCCTAACCAGACTCTTCTGGTGTTGACCCAGAGAGCAAAACTATAGGCGTATCTCAAGCTTTTAATGCAGAATAAAAATCACAGCAAAGGAGGCAACTAAGGCCCACCAGCCTGTGGGCTCCTCCAAGGAGGAGCCATACCTTATCAACACACTCATTCAACCCAGCCTGAGCAGAGAGCCCCAGACACGCCTGACTGCTCAGAAGCCAGGCTGAGTCCCTCCTGCCCCACCGGTAGTCATAGTGTGGTTGAGGAATCAGCCTTAGAAACAGATCATTGAAATATAAGGTTACAAGTGCTGAGAGGAAGGTCTAAGAAGTCATCCCCTCTAAGCTGCACTATTATTTTAGTAAAAGCTTTAGGGATAAGCAAAAGTAAGCAATATTACCTTCAGTGACTATATGTATACATTGACTGTAAGAAAAATTAACAAGCTGAGCACCGAAGAATTGATGCTTTTGAACTGTGGTGTTGGAGAAGACTCTTGAGAGTCCCATGGACTGCAAGGAGATCCAACCAGTCCATTCTGAAGGAGATCAGCCCTGGGATTTCTTTGGAAGGAATGATGCTAAAGCTGAAACTCCAGTACTTTGGCCACCTCATGTGAAGAGTTGACTCATTGGAAAAGACTCTGATGCTGGGAGGGATTGGGGGCAGGAGGAGAAGGGGACGACAGAGGATGAGATGACTGGATGGCATCACTGACTTGATGGACATGAGTCTGAGTGAACTCTGGGAGTTGGTGATGGACAGGGAGGCCTGGCGTGCTGCAATTCATGGGGATGCAAAGAGTTGGACACGACTGAGTGACTGGACTGAACTGAACTGAAAGGCAAAAGGTGAATCTCAAAGCAAAGAAAATGCGGCCATACTGACCACAAAAAGCTAATGAGGACTGAAGGTAGAACTTAACACAGGAGGAACCCAAGTAACCTTTTCCACTCACTCCATAGGAACCAAGAGGGAACAGGCAGGAGGAAAGAGCGAAGTGTAGGTAGGTCTCAGATGGAAGGAACGGAGCCCAATGTACATGAGACCACCTAACCTGTCCCCCATCACATTCTCCCTCCACCAGTGACAGGGAGGGACTTGAAAATGATGGCTGGTGAGAAAGAGAGGCAAATAGGCAGTGCAAAATCTGAACAGACCCATTGGGGAACCGAGGCAAATCCTGGCAAGGCTGGCTCCCAGTGGAGATTCACTGTGAAATTCTTCTCTGGAAAAGGAGCTTTGGAGAACACATCAGTGAGTCTTAAATGAGGGAAGTGCCTTAGTTAAAAAGAGTCTGCTAGGGAAGCCAGGGATAAAACCTGTGTGTGCACACATGTATGCACAACTTACCACATATGTACACACACACCTACTCCCATTACAAACACTAACGTCTGCCATTGACTCAACACTTACTAATGCTAAGCACATACTTGGCATTTTTCTTGCATGGTTTTTATTTTAATCTTCACAGTAACTCTGTGAAGTGGTTATTATTCTTATTTGACAGGCAGGAAAACTGACACACAGAGAGATAAATTAATTAACCCACCCCACTTATAAACAGTTGGTCTGGAAGTCAAACCCAGGTCTTCATTACCACAAATACACAGTCCCAGGCCCACATCACACTCCTGAAGCCACAGGCATGCATTCATACATATAACTTCACACATACCACACCACAGCTCTTATGCACACTCTCACAGTGACCTCGCTTCTGAGGTCACTGGTTCAGATGCAGTTCTGTAATTCTGGAAGCTTCTTTCAACTATGAATTACAGAAGCTCCAGCTTTCTCTTCCTCTTTCATCCAGCCACAACCAGTAGTTGGTTAAACTGAACAGAATGATTTCCCAGTGTGTTCTCAATTCACTCAGAAGAACCTAACCAGGTCACTCCTGTAGGCTTGCAGCTTGCCCCGGTGTGAAAGTTCTCACAAAGCAAGGAGGTGCAGACCTCCCTGGGTATCTGCAGAACTGCATATCTCAAGGTGAAGGGCAAAGTTAAAGGGCGTGAGTGTGAAATCCTGCTGCTGGGGCTTCAGCCTGCAGATACCAGAGAACCCAGGCCTGGACACACCAGCGAACTCAGCCCTGGCCTTCAGATGTCAGGAGATTATAGTGGATTTAGAAACACAGAGAAAAATGGTGATCATAGGAAGCCTTCAAAGATGACGTATCTTCCCCTGATTTTAAACAAAACTATTCAAGACGGGGGCTTCCCTGGTAATCCAGTGGTTAAGAATCCACCTGCCAATGAGGGGGACACAGGTTTGACCCCTGGTCTGGGAAGATCCCACATGCCATGGAGCAACTAAGCCCATGCACCATAACTCCTGAAGCCCACAATCTAGAGTCCATGTTCCAAAAAAGCCACCCCAAGAAGAAGGCCAAGTACTGCAACAAGAGTAGCCCCCACTTGCCACAACTAGAGAAAGCCCACCTGCATCAACGAAGACTCAGTGCAGACAAAATAAATAACTTAACAAAAAACACCTTTTAACATAGAAATTTACAATACCATATGTAAAATAGATAGCCAGTGGGAATTTGCTGTATGACTCAGGGAACTCAAACAGGGGCTCTGTGACAGGCTGAAGGGTGGGATGAGGAGGGAGGTTTGGGAGGAGGGGACATGGGTATACCTATGGCTGATTCTTGTTGATGTATGACAGAAAACCACAAAATTCTGTAAAGCAATTATCCTTCAATTCAATAATTTAAAAAAAAATAAATCTTACCAAAAAAAAACCAAGCTAGAGCCAACTCTGACTGCTCAGGAGACTTAATCCCTCCTTCCAACAGCCACTCAGAAGTCAGGGAGTCCCTCCTGCAGCCAGGCACTGGCCCTGGCCTCTGTGGGTACAGGGACAGCTGACTGCCACGACCCTCACCATGCACCTTCAGGAACCTGATGGAAGGCGTGCTGCCCTTGGGCCACTGCTCTGCAGGCTGAGTGACCCAGAGTCTCAGGGCTTTGCCACAGGGTGTGTACTTTCTGTTCAAAGCAGCAATCACACTCATTCCCAGGCACAAATTAGAACGGCTTGCTTCGATTTCTTACTAATGCTGTGGGAAGGAATACACTGTGGCCAAGTGGGTCAAACAGAAGGTCTGAGGTCAAAAAGGTTTGGGTCCAGGTACTGATTCAGCCACATAACCTTTCTGGGCCTTGGTTTTTGCACCTGAAGAATTAGGGTTGCTATGAAAATTAACCCAATAGAGTGATTTCTATTTGTAAGGACTGTACACAGCTTTGGGAATATGATGGGAACAGTAGACCATTTCCCCCAATAAAATACACTGACACAGAAGGTTTATGTGCAATTTCAGGGGTCCTCAGACTCCCTAAAGCTTATTCAGGGACTCCAATTTGAGATCGCTGAGATATGACAGATACCCCATAACGAACACAATAACTGTGAGGTATTAATCTTAATAAGGCAGCACTATTAATAATATTTTATTTATTTGCTTTATCTTCCAACTACACTCTCACGTGCTGAAGGATAGGAATCAGGCAAGGACCTGCCTATAATTCACAGTTCCTACCTGGAGCCTTGCAGTTAGCAAGCCACTAGGCCCTTTGATGATTTGGTCCTATGGGGAGGTTATGCCTAAGGTCCTGTGAGATTCAGAGAAGCTGGTATCCTCCTTGGAAATCCATCTTCTGATGTTTGAGAGCTGCTGCCAGTACAGCGTAGCTCAAGCCAGAGATGGAACAGCAGCTTTCCTTTTCCCTTGGCCCGGACCACCTCAGTCATTCTGTCTACCAAGCATCTGGGGTGCACTCAATCTCCTCCCTGTTGGCTTACCTTCCCCACCACACAGCAGAAGAGGACAGAAAGGTGGAAGAAAGAGGGGACTGCAGTTTTTCTCCCGCCCTAATACCGCACTCTTTTGTGAGAAGTGCATAACCCAAATACAAGGGAGGCCTTCAGAAAATGGCAAGCACAGAGATGACGGATGGATGGTAGGATGGATGGATGGAGGGAGGGAGATGAGCTAGAACTGAACCAGGGGTCAGAGATGAGAAAACCCCAGAACTAACTCATCATAAGAACCGGATTCTATTAATACTTTTTATTCTGCAACTAACAAGCAGTATTACCTTCAATAAATCCTTTCACACTCTGGATATCTGTTTCCTCACCTATAAAGTGAGAAGAGAGGTGATTATGTTTATAGGACACCCAGACTGATGAACCTGCTTGGCTTTCAGGACAGACAGGGCCCTGGCAGCCACTCACAACAGACCCACAGTGATGCAGCCACAAGGCTGCCATCACCAGAACAGCACCATGGAGCTGCTCCCCGTTACTCGCATCTCCCAGATGCATGCTCTAAGGTCTCCTCCCCTCTCACAGGCCACCCACCTTCATCTCATGCTTGGGGTCTCCCTGATGCCATAAAGGCAGGAGGTATCTCAGGACCCACACAGCATCCACACACATGCAACGCAAATGTGAGGGTATGTAGATGCTTCATGGTAGGAATTTGGACCTATGAGATTTGGGAGTCAACAGATAAATTCTTCTCCCTTCCCCCCTTAATGCATGGACTATTAGAAGAGGTGGTGGCAATATGTGACTTCTATGAACACACCCGGAGAGATGGAGCAATCAACTTGCCAGGAACTTATGACCGGCTTGGTGATGCTGTCTTATATTTGTTCTTCTTTCTCCTCTGCTTCAACTTCTTAGACTCAGGGCCCTCAATAAAGCATTAGTGCAGAAAGCAATGGTTTCATATGTACTGTGTGCCCGCTGTATATCTGGCACTGTGTATCATCCCAGCTAACTGCAGCTACAACAATCATGAGCATTTATTGAGCATTTACTATCAACCAGACACTGATTTAAATGTTTCAAACCACCAAATCCTTTTAGCAACCCTGTGAAAGACATACTGTTATTATCTTCATTTTACAGATAAAGAAATTAAGATATATATAAGTCAAGTATCTTGTCCAAGGTTACATAGGCACCACATAGTGGAAATGAAACATAAAACATTCCTGGACCACACCGCTATTTCCTTTAACAAATGAGAAAGAGAGACTCAGAAAGAGAGACTCAGAGAGGGCAAGTCACTTGACAAAAGTCACAGCTACTAAATGGCAGAACAGCAACTTGAAATTCTAGAGTATACAGCTTACTACGCCACCTCCAAGGATGCTTTCAACTCTGAGATGTTAACCTGTTAAGTCTCTAATGAAAGATAGATTCTTCTGGTGCTCTCATTCCCAAAGGTGAAGTCCTTCTCTTTACCCAATGCTCTAGCTTTCCCAAGGTGTCAAACTCTGTCCACTATGTCTCTGAACATTCCTAAAACTACTCAGCCTGTGATTCTAGATTATTAACATGCTTACAAATATTTCCTGCCCATCGCTGGAAGGAAACTGTGCTCCCCATCTCCCTTCATTTAAAGCTTGGCGATACAACTTGCTTTGGCTAATGACGCCCGAGCAGAAGTGACGCATGTCACTTCAGGCCAGTAGCATTAAGAGCCAGTGGATGCTTGAATTCCTTTTCCCTTTGCTATACCAATGGCCAGGCTACAGCCAGAGATTGCACTAGATTTCAGAGAGCAAAAATCATGAAGCAGAGAGGTAACCAATTCATGACTGACACACAGCATGAGCTAGAAATAAACTCTTGATCTTGTAAATGAGTAAGATTTGAAGGTTGTTAACTGCAACAACACCTACCCTTCTTGTCAATACATGAAATGAGGTGTTGCTGTAACAACACAACAATAAGAAATAAACTAAAAATATGTGGCATTGGTTTCTGGCAGTAGGCAGAAAGAATCTGTATTATTGGAGGCTGGGAAAATGTTTATTCCTATTGCACAGTGATAAATATTTGGTAAAGCTATCATCTGAAAAATATTGGGAGAGAAAAATGTACCTGGTGAGCTTGAAAAACAGAAAGTTAGTATGTCTCAATTACAACTGGCAGCATTTGACAAGGACTTTATGGGAAAGCAGTGTGTTATGCATTGAACTGAGTTCCCCAAAATTCATATGTTGAAGTCTTAACACCCAGTATGTGGTGTCACTCAAAATGTGACCGTATTTGCAAACAGGATCTTTACTAAGGTAACAGGTTAATATGAGGTCTTTCAGTTCAGTTCAGTTCAGTCGCTCAGTCATCTCCAACTCTTTCTGACCCCATGAATCACAGCACACCAGGCCTCCCTGTCCATCACCAACTCCCAGGGTTCACTCAAACTCATGTCCATCGAGTCGGTGATGCCATCCAGCCATCTCATCCTCTGTCGTCCCCTTCTCCTCCTGCCCCCAATCTCTCCCAGTGTCAGAGTCTTTTCCAATGAGTCAACTCTTCGCATGAGGTGGCCAAAGTGTTGGAGTTTCAGCTTTAGCGTCATTCCTTCCAAAGAAATCCCAGGACTGATTTCCTTTAGAATGGACTGGTTGGATCTCTTTGTAGTCCAAGGGACTCTCAAGAGTCTTCTTCAACACCACAGTTCAAAAGGGTGGGCCCAAATCCAATATGACTAGTGCCCTTATAAAAAGGGGAAATTTACAACCCAGCAATCCCACTGCTGGGCATACACCCCGAGGAAACCAGAATTGAAAGAGACACATGTACCCCAATGTTAACTGCAGCACTATTTACAATATACAGGACATGGAAGCAACCTAGATCTCCATCAGTAGATGAATGGATAAGGAAGTTGTGGTACATATACACAATGGACTATTATTCAGCTATAAAAAGGAAGGCATCTGAGTCAGTTCTAATGAGGTGGATGAACCTGGAGCCTATTATACAGAGTGAAATAAGTCAGAAAGAGAAAGACAAATACTGTATACTAATTCATATATATGGAATTTAGAAAGATGGTACCAATAATCCTACAAGCAGGGCAGCAAAGGAGACAAAGATGTAAAGAACAGACTTTTGGACTCAGTGGGAAAAGGTGAGGGTGGGATGATTTGAGAGAATAGAATTGAAACATGGACATTACCATAGGTAAAAATAGATGACCAGTGCAAGTTTGATGCATGAAGCAGGCCACTCAAAGCCGGTGCTCGGGGACAACCCAGAGGGATGGGGTGGGGAGGGAGGTGGAGTTCAGGATGGTAGGAACATGTGTATACCTGTGGCCAATTCATGTTGATGAGTAAAAGATGTTGATGTATGGCACAAAAAACCATCACAATATTGTAATTATTATCCAATTAAAATTAATTAATTTTTTAAAAATAAATAAAATTTTTAAATTTTTAAAAGGGGTAATTTAGACACAGAAATTTAGATAGAGCAGAAATAATATGATGAGAAGAAACAGAGCAAGACAACCATCTACAAGCCAAAAAGAGAGACTTAGATCATTCCCTCACTGTCTTCAGGAAGATCACAGCCTGCCAACAACTTGATTTTGAACTTGCAGCCTCCAAAATCCTGAGACAATACATTTCTCTTGTTGAAGCCACTCAGTCTGTGGTACTTCATTATGGCAACACTGACAAACCAATACAAAATGAGAGAGAAAAGAATTGGCCACCTTGTAGATGGAAATGAAAGAGAACAGAGATTGGAAATTCCAGGACTTGTATCATTGAAACAGACAACTTCTACTCATCTCCAAAGAACAAAACAGATAAAACTGACAAATACTTTGAGCAGCCAATCAAAACTCAGCCTTGAGGCAAGGATCACAGCAAGAGTTTGGACACTTACCTTTTGATAAACCATCCGAGCAAATTAAAGCACTTCCAGTGAATCCCTTCAGCTGGACAAAATGGCTAAAGGTTTGGCTCTTACTCCATGAAAATCGGGTAACTTCAAGGTTATGAAGATTAATTTTGAAAGTGGCTCTTTTTACATAAAACTGACTGAAATTAAATGAATAAGAAAAGTAACTAAGTTTTATTCTTCTTTCACAGTAGCCATACTATCTTAAACTAAACAAGACCACAACGCTCGGGTCCCCAGCCTTCTATGGGGAGGAAGTGGAATCGAGGGAATTGTCTGCCAAAGAGGATAATGGAAGAAGAGACTCCCAAGGAAGTGAAACCAAGAGTCATGGAACCTACTGTTTTCCACAGTGGCTGCACCAATTTACATTCCAACCAACAGTGTAAGAGGCTTCCCTTTTCTTCACACCCTCTTCAGCATTTACTCTTCATAGATTTTTTGATGATGGCCATTCTGACTGGTATGAGGTAATGTCTCATTGTAGTTTTGATTTGCATTTCTCTAATAATTAGTGATGTAGAGCATCTTTTCATATGCTTCTTGGACACCTAAGTGTCTTCTTTGGAGAAATGTCTGTGTAGTTCCTCCGCCCATTTTTTTTATTGGGTTGTTTGTTTAGCTAGAGGGAACCTGCTGTCTAACACAGGGAGCTCGGCTCAGTGCTCTGTGATGGCCTAGAGGGGTGCGAGGGAGGTCCAAGAGGGAGGGGACTGAGGTACATATATAGATGGTTCACTCTGTTATACCACAGAAACTAACACAACATTGTAAAGCAATCATACACCAATTTTAAAAAAGAGAGCAAGCCATGGAAAACAGCAGACAGAAGATCCACTTCCAGGGAGCCACAGAACATGCCCCATCCCTAAGGCAAGAGGCCCTTGTGACATGTCTCCCACTAAATCCCAAAACTGCTATAATAGTGTATCTATCATCCCCCCCACACCCACAACCTGAAAAACTTGATTTAAGTTATTCCAGCCCGGTTCTAACATTACATATTGGGCATATGTGAAGAAGAAATTTTAGTGCATGGTATCTGAAGCAAGAGAGGACAAATAAATAACTGATGTGAAATCTACCAGAGAATCCTGGGGTTTGAGTGGACCACCATGACTGGATAGACTTTCTGTACGATCTCCCGAGAGGGAGGCAGGGGAAGGGTGTGTTCTGTGAATTGAAAGGAGACTGACCCACATATTTGTCATGAGAAAGAATGATTATAATAAACTATATTGTCATTCACAAATATTTGCTGCCTTTCCCTTTGCTTTGTCATGGAACTTGCTTCAAGCAGAAGTGACACACTTCTCAGAGAAGATTTAAAGGTTAGTCATGCTTCGCAATGTTCGCTTTTCCCTCTGTCACAACAACCATCAATGTTCTACATAAAGAGTGCTCTGTCAGCTTGTTCCAGAAGCCCCAGATGTCCCACAAAAGGACAGAGAGAGAAACCAGCCCTGGTTATGAGACATAGTCAGATCCAGCCTAGATTGAGTAACACAGCCATAAATGTCCTCCTGCTTAAAAAGTCCAAGCCAACATGCTTTCCACCTCATCAACAGTTGGCTCCTCACTCCTCTCATTCCATGGGGGCTAAATTCTAAACTATCGAGTTCTAAAATCTGGAAACCTGGGCAAGCAAGAGATGACAAAAGCATTGGGCAGAGAAACCTACTTTGAAGACTAATAATACATTTGTTCAAGAGATGGGAGTCCAAGGACTTCCCTGGTAATCCAGTAGCTGAGACTCTGCACTCCCAACTCCTGGGTAAGGAACTAAATCCCACATGCCACAGCTAAGACCTGGCCCAGACCAAAAAGGAGAGAGAGAGAGATGGAGTTCAGAGATTATCTTCTTGATATGTTTGCAGGTTTGACACCACAACACAACAAATAAGACCATGTAATTGATTCCATGCACCACCATGTTTCAGGAAGTCTTTTGTTCTTGGTGAGGGAAGATCAGGTCACAAAAAAGTATCAAGTAGAAGACTTTAGAATATGCATGAAGCAACACCCCGCCCCCCCCCCAAAAAAAAAAGTGTAACTGCAAATAGGACTCTCTCCAGCTATTTACCAAGAAGGGCAGTTACTTTCCCCTGGACCAAAGATTCTTAACCCCAACAGTCAATTAGAGTCATTCCTAGAGCTTTTACAAGATGACCAAAGTCTAACATTGAACAAAACACGGCCTACTAGAGAAGGGTTCCAAATAGGAAAAAGAGTACATCAAGGCTGTATATTGTCACTGTGCTTATTTAACTTACATGCAGAGTACATCATGAGAAATGCTGGGCTGGATGAAGCACAAGCTGGAATCAAGATTGCTGAGAGAAATATCAGTAACCTCAGATATGCAGATGACGCCACCCTTATGGCAGAAAGTGAAGAACTAAAGAGCTTCTTGATGAAAGTGAAAGAGGAGAGTGAAAAAGTTGGCTTAAAACTCAACATTCAGAAAACTAAGATCACGGCATCCAGTCCCATCAATTCATGGCAAATAGACGGAGAAACAGTGGAAACAGTGGGAGACTTTATTTTGGGGGGCTCAAAATTCACTGCAGATGGTGACTGTCCCCACGAAATTAAAAGACACTTATTCCTTGAAAAAAAAGTTATGACCAACCTAGATAGCATATTAAAAAGCAGAGACATTTCTTTGTCAACAAAGGTCTGTCTAGTTAAGGCTATGGTTTTTCCAGTAGTCATGTATGCATGTGAGAGTTGGACTATAAAGAAAGCTGAGCACCAAGGAATTGATGCTTTTGAACTGTGGTGTTAGAGAAGACTCATGAGAGTCCCTTGGACTGCAAGGAGATCCAACCAGTCCATCCTAAAGATCAGTCCTGAATATTCATTGGAAGGACTAATGTTGAAGCTGAAACTCCAATACTTTGGCCACCTGTTGCAAAGAGCTGACTCATTTGAAAAGACCCTGATGCTGGGAAAGATTGAAGGCAGGAGGAGAAGGGGATGACAGAGGATGAGATGGTTGGATGGCATCACCGACTCAATGGACATGAGTTTGAGTAAACTCTGGGAGTTGGTGATGGACAGGGAGGCCTAACATGCTGCAGTCCTCGGGGTCACAAAGAGTTGGACATGACTGAGTGACTGAACTGAACTGAACTAGAAAAGGGAAAGGCAAACCACTCCAATGTTCTTGCCTTGAGAACCCCATGAACAATATAAAAAGGCAAAAAGATATGACACTTGAAGATGAGCCCCACCTTCCACTATAGGAAGGGCAGAGAAATTACTACAGAAAGAATGAAGAGGCTGGGCCAAAGCAGAGAAAATTCTCACATTCTGTGAATGTGTCTGGTGGTGAAAGTAAAGTTTGATGTCATAAAGAACAATATTGCATAGGAACTTGAAATGTTAGGTCCAAAAATCAAGGTAAATTAGCTGTGTTCAAGTAGGAGATGGCTAGAGTGAACATCGACATTTTAGGAATCAGTGAACTAAAATGGATCAGAAAGAGTGAATTTAATTTAGATTACCATTATATCTACTACTTGGGCAAGAATTCCTTAGAAGAGTTCAAAATGCAGTACCTGGATGCAATCTCAAAAATGACAGAATGACTTCAGTGCATTTCCAAGGCAAACTATTCAATATCACAGTAATTAATCCAAGTCAATGTCTCAACCAGTAATGCTGAAGAAGCTAAAGTTGAATAGTTTTATGAAGACCTTCTAGAATTAACACCCAAAAAAGCTGTCCTTTCCATCATAGAGGACTGGAATGCAAAAGTAGGAAATCAAGAAATACCTGGAATAACAGGCAAGTTTGGCCTTGGAGTACAAAATGAAGCAGGGTAAAGGCTAACAGCGTTTTGCCAAGAGAACACACTAGTCATAGCAAATACCCTATTCCAACAACACAAGAGATGACTCTACACATAGACATCATCAGATGGTCAACATTGATATCAGATTGACTATATTCTTTGCAGCCGAAGATGGAGAAGCTCTATGCTGCTGCTGCTAAGTCGCTTCAGTCGTGTCCGACTCTGTGCAACCCCATAGATGGCAGCCCACCAGGCTCTGCCATCCCTGAGATTCTCCAGACAAGAACACTGGAGTGTGTTGCCATTTCCTTCTCCATTGCATGAAAGTGAAAAGTGAAAGTGAAGTCACTCAGTTGTGTCCGACTCTTAGCGACCCCATGGACTGCAGCCTACCAGGCTCCTCCGTCCATGGGATTTTCCAGGCAAGAGTACTGGAGTGGGTTGGGTTTGCCTTCTCTGGGAGAAGCTCTATACAGTCAGCAAAAACAAGACCTGGAGCTGACTGTGGCTCAGATCATGAACTCCTTATTGCAAAATTCAGGCTTTACTTGAACAAAGTAGGGAAAACCACGAGACCATTCAGGTATGACCTAAATCAAATCCCTTATGATAATACAATGGAGGTGACAAATAGATTCAAGGGATTAGATCTGATAGACAGAGTGTCTAAAGAACTATGGACGGATGTTCACAACATTGTACAGGAGGCAGTGACCCAAACTATCACCATGGAAAAGAAATGCAACAAGGCAAAATGGTTGACTGAGGAGGCCTTACGAATAACTGAGAAAAGAAGAGAAGCGAAAGGTAAAGGAGAAAAGATATACCCAACTGAATGCAGAGTTCCAGAGAATAGCAAGGAAAGATAAGAAAGCCTTCATCAGTGAACAATGCAAAGAAACAGAATGGGAAAGACTAGAGCTCTCTTCAAGAAAACTGAAGATACCGAGATACCAAGGGGATATTTCATGCAAAGATGGACACATTAAAGGACAGAAACAGCAAGAATCTAACAGAAGTAGAAGATGTTAAGAAGAGATGGCAACACTACACAGAACAACTTTACAAAGAAAAATCTTAATGACCTGATAATCATGAGGTGTTGTCACTCACCTACAGCCAGACATCCTGGAGTGCAAAGACAAGTGGGCCTTAAGAAGCATCACTACAAACAAGCGGAGGTGATGGAATTCCACTTGAGCTATTTCAAATCCTAAAAGATGACGCTGTGAAAGTGCTGCACTCAATGCCAGCAAATTTGGAAAACTCAGCAATCCCCACAGGACTGGAAAAGGTCAGTTTTCATTCCAACCCCAAAGGAAGGCAATGCCAAAGAATGTTCACCCTATAACACAATGCACATATTTCACATGCTAGCAAGATAATGTTCAAAATCCTTCAAGCTAGGCTTCAACAACATGTGAACAGAGAACTTTCAGATGTACAAGCTGGATTTAGAAAAGGCAGGGGAAACAGAGATCAAATTGCCAACATCCATTGGATTACAGCAAAAACAAGAGAATTCCAGAAAAATTTCTGCTTCATTGACTATGCTAAAGCCTTTGACTGTGTGGATCACAACAAACTGTAGAAAACTCTTAAAGAGATGGGAATATCAGACCATCTTACTTGTCTCCCGAGGAAGCTGTATGAAGGACAAGAAGCAACAGTTAGAACCAGACATGGAACAGCAAACTGGCTCAAAATTGGGAAAGGAGTATGTCAAGGTTGTATAGTGTCACTCTGTTTATTTAACTTATATGCAGAGTACATCATGCAAAATGCTGGAATGGATGAATCACAAGCTGAAATCAAGATTGCCAGGAGAAATATCAACAACCTCAAATATGCCACTCTGATTGCAGAAAGTGTAAAGACACTAAAAAGTCTCTTGATGAGGGTGAAAAAGGAGAGTAAGAAAGCTGGCCTAAAACTCAACATTCAAAAAACTAAGATCATGGCATCTGGTCCCATCACTTTATGGCAAATAGATGGAAAAAGGTGGAAACAGTGACAGATTTTTTTGGACTCCAAAATCACTGCAGATGGTGACTGCAGCCACAAAATTAAGACACTTGTCCCTTGGAAGAAAATCTATGACAAGCAGAGACATCACTTTGTCAACAAAGATCCACATGGTCAAAGCTATGGTTTTTCCAATAGTCATGTATGGATGTGAGAGTTGGACCATAAAGATGGCTGAGCACCAAAGAACTGATGCTCTCAAATTGTGGTGCTGGAGAAGACTCTTCAGAGTCCCATGGACAGCAAGATCAAGCCACTCAATCCTAAAGGAAATCAACCTTGAATATTAATTGAAAAGAATGATGCTGAAGCTGAAGTTTAAATACTTTGGCCACCTGGTGCAAAGAGCAAATTCATTGGGAAAGATTGAGGGCAGGAGGAGAAGGAGATGACAGAAGATGAGATGGTTGGATGGCATCACTGACTCAATGGACTTGAGTTTGAGCTAACTTCAGGAGATGGTGAAGGACAAGGAAGCCTGGTGTGCTGCAGTCCATGGGGTTGCTAGGTGTCAGACACAACTTAGCAACTGAATCACAAGAACAAAGTCTAATGTAGGCCTCACGTTCAATGAAATAAATCATAATCTCTTAAAGGTAGGTCCTCATCATCTGAATATTTTAAAGTTCCCCAAGCAATTCTATTATGAAATCCAGAGCTGGGAACACTGCACCAGACAGGAAGTTCCTTGTCAGCAAGGGTCATAACTACCTTTTTCAAAGCTCTATCTCTAGCACCTAGTATTATGCTGGCACTTTGCTGATGGTCAGTAAAAAATGAAAGAACTTTATTAAATAAAACAAAGAACACTGAGTAGATGAACAGGGCCTGTGATTCCATGTTGGTTTCTCCATAAATGTTATACATACCATTCCATCTTTTCAAATTTTGAAACTTTTTCTCTAGAACTGCTCGGTCCAATACAGTAACCAGAAGCCACAGGTGGCTACTTAAATTTAAACTTTAAACGCTTAAAATTAAATGAAATTTAAAATCTCTCAGTTACACTAGCCACAATCCAAGAGACATGAGTAGCCACATGTGGCTTGTGGCTACCCTATTGGACAGCATCAATATAGAGCATCTGCCTCACTACAGAAAGTTCTATTGGACAATGATGTCTGGAACAACCAATCCATCTTTAAGAGCTGCAAGTGACCTTGGTGGTTTAATCCAACACTTTCCTTTTATAGATAGTAATGAAATTTAATGGTAATGAACATAAGGGCATAAACACGGATCCAAAAACCAACTACATAAGCTTAACAAGGGAAAAATCAAAGCTTAGCTGCAGTAAGTGAAACAACAAACAAACCTCTGTGGGGTCTTGGTCCATAATAATTCACGATGAATTAATTCTGTAATGGGGCTGCAGCCATAGACGCTTGATATAAACTTGAATATAAATTTGAACCAGAAGGGGATGCTCTGCTATGTCCTGGCCAGACCAGGTTGAAAGCACCAAGTTTAATTCAAGACGTCAAACATCATTAGGAGCACAGACAAGTAGACAGGTAGTTGAATGAGAGAAAATGATGGGGAATTCAAAATGATGCCCATCAAGAACTGCTGAAGTAACCAGAAATGTTAACCCTGGAGAAAGGAAGGGAGGGAGACCTTGAAAGCTGTCTGCAAATATCCAGGAGGCTATCTCTTGAGAAAAGGGATTCAGACTGTTTCTCTGAGGTCATAGTGCCTCGTTAAATCATTTCTTTAAAGTTAACCTTAAAATGCATTCCAATATACATTAGTGCAAACAGATACTGTTTGATTCCACTTATATGAAATACCTGCTGCTGCTAAGTCACTTCAGTCGTGTCCGACTCTGTGCGACCCCATAGACGGCAGCCCACCAGGCCTCCCCGTCCCTGGGATTCTCCAGGCAAGAACACTGGAGTGGGTTGCCATTTCCTTCTCCAATGCATGAAAGTGAAAAGTGAAAGTGAAGTTGCTCGGTCATGTCTGACTCTTAGCAACCCCATGGACTGCAGCCCACCAGGCTCCTCCGTCCATGGGATTTTCAAGGCAAGAGTACTGGAGTGGGGTGCCATTGCCTTCTCCAATGAAATACCTAGAATAGTCAAATTCATAGAGTCACAAAGTACATCAGTAGATGCCAGTGTTGGCAGAGGGAGTGGTAGAGGGGATGGGGAGTTAGTGTTTATTTAACGGGGACAGAGTTTCAGTTTAGGAAGGTGACAAATTCGGGAGACAGATCATGATGACGAGAGTTGCAAAACAATATGGATGTACTTAGTGGCACTGAAATGTACCGTTAAAAATGGTTAAAATAGTACGTTTTATATTATGTGACTTTTATCACAATTAGAAAACATTTTTAAAAGTCATTTCCTTATTCATCACCTGAACAACTCTTCCTTAAGCACCAACTCTAAGTGCCAAGTATTATGCTAGATAATTGATTTAGGATGGAAAACGAAACAAGAGGAGTCATGGAGTTACCTATGATCTACTGGAGGACAAAAACATGTACAGGAAACTAACTATACATATATATACATACTTTCAACTTATGAGACCATGCTGAAGGACTAAACACCAGGAAGTGGTGATGGATAACATGGGGGCCCCTCAAAGCTAAGATGGTCAGGGAAGGCCTCCTTGAGGAAGTGACATTTAACCATAAGAGCCAGGAAAAAAAAAAAAAAAAGGCAGATATAAGGAGGTCTTCTAGGCAAAAGGCAAGCAGGAATGACAGCACCGGCCAGGAAAAATCTTGGTAGTCAGGGAACCAAGAGGCGGCCAATGTGACTACAGTGATTTAGACAGGATCATCAGAAGGGCAGTGTATTAAAGTAAACCTGTCTTCCTTTAAATTATTTCTAACAGAGTACTCCAAAAATAATAAAAGTTGCCTCACAATGTAATGCTATTTCCATCACTAGGCAACCAACCACAGGACTGAACTAATGGATTATTGGATAATTATGGATTCCCTTAATGCATCTTCTCTACAGTGAGATATGTATTTCAAGAATTTAAGAACCATGGGCAAGGAAGCATGCACAAAGATGTACCACGAAGTATTTTCTGTCAGAAATCTGAGTCAAGTCAAGTTTCCATCAATAGGCAAATTAATGAATACACTATGGGGTCATGTACCAGTTCGAACTAATGAACTAGATCTGTATGTCCTCAAGAGAATAATGGTGAGTAAAGTAAGTTTCGGAAAGATCCATGCTGTGCGATGCCATTTAGATAATGTCTTAAAACACACAAAGCAACAACTACTAACATTTACAAATGTTTACTATATGCCCAATAATATTCTTAAACATTACATGAGTCAAGTCAATCCACAGAACATCTATAGATGCTTTATTATCCCCATATTACGCATGGGCAAAATGAGGCACAGAGAATTTAAAGAATTTCCCCCAAGGTGACACAGCTAGCAAGAGTCAGATCTGGGTACTTTCCTGGTGGTCTTGGCTAAGACTCCGCACTCCCATTGCAGGGGCGCTGGCTTCAGTCCCTGGTCAGGGAACTAGATTCCACATGCCGCAACTGTTTAGATGCTGCAACTAAAGATTTCACATGCCACGATGAAGACAAGATCTTGTGCACAACTAAGACCCAGCACGGCCAAATAATCTTTTTTTAAAGCCAGATCTGGGATTTGAATATAAGCCATCTGGCTCCAAAGACTGTACATTTAGCCCCTACACATATGCCCTCTGTGTTATGTATTTTGTATACTGACACATGCAAAAGCATAAATGTGGTAATATACAAGCGTGCACACACATACACACACTGATACATATGCAAATGGACATATTCATCAACCACGTTAGGGATGGCCTTTAGGAAGTTGAGAAGAGGAATGGAACAGGGAGGGGAACATAGGGACTTCCGCTTAGTCTGTAATGTTTTTAACATTCTAAGCAATACACAAAATATTAACATTTGCTGATTCGAGGAAACAGCTACTGCATTCTTGTTTTGTGCTTATCCATAGTTTTCTTTTCTTTTGCAAAATAATTCCTTTTCAAACTAATATTCTACGACTTTAAAGACCTGAGGCCCAGAGGAGTTAAGGGATACACCCAGGAGTCAACAGTGAAAGAGCCAAGCTAGACCCTGGGTCCCCAGGCTCAAGGTCCCATGCGTGCTCTGCAACCCCATGTCGCCAGATGGTATGTGTGCCTTTATTTTTTCACAGGCTGTAAGCCTGAGGGCTGAGCCAGCCTAGCTTATCAAAACATCTCGGCTTCACTTCATACACTGGCTTCATCCATGAAAAATTGTATTTAAATAAAATATTTGCATATTGAATCATATTTTCTCCACTGATTTACATCCTAATTCTGGAGATCTGTTCCCACAGAAAAGAATTTGGGCCCAATACGTTAAAATAAATCCCAAGTAAGAATCACAGCATTCATCAAAGGGCACAGCAATCAAGGCACAGCTAATTCCCCCAAAATGCTTTCTCAAGAAAGCCCTGGCCAAAAGGCCAGAGAGTAAAGTGTAGCTTCATGGTTAATTCTGATATTTTTGCATGTTCTCTTCAGGCAGCCAAACAGATTACCAGGTAGTCATCTCCAGATAGTCAGTAGAACCTTTCAAGTAGAAGGAATTATTAAAAATTCTATCAAATGAAATTCATTAATTTACAAAATAACCATCTGTCCTGGGTGATTTAAAATACCTGCCGAAAGATATGCTGGTTATTCTTTGGTGTCTCTTCTAAGAAGCGAGATCTCAATCATATTGCATTTATTTTATCTTTCCCACCATCATGAGGTAGGGAAAAACAGCCACATATCTGGGGCTAAGATACAAACTCTGCACGTGTAGACTCCTGAATTCAAATCCTATGTCACTACAGCTAATGTCAGTTACCGGGACTCTCTAGATCTGTTTCCTCGTCTCTATAATGGGCATGAAAACAGTGCATATATAGGAATGTCAGTGGAAGGATTAAAAGGCAAATAAATTTTAGGAATTGAGGTAATCCTTCCTTGACAACACTCATCCATCCTTATTAAGAATTAAGTACGTAAATAACTGCAAATACATACTCCTTGAGAGGAAATGAAATAGAAATATTTTCCTGACTATAAATACATGAATTGTTTAAAGTTATCTAAACTTACTTTCTACTCATTTGCTTATCTGTTTATCCTCAAGAGTCGGACTTCTCCTGATTTGCTCACTGCTGCATTCCTCGTGTTTGAAAGAATGCCCACTACACAGTTCCTGCTGTTGCAGCTGCTACTGTTTAGTTGTTAAGTCCTGTCTGACTCTTGCAACCCTGTGGACTGTAGCTCACCAGGATCCTCTGTCCATGGGATTTCCCAGGCAAGAATACTGGAGTGGGTTGCCATTTCCTTCTCCAAGGGATCTTCCCAACCCAAGGAACAAACCTGTGTCTCCTGCTTAGCAGGCAGGTTCTTTACCACTGTGACACCAGGGAAGCCCATCTAAGCCCATCTAATACCTAGTAGATCAGATCAGATCAGATCAGTCGCTCAGTTGTGTCCGACTCTTTGCGACCCCATGAACCGCAGCACTCCAGGCCTCCCTGTCCATCACCAGCTCCCGGAGGTCACTCAGACTCACATCCATCGAGTCAGTGATGCCATCCAGCCATCTCATCCTCTGTCGTCCCCTTCTCTTCCTGCCCCCAATCCCTCCCAGCATCAGAGTCTTCTCCAATGAGTCAACTCTTCGCATGAGGTGGCCAAAATACTGGAGTTTCAGCTTTAGCATCATTCCTTCCAAAGAAATCCCAGGGCTAAATATTTAACTAATTTTTTAAAAAGTATATTTTCTGAATAAATACTCAACAGTAATACTGACTAACATTTCCATTTCTTCTTATAGCTTACAATAAATTTGTATTATCTAAATTAACCTTTGAAAATAACTTGTATCATAGACACTATCATCATTCCTCAAATGACTAAAGAAGAAGCAAATTCCAAAAGGTAATTGTCCCAAGATCAACTTGTTATCACAGAATTGGCTTTTATACTTAATAGTTTCTAAAAGATTTCTTATCTTTTTACATTCTCTGCTGTCTCTCTCCATCTCCTTCCTTAAGGTACAATTTGATACGAAAAGGAGCGTGAGTGAGAAAATAGATTTTAGTGCAGATTTTAGAAATATGTAGATTTGGGAAATAAATACAGAACTTATTTGCTCTATGATATCCATTTACTCACAGAGCCATTGAATGATTTTCCAGGATATGCCACTGCAGGTGTTAATTTGCCCCAGAGAGGAATTTAAAAACCCACCCCACTCCCACAGCTTACTTGAGGGTTTTTTGTTTTTTGGCAAGAGCAAAAATACCTGTATTTGGGAGATGCTAGTATGTGAATTGAATCACTCCACTAACTGATTAAATGCAAAGTTATACTAAATCATTCCACTCAAAGTGAAGTTCACTTGTAAATGTTCCCAGAGGTAATTAGCAACTAGGCGCATCCAATCAACAGAAAAAACAATTTAGACTTGGGCAATAGTGGGTGCAAGAAATTTAGAAGATCAGCATTAAACCAACCCTTTGGGTAACTTCATCTTACTCAAATTTTCTAAGTATTAAGAGCTACGGCTCAAACTTCAATCACATCTTATAAAAACGATTACACACAGGCAGTACTTCTACAAAACTGAAAACACACAGTTACTTCCTAACCATCTTTTGAGGTCTGGTGCAGGTACCACGTCCCCTAGGGAGCCTTCCCCAAGTGAGACAGTAAGAGGAAATTTCTCTCTTCAACACACTTTATCCACACCCCACTACGAGTTCTCTTGTCCTCTGCATTAGAATGTCTGATGACATGCTGTGTTTGCCTTCTAGAGAGTACGCTCACTGCAGCCAGGATCTATGCTTACTCCTGTGTCTTCTCAACATCTAGCTCAAAGCCTAGACTGCAAATAGGTCCTAAAAGCCTCAGTCTTTTCCTCAAAGTATCTCTTATCAGCCTTTGTTCTTTCTTGTCACATAAAATAAGATACCACTTTTTCCTCAATAATCCTCCTAAAAGTAGAACTCCTACAAGGTAGCACTTTCCTGACAGGAAAAAAAAAACTAACACATTAAAGAATTTGCACTCATGCATATTCTAATTCACTTTTATAAATGAAACACCAATACACAGACACATCCCCCAATTACTCAACACCAAGATGCTGTAAGTCAGGGAGAAGTACAGTCTCAAACTCAATCAGAGCTTCTCTCAGTCCTACTCAAAGCAAAGCAAAGGTACTCTAGAATGATTTTTGAAACTCGGATGCTGGTATTCAGGATGTTTTTCAGCCTAGAGAAGATCAATGACAGTCTTACACATAGCCATTCATTCTCCCTGCCCCTAGCCCCAATCCTTATCTATTAAAATATGATTTGTTTCTGGTAAAAAGACAATAAAAATCTTACTCACTCAAGTCTTTGCATTCCACAAGGACAGCAGTGACAAAGATAACCTTAAAAAGCTGAGTAGCCACAAAATAAATCCTATGAGGCTTTGGAGCTGGTATGGAAAGGAGTGCTTCCAGTTAACTAAGCTTTCCACTTAAATTTATCAATATTATTATTAAGAGGCTAGCATTGACATGAAGGCTAGCATTTTCATTCCCTCAATACACATCAATGCAGAGTTGGACTTAGGATAGTGAAATAGGAGAAGAAATAAAAATAAAGGAAGGAAGGAAGTTCAGTCGCTCAGTCGTGTCCGACTCTTGGTGACCCCATGAATCGCAGCACGCCAGGCCTCCCTGTCCATCACCAATTCCCAGAGTTCACTCAGATTCACGTCCATTGAGTCAGTGATGCCTTCCAACCATCTCATCCTCTGTCGTCCCCTTCTCCTCCTGCCCCCAATCCCTCCCAGCATCAGAGTGTTTTCCAATGAGTCAACTCTTCAAATGAGGTGGCCAAAGTACTGGACTTTCAGCTTTAGCATCATTACTCCCAAAGAAATCCCAGGACTGATCTCCTTCAGAATGGACTGGTTGGATCTCCTTGCAGTCCAAGGGACTCTCAGGAGCCTTCTCCAACACCACAGTTCAAAAGCATCAATACTTTGGCGCTCAGCTTTCTTCACAGTCCAACTCTCGCATCCATACATGACCACTGGAAAAACCATAGCCTTGACTAGATGGACCTTTGTTGGCAAAGTAATGTCTCTTCTTTTGAATATGCTATCTAAGTTGGTCATAACTTTCCTCCCAAGGAGTAAGCGTCTTTTAATTTCATGGAAGGAAAGAAGAATAATTTTTTTTTTACTTTATATATTTCTCTTTTTTCTTTTTTTCATTTTATTGAAGTATGATTGATTTACAACATTGTCTTGGTTTCTGGTACACAGTAGGGTGACCCAGTTATACATATATATATTCTTTTTCATATTCTTTTCCATTATGGTTTATTACAGGATATTGAATATAGTTCCCTATGCTATACAGTAGGACCTGATTGTTTATCCATTCTATATATAAGAGCTTTTGTTTTTCATTTCCACAAGACAACCTGTCTCAGTCGATGGGGAAACCCACTTCCAGCTCATGGGAAAAGGAGTGGGTGGCGGAGGGGAACAGAACAAACTGCAGCCCCAGGACAACCAGGGTGGTGCCCCCAGCTCCAGCTGCCATATTTCCACGTCTCTGTGGCTCTGGCTTAACTCCCACTTGGGCAGCATCAGCTACACTTTATATTCTTCAAAGTACTTTCTCACATATTATTATTTAATTTATATAATCAATCCCATTTTCGGATGAGGAAACTGAGGCTAGAAGACATTAGAAGACATATCCACTGATTCCCCCTAAGTACTGAGTCAAGGTACATCCATTTATGAATGATAATACTTCCTTTATGCTTTACTGAGGTAAAATAAATTTATACATAGAAAGTGCTGAGACCTAATCTATCCTCTACACAATCCTCTGCTTTTCCCACTATCCCAACTTATCTCTGCAGGTTAAAATTTGACATTCATAACACACAAGACAGATAATACACATAAGATAAGAAGACCAAAGGTATACCCTATTACTTACAAATGCATGCACTAACATTTAACAAGAGCTTACCATGTACCAAGTACAATTCTAATGCTCTATGTGTATTAGTATATTTCATCCTCACGATAACCATATATAGTAAGTACTATTATTACCCCAGTTTATCATTGAGCAAAGGGAGATACTTTGAGGTAGAGAGCTTAAGTAGTTTGTTACTTACATATTAAACTTAAAAGAAGGACTTCTTGATTTGATCATATTAACTGAACTATGGAGAAATACTAAAAGCCCTGAACCTCTCTAGACCTGCACTGTCCAATACAGCAACCCCAGCCACATATGGCAATTGAGCACTTGAAATACGACTAGTGTGGTGGAGAAAATGAAGATTTAATTTTATGAAATTTGAATTAGTTTGAATTTACATTTTAAATGAATATTCAATGAAACAGCAGACACTGGACATCAGTCAATGAAGGACGGTGACCCTTGAGAGATGAAAAACAAAAGAGACGAATCCTACAATTACACAAGCTTACCACTCTGAGTTTCCAAGCTGCGTCACAGGGAGAAGAAATGCAGGCAAAGCCCAGGAGTCTCCCTGCATTGAGATGAAGAAGCTGAGAGTGTGGGGAGACCAAGGCACCCAGATTTCACAGGACAGCATATGTGACAGGCAAACAGCAGACAGAAAAATATAGAACTCTCTCAACAGACTGCTGATCAATGCACGCACGTAAGAAAACTACTCAAGGACGAGAAAAACCACCCAAAGCAAACAGTGCCCAGCATACACATAAGGCAGAGAACAGTACCTACTCTCACCGCTAGAACTGGAAAACCCCAAGATTCATGGGGCACCCAGAAGGTCTTACGTCAGTGATGGAAAATAATTCATTCTAAACCATTCACTAGCACTGCTCTGAGTCATCTAACAAATCTCAAAAGTAGGATCCATAACCTTCAAAACTATTGAAGGACTACACTGTAGACCCAAAACTTACATAATATTGTACATCAACTCTCTCTCAATCAAAAAAAAAAATGAATCCAAAATAAAATCATTTTTTAATAACTGTGTCCTAGAACAAAACTCAAGAATATTTATAAAAATGCAAAAAGATTTATCAAGTACTAAACAAGGCAAAATTCACAATGTCTGGCATTAATCAAAAATTACCTAGGATACAAGGAAGCAGTAGTGAAGAGAAAAATTAATCAGAATCGTCTCAGGACTGATGATAACTGCATTCCATCTATTCAAAGAGTTGGATAAAGAATGGAAAATTTTTTAAAGAGTCAAACTGAACTTATGGAGATGAAATCACAACACATGATATAAAAAAATAAAAAACCCAGAATGATACTAAGAGCAGCCGGTACAGAAGAACAGTTCTTAAAGGCAGAGTAATAGGAACGACCAAAAATGATACATAGAGAGAAAAGAGAGGAAGAACTTTTGAAATGAACAGAATGTCAGTGAGCTATGGAACAACTTTAAGCAGCTTAACATACACATAATTGGAGTCCCAAAAGTAAAGAGAAAGAAACATAAAACATATTTGAAGATACAAAGGTCATTTTTTTCCTAAATGTGATGAATTTCAACAGATCCCACACACAAGAAATATGAAGAAAATCAGACCAATGTACATCATTATCAAATTGCTTCAAGTTAGTGATAAGAGAAAGTCTTAAAAGCAAGGAGCATAGTTGCATTACCTACAGAGGAATAAAGATAGGATGGCGACAGATTTCTCACTGGAAACAGTACAAGTGAGATGATAGTGGATCAACATCTTTAAAGGACTGAAAGAAATAAAACTGCCAATCCAAGATTCTACACCCAGCAAAAAGAGTTTTAAAAAATCAAGACTTCTTCAGACATACAAAACCTGAAAGAATTCATTACCTGCACTGTAAGAAATGTTGAACAAAGTCCTTTAGGCAGGAGAAAAATGAAACCAGATTGAAATAAGAATCCATGCAAGAGAACACAGGAAATAGTAACTAAATATGAGTTAATATGTGATTGATTTTCTTATTATCTAAATATGTTCAAAAGATAATTTACTAATAAAAATAACAACAATGTAGTATGGAGTTTATAACATAAGGCAAGATGTAGAACAACAATAGTACAGTGTCAGGGGAGGGAAGTATACTATCAAAATATTCTTATTATACACATGAAGTTGTACCACCTGAAGGTACACTGTCATCATTTAAAGATGTATACTATAAACCCTAAGACAACACTAAAATAGTGAAACAAAGAGTAAAGCAAGAAAAGAGATGAAAAAAGAAATCATAAGAAATTTTCAATTAATCTAAAAGAAGCCAGAAAAGGCGGGGGGTGGGGGGGGGCGGGGAATAAAGAATAGACAGGTAGAAAACAAAGAACAAAAACAGATTTAAGTATGACAATATCAATAATTGGACTTCACTTGTAGCTCAGTTGGTAAAGAATCTGCCTGCAATGCAGCAGACCTGGTTCAATCCCTGGGTCGGGAAGATCCCCTGGAGAAGGAAATGGCAAACCACTCCAGTATTCTTGCCTGGACAGTCTCATGGACAGAGGAGCCTGACAGGCTACAGTCCATTGGATCGCAAGAGTAAGACACGACTTAGCAACTAAACCACATATCAATAATCATATTAATATAAATGGCCTAACTAACCTTGATGAACAGAGATTGACATACTGGTTTTAAAAAAAAAGACCCTTCCATATATATTGGCTATAAGAAAAGCACTTTCCACGTTATTACAAGTCTTGAAATAACTATGATCGATGAAAGAATTTAGATCCTCCCAAAATGAGTAGACACTGTATAATTCTATTCAAATAAAATTTCTAGAAAATGCAAACTACATTTTGTATATATATTCTGTATATTGACAGAAAGTAGATTAGTAGTTACCTGAGGGTAGAGGCTGAAATACAGAAAGGAGGGATTATTTTAAAAAGAGGAAACTTTGGGGGTGATAGCTATGTTCATTATCTTGATTGTGATGATAGTTTCACTGGTGTTTTTCACATATCAAAATTAACAAACTGTACAGTTTGAATATGCACAGTTTATTATAACCCAATTACATATTAACAAAGCTGTTAAATTATCTAATGATACTTAAAATTATGTATGGAATAACTTGCCAAATCTACTGTATATTGTAGCTATAAATTATAGATGAGATTTTTTACTTTGGAAAAAATGTAAAATATCTCATTAACAATTTTTTGTATTGACCATATGTTGAAATGATAATATTTTTCATATGCTGGGTTAAATAAATGTATAGCTAAAATCAATTTCACTTGATTTTTACATGTTTCATATGGCTACTACAAAAACTGAAATCAAAGATATGACTCACTTATATTTCTGTTGGACAATGATGCACTAGAAAAGACTTATCTGGAGTATTCTGGAAATATGCTATTGCCCATATTTCTGCCCAACAATGAGTAGTCAACCTATAGCAAACAAAATTAAATCCCTACCCTCAAAAGATCTCTACATATTAATCCCCAAAACCTACAAATATATTACTTTACACAGTAGCAGTTACACAGCATAAGCCTTTGCAAATGTGACAGTTATGAACCTTAAAATGAAGAAATTATCCTAGATTATCCAGGTGGGCCCAATATAGGGAAAAGGACCCACATGGGTCCTTGTAAGAGGGGAAAAAAATGAGCAGAAGAGTCAGTACAAGAGAAGAAAATGTGACAGAAACAGAAAAAAAGAAATGTGAAACAGAAGCAGAGGTTGAAGCGATGTACCCACAAGTTAAGGAATGTAGTAGCTGCTGGAAGCTGGAAAAACAATAAACAATAAACTGATTAGCCTATAGTGTCTATACAAGGAACACAGCTCTGCCAACACATTGATTTTAGCTCTTTAAAGTCTATTTTTCACTTCTGATTTCTGGTGTTGAAGGTGCAGCCTGGTTTCCCTTTGTTGCATACAGAAAAAAAGCGAGAGGAAAAAGATTAAGCGAAGAGCCGTTTAGCAAAAAGGAAACAGGACTGATCATACAGAAAATTCCCAGCCTGTCCAGATTGAAAAGACAATAAAATTAGGAAATTCACTGTCAGGAAAGTCTGCTCTGGAAGGAAGCCAAGGATGTGGCTGAACCACTTTTTGCTAGTACTTCTGAAAGATCAAAATGGTCAGAATATTCAATCAACCAGAGGGCGCTTTGAAGAGATCAGAATTGTAATTCAGGGATCCCCTCAGTCATCCCAGTAAAAGTCAGAAATATAACAGAGATGGAATTTCTTGGAAAGATCCGTAAAGGAGCCTTTTGTCTCATGGACAGGAAACCCTCCAAGTTTTTGAGAATGTTATACCAGAGAAACACTGCCACCTAGGACTGAAGGGAACAGGAAGAAGATGAAATACGGCTGATGGACTCCCCAAACTCTATAGGCAAGAAATAGGTTGATAAAACTATTCAACTATAGGGACTTCTTTGGTCCTCCAGTGGCTAAGACTCCATGCTCCCAATGCTGGGGGCCCAGGTTCAAACCCTGGTCAGAGAACCAGAGCTTCCATGCCACAACTGGGTACAGCCAAGTATTTAAAAGTAAATTAAAAAAAAAAAAAAAAAAAAACTATCAAACTACAAACATATGCTACTTTTCATGAAAAAAGAATGATTCATAGAAACAAGTCATAAACTTAGAAGGCAGAGCCAAGGACCACAGAGGCTGACCCTCAGGCCCTAATACCCAGTGGGGTTTGTCCTGCTGGATTTCAAATTTTCTTGGGACCAGTGACCCCTTTCTTCTTTCCACTTTTTCCTTTTGGACAGGAACTTCTATAACTGGAATCCTATACCTGTCACACTATTATATTTTTGAAGTAGATTACTTTTTTCTAGTTTCACAGATCCACAGATAAAGAAAAATTTTGCTCCAAAACAGCAAATACTCAGATCTGATTTAGATTATTTACACAGTGAGACTAGAAATTTTTCATTTGATGAGTGGATGAGATTTTAGACTTTGAGCTGATGTTATAATGGATTAAGACCTTGGGAGACACTGGGATGGGGTTAATTGATTCTTCATGTGGAGTAGACATGAATTTGGAGGGGCTAGTAGACAGACGTTGTGGTAAGCAGAATAATAGTTCCCTGAAAATGTCAATGTCCTGATTGCCAAAATACATGAAATATGTTACCTTACATGCCAAATGGACTTTACAGATTACAGATCCTGAGATGGAGAGATTACCCTGGATTATCCAAGTAATGCAATCACAAGGGCCCTAATTAGTGAAAGCTCTCCTCAGTCAAACTCCCATGATACAGTTATTCTTCCCACCAAAGAAGCTGAAAATCTCTCCCTGTTGTTGGAGCATAGTAGACATCCAATAAGCAGAGAACACACAAATTAGAGAGCAGAGATCTAGCCTAGGGAATAAATAAATGAGTAAATGACTAGACCAGTACTCTTGCCTGGAAAATCCCATGGACGGAGGAGCCTGGTGGGCTGCAGTCCACAGGGTCGCTAAGAGTCGGACACGACTGAGCGACTTCACTTTCACTTTTCACTTTCATGCATTGGAGAAGGAAATGGCAACCCACTCCAGTATTCTTGCCTGGAGAATCCCAGGGACGGAGGAGCCTGGTGGGCTGCCGTCTCTGGGGTCGCACAGAGTCAGACACGACTGAAGCAACTTGGCGACAGCAGCAGCAGTGTATAAAGCAGGCAGCAAGCCTTTCAAAGAGCACACTGGACAGAGGAAATTTTAATGCAGTTCAAAATGTTTCTTCATCACCTACTATGTACCATGCACAATACTTGGCCATAGGGATGTAGGGGTATTTAGATAGAAAGACTATTGCTTTCATGAAGTGTAGAGATGAGCCAGGCTTCCATAACAACTCTGTTGACAGAGTGTCAGCTGCTGCTGCTGCTAAATCACATCAGTCGCGTCCAACTCTGTGCGACCCCACAGACGGCAGCCCACCAGGCTCCCCTGTCCCTGGGATTCTCCAGGCAAGAACACTGGAGTGGGCTGCCATTTCCTTCTCCAAAAGTATCAGCAGCACCTCTCAAATCAAGAGTGGGATGGTCTCTCAATAGTAAGTGAACAGATCTTGCACAATGCAAAGAGAAAACTAACCCAGTCTGTCTGCTTTGAAGCATGCCCAATCTATTTGCTTCACTGATTCCTAGAGTGAGTGGAAATTAACATATCTGTAGCCTCGTTATATATTACTATATAGGATCTGTAGATGTGCTGTATAGTATTAACAAGACTGAAGTTCTCTGCACAGGATATATATATCATCCCAAAATGTTGGTTCAGTCATTCTAAAATAATCCTTTTGTTATCTTCACAAAAGGCTTGGTTCAAAGAAGCCCGCCAGGCATTTTTGTATAGGAATATCCAGGCTGTCTGACTGCTATATCTGATCAGATCACTCCCCTACTTCAACTCATCAAAGGGCCCCACTGATCTGAGAGTAAAGCAGAGAACTAACAAGGGCCTGGGTAATATTTGCAGTAGTTAACAAGTATATGGCCCCCCACCTATCAGGATGGACACTGGCCGTAAAGCAATCAGCACACTAAGCCCACAGACATCAGCTAAATGTCAGTTCCGCCCACAGGGCCCAGTGTGACCTAGTCCCTGCCTACCTCTCCAGCTGCTCACCACCTTTTAGCCATGCTAAATGTCTTTCTGTTGCTTTCTGCCTTAAGACCTTCATAACATATCATTACTGCCCAGAATGTTCTGAGCCCCCACCTCTTCCTACACCAGGCTCTCTATTCATTTTCCACACTTCTGCTGACACATCACTTTTTCAGAGTAGCCTTTCCCTGACCACTACCATCTCCCCACACCCATTAAATCAGATCTCCCTGTATACTCTTACTTGGCAACCTATACATCTCCCTCAAGATAAGTATAGCCATTGGAAGTCAATAATTACTTGCGTAATGACTGTTACCCTCACTCTATTTATTTACTCTTATTAATAATCCTACTATTAGTATGGTGCCTGGTACACAGTAGGGGTTCCATAATAAGAGCTAGTACTTCCTGGGGATTTACTATGTTATCAGGCACTCTTTTAACCACTCTACCGGATTCATTCCTCAATCATTGTAATAGTCCCATGATGCAGGTACTATTATTTCAGATGAGGACATAGGCAGAGTCAGGCTAAGGAATTGTCCAACGCCGCAAAGTCAGTAAATGATAGGGTTGGAATCTGATCCTAAGCAGTCAGGCTCCAGGGCTCAGGCTTTTAAGAAGTGCACTATACTGCCCTGATGAATGCTTGTTGAACAATTTAACATATTGTAGTCAGATTTATAGCAGGCAGAACCAAGTAAGCTGTACCCCTAAGACACTGCAGCCATAAAATATCCTCATGTGCATGGTCCACTGATTAATGAGAGATGCAGATAGAAGACTAGGAATAGATGCATGAATAGATATGGGTAAACATATGGATAACAGTAGAAAAAATATCCTGTGAAGAAAATATGACTGATCAGTGGCTTTCAAGGACTTTACAAATTCATTCCACTCCAGATCCCCCATTAAAATCCCCTGGGATATATATCACTGCCATGCCAAATATTCCATCACCATGACCACTACTGCCCCCCTTACACCATCAGAACACCCCTCAAATATCTAAGCACCCTCAGCCTCTCTGAACAATCCTCACGGCAATAACATAGGAGAAGTAACAGAGATGATCGCCCAACAAATAACACTCCAGAGGCACATGCCCCAGGCAGATCCCAAGTTCCTCCCCAAGTCCTGACCCCATGCAAAGGAGAGAGATGTCTTTACCTTGAAATAAAAATGCTTTGCTGGTGTTGTGCAGTCCAGACACCTGCGTGACCCCAAGGGTGGTGTTCACAAGGTCGAGCTCAGTGATGATATCCAACTGAAGGTCCGGGTCCATCCCAAAGCCCACCACTGAAAAGAAACAGAGAGCCATCTTGTCTGAAAATGCAGACTTGCTCGAAACTACATAGAACAGAAGTGGCAGGGACTCCAAAGCAGCCATGAGTGATGAGTGCTTGGAGATGCTCTTTTCCTAGACGGAAAGGGAAGGCAACTCTTTGCTCCATCATCCCACTGATATACTGTGGTTTCTTCGTCCCTTTCCCATCCCCACTACAGACTGATAATCCCTTATGCAAAACCCTCAGGGCCAAATCTATTTCAGAACTCAGAATGGATCATCTGTTGGAAAGCTAATTTGGCCCATATACTCATTTTATGTAACACCTTCAACAAAGTCTACATCAGCATCCCATAACCAAACACAGTATTTCTAAAGCAAAAAGTATGGTGTTTCCTTCTAATTGGTACAAGTAAAGACTATACACAGCCTCATATCAGTTTAAGTCAAGTTTTGCCACCAAAGGAGTTCAGCTCAGGGTAGGTTTTGCTGTCAAATGAGTTATCTTTTGGTTTTCTGAGCTTTTTTCGATTTAGGGACAATGGGTACAGGACTGTGGCCCTGATCTCCCTGTTCAGACTGAGGCAGTAATGATAACTGACACCACCGTCACCAGGAAACACCTCTGCAGAGCACTGTTAATCAGGCACCCACATGTGTGATAAAGAGGAAGGAAATGGGAAGGATGCTGTCCCTGCTGGACAGGGGTGGCAGAAGTACTAGCCAGGAAAGGGAATCCCCAGAACAACGGGTGTACATTTCAAGGGGATCACTGAAAAGTTAGACTCCCTGACAACTCTTGTTAGAGAATTACAGGGCACAGAGAAATAGGGCCCCGAGCCTCCATCATCTGGTCTGATAAAGGCAAATCCTCGAACCTGTCTCCCATCTACACGGTGCTCTGTAGAATGATTCGCTCATGACTGCAAAGTGGCTTCCAGTTATATATATTAATAAGGCTAGCAATCACTCCAAGGGATTCTGTTTAAGCCATTCCTAAAGGCTGTGTCTGTCTACACTTAGCATCTCAATAGTGCAATTCTGATTGCACAGTTGGAGACGTTTTAATCAGCAACAGCTGTCAATGATTGTCTGGTGGTAACGTAGTCACTGAAGCAAGATTTGGAGAGCTTGTCCCAGAGAGACCGAGTGCATTTCATTCAGGACATCACACCCTGTGACAACGTCATCCATCCTCCCAACCTCACCCCTTTCCCAAAGGACCTGCAGAAAGAAATCTACACGCCCCTCACTCTTTTCCTGTTAGGAGACAGACTGCTGAGCAATGTAGGCTTCCATCGATGTAAGGCGACTCAGGGAAGGGTCTTGGGAGCCAAAGCCTGTCATCCCCAAGGTGGACAAAGGGTTAAATGAGAAGCACAGAGCCACCTTCTGAGTTTTTGTCAGGCTTCCCCTTGTCCGCTAAACTGAAGGTTTAAGTCTTCCCCTTCCAAATGCAGCCAAATGCAAGACCAGTTTACCCATAGACAACTCATTTAGTCAGTCACTCATTCACCCGTGTGTCGAATGCAGTAGTTTTTCAACAAATGTGACTGAGTGCTTTCGTTGTAACAAACACACTGCACTCACCGCAAGGCACTGGAGCTGACCTCCCTGAGCACACATTCCTAAGGCAGCAGGGGAAGAGAGGGCAAGTAAGCACGTAGGTAAATAAGATAATTTGAGATGGCAACGTGCTTGTGTTTGTGCTTAGTCATGTCTGACTCTTTGTGACCCTATGGACCGTAGCCCCGGAGAAGGCAATGGCACCCCACTCCAGTACTCTTGCCTGACAAATCCCATAGATGGAGGAGCCTGGTAGGCTGCAGTCCATGGGGTCACTAGGAGTCAGACACAACTGAGCGACTTCACTTTCACTTTTCACTTTCATGCATTGGAGAAGGAAATGGCAACCCACGCCAGTATTCTTGCCTGGAGAATCCCAGGGTCAGGGGAGCCTGTTGGGCTGCCATCTCTGGGGTCACACAGAGTTGGACACGACTGAAGTGACTTAGCAGCAGCAGCAGCAGCAAGACCGTAGCCTGCCAGGCTCCTCTGTCCAAGGGGATTCTCCAGGCAAGAATACTGGAGTGGATTGCCATGCCCTCCTCCAAGGGATCTTCCCAACCTAGGAATTGACCCTCCTCCAAGGGATCTTCCCAACCTAGGAACTGAACCCAGGTCTCCCACATTGCAGGTGGATTCTTTACTGTCTGAGTCACCAGGGAAGCTCAAAATGGCAATAAATGCCACAAAGAAGATAAAAGCTATGAGAAAATAAGAGTTATGAAATAGAAAGCAGCTTGCATGGAGGCTTTTAAAAAGGATGGTAGAGGAAGGTTCCTCTGAGCAGAAACCTTAATGACTATAGGGGCTGGCGATTATTCCAGAAGGGAAGATCTGGGGTGGGGAGAAGCTTTCTATTCATTGAGAGAACAGCAAATGCAAACCAGAAACAAACTTAGCATGTTCAGGAAACACACAAAAGGCTGCTGTGGCCAGAGCAGAGTGGGCCGGGGTCAGCAGTAGAAAGCAGGGCCTCGGAGTAGGAACTGCTTTGTGAACTCCAACAAGGAGAGAGAGAGTATTCTAATTGCAATGGGGCATCATTAAAGATGAGGTTTCCCTGGTGGTTCAGTGGTAAAGAATTCAAAGCAGGAGGTCCAGGATTGATCCCTGGGTCAGGAAGATCCCTTGGAGTTGGAAATGGCAACTCACTCTAGTATTCTTGCCTAGGAAATCCCATGGACAGATGAGCCTGGTGGGCTACAGTCCATGGGATCACAAAAAGAGTCAGACACGACTTGGCAACTAAACCACAACAATCATTAGAGGGCTTTCGGGTATGTGTGAAGGGGGAAGAGTGGGATGTGCTCTGATTTACATCAGTACATCCTACTTATCTGGCACAGACTCAGTTCACAAAGACTGATGACTGACCAGCTACCTACTCTGTGCAAAGAAGCTCCAAGCCAGTAGGCGTCTATCAGTCAATGTCACAGCACAAGCAAACAGATACCAGCAACTCAATGATCATCTTGGAAAGGAAGAAAAGCAATTAATATTTCAGTTTAACCTATAGTGCTCTATACCTATACGGCAGAGATTAAGAGTGACCTCAGAAGACCTCCATGCTGGTCTAGCTCTGGCCAGGAAGTTGGAAGGCCGTTTGGGGAATGTGCCCTTAGCTGGACACAAGACGAATGAAGCATTCCTGTAGTCTCAGTGCCTTGCACAAGGCCTTGTGTACATCACACCCTGAATTTAGGACCCACAGAATTAACCAAAAAGTGGATGTATGATCACTGCTTTGGGTGCAGTGATCTCAGACAATATGCATATCTGGGGAATACCGTGAGAGGACTGGGTGGAATTCAAGCCAAAGAAAGTGAAAGTTGCTCAGTCGTGTCCAACTCTTTGCAACCCCATGGACTATACAGTTCAGGGAATTCTCCAGACCAGAATACTGGAGTGGGTAGCCTTTCCCTACTCCAGGGGATCTTCCCAACCCAGGGATCGAACCCAGGTCTCCCACATTGCAGGTGAATTCTTTACCAGCTGAGCCACCAGGGAAGCCCAAGAATGCTGGAGCAGGTAGCCTTTCCCTTGTCCACCCTATAGCATCCGAACCAATCACATAATGCCATCATTCTGGTAGGAATTTTCTGTTTTGAGGCTATAAAAATTGGCTACTAACCCACAAAAGCAGTCGGCTGTCCCTTGAGCTGGCCCTCTATTCTAATGGCATCTCCCACTCTAATAGACTTTATTCTCCTCTCATTCTGTCTCATGTCTGGAAATTCTTTTCCAACCTGCACAACAACTATGACATGTTCTATAAAAGAAACTGGCATCCAGACCCTGATAAGATGGTTATTTTGAGACATTAGTTGGCCATCTTCTTGGTCTGCCAGCTTTCCAAGAAAAGTCATTATTGCTTGCCTCAACACCTCATCTCCTCATTTATCGGCCTGTCATGCAGTGAGCAGTGAGCTTGGACTCAGTAACAATATTAGCAACATGATACAAGCAAAGACTTGAATAAGCCTGTGTGGTGGAGCCTGTTCCCTTGTAACTCTGCATCACGATGAGAAGAGCATGGTCCAGTGGGGCCACCAGTCCAGGGAGATTCAGACACATGGGACAGACACCTTACTTGGGTTTGGGATGATGCCCAGCCAAACCTGGCCGAGGTGAGCAATCATCAAACCAGGCAACAGATGCATGAACCAAAATAAATGCTATTTTTAGTTTCTGGTGGCTTATTGGGCAATATTATTGTGAAAATCAATGACCAATGCAGGCCAAACTTGGAGCCCTGCAACGGGACGAGCCTAAAAGGCGCCCAGGCTCCGTAGGACTGGCAGAACACCCCAACAGTGCCCTTGGATTCCCCTTTCCATGTGAGAACACAACACCCTCAATCTGGAACACTCAACTAAGGACCACTTTTAGTCCTGGTCTCTTACCCCTAATAACTCTGTGCCCTTGAGGGGAAAAAAATTGCTTCAATTCTCAGAGCTTCATTTATCTCAGCCATAAAATGGGGATGATTATACCAGCCTCCCAGCCTTTCCCGGTAGCTCAGCTGGTAAAGAATCTGCCTGCAATGTAGGAGACCTGGGTTTGATCGCTGGGTTGGAAAGATCTCCTGGAGAAGGGAACAGCTAACCACTCCAGTATTCTGGCCTGGAGAATTCCATGGACTGTATGGGTCATGGGTCACAAAGAGTCAAACACGACTGAGTGACTTTCACTTCACTTTCAATACCAGCCTTCCAGCCTCATGAGATTTCAGTGATAACTGTATGAACACTCCTACCACATACTTGGTGCCCAGCTGGGGCCTGCTGCATCTGTCTTTCATAGGACCAGCCCTCCAGACCATTCCATCTCCCTGGTCCACAACTTCGCTGGACTTATTCAAAAGGTACAGATGGCTCCCATCTTCCAAACCCCTCCACCTGCTCAGATGAATAGAAGGGATTCTCACTCTGGCTGCGCTTTGTGAAACCCATATATTGAATCTATAGGTTTGATCCAAAAAGTATGTTCAGGTTTTTCTGCATCATCTTTTGGAAAAACCAGAACAAACTTTTTGGCCAATCCAATATACTGACCTCTTCCCCTAGAGCCTACAAATGAAGGGGCTTCCCTGGTTTCAAGGTAACTGTATTGCTCTTATTATAAAAACATCCCACAAAAGCAGAACAATAGAAATCAATTAGCCTTCCAGATACAATATTCTTTTCTCTAAGTGGTTCCCTTCGAGATGAAAATACCTCATGCCAATAGCAGGATGAGTAAAATTGCTTTGCCCATTGCCTAAGGAATCAGAAAATCTATTAATAAGGCAGCATTTGCATGGCTTCACCTGAACCTTATATAGTATGAGAGTGTTGGCTCCATAAAAATATTATTTTTATTTTAATGTTTCTGCTTCTCATCCAAGCATGGAGCTCCTGCCCTTTCCAGGGAAATTCTATTATAAGTTTTTTACTTTGGTCATAACTGCTCTATAAATGGCTGAAGCTGGGTATTGGAATTAAGTAAGATAAAAAGAGCCTCTGGGGGGAAAAATATTTTTTAAAAAACCTGGAAAGCAGCATGTCAATCTCACAGAGGCACTTGAGGTCTGACTCTGAGATTCAGAATCTCCACCCTAATCTCCCAGGACACCTGCTGCTGCTGCTGCTGCTGCTGGCCACTCTTCAGCCCAACCCAGGGAGTATTCAGGTCCAAAACCCACTCAATCCACCTCCAGGGTCCCGGACCTAAGCTCCCAAGCAAATCCTCCCAGATCTGGTTCACTTCAAACCTAATCCAGCTCACTTCCATGAAGGCAGCTGTTTTCCTCAGCTCCATGCAGGACAAACCTCACTGGAGAGATGCTCCAAGATCTCATTTACCAGCAGGATTTCGCAATCATTTGATCGGATTTGGGCCTCTGGACTCCTACAAAGTTTCTTAATATCCCAGAAGCATCCTCTGTGCCTGTTCCAAGTCAGCCAATATTTCACTTGATTACTGGAGGCCAGGGGCTTCTGTTCATAGCTCTATAATTCAACTCAGTTAATAACAGCCTGGGAGGTACTTTAAAAAAGCTCTCCTTCCCAGCAGGTGGCAGCAAAAAGCATTCACTCCGCCCCAGGAGCTCCCTCTACCCACTGCCCTGGTGACCACAACAAACTGGAAAGCCACGGGGCAGTAATCACTGAGTTTTGTATTATGCGCACTTCCAGGTCATTGGAGAAAACTCATAGACGTGATGTGTTATTACTGCTGTTACCGTGGCCTTCTGTGTGTGCGCATGCGTGCTCAGTCACTCCGTTGTGTCCAACTCTTTGTGGCCCTATGGACTGTAGCCCACCAGACTCCTCTGTCCATGAGATTCTCCAGGCAGGAATACTGGAATAGCTTGCTATTACCTCCTCCAGAGGCAGATTCTCTACCACCAAGACACCTGGAAAGCATGGTAGCCTGCTAAATTTCCATTATTAGTGATGTACCTGGAAATCTCAGAATTTTTCACCCAGAAATAACCAGAACAACACCTATCTTAACTCCACTTTACTCTTTAAAACAAGTTCTCTGAACAATGCGGTAATTTAAGTAGCTTCCTGTGACACCTATCATTAGATCTTTTCATGTGTAACTGCTACTGCACTGCAGCGCTGCTTTAATTAAAATGTGCCTGATACCATCTATTAATTTCCATTAAAAGTAGTGATATCTGAGCAGTTCACTCAGTGAACCACGTGTTTATTTCATCTTGGGCTGTTAACAGCCCAGACAACAATTGTCCCACTTGACAAATAAACTTTCCAAGTGGCTGTTTGGATCCTGATAAACTAATTAAGAGCCAGCCTTAGCTACCTCAGAGGATGGATGTGTGATACAGGGATGATGGTTCCCAGGTAAAATCAAAGAGAAAACTGCTGAACATATCCTCCAAGTTGCAAGAAATTATAAGTAAAAGAATTGAGATATAATTCCCCCATGTCTCTCTGATTCTTCTGATAATTTTTGTAGTAGAAATGTGTAGCCTCTTGGTACTCTTTGAAAGAGTACCAAATGGCACAGAAAACCCAAGCTCCCTAAGCAACTGCACAACCAATCCGCAGATCCTTCCATTCTTCCTTGCCTTTGGACAAGCTGTGCCCTTTGTCTGGAATGCTTTCCCCACTCTGTCCACCTGGAAAACTCCCTAAAAATCCTTTAGACACAACTTTCAAATGTTATCTTCCGACTAAAGCCTTCCCTGACCATCCACCACCCCTCCCCAAAATTCATTTCTACAATTTATCCTCTATATCCTTAATACAGACTTCTATAGTCCCATCTCTCTTCCTTCTACCCCATCAAGCTGTACAATAAAAACTCTTTTCATTCTCTATCTAGATTCTCAGCTAAGCCTTAAGTTCCTGGAAGTCAAAGACCAAGTCGGTTCTTCTTTGCATGAGCAATCCTAGCACCCAGCAAGGCGCTCAACTCTTCAGTTGAATGAATGAATAAATACAGAAATGAAACTTTCCTACAACCGAATTTTTACAAGATTTAAAGGGGCTCAATGTGGGGAAGAGGAAAAGATTTTGTTCTTAAAGAAACTCCACAAGCAACGCGCCCTGGACCCACAATCCACTTCTGGGGAAGGTACTTTTGGCCGACTTTTCAAAGGAGTAACGAGAACAAAGGACGCAGGCATACTCCGTAGCGATGTGCAGTTGAGAAAATTAAATGACGGATATCTCACCCCACCCCAACCCCACCTAGTTTCTCTCTCTGGTTCCCATGTAAGATGCTCACCAGCACCAGATTCTCCACCAGCAGGGCTGGCCGCCCACGCTCTGCACTGTCCCCACTGCTCTGATCTTCCCGGGGGCAAGCTTTTTCTCGTGTACTCTTGGCTTTAAAAGATTAACCCATCTAGATAGGCCGGAACTCAAGAAGCGCTTATTCTAGGCTGGACAGAATCATGGCATCTTGGCAGGCTGGAGAGCTCTCGGATGGAGACTGAAAACAGATGGGGATTCTTTTTATCCCTGGAGAAGTCCACACCCGCTACTCTTTCATTAAGCAGGAGAAAAGATGTCGCCTGCTCGGTCCTGGGGAAGGTGGAAAGGGCCAGCAGGAAGCTGCTGGACGCCCAACTCTTGAATCCTCAGGCGGGCTGCTAACAGCACAAGAGGGACGCCTGGGGAGCGAGCGGAGGGAACTTTTGAGCCCAGCCAGGCCGGACACCCATTCCCAGCCCTCTACCGTTAAGTTTGCTGCCTAGCGTGGCAGAAGGCTATGCCTCTGGAGAGGAGAAATGAGAGTGATAAAAGGGGAAAAGCAGTGGAGATGACTATACATCAACTCTGGGGTGCGAAATCCGCCGCACGTTAGGCGGGTGGCTAGCGTAGGAATAAAAACTCGCGACACCCCCACCCGCAGTGGGGAGTCCTATTTTTGCCAATTCCCTCGTCCAATCCACCGCCACCTTCCCCAATCTACTACTAGCTCCCCGGAGAAGGCGGCTGAGAACGGGTCTCCAAACCCCCAGGGGTCATGCAGGCAGAGGGCTGAGAGAGGAGATGCTCTTAACGTCCTCACAACTGCTTCCTTGGAGGCAGAACGAAGTAGGGACTTCAGAAAATTACGCCCGTTTTCCTGACCTCCCCTCCACGACCCCAACACGCAGCTACAGTCGGCGAAAACTGGTTTGGAGCTTGAGAGCATCTCCCTGGAATTGCCCCCACGGCTCCAATTCCCTCGAATTTGTCCTGCCCTCTGGGGGAGAAAGGGAGTGGCAAGAAAAACTACTTCAGGAGTTCCCCGGGGGAGAGGCAGGAGGGGACGAGAAAAGGGATCTCGGATTCCCAGCCTCGCCCGCAGCTCTCACCCTGCGCCGCGCCCGCCCGCGCCCCAGCAGCGCCCGCCCGCCGGCCGGAAGCGCTCCTTCTGCGGGTGCGCCTCCCTGCCGCCGCCCCTGCCCCGGCCAGCAGGGCGCAGGGACCGCGGTTTCCCCCGCACCTGTCAAGTTCACGGGGGTGGGCTTCCCGGGCCCGCCCTACTATGTGGGTTTCTACCCGGAAGCCGGTCGCTAGCAGCTGGAGGGTGTGCCTGAACGGCCGCGCCCCTCACCCCTGTGCCCGCCAGGCCGCGTCCTCCGGGCAGGGGGCTTCTCCTCGGGGGCATCTTCCACCGGCCTGTAAGTCCCACTTCTCACCCTTTCACCTGGAGCAGGGCAGAGAGATTCGAGGGACCCATCCACGCCCTTCCCCGGACCAACGCGGAGCTCTGCTCCAGGTCCTCCCCACGCCGAGGTGGGCGCTGGGCACAGTGGCTGGGCTCGCCCGTTTCCCCGCATCCCTCCGACAGCCCCAGCCGTGCTTACCTGTCCTGGCGGTGCACACACAAAAGCACACAACTAAAATCACATCCCTCGGCATCGCTCCCAAGGGTCCCGGCCAAACCGGGCGCGTGGAAGCCAGGAAGAAACAAATGCGCCTGGATGCCGAGACGCGCCGGGCTCGGAGCGGCCAAACTTGCTGGCGGGCGGCGAGGGAGGTGGTTCTGCTGCGCCGGGTGCCGCGCTCAGGGATCGCGCCCGGGAAGGCGGCCCGGCCGCCCCGCCCCCAGCCCGCCCCCACCGCGGGCGGCGGCACCCGGCCCGGACCCCGGCCCCCGCTGCGGCGGCGCTCGCCTCGGCGCTGGGGCGGGAACGCGGGGCTTGGCCACTCCGGCAGGTTGCGCCTGGCGCTGGCAACGGCTCCTCCTCCGCGGCGAGGACCCGGGCGATCGGCGCAGCAGCCTCTGTCACTTGGAGCACTGGAGCTGGAGTCCCGGGACCCGGGGGCCAAATGGGAGGAGCTGGAGGCGCAGGGCACCCTCCTCCCCGAGCCTCACGCTCTCCAGCCCAGAAGAGCCGGAGGGGCCGCTGCTGCTGTCTCTGCCTCGGCGCCGCGGTGGGGGCTGCCGAAGTTGCCACAGTTCATCTTGGTCGAAACGAAGAACCCCGAGCCCTGGCGGATGGATTCACCCCCGCCCCGCGTCCCCGCCACCGGGGGAACCCCGACCCAGACGGAGTCAACTAGCGCGCTCAGCTCCTCTCTGGAGGACAGTTACTCCGGATTTGCTTAGGTGACTGGTTGGGGAGGGGCGAGGAGGGGGATGATGGCTGAGTTCCGTCTCACCACCTGTACCTCCAGTCTCCTCTCTCGCTGGGTCCCGCTGATTGGGGACCCGCTTTGGGGGTTCAGGGAGAGGACGCTAAGGCCAGGGATGGGGCAGAAAAAGTGTCCCTGAGCCCGAGCGAAGCACGGTCGGGAATTGGGGAGTTTTATTTGCAAGCCTTCCGGTTCTGCAGGGCAGATGCTGCCACTTAGGGGAAATTCCTAACCTTTTTTTTTTTTTTCCTTGAGTGAGTTTCTCGATGGTTTTGTCAAAAACCCTACTACTCTCCTTTCACAGTTACGGTTTGGCCTCTCCCGCAGTTATTCTGGAACCCTCTCCAACACCATTCCTGGAGAGAATGGCTGGACTTTGTTTTAGGAGTGTGGGCAAGAAGACCAATCCTCCTGCCTCTCTGTGACCCCCTTCCAGAAGCCAGCCTCCTCTAGAAATATCTCCCAGGTTTATGGCACTTCCTTTCAGGAACGTTATTTATAACTAGGTTGCAGAGTCGTGAAATCAGACATGACAGAATCTTTGATTTACACCAAACGAGCCCCATATGATTTAAAACTCCTTGGCTTGCTCACACTGGTCCCCTCTCTCTGAGTCCAGCCCGGCCCTCTGATACGATAGGGATCCCAGAGAAGGGAAACGTCTCTGAACAAAGGCCTCCCTCATTTCCCAGGAAATATTTCCAACGTTCAAGAAAAATCCTCTTCACTAATCCCCTTCTTACTTCCTCCTAACCCCTTCATCACCATGACCCCAGGAGCCCCCACTGAAGGTCACCAAAGTAGCAACACAGTTTATTAAGAGAATGTTTTTATCTACACACTCTGCCCTATTTTTCTGGATATTCCGGTGTGCAAGCCACTGTCCCACTTGGCCCTTTACACTGTGGTCCCTTAGCAGATAAAAAGGAAATGAACCAGCAGATAAATTCCACTGCCTAACACCTGAGGGAGAAGAAGGGAAGCAAAGAAGTGTATTGCCATTCCCGAAGTTGAACTGAAAGATTAAGAGCTAAACTGATGTCAAGGCTGAACAGATTCTCCATCTCTTCTGGGATTCAACTTGAGCCCAGAGGGGATCTGTCTGCATTGACTGTTTTCACAACAGAGGCAAGACTTTCTCCTTCCACCTGGAGAAAGTCTTTACGTTTAAAGCTAAAATTAAAATCACACGCTAGTGGTAAAGAACCTGCCTGCCAATCCAGAAGATGTAAGAGACACAGGTTTTATCCCTGGGTTGGGAAGATCCCCTGGAGAAGTAAATGGCTACCCATTCCAGTATTCTTGCCTGGAGAATTCCCAAGGACAGAGGAGCCTGGCAGGTTACAATCCATATGGTTACAGTCAGACACTACTTAGCATGCACACAGAACATGTTACATTTAAGCTAACTTTAAATTCACCCCTCTTGCAGAAAATAGGACTCCTCAAGTTGAGCTGGGCCTTGTGAATGAGGATTCCCCAAAACCACATTGTGTTGTGAGACCCAAGCCCCCTCTCTCCTTTGCAGATTTTAAATACACCTCAATAGGAGCAGTCTCTGTGCTTTGAGCTGTTGTTTCAAAGGCGTCTTACTGATCTCAGAAATCCTAGAAGTCACAATGACCCCAACCAAGGGAAAAGGTGGTCTGAGTCAGACCTCTGGGCTCTCCCTGTCTCTCTGAAGGTCTCTGTGTAATTAGTTGGTCCTGTGGGATGCAGCTTTCAGTGTGTTCCATTAAAAAATAAAGCAAGGCATATGTTCTGTCAAAGCTTTGCAGCATCACATCCATTAGCAGAACTAGTGTTAATCTTAACAAGGTCATAAATCTTCCTAGATAACTGAGTACCTCAATCTCCTCCAGTACTTCTAGAGTGGGGATTTGGAGTGTGTAGGCCAAGGTAACCTTTATAGAGCACGCCTAGCAAATTTCTATGGTGGCGATGAAGGGACCACGTGGCTGTGTGTTGGGATATTGCAATGGGACCCATGCTCAGTGGAAGCAGTGAGGCTTAGTTTACTCAATACCACACCACAAGCCAACCCTCCCCTTCTGAATGGCCTCCCTCTATGATCTGTCCAAGAACAAGAGGCTTCCTTTGATTATCCCTCTGCCTCTTCTTCCTGACCGCTAAATATTGGGGAGCCTCAGGGACCCCAGTCTTCTTGTCTTTGAGCCACAGTTACTACTATGTGTTCTCATCCAGCCTCATGGCTTTAACTACTATCTGTACATGGATGATTCTCACCTGGTGTATTTCCAGACCTCACCTCTCCTCCAGACTCCGGGCATACATACTCAACTACTCATCAGGTGCCTTAAATGCAATATGGCCTCATCATCAAAACTGAAAACATTTGTGTTTCAAAGGACATCATGGGAAGCAAAAAGATAGCCTACAGAATGGGGAACAGATCTCCAAGTCCTATATCTTATTTGGGCTTCCCAGGTGGCACAGTGGTAAAGAACCCACCAGCCAATGCAGGAGATCCAGGAGACATGGGTTCAATCCCTGGGTCAGAAAGATCCCTTGGAGTAGGAAGTGGCAACCCACTCCAGTAGTCTTGCCTGGGAAATCCCATGGCCAGGGGAGCCTGGCAGGTTACAGTCCATGGAGCGGCAGACAGTCAGACATGACTGAGCACATTCGCACAAGATTCCTGATTTAAACTACTCGCACTTACTAAAAATTATTATACTCAACAGTAAAGACAAATGACCCAATTTTAACATGTGCAAAGGATCTGAATAGACATTTCTCCAAAGAAGAAACACAAGCAGCCAGTAAACACATGAAAAGATGCTCAGCATCATTAGCCATCTGGGAAATGCAGATCAAAACCACAATGAGATATCACTTCACACCCACGAGGATGGCTAAAACCAAAAAGCCAGATAGTAAATGTTGACAAGGAAGCGAAGAAATTAGAACCTTCATATACTGGTTGGTGAGAATGTAAAATGGCTCTTCAAACAGTCAAACATAAAGTTACCATATGATTCAGCAATTCTACCCCTGGGTACAGACACAAGAACTGCAAACATATGGCCACACACTTAGTTGTACACAAATGTTCACAGCAGCATTATTCATAATAGCCAAAAAGTAGAAACAGCCCAAATGCCCATCAGCTGATGAATGGACAAGTAAAAGGCAGGATATTTATATAATGGAATATTATTCAACAATAAAGAGAAATGAAGTACTAATACATGCTGCAACATGGATAAATCTTGAAAATACTATGATCAGTCCCAAAGAACCACATGTCATATCATTCCTTTTATGTAAAATGTCCAAATCTATAGAGACAGAAAGTTGATTAGCAGTTGCTTAAGGCAGGGGGAAGGGGAAAGAAAGATTAGCAGGTGCCAGCTAAGGAATGCAGGACTTATTTGGGGAGTAATGAAAATGCCCTAAAATTGATTGTGATGATGCTGAAAAACTCACAAATATTCACAATATATTAAAAGCCATTGACTTTTACACTTTGGTGAAGTGTATAATACGTGAATTGTATCTCAATAAAGCTGATTTACAATTCACATACTATACACTTCACCCAAAGTGTACAAGTCAATGGCTTTTAATATATTGTGAACAGCAGCAGCAAAGCTGATTTTAAGGACTTCCCTAGTGGTTCAGTGATTGAGAATCTGCCTTTCAATGCAGGGCACACAGGTTCCATCCCTGGTTGGGGAACTAAGAGCCCACTTGCTGCAGGGCAACTAAACCCGAGAGCCACAACTAAGACCCAACAAAGCCAAATAAATAATTTTTTTTAAAAAGCTATTTTTAAAAACTTCTTTAATGATTATTTAAAAATTGCATTGTGTTCCAAGTGAGGACTTTTAATTCCCCCTCACTCCCAAACTATGTTCCCTGGTGGCTCAGATGGTAAAGAATCCGCTTGCAATGCAGGACACGGGTTCGATCCCTGGGTTGGGAAGATCCCCTGGAGAAGGTAATGGCAATCCACTCCAGTATTCTTGCCTGGAGAATTTCATGGATGGAGGACCCTGGCGGGCTACAGTCCATGGGGTCACAAAGAGTCAGACATGACTGAGCAACTAACACACACACACACACACACACACACACACACCTCTCAAACTCCCTCCTGCTGCCTCCTAAGGAGATGGCACCAACCTTCATCGGGCGTTCCAACCAAATAACCCAGGGTCATCCTTGACTTCCCTTCTCCTGCATTCATACTAAGTCGCTTCATTTGTGTCTCTTTGCAACCCCATGGACTGTAGCCCGCCAAGCTCCTCTGTCCATGGGATTCTCCAGGCAAGAATACTGGAGTGGGTTTCCATGCTTTCCTCCAGGGGATCTTCCCGATCCAGAGATTTAACCCTCTTCTCTTACACCTCCTGCATTTGCAGGTGGGTTCTTTACCTCTAGGGCCACCTGGGAAACCCCTGCTTTCCCTTAGACATAAAGAAAAATCCCAAATCAACCACATCTCACCACCCCTCCCTCCTCCTGCCTCCATCCAATCCATTACTTCCCCTTTCCTTGGCTATTGCCCTCAAATTCCAGTCGTTCTCTCTACCTCTTCTCTTGCCCCTTATAATTCAGCCATCCCTTAGCAGGCATAGTCGGCTTTTCAAGACATGAACCAGATCACATTCCCTTGCTCAAAAGTTCCCTTGCTCTTTTCTATCACATTTTGAAGAAATCCAAACATCTCACAAGGCCTCTGCCCAGCTTCCCAGCTCTCTCCCCCTCACCTCCTTGCTCACCCCAGAATCTTGCTATTCCTTAAACATTCCAAGTTCACACCCTCCTTCCTCCTACACTTGCTGCTCCCTCTGCCTAGAACATCCTTTCCATAAATCTTAGTGTGGTTCACTTTTCACATGACTTCAGCCTCTGTTCAAGTGTCAATTCCTTGAGGAGACCCTGCCTACAGAAGCCTCTCACGTCATGCCCATGGCTCTCTGTGTCCTAACCCTGCTTAATTTTTTTATAGTGCTTATTACTATCTGAAATATCGATTGATTTGTTGACATTTATTCTGTCTCCCCCCCGCAGAGAATGCCATAAGAGTAGGATTTTTGTCTTTCTTGTTCACCGCTGTGTCTCTCCACCTAGGACAGACCTGGCATATTTTAGGAGCTCAGTAAACGTTTGTTGGATGAATCAACAGATGTTGTCCCAGGAAGCAGCACGGAGAACTGGCCCTTCTCATTGGCCATCACCAAGGCAACAGACTGCCTTGTCTTACTGGCCCCCAGAGCTGCTCCATGGCTGACTCTATGCAGGGCAGTGAACTTCACAGAGGAAGAAAGAGGAAGACTCCTTCTTAGCGTCCAAGGCTGAGAAACTCTCCATCTCATTTAGTCCCCTCCAGTCCCTCACCCCAGGGCACTCTCCGGTGTCCAAACAGCCTTCCAACTACCTTCACATTTAGGGATGCATGACACATTTCCTGGTAAAACTGAAGAGAATGGAAGATAGTTATGGATTGGCTTGTGTCCCCCATCCCCATGCTCTACCCCACCACACCCCCACAAAAAAACACATGCTAAAGCATAATTTCCAGTGCTTATGAATGTGACCTTTTTTAGAAACTGAGTCTTTGCTGATATCATCAGGTGAAGATGAGGTCATTAGTGGGTCCTCATTCATTGTGACTGGTGTCCTTGTAAGAGCAGGAAAATGCCACGTGAAGACAGAGACATAACAAATGTAAGCATGTGACAGACAGACATTGAAGTGCTCTAAGCCATAGAATGCCTGGGGCCACCAGAAGCCAGAAACGGATCCTCCCCTGGAGGCCCCACAGAGAGCCTGGCTCTGCCAACACCTTGACTTCAGATTCTAACATTCAGAACTGTGAGAGACTAAATATCTGTTGTTTTAAGCCTTCCGGTTTACAGCACTTTGTTAACAGTCCTAGGAAACTAACCCAAGTGCCAATCATCTGGCAGAGTCCAGAGAAGTGCAAAAACTCCCAAGTGTCCTTCACCAACCCAGCAAGTGCCAGACTCTCTAGAACTATGCACACCTGGACCTGGGTGGGTATTTTCATTTCCTGAAATCCACATGCAATTGCAAAGAGGGGATGAATTAATATATCCATGTATGGGCCTCTGTTTCTATATGAATATAAGAATTCTACACACACACACACAACATGCATTCTCTACTCCAGTCACTACAATCAATTTCAATGACATCCAGATAAGAGAGACCCATGTCTTGTGAAGTTAACTATTGTCCTTCTGTCTTGAAGCTTCAAACACTTTTTAGGACAAAGCCTTTGACTATGTGGATCACAATAAACTATGGACAATTCTGAAAGAGATGGGAATACCATCTCTTGAGAAATCTGTATGCAGGTCAGCAAGAACTGGACATGGAACAACAGACTGGTTCCAAATAGGAAAAGGAGTACGTCAAGTCTGTATATTATCACCCTGCTTATTTAACTTATATGCAGACTACATCATGAGAAACGCTGGACTGGAAGAAACACAAACTGGAATCAAGATTGCCGGGAGAAATATCAATAACCTCAGATATACAGATGACACCACCCTTATGGCAGAAAGTGAAGAGGAACTAAAAAGCCTCTTGATGAAAGTGAAAGTGGAGAGTGAAAAAGTTGGCTTAAAGCTCAACATTCAGAAAACAAATATCATGGCATCTGGTCCCATCACTTCATGGGAAATAGATGGGGAAACAGTGGAAACAGTGTCAGACTTTATTTTTCTGGGCTCCAAAATCACTGCAGATCGTGACTGTAGCCATGAAATTAAAAGACACTTACTCCTTGGAAGGACAGTTATGACCAACCTAGATCACATATTCAAAAGCAGAGACATTACTTTGCCAACAAAGGTTCGCCTAGTCAAGGCTATGGTTTTTCCTGTGGTCATGTATGGATGTGAGAGCTGGACTGTGAAGAAAGCTGAGCGCCAAAGAATTGATGCTTTTGAACTGTGGTGTTGGAGAAGACTCTTGAGAGTCCCTTGGACTGCAAGGAGATCCAACCAGTCCATTCTGAAGATCAGCCCTGGGATTTCTCTGGAGGGAATGATGCTGAAGCTGAAACTCCAGTATTTTGGCCACCTCATGCGAAGAGTTGACTCATTGGAAAAGACTCTGATGCTGGGAGAGATTGGGGGCAAGAGGAGAAGGGGATGACAGAGGATGAGATGGCTGGATGGCATCACTGACTCGATGGATATGAGTCTGAGTGAACTCCGGGAGATGGTGATGGACAGGGAGGCCTGGTGTGCTGCAATTCATGGGGTCGCGAAGAGTCGGACATGACTGAGCGACTGAACTGAACTGAACTGAGGTGTCGATCTGAAGGAAGACAGAAAAATCTATACATAGACATTATAGACAAAATTGTTCCATAATTTTTTGGATGAAACCCTCCTAATCCATAACATCAATGATCTTAGATGAGTTTTGAGTTTCTGATGATAAGAACCAAGGTGTTCACATATCCAGGTTAAGTGTTACATAAGCACATGTTGGCCATCCCTATAGACCAGGGGAAAGCAAAAACCCATTCTCAAGCAGGGGCTAGAAGCAGGCCTCACCCCAACCCTAACCAGAATGATAATGGCTCATTTTTCAAGTATAACGAGGTATGGGTTACCACACTAAGTGCTTTCTATGGATTAATTTCTCAAAGCAACCCAGTGAAGTACGTGGGATTATTACACTTAGTTTACAGATATGAAAACTGAGCAATTTGTGAAAACTCAATTTCAAATGAGTGCCTGAGTCAAGTTTCAAACCTAGGCAGCTGGACTGCAGAATCTGTATACTTTACTGTTAAGCTGAATTTCCCTGGTGGCTCAGTGGTAAAGAATCTGCCTACCAAGCAGGAGAAATGGGTTGATCCCTGGGTTGAGAAGATCCCCTGGAGAAGGAAATGGCAACCCACTCCAGTTCTTATCTGGGAAATCCCAGGGACAAAGAAGCCTAGAGGGCTACAGTCCATGAGGTCACAAAAGAATCAGACACAGCTGAGCAACCGAACAACAACTGCTAAGCCACACCACTTTTCCTAGGATAAAGCCTATGGATTCAGTCTCCTTGTTGAGGTCTTGTGGGAAACCAGTACATAGCAGCCCTATTTCCTTCATGAGTTCTGACCAACTGAGAAATAAATGAGTTAGCAAGAGGCCAAGCATCATCTTTATCAACATGACAGTGTTGGGAGAGCATAGCCTCCCATGAAAGCCAAAATGGACTGGCCATCTTCCCTACCTCCAGCCTGGATCCTGGCGTAGCCATCTGCTCCCACCAATCAGGATGGAGAAAGTAAAAGAGGACTCACTGAGAAATGAGGACCAATGGCTGTCTGCCTCGTCTATGAAAAGTGGAGCGAGCAGGGAGTACAGGAAAGGTCCAAGAGTATCAAAGGAAAATCCCTCACGTGGAAACCAAAAGGGTAGGGGGAAAATGACCCCCTGATACTCTCTCAAACTTTCCTCCATAAAGTCTCCTTCAATTGTCCTGTGGCCCTGAGCTGCCCACAAAGTGCTCACCCAGCCTTGTTTTCCAAGCCTGAAAGTGATCCTTTATTCCTGGTAGAAGAGCCCTGTGTTCAACACTGCTACCATTGCTCCGCAGAACAAGGAGGAGGAAGAGGTCCTTTTGTACTTACGCTGAGTTAGGGAGGATGGCGCATCCTTGAGCAGGTCTGGTGACCCAAAGCCATGACCATCTCCTGGAGGAAATTCAGGCCATGGGATGGCATAACGGGACAGGTATTTTTGAACAGGGATAGCCTGCTCTAGTTACCTTAGGGAACAACCTTTCACATGAGTTCTTGAGACTGGGTCTCCTCATCTACATAAAACAAAAATGCTCATTTCCCATGCTTTTAGACTACTTTCCAGAGTCACAAGCCTCGAAAGTTCTCCTCAGCAACCAAGTACCATTAAACTCTGCCATATCTCCCAGTGGTTCCCTGGGTCTCCTTCCAGCCATCCTAGTTCATTTTACAACCTGTATCAGTAAGGATTCTGTCTGTCTTCGTGTAACAGGAAAAACTCCCAGATGATAACTTATATAAGGTTTAAGACTCTCTTAGGTTAAAAAATACACATTCTAGAGTTGAGTGAGGTTTAATTTAGTGGCTTTATGAAGTCCACAGGGAGCCAGACTCTTCTCAGATTTCTGTTTCATCCTTCCTAGAACATTGTCTTCGTCCTCGCAGTTCAACATGGCTACTGGTTGAACCATTTATTCCACATTCCAGAAAGCAAACATAAAAGAGAATGAAGAGAAGGGGTCTAGGAGCCCCACGTGCCACTTCCATTTAAACTTGAGTGGAATCTAGTCGCACGGTCGCTCCCTGTGTTTCTTCTAGCTGTTGTGGCATAAACAACCACAGAGTTTCAGTAGCACCCAACACTAAGCATGCTGTCTCATGCATCTACAGGCTGGCGAGGACTCAGCTCACCCATCCTCACTCAGGCACTGCTGCTTCAAGCTACAGGGGCTGGGTTGACCCCACTTCTCCCAGCAGGTCTGTGAGTCAGCTGAACGACTGTCCTACATGCCTTTCATCTTCCTTGAACCACTGGGCTAGCGGGACCTGTTCTTCTCATGGCAGGAAGAGGCTCAAATGCAGACAGGGAAATAGGTTAGGTCTTCTAAAGTCTGATTTCAATACGGACACACTATCACTTCTGCTTACATGCTAATAAAGTCAAGGATGGGTACAATCTGCTCATGATGAAGACATAGCCCGGGTGTGATTTGGGACAGGGTAAAAAAGTGGAACCAATAGGCAGTCTATCTTATCTACCATTCTTGAAAACTAGGGAATGTCATGTTTTGGTCAGATGACAAGCCTAGCTAAAGTCAGAAACATTCTTCTTTAAGAACAGGAAATCAGAGAAGCTCAGCCTCCACACTCCCTTACACTGTACCAACTTTGCAAAATATCAATACCAGTCTAGTACAAGTTCCTCAAACTTTTACCCTCACCCCCAAACACAGGGTGTGTACAAGCACTCATAATAACGCAGGAAAAGAGAGCCAGCACATTGAGACTGCCACGAGCCTACACTTGGCTGTGCTCTCCCCTTTGCAGCAGAGATTTTTTCAGTATGGCTTATCTGAAAACCCAGCCAAGAAGGATCAAATTCATACATGCTTGGAAGGTCATGCCCAGGGTTCTTTTGTGCACCTCTCCCCAACACCAGCATGGAATGGACATGGCAAACAGTCTGGAGGCAAGTGGTGTAAATGAGCGTCTCTCATAAGTAGCCACAGAGTCCCTTAGCTTCCCCTTCCTGAGAGGAGACAGCAGAGGAACCAAGTAACGGAAGAAGAGTATCCAGGCTGCCCTGAGAACCTCGAGTCCCAACTCAAGACCCCGCCTGTCCCAGCACCCCCTCTGGACTCAGACTTTGCCAAGATCCAGAAACTAACATGGCAGTATCTGGCAGGGCAAGAGTCTCCAGGACCATGCTCCAGCCTCCATCCCTACTGACTGTTGTCATCGCCATGCTGATTGCTCAAATTTTCAAACATAAACCCCGATGGCCCCAGTCACATGGGTCAGAAAGGAGAGTGCCTGCTACTCTTAGGTATATTCCTAGATTTACAACCTTGTGGTTCGCTCTTCCTTCTAACACTTTGAAAAGTCTGGTTTCTTGCACAATCAAACCAGTGTTCTTGCCCCACCTCTCTCCCCATTTCCATCCATCCTTGACACGGCGACCAGGCCAATATTCCAAATGCACAGCTCTGACTCTAACAGCCTATATCCAACAGCTATCTTAGGTGTTAAATTCTCACATACAAATTTTAGCTGAATGTGCATCGTAATTATGTGACATGGGTATAACTGTTCCAATTGCACCAGAAATTGAGAAAACCGAGACTGTGGTAATGAGACATAGAGCTGGCGCTCGAACCCAGGACAGTGCTTTGTCCCTGGCATCATAGCTGCCTTTCCCAGGAAATCTCTCTCCATGATCAATAACCTTCCTTGGTAGCTTCTGAACTCTTCATGTTGCCATTGAAAGCACCTGACTGTCAAGTCCTAAACTCCTTCTTCAGTTCTCACTTCCACAAGCATGTCTGACACTTTCCACCTTCTCTGCTCATTTTTCTTGACATGATCTGTCTTATCCCCATACCATCACTCACTTGGTCTTGTCTACCTCCAAAGCTCATCCTAACAAAACAGAGCAGGACCCTCTGCTTCTCGTCCCACCATATCCTCTGCCTGCCTTTTGCCTATGGAGAAACTTTAGCTAAAGAATAAGTTTAGTCAGAGAAGTGAGAAGATGCAGAAACAATGGTAAACAGTCAAAGGAGACCAAATAATAATAGTTTAACCATTAAGCAAAGTCAAGGACCTTTAGTTCCTTCTCAAGGGCTATAGATAATACTCTGAGCTGTCTCCTGGGAGCTGTCTTATAGATACTGAAACCCCCACCAGGTGGAAAAGTTAACTACACGATAACCAAACTGTAGCCATGACATAAGCTGCCACAATTCCAAGAATTGGTCTCAAGGATACGGGAACAAATTGACCCCGGAACTGAAGATGAACTATGCAATCAAGAGGATGCTGGTCAGACCACTAATGACCAATTTCAAGATGACTGTCAAGAGTGACTGTGCTATTTCTGCATGTAGTCCCCTTCCTCAGCCTATAAAAGCTCTAGCCCATGTATTGTCAGTGGAGAGGAGTCGGCCTTCAGACAGGTATCCACCCCCTAGCCAGTTGCCAGCATCCAGAATAAAGCAAATTTTCCTTTCCATCAACCTGCCCTCTGAGTGGCAAGCAGCCAGACCCTGCTTTTGGTTATAGTGATATTTTTCTCATGGTCAAAACTCTCCCCATGTCCCTGTTTCCTGAAATCCAGCCTAATCCGCTCAGACAGAAGGCATTTCTTCCTCCACATCCGCTCGGTGTGTTCTTGTCCTATACCCTATGGTTCTTCCCCCTATGTATTACAGCAACGTGTATATATCACAGTGAGTGACCTGGAGGCACAATCCAATTCTTACTCACATTTTTATTGCACATAACACTGAGCTTTGTTCCTAGTAGAGAACCAATACTCAATATTTGTTCACTTGATTAAAAATGCATTTATTTAGTATCTACTATGTGTCACAAACTGTTAGGTACTAGAAAGATATTAACGTCTTAACATTATTAAGACATTGAGTAGAGTGTAAAAATAAATACATGAGTGAATGGCTCAATAGATGATCAAAGTATGATTCTGTTTCAATGCAATCCATACTATATTCCAGATATTATTTTCTCCTCATCCTAAGGCATCTGGAGAAGCTTCCTGGAAAGAGGAACAGGGCTGGGTTAAATCACTTACAATATGAAAATTCTCATAGAATTACAGATTGCACTAAAGGCAAGAAAAGAGTGACCCAAACCACACACAGTCTTAGTTTAATGCAGTAGGATATGTAAATCCAATTTTTGTCAAGTTGAGCTATTTTAAAGGCAGTGGAGGTGTTCTCTATTTTAAGACTCCTATGGTGAATTTGTTTCAGACAGTGACTACCCACCCTACATGTATCGCCTTATAAACCCAGTTCCCACAAAACGGACTATCAGAGAAGAATCTATGCATCTGAGATGCTGGAATAAATGACCTTGGACCTCCACACAACCGTGAGATTCTGAATTTCTAGTTCCAGGAGACGCATGTGGGGAGACTAAGGAAGGAGACAGGAACAAAAGCAGAGAACGATCAAATCGGCAGGAGTGAGATCAGCAGGAAAACAGCCACAAAGTCGGGGGGAATCGTTGCCAAACGGATGAAACAAGATGAAAGATTGGATGCAGGAAGCAAGGGGAGGCTGGGGAGGTATCAGAGTGAACACCATCAGCCCATTTCGAATAGATCCTTGTACCCTTGTGAACAGTCCAGAGAAGATCAACCTGCTGCAGATACGTGAGCGCTAAGCCTCCCATATTTCATCATCATCCCCACTTAGGGAAAGACTATTTAAAGAGTTATATACACACTACCATATATAAAACAGATAACCAACAAGGACCCATTATATAGCACAGGGAACTATACTCAATTATTTTGTAATGAACTATAATGGAAAATGCTTCCTGAGGCTGTCAAGGTGGCCAGGCTCACCAGGCCTGGACAATAACTTTGAGGAGCCACAGGGCAGGAAAGGAAGGGGCCAGAGCTCTACCAGGGGCAGGCCAGATGTGCAGGAGATTGACCCCAGGGCAGCCAGCAGGAGCAGTGAAAATTCTTAAAGAGATGGGAATACCAGACCACCTCACCTGTTTCCTGAGAAACCTATATGCAGGATGAGAATCAACAATTAGAACTGAACATAGAACAGTGGACTGGTTCAAAACTGGGAAAAGAGTACAACAGGCTGCTTGTTATCACTCTGCTTATTTAACTTATAAGTAGAATACATCATGTGAAATGCCAGGCTGGATGACTCACAAGCTGGAATCAAGATTGCTGGGAGAAATATCAATAAGCTCAGATATGCAGGTGATACCACTCTAATGGTAGAAAGCAAAGAGGAATAAAGAGCTTCTTGATGAGGATGAAAGAGAAGAATGAAAAAGCTGGATTAAAACGAAATATTCAAAAACCAAGATCACGGCATCTAGCCCCATCACTTCACAGCAAATAGATATGGGCAAAGTGGAAACAGTGACAGATTTTATTTTCTTGGGCTCCAAAATCACTGCAGACAGTGGCTGCAGCCATGAAATTAAAGGACACTTGCTCTGTGGAAGAAAAGCTATGACAAACCTAGTGGCACTAAAAAGTAGAGACATCACTTTGCCAACAAAGGTCTGTTTAGTCAATGCTAGGCTTTTTCCAGTAGTCATGTACTGATGTGAGAGTTGGACAATCAAGAAGGCTGAGTGCCAAAGAATTGATTCTTTCGAATCGTGATGCTGGATAAGACTCTTGTGAGTCCCTTGGATTGCAAGGAGATCAAACCAATCAATCCTAAAGGAAGCCAACCCTGAATATTCATTGGAAGGACTGATGCTGAAGCTCCAATACTCTGGCCACCTGATGTGAAGTGCCAACTCATTGGAAAAGTCCCTGATGCTGGGAGAAATTGAGGGCAAGAGGAGAAGGGGGTGACAGAGGATGAGATGGTTGGATGACATCACTGACTCAGTGGATATGAGCTTGAGCAAACTCAGGGAGCTGGTGAAGGACTGGGGAAGCCTGGTGTGCTGCAGTTCATGGGGTTACAAAGAGTCAGACATGATTTAATGACTGAACAACAATAATAAAGGAAAATAATATGAAAAATATACACACATACACACACCTCAATCATTTTGCTGTAAACATGAAACTAACACAGTATTGTAAATCAACTATATTCCAATAAAAATTAGGGGCCTTCCTGGTGGCCCAGTGGTTAAGAGTCTGCCTTGCAATGCAGTAGATGCAGGTTTGACCCTTGGTTGGGGAACTAAGATCCCACATGCCTCATGCCAACTAAGCCTGCATGCCACAACCAGAGAAGCACACACACTGCAACTAGAGAGAGGCTGACAGCCACAACGCACACCCAGCGGTCAGAATTTTTTAACAAATAAATAATATTGGGGCATATAAACACAATGGAGCCTTCCCAAGTGAAAGTTCATGGTGTCTAAGCTCTACTTTGAAACACTCCACAGAAATAGTTTCAATTCAGAGTGGGGAGAGGGATACATTAAAAAAAAAGATGGGACATGAGTCAGTTAATGGTTGAAACTGAGTGATGTGGACATGAGAGACAATATTCTACACTCACTGCTTTTATAGAGGCTTGAGAATTTCCACCCCCCAAAACTAAAACACAGCTGAGCAAAGGGATCTCAGGATGGAAACCAAAGATGATGAGCCGGCGCCAAATTCTGATGCCATGGAGAGTTCTTCTTTCAAGATGAGGTCTGCATTGAGTTTGTTACTTGCTGCTCGGTCTGCGTGCTGAAGTGCAGGGTTACAGACAAGCCTGAGTGGTTGTGTGGCAGTCTCATTACCACAGGATGGACCCCGACGCTCTTGGATTGCAGTTTGCAGCATCAGCTTCTGAGAGCATCTCTTTTCCCACTAAGAGTGGTGTGGCTTACCCTCATAGCCAGCCCGAAATGGCAGCTGAAGTCGGAGGTAGGGCGTGTTTAGGTTCATTGAGGAAGACAGGGTCAAGCTTCTGGGTTAACAGGACCCGACGGGAATGCACAGCTGCCAGGCTCTACACACGACCCCAGAGCTCAGGGCCCCTCTTTGCCCAGGGGGCGGGAGGGGGCGGGGAACATGAGGGCTCCACACACTTAAAGGAGAGGAATGACATGTATTGATCTGCTTGTGTGCTGGTTTAATATGTGTAGTCTTTTTACTTAGCTCTGTGTTCCATGAGCCCCGGGACTGTTTCATTTTTTATTCAGTGTAGCCTGGGGTCTAACTCAGTGGAGGAGCGACGTAAATGTTTGCGGAATTGAAATAAAGTTGAATTGAAGACTGACAAAGTGGTCATTAAAATATATCCAAGGATTTAACTTGCCCAGTCCTTCTGTTCAGATTCACTCAGATCCTCTCTCCCTCCCTCTCTCTCCTTTCCCAGGAGGGGTGATTAATAATTCAGCAAACAATAGTGTATTCTGATGGCTCCGAATATAACAATTTAATTGATATTTGTTTCTGCAGCAGTGCAATATCTCATTTTCCCAGGAGGGCAGTTTTCCATTTCTGTTCCAGGTTTCTCCCAACAAAACAGATCAATCCTGGGAATACCTGAAGGCCATTTGTTACGAAAGAAAGAATGTGGGTAGCGGGTTTGAAAAAGACACAATTTTATAGCAATCAGGTTTTTAAACATTGACATTTATTTAGGGGTTTATCAACTCATACATTATTAGGATAAATTCTAATTTATATCAGTATATAATAGGCAAATATATAATACCATAAATTGCATTTGTACACATAAATACAAAATTTGAGGTAGGGCCTCAAGAATAATGACTTCTTAAATGAATAATGCACAGTATATAATATGTACTCTATAAGATATATATATATGACGCATCATTTATAATGTAATATATTTTCTTCATGTACAGTTAATGAAAAAATATAAGGACCTGATTAGGGAACATATCTTTATTCATAGGCGACAGGACCACATAAGATGCCTGCATTAAGGACAATAGCCAAGTACGCAGTTAAAGAATAAACCTACCCCATGATAGGTCCACATAAAGTGCAAAAAAAAGACCCCAAAAATGAGACACAAAACAGTTCCTAGTCAGTTACTAAGTGTCATCCTAACAATAAAATACACCTATAAGGCCAGTGGTTACCTGAAGATGTATTTAAGCCATGGCAGGCAAATCAAGCCACTGCTCCCTCTTCAGGGTGATGAATACCCAATCTGAGAACACTTTCTCTTTGGCTGCAGGCTTCTCAGAGGTGACCAAAGCAGAGACCACAGTTCAAAATCACTTGGCCTTTCTGTACAGTTGAAGCAAAATCCAGGAACGATAGCTTTACTTTTGCAAATCCTCAGGCCACTTTGCAGAGAAATCACCATTAAGATTCGATCATCCAAACCTGTGCCCCCAGCCTGGAGGTTTCCTACACAATACCCAGGAGGAAACAGAGGTGACACTCCTTCGCTGGCCTTGGCCTGTTTTCTCTGCAAGAGGACCTACCACCCAGCCTGCAGAAGTGTGTCACAGACCCAAATCCAGGTAGCAGCAGCAGGATCTTGCCATCACACTTACATGAAGCAAGTTATTGTGCAAGTCTCTGGAGAAAAGAATGATGACCAATGGCCAAGGGAACAAAGAGAAAAGAAAAAAAATCTTAGTTTTAGGCATGGGAAAACCATGCTGACAGGTCAAGTTTATCAGAAGCATGAGGCACATAGAGATAACAGAATTAGAAAAAGGAAAACTCAACTCCAGTGCAATATTAGCAAAGACAACTCAAGTCTTATCCATTTCCGGGTCATTGTGTTCAATGTCCTTTTAAAGTGCTGCTCACTGAAATACAAGTTGACTCCATTTCTGACCTATTTAAGACACATTGGAAATTTCAAAGACGTTGAGGTCATCGAGATTTTGCATTGACCACAGATTTCATGCAATAAATAAACATAAGAAAGAGAAGAGAGACCATACTGGACACATTTGTACATGACAAACACACAGCCTTAAGGAGATTAAAAGTCACTAATACACAGGACAAATAAATGCATAAGAAGCCACAACACCAATTGTTAAGACATACACAAATTTTTCTCCTTTAAGGATATTACAGGGTTACTGTTTTTAACATATGGCTTTTTTTTTTTTCTCGGAATGGGTTTCTGGCATTTGTTGGTATTAGGAAACAATTTCACAAGTAGAAAACACCCCACCATTCTGCACAGTGAGCCAACACAAGCCTTTCCTCAGCAACTCAGTTTTTGCCTCCATTTGAAGGGGAACTCTCAAGTGGCGCTTTATGACAGTGCTGTTCATTTCATTTTTCTTCATTCATTTTTTCCCTTCCACTTGACTGTGCATTTCAATAGCATGGAAACATCCACCTGGTCATATGCATCTCAGCGTCCCAGCCAAGTCCAGGGGAGGTACCGCAGGAGCAGACTGGCCATGAGCAGAGACAACTCAGATACCGAACACTGCTCTGGCAAGGAAAGCCTCGAAAGTTAAACACGACTGTAGAAAGAGACAAAACTAAACTCACAAGGTAACCACTCCCAGATAAGCTTAGAACCTTCCACCTTTAAGGACACTGTGCATGAAACTTGGACACTGTAGGAAAAAAGTTAAAAACACAGATAGACACACACACAAAAACCCAGTTGCTCAGGGAACAGCCCCTGGGTCTTAACTGGACAAATTGTAATGAACACAAATGTCCTGCCCCCAAGTGCAAAACGCACTAGTTAATGAGGCTGTCCCCATTCTCACAATGAATCGAACTTGCAGTGTGTACGAAACAAGTCTGGCAGCATCCATGAGTTACCTCACCCCCTTTTTAATCACAACAGCAATAATTAACAGAAATTGGGTTGGCATCCAGCATCCGACTCAAACTTTAGCCAAGAGGCAAGAGAGGAAAGCCAGAAACCACGCATCCCGACGCAAACCCATCGTTCCCATGGGAGGATGCTAATTGATTTCCGTGATTTTCTTCAATGTCCAAGTTGGAAAGGCTGCAGACCCTTTCCAAACCAAAGCTAGTCCTCCCTTCCTCTCCCACCCCGTCGGATACCAAGGGGAGAGGCTAATTTTTGGTACCACTGTGCAGGATCTGCTAGAGCCCTCGGGACTTCTTTTCAATATGGCTTTCTCAAGGAGACCAATGTTAACGCTGGACAGGTCACTATGGGAAACACTGGGATGGGAAGGTCACGGCTCAGTTTCCGAAAGCTAAGTCTAAGGGAAGCTTAGGGTTTAGTCTCTGTGATGGAGTCCAGAAAGTTCTAGCTTTGGGAGGTAAGTAAGCAGAAAAAGGGAACAGGAGGAGGAAGAACAAACACGCCTTGAAAACAGAAGTGATGGAAAACCTAGAGTTCAAAACCCATCTGCATTTCCTTTTTTGAAAGTTTCCACAGACTACTCTTCAAAACCTGAAGTTCACATGGCAAATGACAATGATATCTGCCCCAGAAAAGAAAGAGCTCATAAGATGAGCTGAGGGGTTTTTTTTTTCTTTAACAAATGAAGTTATTTTTTAAAAAGTATTACTTTAAGGTCTGTTGTTGGGTTTCGTTACTGTTGAAAAGGATGAAAATGTCACATCAATATATAAGATTTGAACTGAAAACTTTGCCTGAGACCCTGTAATATGAAGACAAATAAGAAAATGATTGCAATGGTCTCCCTAAGGAAACAATTTAAAGTTTAGATATTATTACTAGAAGGGGGGAGACTGTACTACACTATACTCACCATCTCTACAGTGATTCATAGGATATTTATAAGGACAGAAAACACCATTACAAGTACACACTACATGAACACTTATCACATTTTAAAAATCTCATATATGCATGTTCAGGATACAAGAAGATAATAGAGGCTACAGCTTCGCCAATCTCTGTAGACATATGATCCGCTCTCATTAGAGTGTGATTATGAATATTGTGAACTGGGAACTCTTCAAATGGTATCAGCTAAGTGTAGTCTTAAAAGCAATTGCTCTAATTGGCTCACTTGCTACGTCCCTAACCTGCATGTATCAGAAACTTCTGTACCTATAGTGACCTAAAGTGCAGTGAGTATTATGGTTGCTTTCTCTTCAGCTCTACTTCTTTGACTCAATGGCTACAATTGGCATTGACTGGAGTGAAAAAGTGAAGAGCAAAAACTGAGACATCATCTGTCTTTCGAGAGTTTGTGTCTGATATATATAACACATAGACAGACCCAGGGCAAGTCTCAAGTAGATGATCAAGACCATCCCCATGTCCCAGAGGCTGAGAGACAAGGTAACTACAGCTCATAGAGAGACATCTGGAGGAGAAGACATACGGGACAGTGGCACCAGACCGCGTGCTCGACGTATGGAGAAACCAGAAGGGCACTCTGGTCTGAACGTATGATATCGCGCACAAATAATATGCAGCAGAGGTAGAGGAAAGGACCCAAAGAATTCACAACTATGGTCATTAAAAAAAAAAAAACCAACTGAGGGAAGAGAGCCGACTCTTCATTGAGGTTCTCAGCTTACAGAGAGAAAGCATGTGAGTCCTTGGCGTACTTGAGATAGTTGGTCCAAATGATGGAAACGGAGCCCCAGTCATGAATGGAAACGGGAACTTCATCACCTTGGGGGTGTCTGAATCCACCAGCCTCATCTTACTTGCAAACATTTTCTGACCACTGCCAAACCTCCAAAGATAGCCTGTCCTGAACTTTGTGTGCCTGAACGAAACCACGACATGGCTCAGATGAGTCCAAACCAACCGTCTGGTTATCTGGCATCAGCCTGACTGGCCCCACCGGTGACAATCACAGGGGACGCTTCTCTACTGATCAACTCATGAACGTCTACACGTGACTTCACTGGGAGGCGCTCCCCTTGTTGATTCGAGCCTGTGAGGTAAACCCCACTGGACGCTGACAGCGTGGACACGGGCAGACCAAGCTCCGTCCAGCTCTTGGCTGCAGCATGCAACACTATCTCCTACTTTTCTAAGTCATCGCTCTCATGCACGGGTATGAACCGAGACGTGGGGAGAAGGAAGACGAAAAACGGGAAAACAGCTGGGGAAAGCATCCGGGAAAGGCAGAGAGGAGAAAGAGAATCGAGTCTGGGCCATCCCATGCCACCAGACTAGCACTGGGTGCCTAGTTCCAAATCCTTCACTGGCAGTTTGAGTCCCAGCGAAGAGGTCCCCAAGGGGTCGATCATGTTCTTGTAACGCTCCCCACGGTGCTGAGCTAAGAAGGGACCCCAGTCCGGCTGCGGCGAGCACACCAACTTCAGCCTCTGCAAAGAAGCCAAAAATACACAGAGTCACAGAAGCAAAGCACCCTTTTCCCCCAGACACCACTCACCCATCCACAAACTGCATGGGACCACGTTTGCCGGAACACCTCCTGGAACCAAGAGGTCCTCAACCAGGAGAAGCAGTTAGGAAGACCAGCCCCATTAATGAACGAGGCCAGGAATGCATTACAGAGGAAACTTAGTTTAGTTCACCTGAAATTAGTTACATCACCCTGCAAGCAATATTACAGTTGCTCAGGGTTTGCTGTGCACAGGATTAATAGAAGATAAAAGGCCCAGATTCTAATTATACATTTTTTCCCTCCAAATGGAGAGGATCCACAAGCTGCTCTCTCTACTGCCAAACACAGTCTGCAAAGGACATGTACTCAATTACTTTGTTCTAGTCTCAACAGTGAATTGTTACATCAAAATAATTGGATTTTGTTTAGCATATTTCCCAAAAGTATATAAATGGCCAGGGGAAAAAACCCTCAACCCCAAAGATACAATGCCAAGAGTGAGCAAAGATTTTAATTATCTGTTGACAAATATCTGTTGGTTCAAAAGTGTGGTTCTTGCAGGCGAGCTAAAAACAATGGGGATGTCTCTAATCCTTCAACTGAACGTTTCAGGGAAAACGTAGTTTGACCGGAGCATTTTCTAGAATAAGGAAAAAGGAGACAGATTTCTGACTACATCAGAGGGAACAATGATGTGTTTATTACCTATTAAAAAGAAGCTGCTTCTTATAGCTGTTAGTTTAATCTCCCCCTTAATCATCAGTTTGCAACCTTTGTATCCCAAATTAACCATAATAAATTTATATTGCCGACTCATCAGTTTAGAGGATTTCAGCCTAAGACAAGAGTAGCAGAGGCTAATGCAGCTTCTGTTCAGAAGGAAAGAGGTTACTGGGTCAGGGAGTGGGCGTCCACCTAAGGCTAGAGCAAGCCATCCTTGGCGGGGAGGGGACAGTGTCAGTGCACCTTAAGGAGACAACAGGCAGAATTTCCTGAGGGTGGAACCTGGACCACTGCTTCAGTAAGAAGACTCCTGCATCTCCCTCTGCCAACTCTGCCTCCATCTTTAGTCCAAGAAAAACAAAGGCTGCCTCATCGCATGCCCATTCATGTAGCCCATTCACTCACGTGCTCTCTTCCCATCTGCTGTTCCCCTCCCGAACCTGTGTGAGAGGCTCCAGGGCGCTCTCTTCCTCAATCTGGCTAATGGAGAGCAAGCCCCATGCAGCTGTTCGTCACTATCCACATCTACACATGTGTTTCTTCACCTCGTTCTCAGCCAAGGCCTCTCAGGCTTGAATTTGCATCAGAATCACCTGGGGGCTTGTTAAACTATGGCCACCAGAGTCCCACATCCCCAAGATTCTGGTTCAGCGGAGCAGAGTTGGAGCCTGATTATTTGCATTTCCAGGAAGCTCCCAGGCTTCCCTGGTAGCTCAGATGGTAAAGAATCTGCCTGCAACATAGGAGACCTGAGTTCAATCCCTGGGATGGAAAGATCCGCTGAAGAAGGGAACGGCAACCCACTCCAGTAATCTTGCATGGAGAATTCCACGGACAGAGGAGCCTACATACAGTCCATGGCGTGGCAAAGAGTCAGATGTGACTGAGGGACTAACACTTGCACTTTTACTTTCAAGCCCCCAGATGGGGCTGGTCCCTGGGCCAGGCCCTGAGTAGCACTGATCTGGTCCGAAACAGCAGCCTGCTGGACCTCCAAGACAAGGCAGCACTGATCGCTTCCTAGCACGTCTGAGCACTTGATTTCTCAGGAATAACAAAAGCCTGACCACACTTCACCGGTGGCTCAGCAAGTGGCTGTCCCCTTACCATCCTCTCTGGAGTGAGGTAGGGAGTTTTTTGCATGAGGAATGGGAAATGGGTCCAGCAAGGGACTAAGATAGGCATCACCTCATGCCAGCCGTGCCCTGGACCTTTCACTCCATTCTACGGGGATGTTACATTCTATGTGACACGTTAATCAGCTTGGATCCCTCAGCTAAGCCTAGTGATTTTAAATGTAACTGGTAATAGGTGTTTGGAGAGGGAGGTGCCTCCGACAGAGAGAAACATCAGGAAAGGGGTGATCTGCTGTGTGGTTAACAACCAAATGCTGGGATTTAAACTCTGGGTGAGGGGAGAGGAGGAGGGAGCTCACGGAGAGAAGAGACACCCTGATTACTTATTCTTCAGAGCCGTCACTGCTCTGAGGAAGAACACAATAACGACTCGGCCTGCCAATTGGCGGAGCCCCTCAATTCGAGGAATAACACATAATAAAAACAGGTTTAATAGAAACGATAGCAACTGTAACCACTTAATCACCCAGCCTCCCGCTAGAGTAAGTTCACCAAATCTTTGTTTTGTTTTGTTTTAAAGCACAGAGCTCTCAGAGCTTCTCCCCTGGGAGGGAATGGCAGGCGTAGGAGCTGATACGGTTACCTCAATAAATCTGCCAGGAGCCAGATGCATTTTTATCACAAACATAATCGGGATCCAGATAACGGAGCAGGCAAGCATGAGCCATCCAAGCACCATGGACCAGTTAGGGTAGCGGTAAGAGCCATAGGTCATGGGTTCCCACTGGTAGAAGCTGAAGCAAAGGATAAACTGGGAAGCAAAGAGAAACGCACATGTTACGTTGGGGATGTGAGTATGCCCTCAACAGTTATGTGTCAGACCCCTGCCGTGAGCTGACTGCTCTCATACCTATTATCTCATTTTCCCCCTGTGATGATCCTGTAAAGGAAGTATTATTACTACATTTTCCAAACGAAAGAACTGGATTTCAGAGATGAACTGACGCACACTGAGGTGCTGAAGCTGTACTTGCCATCACAAGTACAAAAATTAAAAATTCAGCGATGCGTGTGGGAGTCGAGGATGAATTTAGAGGATGTACACCAGGGTGATACAGGGGTGGAGGTGGGAGAGGGGGTGGTGGGTGTTTTTAAGGGGCTGTCTCTGCTTTCTATAACTGATAATCAAGCCTGAGTTATAAGGGGAAAATCCACTAGGTTAACGTGAAAAACTAATTGAATTTACTCTGCTTTCACCTTGAATGGGGAAAGGACCGTCTCCAGGAGCTGCCTCTAAAGCTGGCTAAGTGGTCCCTGAGCAGGAAGTTTGGTTCTATAATCAGTGGTAGGACAAAGAGAGGGGCAGCCTCACCCACCTCAAATGACATAAGGTGGATGGGCCTCGCCACCAAACGGTGAGCTGGGGACGGGCTAATCTCAGCTCTACCGCTAACGAGCCGAGGGACCCGTGTGTCTCAGACTTCTCTGCTATAAAACAGATCCATTTTACACCGGGTGGACAACACAGCAGTTTTCTGAAAACAACAGTCTGTGATTTACTCAGGGGACCCCTCTCCCTTTTTTGTTGTTGGTTTTTTTCAAAAAAATGTTTATTTGGCTGAGCTGGGTCCTAGCTGTGTCTCGTGAGATCTTTAGTCGCAGCAAGTGAACTCTGAGTTGCAGCATATGGGATCTAGTTCCTGGACCAGGGATCAAACCCCAGCCCCCTTCATTGGGAGCAGGAGTCTTAGCCACTGGACCGCCAGGGAAGCACCACCCCCTTAGCCCTTGATGCCCCCTCACCACGCACTTTGGCAGACAACAGTGATGAGAAACCTCTGAAAACTTGGTTAGAGCAGCTGCAAAGGAACAGATATGTTGGGAAAACGAGGCACCAGAAAAGACAGAAGAGGGGTCCTAATGGCTGTGTTGGGGACGGGAGCACTGCCCTCAGGAAATGGAGTGCCCCCACGTTGTCAACCCACCTACAGCAGCCTGGCAGCCTCCACCTAGAATAATGCACCCTCCTGCTTCTTCCCTCCTCCTCAACTCTCTTGTTCTATCTTAAGCAGTAAAAGACTTGCCTGAAAATGATTGGGGGGAATTACATCAGGAAAGATAATACGTGGAAGTATTCTGGAAAAGTGGGAAGCATTATACAAATGTAAGGCATCTTTATGATTGCTGCAAAGCCCAGGCTGCTGGGGCAAGTGATTATTCCAATGCAACAGTAATTCAATATATGGATTCAAAGCAGCAAGAGCCTGAAGACAATGGTTGAAAATACTGCTCCTATAAGAGATATATCTACTCTAGGCCCCCTTTAGAACATTTGCCCCCAGAGTTATAAGCTTTATTAACAAGTCTATTGGAAATAAGGCTTAATGTAATTATGGTAAGTTGCTCCATTTCATTTACTATATAAATAGCAATACATCTGCTTATGTGTGCATAAGTCAGTAACATGTTCTGCCTATGTATACAATAATTGCATGCAGAATATTTATAGCTCTATAAATTCATGAAGGCACATATAAAAATGATCAATTTTATTTCAGGGGTTTTGAAGTCATTGAAACCCATAATCTCAGCTCAGTCTAGTCTCCTACAAGATAACCGTGTTACAGAAGGGCAAATGGCCAAAGAGGAAGGGTTAGGTTTGGTCCTCTGATATCATTTCCTGTTACACAGGTATCATATCAAATTTATCTGTGTAAACTTGTTCTTGCCATTGATTTCACCCTGCCAAATCAGCTTTGATAAAATCCTGCTCTCAGATGAACCTGAGATGAACCTTTCATGAGAAAGGATAATTTAGCCATGGAGCCAGGTCCACCTGACATTCAGCTGATGGCAACAGAAGGTGATGCTGATGATGGAACTGACCACTTCTTTTTGTCTTTAGCTCCTAAACACATAAGGAGGATTTGGCGGAAAATATTTTCTGGGACCTTGCCACAGGTTTCTGTGGAGAGTTTTATAATGGAAACTGAGTAAAGCACAGCACAGTTGAGGCACTTTCTCAAAAAACACAGCCAGTCCCCATTATCCCTTTTCTCTGAAATTCTGCTCCTAAAGAAGATTGGGATGATTGTAATCCAGAACTGGCCAAACTCCACTTGGAGGTGAAAGCAACTAGGCTTTCAGAAATATATTAGAAGTGTGTTCTGCTAAGTCACTTCAGTCGTGTCCGATTCTGTGTGACCCCATAGATGACAGCCCATCAGGCTCCCCCGTCCCTGGGATTCTCCAGGCAAGAATACTGGAGTGGGTTGCCATTGCCTTCTTCAAGAAGTGTAGCCTAGATAGCCTTGGATTCGATTCTTATTCTGCCCCCTGAAAGCTCTGTGGCTTCAGGCAAGCTCCTCACCCTCTCCAAGCCTCCAGGCATCTGTAAAGTGAGGAAAGAATCACCCAGCAAGCAGGGTGGTCGGGAGCTTAAAAGACAATGTTCGTAAAGAGGCTGCCTGATGCTAGAGCCCCACAAGTCGTCGTGTTGATTATCACTATGTGATACGTTTCTGCAGAATAGAGTAAGGTTCTTTGAAGCTTAATCTGTTCTAAGACAGGAGGCAAAGGTCGAAAGAATCTGGGACAGATTCTAACTTTGATTTCACCCAAGAATAAAACGTGTGTAGTAGTAACAGGAGGATCTGGCGAAGCTCCGCAGAGATGGGGAAAACAGCAGAGGCAGACGGGGGCCAGGGCGGGGCGTCTCCTGTTTTCCTCTCGGTAGATGGCTAAAACATCGGTCCTGAATTCAAGAAACGGAAAAATCTATCTTAATCCTTTTCAACTCTCATGTCCCCAGTCTGGTGGGACTTTTCAGACAAACTGCAGCCTCTGATAAGTGACATCAGATACAGACGTGCACACAGACGTGGCTCCTAGAGAATGTCTCCTGTCAATGCCGAGGGAGGGAACGTTTTTTCTGTCTAAACTTCCTTTTCCGAAAGAAATTGAGCTGTTTTGATTAAAACTCACTTTGTGCCAGTTTTGGGGGTGTTTTTTGGTTTTGTTTTTTGGGTTTTTTTTGGTTTTGTTTTAAGGAAAACATCTGTTTTCTTTAGTATTTTACTGTCATGTTCCTTTAAAGAAGCTGTTACGGAGCAGCGAAACGAGGGTCTTAATCTGGTTTCTAGTGCCACCTGCTGGGCTCAGCAGGAACTACAGCCAGCTTCCTGCAGCCTTTGACCACAAGCCGAGGAAGAAAGACAAGGTCTCTTGTCAATTACTGTGCTTGGAGAGTGGGTGGAGGCAAAGCCAGAAGTTAAGCCACAATAAAGGAGCAAGTGACAGGACGTGCATGTGAGTCCCTATGCAGATTTACTGGTACACGGAGGGCTCTGATCTTTAAGAAGATGAATGTCAGATGATCTTAAAATGTCATCATCACACTTGAGGATGATAAGATAGTCCTCAAAAGCAATAAAAACGAACAATACAAGTCTAACTTCGCTATACATATTAGTTGTATAGTGGCTGTGTTAAGCAGTGTTTAAAAGTTCTAGAGACAGACTGCCTGGGTTGAAACCCAGGCTGTTGTTACAATTAATAATTCTACAATCCTAGGCAAGTCACATAAGCTCTGGGTAACAGCTTCCTCCTCTGTAAAATGGAGATAATTATACTACTAACCCCACAGAACTCCTGTAGGGGAGAGATGAGATGGTACAAAAAAGCACTGTGCACAAAGGGTGGACCGTGGTTCGCATGTGGGAACTGTGATCACACGAGGCAGACTGATACAACGGGAAATGTTCCCCAGGGATGCTCCAAAGCAAGCCTGAGGCCTAGCTCTGCCCGCCACCCCTCCATCAGCCTTGCGCCTTTGGGCAGGGTGCTTCACCTCTTTGAGTTTCCGTTTCCTCCAGTAAAAGACAGGAATAATATCCATCCTACCAGCTCCCCAGGCTCATCTGTGTGTAGGCACACGTCTTGTTCAACATAAAGCATCGCATATGCATGCAAGGTGCTGCTGGCATGATAAAGCATGCAGTCCTTACAGTTAAAATGGTCGGAGTCACAAAGGCCCAGCAGACTTTCCAGAAAATGTTTGGCTGGAATCCAATCATCATCTCGATATCTTCACAGAACCTTTGCAAGCCTACAAAGAGACAAACGGAGATGGAACATGAGGTGTGGTGGCAAACGGTGAGATGGAGCAGGGGACAGCAGGAGCGCCCCTCACTCGCTTGTCATTGGCTGGGATGGCCCCCTCTTGCTGTCAACATGACCCCTATTATGTAGGAAACCATCAGACAGGTGACTCACTGCTGGGAAGATGAAGGCAAATGGAATGCTTAACTAGATAGCAAACACTCTCTGTAGTGAAGTTCAACGTGAGATGTCATCCCACGGTGCCACCTAGGAAGCTCCATCCCAGCCTAACCCAGGCATCTCCGCGCTGCCACAGTCTGACACAGTCACCTGTGTGGGTGTTTTCGCAGATGGGTTCATGGGTTCAGCAACCAAGTCTGGCAAACCCAACTACAATCATGATCAATAAGCACAGTGTCTTATGAAAGCCTTGGGATTTCAAGGGAGACTCACTGTATGTTGCTTTTTATCCCCCACCCTCCGATCGGGGAAGGCAATGGCACCCCACCCCAGTACTTTTGCCTGGAAAATCCCATGGACGGAGGATCCTGGTAGGCTCCAGTCCATGGGGTCGCTAAGAGTCGGACACGACTGAGCGACTTCCCTTTCACTTTTCACTTTCACGCATTGGAGAAGGAAATGGCAACCCACTCCAATATTCTTGCCTGGAGAATCCCAGGGACGGGGGAGCCTGGTGGGCTTCTGTCCATGGGGTCGCACAGAGTCGGACACGACTGAAGTGACTTAGCACTCCCAAGGATGGGCTTCCCTGGTGGCTCAGCTGGTAAAGAATCCACCCACAGTGCGGGAGACCTGGGTTTGATCCCTGGGTTGGGAAGATCCCCTGTATAATGGAATGGCTACCCACTCCAGTATTCTGGCCTGGAAAATTCCATGGACTGTATAGTCCATGGGGTCACAAAGAGTCAGACACAAAGAGGGACTTGCACTCAGTCCCAAGGATACTCTTCCATGAGTCAATTTCTCTCTGCTCCATGGAAGACGATAAGGGCAGGCAAGAACCAGTGTAACTTCCACATGGCTATCACCCACTTTGTTGAAACTCAAAGGATTGTGGTCTTCTTGGTCACTGATCAACATAACTATGTAAAGTAAAAAGCAGACGAGAGTTTTTCTCAGGGCCCCAGATAACCAGCATCCACTCTTTGAAAAGAAAAGCCACAGAGAATTTTTGAGGAGGAAGCAGTTTCTGGTATTGTTTCCTGAGCTCACCAGAAGCGAGGCTTTCTCAGAACTGGGGGGTTGCCATGCTGAAGAGACATGAAAGGGCCCTGAGTTTGAGCCCCTTCGTAGTCGGCAGTTCCGACTGGTAGCCCCAAATAATGGGCCACCGCAGGCAAGAACTGCACACTTGGAGCAGCTATCTGACCATCTTCGGGTTTGTTTGTGTCTCGTTTCCCATCATCAAACTCCTTCAATGACTGGCCTCTGGACGCTAGACCCTCTGGACATAAGTGAGGCTTAGAACCAAAAAAGAGATGAGAGTTAAAGATGAGGACCTCAGGTGACCCTATTTGCAGGGCAGCAACAGAGACGCAGACATAGAGAACAGACGTGGGAAGAAGGGGTGGGACGAATGGAGAGCGTAGCAGTGAAATGCACGCATCACCACGTGTGAAACAGTGGGGGCTCACTGTGCGGCCAGCGAGCTCAGCCTGGCGCCCAGTGACAGCCTGGAGGGGTGGGTGGGGAAGGGGGCGGGAGGGCGGGGACGCGTGTATCCCTGTGGCTGACTCACGTTGCTGTATGGCAGAAACCAACGCAATGTTGTACAGCAATTATCCTCCAATTAAAAATAATTTAAAAAAAAAAAAAAAGATGAGGACCTCAGAAAGCCATGTGAAATCCTCAAAGTGGGACTCAGTTCTTCAAAGCAGAAAAGACTCTAAAATCTTCTGTTTTGGGTATCAATCCTGTTACCAGACCCTTCCTCTCCATTAAACCATTCTCCAAGGAGATGGTGGTGTGCAGCTTGCCTAGGGAACCTGATGTGACAAGGTTCAAGGTTAGACTGAGGGAGACGCACAGAGACAGCCTCCTACGGGAGGCAGGGGTGGGAGGAGAAGTGCTCAGTTTCCCCCAGAGGGGACGGAGAGCTGGGTCCAGGCTGCAGGAGGGGGTGGACGGTGGGTGCCCAGTTTCAGCAGGAGGCAGTTCGATGCCCAGGAGCTGCCCCAGAACTGAGCGAGATGACTTGGGTTCCAGAGTTAGCACAAGCCCTGGAAAGTCAGCTTCCTCCCTTCCCGTGAGGGCTTTGGACGCTTGCTCCAACAGGCTCCATTCCAGGTCCCGTGATGGATCGGCCTGATCTGCCAGCGTGGCCCGGCAGATGCTGCCCAGGGGCACCAGTGGGAGCCGCCAAGCAACCCTCCCGCCTCTTGCTCATCCCTGAGTCAGGCTCTCCAATCCCTCCATCCCCTATCCGTTCTCACCCCCACCCAGCACAGCCCTCCCGCACCCTGACTCTTGCTCAAGCCCCCACCAGAGTCCCTTACTGAGTCAATGGCGAGGCCTTTGTTCCTATGGCTTCCTCTGCTTGCTCTATCCTTCCCACTTGTCCAAGTCCCTCATCAAGGCTAACGCTAGATAGAGGAATTGATTTTGGAGCCAGGAGCTTGTGCATAGAGATCTGCCTGCTACATGACCTTGAACCTGGAAGGGTAAGAGAGCTGCAAAGGGATCAGAGCAACAGCTTCTCCCTGAGCTAGCAGAAAAACAGCAGGAAATAAAAACAGCGGTGAACTCATAGCTACTGTTTTAGACTCAGACACGCAGACCTGGTGCCCAGAAAGGGGCTACCATAAGCTCCATATAATCAACCAACCCTGAACTGTTAGTCAAGGACCTGCCTCACCAACCAATCACTTTCACCCGTGCAACTTTGTGGTCTTTGTCTTCATGAACCGCACCCTTGCCTTTGGTCTGAGTATGGTCTTCCAGGGACTGCTGTCCCCGTGGTGTGGCCTGGTGCTGAGAATCCTGGTGACACCCCTGGATTAACGGTCTCCTATTGCCATCTTCAACAATTTTTAACATGGGGTTCCAGATTTTCTTTTTGCCCTCAGTCTCACAAATCAGGTCTCCAGCGCTGTGCGTACCTCCGATTATTCTCTTACAGTTAATGTGATGTTTTGGCTGCATCCCTTGGAGCCAAAATCCTTCGTGTGGGCTTAGATTTTCCCTGCCTTGGTTAGCAATAAGCTCAATAGTAAGCCTCAGTCCTTGTTTTCGTTCATGTCCTTTTATTTCTGAAATGCCATCTTCTTGAGTCCCTTTCTGGTTAGTCTGGGCCTCCTTTATCTCTGGGCAGCCTTAGGGCTCCCAGCCAGGTAAGAGACATTGCCTGCTGGAACTAACATCCCTCACAAGGACAGAGAGAAACACAGAGTGCGCGTGGGACGTAAAACAAGTCACTGACCGATGTGCAAGGAAACAGATCAAGACGACTGAGCACATTGTGATTTGCAGGAAACGCACAGTAGAGAGCCAAGCAGATTACCAGGCACGAGCGCTCTGTGGCAGCAGGTTAATGCCATGGCTTCCCTATCAAGGAACTCCCTGTATTGGCTCTCAGCAAAGTACAAATCACTTTTACAAAGCGACTCTATTAGGTAAAAGTCTGTTAAAGAGATTGTTCCTACACCAAACTCGGGGAGTTCCACTTTTCTAGCTACCACAAATCCAGATATTGGCCTTTGAAGAGCATTGCTTTGAGAGCCTGAATCAGCTCTTTTGTTCTAAAGATAAAACTTGAAAGTTGTACCCAATGTATTTTAAATGTTGAAATGGCAACCTCTAGAATCTAGACATCATTAGAACCGAGAAGAAAACACAAATCTCTGCAATTTGTCTGCCTCTTATTCAGATTCAGCAGCCAGGATGGAAGGCGATCAAATCAGTCAAGTTCATTTCCTTTCTTCATGGGTTCATGTTGAACTTCCTTACACTAACCTGCATTTGTCTGGGGGCTCATCATCTCAATTAAGAATCCACTGTTATCTGGAGCATACATTATATATTTGTGCAAGCTTTTCTTTCACCTCTAACAATGACGTTAGCTTCAAATATTTCTTCCAAGATTTCCTTCTTAGAATTCACTCCAGGTCCAAATCAGAGGATCACACCCACATGTGACAATACAGGAGTCAAGTTCAACCTGAGCTTAGCACGCAGTCCACCTAGTCCTGGGAGCTGGCCCAGCCCCAGCCTTCTAGAACCCAGGTGATTGCCTGGGTGATCCCCCTAGGAAGGCTAGCAGAACCCCAGGAAAAAAGCACTCGGGATTTACTTTTTCCTTTGGAACCAAAAAATCTACGGACAGATTTATATGAGGGCAGGGAGAGAGATATTTAAGTCCTAATATCAGAAATGTTCAAAGGTTTCTGTTTTAACGGATGCTTGTAAACCACAATGAACAACCCTGTTTTATTGGAAACAATCATGCAAATGTGCCTTTTGTGGGCAATATCCAGGAGGCTACAGACAGCGGAGGAGGTCAATGAGATGGCTACCTACACATGGACCGGGGCCGCAATGAAGTGCCTTCCTGACTTTGCCAACAGACCATCTGGCGACTTCAGCTTATGTGTGGACCCACAAGGGCTCAAGTTTCCAAAAGAGAGCCCCAAAGGCCTCTCCACAGTAACGCCTTTGATATCTGGGCAAAAAGTTAGGATTCACTGTGGTAGACTGGCCGGGTTTCAGCCACTCTCTGCTCAGGTAGGAAGCTCTTTGAAGCCTTAGCCTAAATGCGAGTCTTCAATCACAGCGTCACTGCAGGCTTGAGGCTGTCTCATCAGCCCAAAGTGCTGGCAGTTTGGCCTCTGATGCCATCAGGACAGCTGGCATGCCTGCCCAGTTCTCTGGCCAGAAGCTAAACTCTCTCTGCAGTGGGGATGTAAGCTCCAGCTGAGATAAATTCTTCTTCTGCCAATGCCCAACAATGACTGCAGTGTTTTCCTGTTTCTAGGACACCCAGTTTTTACTTGAGAGGTTTCCTTTTTATATCTCGACTGCCCATCACCCTCCATTTTAATGTATTTTTCAGTAAAGCAAGAAGCTGCTGAAGCCCTGATGGGCAAGAGGCTAACCATTACATTAAAGGCACAAGGCTCTTAAGCACATCCCTGCATCCAAGTGACACCTTGCCTTTCCTTCCACCATCTCTTTTTGGTTTTGAAATACAGATGGGTCTTCTGACTTGGCATTTCTCCTCTATAGTAAATACCTCCTGGTATTTATTGTAGAGGCCTTATCTATATTAGGGATGTCCCTGTGAGGCACAAGGACGTCAGCACCACCTTGAACCCCATAGGACTGGCTTGTGCTGACTGGTGGTACACAGGAGGGGCTCGAGAAGTCACCCTATGAGACTCAACCCCACCCCCCAGCCAAGCACAAACACCTCTCCAGGAAGGGCAAAGATGGCATCTGCTGATTTTTCCTATTCTTCTTGAGAATGGCCCCACTGATGATAGGATGCTCATTACTATGGTGATGCTGCTGCTGCTGCTAAGTCACTTCAGTCGTGTCCGACTCTGTGTGACCCCACAGACAGCAGCCCACCAGGCTCCGCTGTCCCTGGGATTCTCCGGGTTTGAACACTGGAGTGGGTTGCCATTTCCTTCTCCAAGGCATGAAAGTGAAAAGTGAAAGTCAAGTCGCTCAGTCGTGTCCAACTCTAGCGACCCCATGGACTGCAGCCTACCAGGCTCCTCTGTCCATGGGATTTTCCAGGCAAGAGTACTAGAGTGGGATGCCATTGATAGGAAGGGTTAATTTATAAGGGAATTGGAAGTTTCTTCCTGGGAAAATCTAGGGTTGAGATCTTGCATCACAGGCTCCCATGATGCTAATAAAGTCTCCTAAGGATCAATGATCGGGCTTTCCCGGTGGTTCAGATGGTAAAGAATCTGCCTGTAACTCAGGAAACCCGGGTTCAGTCCCTGGGTCAGGAAGATCCCCTGGAAAAGGAAATGGCGATCCATTTCAGTATTCTTACCAGGAAAATTCCATGGAGAAAGGAGCCTGATGGGCTACAGTCACGGGATTGCAGAGTTGGACACAACGGAGCAACTAACACACACACACACACACACACACACACACACAAAGGCTCTGTGAGGTTCTCTTTTCTCACTATAGTATCAGGAGACCACCAGTGAAGCTACTCCTCACCTCAAGCTGCGTGAAGACTACAGCTACCAAGACCCTGAAATACTTTCACAGGAGCGGAGCAGTCTCCCTCTCCCCCCCAGCCTGGCCACCATCCACAGGCATTACGTGTTCACTTGTCAAGCGCATGTCCCAGTCCTAGCAATTTCTGATAACAAAGTTTCACCATCGGTCACCTTTTAGATCCAAGTGATTGAGGCAAGTTTGGAAATAATGGTGCAGCTCTGTTTCCTAAACAGCTGCAATGAAGCCTTTGCCTTGTCTTCTTAAATATGAGAAACCTGCCAGCCATGGATGCCTCAACGACACTGTTTGGCCTCAGCATCCGTCTCAGTGGTTCCCTTACCGTACACATAGGAGATCCCCACGAGCTCAAAGATGGCGATGATGACGAGGGCATAGGAGGCGGCATACGTGTCCACAAGCTGAAACATGTAAATTCCACCCTGGCCGGGAAGAGAGACAAACAACGTCAGTGGGCCTGGATCCAGGCTGTGTCCCACTTCCAGCAGCTAGTCCTTCCAGCCTGAGCAGGGTCATGTGCCAACAGGAGTCGAAGGATTCTCCCCTCCCCTGGAGAGGAGCGACTTAACTCTGGTCAAGTAAGCCAGAGGCCTTGCTGTGTTAGCAAAGCAGTCCCTTGAGAGACTCCCAAGCTCATCCACAGCACAAGCCCAGAAAAGTGATTTAACATCTGACTCTTAAAAGGCAGAGGTCAAACATTTGAAGATGTAAATGTGAAAGTAGCCAGACTGCATCATTTTTGCTTTAAGCAGCAGATGGCCATTTCTACCCATACACCTGCACGTGACTAATCTCCGTAAGACCTTCAGGTGTCAATGGGCAGTCCTCACACATCTGCCAATGGGGAGTCTTCACACATCCCCCTGTATCTTTACCTCACTCTTACATGAGGTTTAGAGACCATCTCCTTTCAGTCCATCATTTTACAAATGAAGAAAACAAGGCCCAAAGTGGTGACTTGCTCAAGGTCAGAGAGACAGCAAAAGCAATATACATACACATCAGGAGAGCTGATGTATACTCATCTTACCAGACACTCAGGACAGAAGAAACTCCAGTGACTACAGATATTGAATATTACACATAATCAAGTGGAAATGTCTCTGGTCGATCAAGTTGGATTTCCATGTATTTCATTTTCTTCAAGTGGGACACACCTGTCTCGTTGGCTCAAGAAGGCTACGTCTCAATTATGAAGATGCTAGAAGTATCATTAGTAGCCAAGGTGACATATTTCCCTCTGCGGTCAGAATCTCTAATGGACTGATGCCATCTACTTGGAAATGGCAATGGTTTGGCTGTTATTCTAAGGTCTGGGAGTTAAGAGTAAAGAGACGGAAAAGTCATCAGCCCCACCCGCAACCTGCCCTGATTCTAAGCCTGTGCCCAGCAGGCGTCTTACCTGAGTGATCATTGGGAAGCCCATGATGAAGAAACAAACACAGCAGCCCAGAGTAAAGACCGGTTTGTGAGTGCGCAGGTACTTGGGGAACTCGTCCGAGATGGAGGTCACTATGGTCTCGATGGTGGCAAACTGGAATGATGCCAGAGAAGGGATGCCTGAGACACTGCCCAACCCCACAGGCTCAAGAGTCCTGTGTCTCCCACCAGGCCAAGTGGTATTTGTATGAGGATTGGTCTCTGGGGTTGCTTTCCTTTGATAAGTCTAAAGGATCTTGCTGGGGTCCAACCCACAAGGTCAGAAGGGGAGCCTAAGCAGGATATGAACCTTGGAGCTATGTCTCCAGCCCCCAGAGACTGCACTCACATCCATCCGCTAGGACACGTTAAGCGTCACTTTGTATTCATGAGATGTAAATTCCTCTCCTCCCGTTTACAGCGCATCTGATCTTCCACTTGAGGAAAAAACCCTCCTTGCACCCAACTACTAAACTCTGAGCACCTGTCAGCATGATTTGTAGTAGTCTCAGCCCCGCAGCAATTTCCCTAAAATTGACTTCACATTATTCTCCCTTATCTGGCACCACAGAACTTGCTTTGGCAAAAGGACACCAAAGCAGGAAGAACATAAGTAAAACTTGCATGGAGAAAGGAAAGAGGGAGAGAGCACAGCTCCTTTGCACCATCACCTGAGTCACCCACAAATGCAAGGTTATCCCGAGCTTTGGCCAGGTACTTCACCGTCCCTACACATCGCTTCAGGAAACACTGAGATAATGCTAAGCCCAAACCCTGCCAGGGGCTGGATTATAGAGCCCCAGGAGAGGGGTCTTCAGAAGGAGGACTGGAGCAGAGGCCAAAAGGGAACACTCACCATAGTGTCAAGTCCAAGAGTGAGGAGCATCAGGAAAAAGATGATGGCCCAGAAGGGAGAGAGGGGCAGCCTGGTTAAGGCCTCTGGGTAAACCACGAATGCAATACCTGGCCCTGGAAAGAACGAGACAGATGACCGCAGGCAGGTCCAGCTCCAAGACCCCTCTTCCTGGAAGCCCACAGGGTCCTTTCTCCATGGCAGTCCTGAGTCATTTACAAGAGAAGCGGCTCCTCCTATGTCCTATATTTTTACTCCTCTTCATCCATTTCCCCAGTTAGACCTCAAACTAACTGAAGGGAAGGACCGGAGGAATTAGATCCACATCTCAGAAAACTCATAGGAGAGGCTCAAAAAGAGTGGCAAAGCAGAGACTCAGGGCCAGCCCAACACTACGGCCAGGCTGTGTCCCATGCAAATAAACACAAAAACCTCCGTGTCTATATTAATGGGTTGAGGAAGGATGTAATATAACCCTCTAGAACAGTGGAGATTTTGCTCCCCAGAGCATATATGGCAATGTCTAGAAACGTTTTTATTCTCATAACCAGGATTTTTGATTCTCATAACCAGGATGTCTTGGAGGATGACTACTGGGATCTAGTGCGTACAGGCCAGATGCTACTAAATATCCTTCAATGCACAGCCCCCACAGCAAAGATTTATCCAACCCAAAGGTCAAGAGATTCAGAAGCCCTGCTATCAGGGTTAAACATTCCCAGAATGACATCATTTCCCCCTTTTGCCACCCTTCTTAGTCACTCCTCCAGGCAAAGCCATTTACACAAAACCTGAATCAGTAATGCTTTTAGGATCTGGCCCTACAAAGGCTTGGTAAACAGGGGGTTGTATCAGTCCACAGGTAATTAGGTGGGGATGAGGGAAACATAAGAGTTAAGAGAGTTTGGGGTCTGATGGCTAGACAGTTCAGGGTCCAAATTCAGACTCCATGACTTGCTAACTGTGCAGCCCTAGAGAAGTTAGTTTATTGCCATAAGCCTCAATCTTGCCTATCTGTAAAATGGGGATAACAATAGTTCTTCATAATAGGACAGGCATGACGAACAAATGAGGAAGTGCAGGTAAAGCACTGAGGCCAGTGCCTCACACGTCATCAACACTCTCAGAATATTAGCTCTTCTTAGGAGTAGACAAGGAACTTGGAAATGAGTAGCTCTGATCTCGGTCTTTCCAAGAATATTGTGTATGGTCTTGATAGAGGATGTCTGAGCTGCATTTTTCTCTGATAACATAAAACCCTGCCAGCCGTTCCTACCTGCTTCGTGGCCTCACTGGGAAGATGGCTAAAGACGCGGCACTTGTGAATTTCCCTCTAAGTAGAAACCTACATGATAATGGGCAGAGACCAGGGAATGTTGGGGTAATCCACAGCCAAGGCACGTCTGGAAGCCAGAAATCGCAGCACCTGGAGTTTTTATAACTCAGTCATAACAGCCCTTTTTTCAAACTGGAATTTATCAGGTTGTTAGCTCCTAATGTTGCCTAGGGCTTTGGGTATTTAAAATATAAAGCCTGGAATGCCTAAGACACCCTCACCTGATGCATTTATTGAACAGACGGTAGAAACAGCCTCTGAAGACTCCCTGAGTGAACCATAAAAGAAAACTCAGTATTAAACCACAGTTCAAAATTGGTCTCAAATGCAGAACACCGAGGAAGACCGTTCAGTGCCCTGAACACCAAGGAAGCCAGTTCAGTTTAGGCTCATAAAGTGGACAAGAAGGTCTTAAAACGGCTACTGCCAGAGGACCTTGGCTGATTGCTTTAACGGGATTCCGGCCATTTGGACATTACTGCTTTTTAAGGGTGGAGAAGGATTCCAAATATCTGGCCTGTTTCTATTTCGGTGGCCTCCCAACAGTACACAGGGTAAACGCATCATGTTCAGAAAACTGTTTATCCAAGATGGCTAGCGAGCGGAGTTTTTAAATACATGTTTATAATATTTTGCAGAGTCCGGGAAGAGGGACTGCCTGAGCCACAGTGGAGTTTTCCCTGGGTGAGGCCGATGTGTCTGACAGAGGCTGAGTCCTTCCACTTTCAGCAAAGCCCAGGAGCTGCAGGGCAGGCTCCCCTGCCCCGGGGACCAGGAGACTCACTCTGCCTCTTTCTAGCTGCAGGACTTTAGATAAGACTTGAGTAAGACTCTGGACACACCTCAGTTTCCTTATCCATACAATGGGAATAATAATAGTGCCTACAAGAAGAGGTAAGAAAGCCTTCTTCAGCGATCAATGCAAAGAAATAGAGGAAAACAACAGAATGGGAAAGACTAGAGATCTCTTCAAGAAAATCAGAGATACCAAAGGAACATTTCATGCAAAGATGGGCTCAATAAAGGACAGAAATGGTATGGACCTAACAGAAGCAGAAGATAGTAAGAAGTGATGGCAAGAATACACAGAAGAACTGTTCAAAAAAGATCTTCACAACCCAGATAATCATGATGGTGTGATCACTGACCTAGAGCCAGACATCCTGGAATGTGAAGTCAAGTGGGCCTTAGAAAGCATCACTACGAACAAAGCTAGTGGAGGTGATGAAATTCCAGTGGAGCTATTCCAAATCCTGAAAGATGATGCTGTGAAAGTGCTGCACTCAATATGCCAGCACATTTGGAAAACTCAGCAGTGGCCACAGGACTGGAAAAGGTCAGTTTTCATTCCAATCCCAAAGAAAGGTAATGCCAAAGAATGCTCAAACTACCGCACAATTGCACTCATCTCACACGCTAGTAAAGTAATGCTCAAAATTCTCCAAGCCAGGCTTCAGCAATATGTGAACCGTGAACTTCCTGATGTTCAAGCTGGTTTTAGGAAACGCAGAGGAACCAGACATCAAATTGCCAACATCTGCTGGATCATGGAAAAAGCAAGAGAGTTCCAGAAAAACATCTATTTCTGCTTTATTGACTATGCCAAAGCCTTTGACTGTGTGGATCACAATAAACTGTGGAAAATTCTGAAAGAGATGGGAATACCAGACCACCTGATCAGCCTCTTGAGAAATTTGTATGCAGGTCAGGAAGCAACAGTTAGAACTGGACATGGAACAACAGACTGGTTCCAAATAGGAAAAGGAGTACGTCAAGGCTGTATATTGTCACCCTGTTTATTTAACTTATATGCAGACTACATCATGAGAAACGCTGGACTGGAAGAAACACAAGCTGGAATCAAGATTGCTGGGAGAAATATCAATAACCTCAGATATGCAGATGACACCACCCTTATGGCAGAAAGTGAAGAGGAACTCAAAAGCCTCTTGATGAAAGTGAAAGTGGAGAGTGAAAAGGTTGGCTTAAAGCTCAACATTCAGAAAACGAAGATCATGGCATCTGGTCCCATCACTTCATGCGAAATAGATGGGGAAACAGTGGAAACAGTGTCAGACTTTATTTTTCTGGGCTCCAAAATCACTGCAGATGGTGACTGCAGCCATGAAATTAAAAGACGCTTACTCCTTGGAAGGAAAGTTATGACCAACCTAGATAGCATATTGAAAAGCAGAGACATTACTTTGCCAACAAAGGTTCATCTAGTCAAGGCTATGGTTTTTCCTGTGGTCATGTATGGATGTGAGAGCTGGGCTGTGAAGAAGGCTGAGCGCCGAAGAATTGATGCTTTTGAACTGTGGTGTTGGAGAAGACTCTTGAGAGTCCCTTGGACTGCAAGGAGATCCAACCAGTCCATTCTGAAGATCAGCCCTGGGATTTCTCTGGAGGGAATGATGCTGAAGCTGAAACTCCAGTATTTTGGCCACCTCATGCGAAGAGTTGACTCATTGGAGAAGACTCTGATGCTGGGAGGGATTGAGGGCAGGAGGAGAAGGGGACGACAGAGGATGAGATGGCCGGATGGCATCACTGACTCGATGGATGTGAGTCTGAGTGAACTCTGGGAGTTGGTGATGGACAGGGAGGCCTGGTGTGCTGCGATTCATGGGGTCGCAAAGAGTCAGACACGACTGAGCGACTAATATGATCTGATCTGATCTGATCCTCAGGGATAGGGCTTCCCTTGTGGCTCAGCTGGTAAAGAATCCACCTGCAATGAGGGAGACCTGGGTTCGATCCCTGGGTTGGGAAGATCCCCTGGAGAAGGGAACGGCTACCCACTCCAGTATTCTGGCCCGGAGAATTCCATGGACTGTATGGTCCATGGGGGTCGCAGAGTTGGACACGACTGAGCGACTTTCACTTCACTCACCTTCAGGGAATCTCTGTAACGTTAAGTGTACTAATACTAGTAAAGGGCTCAGAATAATGGTCTGCGTTTACTGAGTTCTCTCCACAGCCAGGCAGTATTCTGAGCCCTCAACTCAGGGCTCTTCCCGTGAAAGGGGCCCAAAGGGGCTCAGCAGGCCAGCTACTCGGGCAGGGCCCCAGAGACCTACAGTGACAGCCTCCTTGGTCCTAGAGAGCCGCTGCAGACAAAACCAGGGGCTCTGGAGCCAGCGTGGCCCGCAGCCCACGGGGAGTGCTCACTCTGCTGGTTTCCTACTACACACGCATGCGTTCTCAGAGGAGGCAGCGCTGAACCCTGCACCTTTGGAAGCACTGGCTTCCAGGTGACAGACAGATGGTTGGACGGTCCCTTCATCTCTATCAGCAGGGTCTCTAAACTATGAGGGGGCAAGGGAGCCAGGGCGGCACTTCCCAGTGGCCTGGTTACCTGGGAGTTACCACGCAGGCCCCGGAAACCTGCATGAACGCTGTGTTCCCCTGCTGCGTCTAACCCAGACCTGTTGCAGGTGGGTGAGCATCTTGATAGGGCTCTAGGTAGGATTCTGACAGTGAGTCAGCACTCCCCAGGTAGCCGTGAAGGTGGCTGGGAGATGCCTCTAACTGGCTGACCTCCCAGGAAGGTCACAGGAAGCTGCTTTTCTGAAGTCAATGCCTGAGAAGACCATGCCCCCTTACCAATCCACCCTCAGTCTGATACAGCCAAGATTTGAGGTAGTGACTTTGAGCCTCTCTTAAAAGGGAGCTCTAAATAAAATGCACTACTGTTAGGTCATTAAAGAGAACCAGCTTTGGACTGAATATCAAAGCACAGTTACTAATGCCAGATCAGCACAAATGAACTGAATGTTCACGTGCCAATGTCACCTAGCGAGGAGGGCACGGGGCTGGCACCTGATGCAGGCCTGACCCCAAACCTCTGTCCTGTATTCTGCAGGGCCCCCATTTTACCAGGGGAAATCAGACAAGCCTGCAGACCACATACAATAAAGTATATGAGTTCAAATGAGCAGGGTTAGCTGCCCGTGGGTCTGGGAGAAGACTCCAAGGGCCCCTGCCTCTCCCCAGTGGGGGATGAGACCCACTTCTGGTGGGTCTGCTGGTGACGTTAAGAGACTACCAAGGACCTGCCCCTTGAGCAACACAGGTTTGAACTGTGAGGCTCCATTCACACGTGGATTTTTCTGAGTAGTAAATACAAGACAAGACAGTCCACAGTTGGGCAAATCCATGGATGCGAAGCAATCTCAGATTCAGAGGAGCTGTGCCTACAAAGGGCTGACTAATAAATTATAACTTGGATTTTTGACTGCTCGGAGATCCGGCACCCCTAACCCCCCGTATCTGAAATCTGTGTTGTTCAAGGGTCCACTGTATGAACACAACATATTAGAATCCATGAGAAGAGCTCCTCTCCCTGTTAGAATCAGAGGAAATGATAAAAATCTAGAAAGAGCAAATTCTAGAGGGAAACCCAGACCATTTGTTTGATGCTTTGTACGTAAAGGAAAATCAAAATTTGATTTGGGTTTTAGCAACTTGTGCCCCACATCCCTTTCCTGGGGTAGGAAAGCACTTGAAAGAATAAATTAACACGGCCATGTCTCGGGAATCACTATCTCTGACCACTCAGCCACTGGTTCAGCTGGTTCACCAGTTCACAGCTCAGTAATGTCTCAAGAACAACGAAACACCTCAGACCTGCCAGAAAGTGGGGTAGGACCCAGCTGCTCCAGGCACTCTGCTAGCAGGAAATACAGACAGCTGGGTATCATGGGCACCCTGAAGACAAAGCCTTTGCTTCTCTCCCCACTCCCGTATCCCCCGCCCCTGCCACCTCCCTCCTCCCCAGGAGTTTTAAACTCTTCAACCAGGGAAGGGCATTGGCTCAGCTCTGGGACCTTTAATTCAGCGCACTACTGCAGGACCAAAATCCCTGGGGGTTCAACACTCTCTCCAGGGAGAGATAACTACCCCCCCACCCCCAGGAACAAGCTGGTTCTTTAACTCTTGGAGGCCCGCAGCACGCTATCAGCCCCGCTGAAGTGGTGACTGCCTATCCGCAGGGAGACGGCAGCCCACCAAGGAGGTGAGCTGAAGCTTAGTTCTCTCCTGTGCTGCCGTCTGAGCCATTATCTGAGGTCTGCAGTGAGCTCCTTGAAGAAAGACAACAACTGCACAGAGAAGCCACAAGACAGGCCCACAGTCGGGGTGGTCCAGAGCCCACAGACAGCCCCATCCCCTCCGCCCCGGCCTCAGCTCCAGCCACGGTCCCGACCCCGAGGCATCTCCTAAACGCCTGATTAGAGGGTGACCCTAGTGACAGACGATGCCACCATGAAATCCCTTCGTCACCGAAACCCATTCAACACCCAAATCCTGCGTAGAATGAGGCCGGGTGGAAATACAAAGTTCAGCAAAAGTATTACGTACTCTTTACAAAATACTGTGCTAGAAATATGGATTAAATGAGATTAAAAAATGATAGCCCTCTGTACACGCCAAAGAGACCACACAAGTGTTAGCCATTAACAGATGGATCACCTGGGCAAAGAGTAAACATCTATCCCACATCCCTCCCTCCACCACCGTCCATCCTTTCCACCCACTGGGGAAAACACCGCAGGTCTGCATTGCTAACTAAGCAGAAGGCCCTGAGAGCAAGGCAGACCTTCTGACCTGTGCTTCGTCAGCAGAAGGCTGCTCTTATTAATAAGCATTAGCTCAGTGCCTGCAGAGCCCTTGGCAAGGGATGCCATCCTGCGGCAGGCTGTGGCCACATCACTGCAGGAGCGCTGGCTGGCTTAGAGAATCGTCTACATATGCCTAACAGGTAGACACCTTACATAGGCTGGAGCTTAGCTAAAACAGGAGAGGGACCAGGGACTTTCCTGGTGGCCTAGAGGTAACGAATCAGCCTGGCAATGCAGGGGACATGGGTTCAATCCCTGGTTGGGGAACTGAGATCCCACACACCATGGGTCAACTAAGTCTGCATGGAATAACGAAGACCCTGCATACCACAACTGAGACCTGACACAGACAAATAAATACATATTTTTTAAAAAAGAGAGAGAGGAGAGGGAAGCAGGAAAGGGCTTTTATAGCCACCCCTCTAGATAAGGACCAGCCAGCTCTAACTCTGCAGGCGCTTCCGTTGTTCTGGGCCCCTCCTCCACAAAGGGGGACCGAGGCTGCCCCCTCTCCAGCCCGCCCCAGAAGGACAGCTTCCTAGCACAGCAACACAAGTGAGAAGCTCAGGATGTGAACGTGGAACCTGGCCCACGACAGCAGGGCGCCGGCCGCACGGTACCTTGGTCGGCCACATTCTCGATGTTCACCTTGCGTTCGTTGGCCATGAAGCCGATGACGGAGAAGATGACGAAGCCGGCAAAGATGCTCGTGGCACTGTTGGTGCAGGTGACGATTAGCGTGTCCCTGGGGGGGAAGGGACAGGTCTGTCATCAGCTGTGCTTTGTACGGAGGAAGGGACAGGGGAGGGACACGTGAATGTGTTGGTGAACACCTGTCTACACCCATTTCTAAACAGGTGCTCGCTGTAGGCTGGTCTTGTTCTCTCTTATTCACAAGGAAACAGCCTGACCACATAGAAGCAGGTCTCCCCTCCTGGCAGTAGCAGACTAAGTCTGTCCATCAGAGCAGAAATTGAAGGGATGGGGGCCTTTTGCAGAGTCTGGGACAGGAACCACGTATGAGAGAAGGCAGTGGGACCACCCAGTGCCACCAAACCTTAGAAGAGCCTGGGGTTCCTGCACATAGGCTTAGATGGGCAAGCCTGGAGGGGAGGAGAGAGGCCCGCAGCTCGGAGGCAGCGCCCTCTGCTGGCCATGCGGCTGCAGCTCCCGGGCTGCCCTGTCCATCCTAGACCCAAAAGAAGGGTCACAGCTAGATGGAGCCATGGGGCCAAATTCCTGTCCTGGTTCTCTTCACGTTAGAGGCATGACCTTGACTAGGTCACTTTTTTTCCACTCCTATTTTAAATAGTGGCAATGACCCCACTCACTCGCAGCTTGTGAGGACAGAACCAGATGAGGCCTGGGCCGCGCAAAGCCTGGGAGGGAGCAAGGGCTCAGGACACCATCTGCCTCGTCCAGCCCTTGGGTTTCAGTTCAGTCACTGAGTCGTGTCTGACTCTTTACGACCCCATGGACTGCAGCATACCAGGCTTCCCTGTCCGTCACCAACTCCCGGAGCTTGCTCAAACTCATATCCACCCAGTTGGTGATGCCATCCAACCATCTCCTCCTCTGTCATCCCCTTCTCCTCCCGCCTTCAATCTTTCCCAGCATCAGGGTCTTTTACCGATGGGGAAACTGAGACCCAGGGGAAGGTCATGGGCTCATCAACAGTAAGTTCCAGTTTGAACCCAGTCTTCCTGCCCCTCAGCCACACCACACAGCCTCATTTCTAACGTAACACAGAGCCACGCTTGCCCCTTTGAGGGTGCTCAGGTTGATTCTCGTGGGCCGTAAGTCAGAAAGCAGCTATGATCAAAGAAGCTCAAACTCCTTAGTCTGGCGCACCAGCTGTTACGGGCTGAACTGCAGGCCCCCAAAACATTAATGTGGAAGTCACTATCCCCAGCTCCTCAAATGTGACTGCATTAGAAAACAGGGTCTTTAAACAGGTACTTCGGAGAAGGCAATGGCACCCCACTCCAGTACTTTTGCCTGGAAAATCCCAAGGACAGAGGAGCCTGGTAGGCTGCAGTTCATGGGTCGCTGGAGTCAGACATGACTGAGCGACTTCACTTTCACTTTTCACTTTCATGCATTGGAGAAGGAAATGGCAACCCACTCCAGTGTTCTTGCCTGGAGAATCCCAGGGACGGGAAGCCTGGTTGGCTGTCATCTATGGGGTCGCACAGAGTCGGACACGACTGAAGTGACGCAGCAGCAGCGGCAAACAGGTACTTAGGGAAGAGGAAGTCATGAGAGTGGGCGCTAAGCCAATATGCCTGAGGCCCAATAAGCAGAGGAGATAAGGGTGCATAGTGAGCAGGAAGACCAGACAGGGACTCAGGGAGAAGACGGGGCCGGCAGCAAGCCAAGCACGGAGGCCTCAGAAGACGTCATCCTTGTGACGTGTTGATCTTGGACTTATGGCCCCCAGGTGGTAGGGAAGTTAATTTCTATTGTTTAGGTCATTCACTCTGCGCTATTTGTTACAACAGCCCCCAGAGACTAACACAAAGGCTCTCTCCTCGTTTGATTCTCAGGCCCCAATTCCTTCCCGCCCCCACGAGTGCAGCCCTGCTGCAGTGCCGTCAGCCTGCTCCCCCTATATCTCCGTCACCCCCGGCCCACTCAGCGCCGCCTGCAGATATGCCCTGCTCCCCTGCACCTGCTGAAATCTAGCCCACAGAGATGGTACTTGTGTGGGGCCATCCCAGCCAACCTAGGCTACAGCTTACATGTAATCTCTTCCTCTTGGTTCATGAAAGAGCTCATGCATGATTAAAAATAACAACGATGGCCACTGCTGTTTACTGAGCTCCTACTGTGTGTAAAATATTGCCATGAGACTTTTGTATACATTATCTCTTACCCTCAACAAAATATTATAATCTGCATTTTACAGATTAGAAAATGGAGATTCATGGAAGTGAAGTTTCTTACCCATGTCTTGGAGTCTTAATAAATGGTGAAGTCATAATATAAATGCAAGTCTGTCTGACTCCAAGCTTCTTTCCTTTTTTTTTTAATCAGCCCTCAAGAGAACAAACCTTATCTTCCTACTGCTTGTCACAGACAGATTTAACTTTCAGATGTCACCTCCTCCAGGGGCTGTACGGCCTCTCTCATGTCTTCAGGGTTCTAGAGTCCCCTAATATCACCCCATCCAAGCGCCACCCTGCCCCAGGACCACCTGAAGACCCTGTCTGGAAATGTAGCTTCCCAATGCCCAACACCTCCTGGTTCTGTTTCTTAAACCTGGGAGGGGACTCAAAGTTTGCATAACTTTGGGTTTAACTGACAAATAAAATTGTAATATATTTTAACATATTTAAAGTATGTAATGTGATGATTTGATAAACATATGCATGAAACAGGGCTCCCACTATCAAGTTAATTAACACAGCCACCACCACGGTACTTCTTCGACTGTACCACACTGCGTTTCTCATAGGGCTCACTAGAAAAATGTCTATCAAGTGGACATATGACCATACTTCATCAACAACTGCCATACAGCTGTATCCGTGGACTAGAGAGCTCACAAATGACTATGCCAGGACACAGCCAGTGGGACAGCACCTCCAGAGACATTCAGTTCCATCCCAAGGGTCAGAATCAGGGTGCAAGTTGGGGGCCAGGCCAGGCTACCAGCAGCTCAGCCTTAGCAGGGGGTTTCCTCCACTCCAGAGACAACTGTCTGGTCCTATCTCAGGCGAAATGTGAGGATGTGGCCTCAGGCATGTGATGACTCAGCCCAGGGTTCTGTCCCCAGGCCCTAGTCCCACTCACCAGCCACCTCTGGGGCTTGAAGCGCCTCCACATACCTGTAGCAGTTGTTGTGGAATTTGTTGTAAGAAGAGAGAGTGATCAGGCCTCCCCATGCAGCAGATAAAGAGAAGAAAATCTGAGTGGCAGCGTCCTTCCACACCTGGGAGGCAAAAAAAGGGAAAGATTCAAGGTCACTGAAGGAGGCCGGTCCGGGGGAGGGCAGGCTCCCAATGCCACATGGTCTGAGGCTTGGGAGGCGGGGAGGCAATCAGGCCAGGATGACTTTGGCACCAACATAAATGGGACTCATACCCAGTCATTTGCACTGGAAACCAAAGAGGCAGTGGCTGACCTGGGAGACCCGAACTCCATTCTAATCAGAGGAGAGGGACTCAGTAACCAACGTACACATTTCATGCTGGCAAGCCGTACCATATAAAACTATACAGAGGGGAAAGCCCTTTCTTCAGCTAGAAGACGTCTCAAAATAAAAAACAATTTGCAAAAGCAGAAATATTCATGGAGACAAAAGCCAAAGTTTTTACAGCTGACATTCTCACAGATTACAACTTACTAAAAATTTGAAATTCTGCAGCCCCCACCTTCAAAGTAAAGCACGCTCCATTGCCACCACACAGTGGATTTTACAGTGCCACCTCCGTGACCCTGCCTGATAGCACCTCTTGTTTGTCTTGGCAATTTAATCATCCTCATAAAACTCCAGAAGGCAACTCAAGAGTTTGCGCTAGAGATTTATATGATTTGATAATGACTTCCTATCATTTTTATAAATTAAATCTGGCTTTTCGGAGAAGGCAATGGCACCCCACTCCAGTTCGCTTGCCTGGAAAATCCCACGGATGGAGGAGCCTGGTAGGCTGCAGTCCATGGGGTCACTAAGGGTCGGACACGACTGAGCGACTTCACTTTAACATATGCAAGGTGTGTGCTGGCAAAGTCTGTGCCTACCCCAACCTCTGTTCTCTCATGCTCCTTGGTTACAGAGCTGTGGTTTGATTTAAAGGCAGCCATACGTCGGGCCAAATGACCATCTCCCAGAATCAAGGGGACGCACACCTGAGAGAGGAGCATCTGACTTCGTTTCTGGCCAGTGATGAGAAAAATCAAGTGTTATATGGAACTTCCGGGCTTTCTCTCTTTTAAAGAGAGAAGGAAGGTGTTCTCCCCCTTCCCTCACTGTTTTGTGCTACTTGGAATGCTGCCATGATGGCTGGAGCTCTGGCAGCCAAGTAGCAGCTATTCACTGAGGACGGTGGGGCAGAAAGGAGCCTGGGACACTATGAAGCCCCCCAACCAGTGTCTGACTATCTACCGCTAGACTGCTGTAGTACCCCCAAGTAAAATCAACTTTGTTTAAGCTGCCATTATCTGGAAGTTTTTCTTTGTGTGCAAAATCAGTTCTAGCTCTGCTTTCTTAAAATCTTCTGGAAAAGCAGAATTTTCTTTAAGGAAGAGAAAAGGCATTTCTTATTAAACAATCACCCCTTCACATGGAGTTCTATGGGATTTTAGAGTAAGATATGCCTGTATTGAATATCCCAACAGAAAGTGTAAGTGTGTGCTGGCTCTTATAAATCTGTCTGAGCCCTTTAAATTATAACTGCTTGCAGTTTGTCTAAGTGGCATTATTTTCCAACCAGCAAAACCCATTTCCAACGCACTATAATTAGCAACAGATACGGGGCATGAGGCAACCCAAAGCTATTAAGAGAATTTCGTTCTTCCTTTCAACCTCCACAGCAACCCCAGATGTAGGACAACTGTTCCAGGAATCTGAAACCCCCTGCTGCTCACTTCTCATTAAAAACTTCCTGCGTTCATAACATTTCAAAATCATCAGGAGCTTAAGGCTAACACTGAGCTGCCCCAGGAGAGGAGGTCTGACCCCTTCTGCTAAACCGAGTGCCAGAGTGGGACACAACCCCGTGTGCTGTTCCCCTGATTGGCGCTTGATGAATGAAATCGGAGGCCCACCGTGGCGTCTGTGAGCTTCTCCCACTTTGGTGTGATGAAGTACCAAATCCCAGCGCCGGCTCCAGGCAGGGTGACGCCTCGGATGAGAAGGATCACGAGCACGACGTACGGGAAGGTGGCCGTGAAGTACACCACCTGCAAAAACCACCACGCGGGGGCAGCAGTGAGTGGAGGCTCCGCAGAGAGGCAGAGTGCGATCTCCATTGGGACACGGGCGCCTCATGGGCTATTTTCCCCCAAACTCTTCCAGGATTGGGGACACGGTAAAGACACTGTGACCCAAGGAGAGTCAGTGGGAGCCAGAAATAAAGTCTCGAGGGGGACATCCAAGGCTGTGAGGGTGATTCAGAAGTGGCTAACTCCCTGAGAACCAACTGAGCGAGAAACGTTACATGCCCTCTTCCTCCTGAACACCTAGCTCACCCTCAGCTTGAGGCCCCGAATCCCACCATGAGAGATTAATTTCTTTAGCTTAAGTTTCCACCCTTATTTATGCACACTCACTAACTGAAGCAGCCTAGTGACACGAAAGAAGCATGATCTTAGAATTTGGTATATTTAGGTTCAAATGAAATTGCCCTTCTGGCACTGAGTAGCTATGAGACTTTAGACAAGCTATTCAGTTCTCTGAATCTTAATTTCTGCATCTGTAAATGGGATAATAGCACCTTTCTTAAAAAAAAAAATAGCTGTGAGGATTAAATGGGCCTTGAGCATAGCACTTGATTAGTGACAGATGGTCATTAAATGCAGTTAAATTCAACAAGCATTTATCACGGGTCTACTATGAACTAGGAGTTGTGCCAGGTCCTAGATGCATAAAGATGAAGGAACTCAACCTAGGAGACCCAGAGCCAATGTCTGAATAATGGCTAAGCAGTTCCAAACAGGACACTGTGAAGTCCTAGGGGGGAGCACAGAGCCCCACCCAGGAGTTCTGAGAAGATGCATGGAGATGACACACGGGTTGGATCTTAGAGGCCAAGTGCAACGTGAAGGAGGTGACGCCCAGCGGGAAGGCAAGGGAAGAAAGGGGGCAAGGCAGGGGTGAGGGCCAGGCCCCATACTCACTAGGAGCACAGCACACAGCGGGGGCTGAGAGCCAAGGGGTGCTGGACACACGGACCAGGTCAGGGAGGCCCTGCGCCCCAACCAAAGCAGGCTCCTGGGCTCGGAACAAAGGGAAGCAGCAGAGCGAAGAAACATTTCGGAAATAATACCAACAGAATTTGGGGGCTGTGGTTGAACAGGGACAAGGAGGAAGCGTGGAGGACGGGCTTGGGACCAGGACCCAGTATACACGAGCAGAGCGGGCTGGGAGAGCTCTGACTCTGCACTCCCTGACCTCAGGTCCCAGCTGCACCACTTACGAGCTGGGCCGCCTGGTGAAGTGACTAAACCTCCCTGAGCCTGAGTGTCCACGTGGGCAAAGTGGTGATAACGACTGCATATTCCTCACGGGGCTTTAGAAGAGCAGGGTGGGACAATCCAGACAATGCAGAACAGGCCTGGGGGCCCTGGAAACACAAGTGCCACTTCCATCTTGCTTATGGCTCACCAGTGCTGAATTTAACGACCCCGGCAACCCTCAGCTCACGAGCCGGATACATCCCAAAGTGCATCAGACGACACTTGGAAGGATGAGGTTCAGCGCCCATCCCTGATCACTCAGGCCTCCCTCATCCATGACTGGGAGGGGGCACAGACCGAGCACCGTGGGCTCAGAGCTCCTCTGTGCCACCCACAGTCTGCCTTCCTGGACATCCCTGGCCTGCCCCCAGGATGGAGACAGAGCCCCCCTCCTCATGCACTGGCTGCACAGACCCCAGGGCCTGGCAGGAGGCTCCAGCCTGGCAGCCACTGGGATTTCAGGGGATGAGACCGGACCCAAGGACTTCGGAAGAACGGCTTGGGAGACAGTTTCAGATGAAGATAAAACTCTCGCGTTACTTATTTCTTCAATAAATACACTCATATGTGTACATATGGACATGTATTTTTGAGCATCTAATACATTCCAGGCACATGCTGGGAAGGTTGGCTGGGAAGATGGCCGTATTAAAGGGTGGACAGGGAAGACCTCTTGGAGAAGTTGCCCAGGACTTGAAGGAAGTGAGAGTGAGCCAACTGGATATCCGGGAGAACATTCCAGAGGGAACCGCAGGAGTAAAGACCCTAAGAAGGGAGTGTGCCGACCTTCTAGGAGCAGCCAGGCGGCCAGTGTGGCTGGAGTAGGGTGGGAGAGGAGGTCAGGGAAGGGGAGGCGGGCAGGGACAGGTCATACCTCGTAGGGCCTGGAGGCGCGAGGGTGAAGATGAGGAGGATTGGGGCAGAGGAGTGACACAGTCTAATATTTTAAGTGTCACCCAGCGGCTACATTGAGTTTTTACTGCAGGGGGAGCAGTTAGGAGGTCATGGCTGCAATCCAGGCAGAGAACAGCAGTGGTTCCACCCAGGGCATTTCAGAGGAGCCGGGACAAATGGTCAGAAACCAGATACGTTGTGCAGCAGGACTTCCTGACTGATTTCATGTGGAGTGAGAGAGACAGGCAGGGAGGAGTTAAGGGTGACCCCAAAGGTTCTGGCCTCAGCAGCTGATGGGCAGAGGTGCCCTTGGCTGAACAGGACAGGCTGCAAGTCAAGGAAAGAAGAGGAGGTATTTCTTTCTCTAAACCCAATTCAATCCCTGGGTTGGGAAGATCCCTTGGAGAAGGGAACAGCTACCCACTCCAGTATTTGGGCCTGGAGAATTCCATGGATTGTATAGTCCATGGGGTCGCAAAGAGTCAGACACGACTGAGCCACTTTCACTTTCTAAACCCAATTACTCGTCAAAGCCAAAGTCTTCCTGTCTGTAGACCAGGCGTGGGCTGGTCTCGTCTCCACACAGCTTCCACCACCCACCAGGGGCCTCTTCCCTGCCACCGTGACAGTGGTCCCTTCTCCGTCCTTGCCCCAAGGCACTGGCATTACCAGGGGCTGTGAGGGGGTGGCCTGCTTCCTCCTATCCCTCCAAACTTGCTTCTCTCCTTCCCCTTCCACACACAGAGGGAAACCCAAAGGCATCTGATGTCTCAGGAGAAAATCACTCCTGCAGGACGACCTGGGCTGTCCTCCCACCTGTCAGATGGGGCGGAGGGGAGGATCGCTACAGGGGCCAGCGGGGCCCTGAGCAGTCTGACCTCCCCACCCCACCGAGACGGCAGGGGCAGGGTGACAATTAAGGAGTATCCTTCTCACCTCCTGATCACATGGGCTGGTGAGAGGTGCGGATGGGAGGGGCTGAGGGAGATGAAGCAAACAGTAGGGTCCGGCAGGAAGAAGACCCCAAGACCAGCACCGGTCTAACCGCCTGAGACGCTGCTCCCATTTGACTGCTGGGGTTCGGATACAACCGTTTCTGGAGCTCCCGCCACGGATCAGCTCTTTGCAGTCCCATTTTACAGAGGAGAAAACTGAGGCTTGGGTTAAGGCTCTCTCAAAGAGTTAAATATCTCACTCAAGGTCTTCCAGCTGGAGCCAAGATCCAGCTTGACATTTTCTAACTCCAAGACCTATTTCCTTCCTTTTAATGCCAATCCTTGAGCCACCTGATCAGAAATGTGAGAGGCGGGGACTCGGGTGAGGCGAGGGAACACCCGGGTGCACAATTCAAGGAAGCACTCATTCTCACCGGCCCGCCCTGCAAGTGCAGGAACCTGAGCGTGAACACTGCCTTAAATGTCACACCCTAGGCACTTGTCCGCCTCACCAGGTCTGGCCCTGGTGTGTGGAATGATGCACTCGGGTTGTTGATGGGGACTGCCGTGATCTGAAAGGGTGCACAGTTTCATGTCTAGATCCTGGGGATGCCTCCAGTGTGAGTCAGGTGTTTGTGGAGGTTTTATCACAGCTAGTTTTCCTGTGTTGTGGGGACTTCAGAACGCACTTGTTTCAGGATGGACTGTCAGAGGCATTAAACTTGAACAGTAATGAATTATACTTGGCGAGTGATAATGACGGGTTGATCCGAGCATGCTGGCCCGACACCTGGCAGCATCGTCCTCACAATGGGAGCCTGAACAGGTGGTAAGGCCACCTCCTTCCCAAGGCTGTGCCAGCTAATTAAGAGAGCTTTGTGTCCTTGCCATAACTCTCCAGCAGAGCAGCCCCGGAGGTCAGATGGGCTGCATTTGACCTTCGGGCTGCCTGCTGGTAGCACCAAACTCTGGAATTCCAGCTGCTCAAAGGGAGACTGAGGTCTCATAGAGGGCAATCAGCCACTCTTATCTCCTAGGACCCTGAACAAAAGGACCTGAGCTTATCTTGCTGCAAGAGAAGAAGGACATCTCTGTTGCTTAGAAATGACAGTCTTGGTGGAACCTCAATCACAAAGAAGGATCTGCAGCCGTGTTTCCAAACAAACCTTCATGATTAATATCTGCACACCCCAAGGCAGGAAAATAAATCAGGACACATTATTTCTGGCGGTATTCCTCATTTTAAAAAATTAATTACTGATCCCTAGTTGGAAATCTTTCTCAATGAAGCAGAAAGATAAGTTAGCAGACCTGAAAGAAATGCTTACTTCCTGAGAGCTACTCAAAAATCCTCATTTCAGAGGGAGAGTCCATGATATCTGGCACCAAGGATTAACGTCTACATCATGCCAAGAACTGATTCTGACACCATCCCCCTAAAAATCAGACTGATAAACAAAGAGCGGTCTAAGAGAAAATACACTTTAACGCTTGAATTTGCAGATGTGGAAGAAGGGACAAAGTGTCTCCTGGGACTTGCCCAGCTGGCAATGAGAGCTGATGATGGCAGACGGGGCAGGAGCGCAAGGGTCCTGATTCATAGTGGGGGGACTTTCATCCCCCGGTGCAAACGATGAGTCCAGAATTCTGCACTTCCGTATTCCTAACAGACTCTGCTTGGGAGAGGATGTCAGGTAAGGGAAGGAGTCTAGGCTTTAAAAGGAAACACCTGGGTTCAAACCCCAGGGCTGCCTCTTAACAGCTGTATGACCTCAGGCGATTTACTCTGACGTGCTCAGCTTCTCTATCTGTAAAATGGGAAGAAATGTCCTGACCTAGCAGGGGGCTGGGCAGATTGAATGCACTAATACAAGGGAAGTATACTGTCTGGCAACAAAGTTTCCTTTCTCTTCCTCTTTTCCCACCAGAGCCGCTGCTTTCAAGATGTCAGTATGGCACAGTACCCACTCAATCCATCAATACCACAAAAATGAAAAGAGCTAATGTTAATTAAGAGCTCCCTATATGCCAGGTATGCAACTTTCACCTAATCTTAGAACAGCTCTATGAGGGAATGTACCGTTATTCCCATTTTACAGATGAGGAAACTGAGGTTCCAATGGTTAAATGGCTCGTCCACAGTTATGCGACTAGAAAGTGATGAAGACGGGATCTGAACTCAGGCTGGTCTGAATCTACAGCCAGCAGGCCATCCTCGGGTCACCAAGAAGGCGGTGTCATCCCCCTCACCATCACCTCTTCTCCCCCGAGTCATACCTTCTAGCTATCCCTCTAGAGACCCATCTGGCCTCTTTGATTATGGTTAAAGTTGTCCTCTGTCCATTTCCAGCTATAAGTGATGGTCCTGCCACTTCGAGTTTGGCTGAGCAAAGGTGTAGTCACTCTTGATAAGCAACCTATCTGGCCCTTTATTCCCACTCGAAGCTCAGTTCCAAGTCACAGAAGGTGAGACCTGGAACCCCTCAAGACTCATGGGAAGTTACTGTCAAGGTCATGTTAACATTTTCCCCATTTTCTTGTTGCCCTAGAAAAATAATTGCTCCAGTCTCATAATACTCATTCAGAGTCAGTGGGGTCCTCTGGGGTCACATGATACCAGCTCTCATTTTACGGAGGGGGGAAACTGAGGTCAGAGAGGAAAAATGCCTGCATCTCAGCCAGCAGGGGGGTTCTGACAGAATCATATTAGAGCCAGCGAGTCTTAGACATCACCCAGTCCAATTGCCTTCGCTTTGGAAATGAGAAAACTGTTAACTCCTGAAATAGCTAAGATAAAGAAAATTTGCTTTCCACTTATTGGCAAAAAGACAAATCAAAGCTAAGGGCAAATGTGAAGCCCAGACAGGTTTCATGGCCCAAGCGGAGATGTCCCTACACAGAAAACACTGTGGGAAGAGCTGGGGGGCTAGAACCCCCGCCGGCTCTCTCCCCACCTGATGTCATTCGAGGGCCCCACCCGGCTCGGTGATCCTGACCAAGGTGCCAGAATCCACCGTTCAGGCCCATGTGGAACCAGATTATACAGAGGGCACCAGAGGCCTCACAGTCTTGTCCACGTGTCTGGGAGAAGACAGACCGCTCCGTGTCGCTGATGGGCATCATGTGGAGGCTTGGTGGGGGTTGGGAAGCATGCCCAGCAGGTGAAAGCTGGCACAGACCCTCGGCCCTGTGAGGCCCGATCCTTCCAAAGTGGCTGCTTCTCATTGTGACCACACTAAGCCCTGACCCAGACAACTGGACCATGTCAAACTCCACAACCTATGGACTCAGAGTCCACCATCACATTCTATTCCTTAGGCCTTTGAAACAGTTTGGGTTTCACTCTGAAACATGCAAATGACTCTTAAGATAATTAAATATTATTGGCTGTCATCAAAGCTATTGGTTAACCATTTAATGGTTGTTTTATTTTTTTCCTAAAGCAGCAGGAAGATGAGGGGAAACATTGGGACCCTACTGCAAGGTCCAGTGTGTCCTGAGGTCACCCACAGGCCCTGCGTGTTGTGCCCTGGAACTGAGCTTGGGGTAGGGGTTTCACCACCCTCAAAGGGCCAACCAAGTGACTACCTAGCAAGAGGGGCCAAGCATGTGCTCGACAAAAAAAAATATCCCGCTGGCAGGACCATCACCCTTTACTGCTGGGGGCCACGTGGCGTGGGAGAGTGTTAGGCTCCAGACAGGAGAAAGGGCATGAAATGCGGAGGGGTCAGCAGCAAGGAGAAGGAATCCACTTTCAATTTTGATCTTATTCCAGCTCCTTGGGAGGAGTAGTGATTGAGTTGGCAGCCAGAACAAGATGCAAAAAGCCAAAGCAGTGATTCTAGAGTTTCGGGGGAGTGACTGAAGCTTATCGGGGATTCCCATCTACTGAATGGAAAGCCGACAGGAAAGGAAGAAAACCCATCACTGAGCCCCCTGACATCCCCTAGGAGCCCTGAGAACATCTGTCTCGTTTAACCCTTAAAATCCTCCTGGGCAGAAAGGCTCTATTATCCCGTTTTAAAGACAGCGTGAAGTCACTTGCCCAAGGCCCCACAGCTACTCAGGGCCGGAAGGAGAACGACACCCACCATCCTGACTCTCTTTCCAGTGCCCTTCGGCTGCTCCACCATACAACCGCCCCTGGGTGTCCCAGAGCTTCCTCTCGGGTAAATACAGACTCTTACTTTTCCTGAAGTCTTGATTCCTTTTGCCAAGGAGGCATACACAATCACCCAAGCCAGGAAGAGGCAGAAGGCTAGTGGCCACCTGATCTCACCAGGATACTCAATCCCTGCAGAAATCTTCAGCACAAAGTACCTGCGAGGTGAAAGGAGAGAAGTGATGGGGGCAGGGTGGGTAAGGAAGGGGGCAGGGAAGGGAAGGAGGAGGTCAGGGAGGTGCCCATCTGCAGGCTTTCTCTTCCTGCAGAGCCAGGGAGCCCGGAACAAAATCCCAGCATCCCCCAGCCTCCCCACCAGGGGCCGGATCAGATCAGGTTGTGAGAGGTCTGCTGATCAGAGCTCCCACCCACAGCTGTCTGCGGTGAGACCAACTGAATTTACTCTGCTTTTAATTAATTATGGCCCTAAATGACTTACTGTATAGCACAGGGAACTCGTATTTTATAATAACCCATAAGGGAAAAGAATCTGAAAAAGAATATATATCTGTGTGTGTGTGTGTAACTGAATCACTGTGTAGTACACCTGAAATTAACATGAGGTGGTAATACACTACACTTCGACTTGAAAAAATTAATTATGGCCTTGGGCAGGCTCTGAACAAGACTACATTAGCTCCACCGTCATCAACAGCTGCCCCAGAGCAGTGTAACAAATCCAACAGCCTTGGGGGTCCTGGTGCAGCCCCCCTCCCCCAACAGGCATTACAGAGGTTGATTTTTTATATAAGAACACACCACTAACAGAAACTCTAAACTGCCAGATGATTTTGCATGTGCTTTTTTATATTGTTCTACTCTGTTATGAGAATGCATCCCAATAGATTTTTTATAACTTAAAAAAACAGTACAGAAAGATTATAAAAAGTGCTGCTGTGCATTTTGGTTCAGGTTGTGACGGGCCTGCCCCCGGGGCTGAGGTTGGCTGAAATGGAAACGCAGGGCTAGCTGGCCCTTCCTCAAGAAACATATTCAAAGACAGATGACCAGCGGCAAACGGAAGGGAGCTGGTACTCATCTGTAGTGGCTGCTGGCACCTGAAGCAGTCCCGGCCTGTCTGGCAACCCCTGAATCCCTGGACAGAGGGCAAATGGGCACCCTCACTTCTGGGAACAGGAGGCTGCATCAGGGACCATGAGTTATCATGACAGACAAAACAATCCCCTCAACTCTGCAACAATCAAGTCACAGAGCCGTGTGTGTGTGCAGGGGCGGGGGGTGGGGTGGGGTGGGGGGGGTTCTTTCTGTGACCTGAACCAAGGGCCAGCCAGCATCCAGACTCTGCAGCAAGGGTTCCCAACCTCCAGAATCTAATGTCTGATGATCTGAGGTGGAGTTGATGTACCAACTATAGAAATGAAGTGCACGACGCATGTTGTGCCCTTGAATCATCCTGAAAGCCTGTGCAAAAACTGTCTCCCACAAAACTGGTCTCTGGTTTCAAAAAGGTGGGGGACCACTGCTCTAGGGGGCTGCAGACACGACAGCCAAGTGTGCTGACCTGCTCGGGGAAGCCGTGGGGTCAGCACCCCTCCTGGTCTAGCTGGGGCCCCCTGGGCGCAAGGGTAGAGTAGAAGTCACCAAGCGTGGGACCAGCCTCAGCTCCCAAACCTCAGGGGCCGCATTTCCCAAGCACTGTAAAGGTCCCCCAGCCCGAGGTCCCCACCCCGCAATGGGTAGGCCATCTAATCAATGATTCCACAGCCTCTTGGCCTTCTCAACCACTCCATGGGTTAATCAGGGATGTTGGACGGGCCCAGAGAAGCTCTTGATAACAGTTCCTCTGGGAAACTAAGATGGTCCCAGAGGATTTGCAAAGCCACCAAAAGCAGATGGCAACCCACTCCAGTACTCTTGCCCAGAAAATCCCACGGACGGAGGAGCCTGGTAGGCTCCAGTCCCTGGGGTCGCAAAGAATCGGACACTACTGAGCGACTAAAGTTACTTTCTTTTCTTTTCTTTCTACAATACACATCACTGCCCAGGTGGCACTAGAGGTAAAGAACCCGCCTGCCAATGCAGGAGACAGAAATGATGACGACGTGGGTTTGACTCCTGGCTCGGGAAGATCCCCTGGAGGAGATCGACAATACACCTGACCACGTGGATTATGTGATCAGATTCCAGCCAACCACAGGGTCAGGCTCCTTTTTCAATGCTCAGGGTGAATCGAGGCCCACCCTCACTGATCGAGGTTATTTTTAAAGGGGATTTTTTTTTTTCTCATTCAGCCTAGCTGCCCCTTCTTTTCTACAGGGAATACTCATGTACCCTTGGAGTCCATACAGAAGAGGAAACTTGGAATAGGAATTCATGGTACTTGGGCAAACCAGCAGGGATATAATGGCCACTTCTTATCATCTAAGTAGAGGCTGCAAATAAGGGGCCCACTGACAGATGCATCTTATTTGACATCAGTGTTTCACTTTAACTGATTTGCTAACATTTAAAATGAGAGACATAAGAATTTGTATTTGATTTCCAGCGTCTCTTGTAAATTGGAAGCCCTGGTACACTGGCCCCGTGGGCAAGGAGGGTGCAGAGAGAGGCAGCCCATCCCTCAAGTCCACAGGTTGGATATTCACTAATTTTCTGGGTTTCTCTCGGAAAGTGTTTTTAAAAAATCTTACTTGAAATACTCTTCACTCCCACTGACAAACGTCTTATTGGCCTGGCTGGTGAAGTTAACCATTGTCAAGTTGGGATAGGCGGTCATGCAGAAAGTCGAGTTCTTGATCTGTATTTTGGGATGGTCATTGATCACACAGGAATCTGTTCAGGAGAGGACAGGATGAAAACACAGTGAAATCTGTACAGAAAATAGACACTTGTCTTTCTAGCAACTTAAAGACAGCAGCTAAAATATTTCCTAAATATTGGACAATCACTTTGGGAAGGTATTAACTGAGCAAAGCTGGATGCAGATGAACCCCAAAATTGTGTGTTACTCATCTCGGAGCCCCTGGTACCTGCTTCAACTGTGCCTGGTCCTGGTAACAGCAGCTCTTCTTTCCGGAGTGCTCTCTACATGCTAAGCACTTTACATGTGTTATCCGCCCTGAGGCTCACAGCAGCCTATGCTGTGGGTACCACTGCCTCCATCTTTAAGATGAGGGAAAAGGCTCAAAGAGGTTATTAGGTGATTCTACCAAAATCACACAGCTAACGAGAAACAGAAGCAGGATTCAAACCCAGATCCTTATGATTCCTCAAAGAATAAATGGCTTGTGGAAATGAATTTTAATCAGACATCAGCAAAGCTGAAGGGCTACTGCCACAGAAGACTCACTAATAAGCTCACTTTGAACCCACTGCCTGGCAAGGCAGCCAACAGACAGAGGTCCCCTAAATATGCGTGCCACGTGCTTCCTGCACGCTAACGTGGGCTCCTGAGTCTGCAGCAGGGCTTCTCAACTGGGGACGAATTTGTCCACCAGGGGCACTTGGCAAGGAGGACAGAGTTGTCCCTGTTCAGGGAACAGGGTGCGCCTGGCATCTAGTGGGCAGAGTCCAGGGATGCTGCTAATCATCCCACAATGCACAGGACAACCCCCACGACGGAGAATTATCCAGCCCCACATGTCAATAGTGTAGAGGCTGCGAACGCCTGACCTAGGCTGGGGTGGGGTCAGGGAACTAACCAGATGAGTCAGTGTGTCAGGCACCTTGCTGGAAGCTTTGTCAATTACCGTCTCATAAAAGCCTTCGAAAACCTGGGAGGTGCCTATGATTATCCTCCTTTTGCACAGGAAGAAACTGAAGTCCTTCTGATCATGTTACAATGTCTCTAAGGTCCCTTGATTGATATTTTAGATAGAGTCCACCAGGATTAATGCCAAAGGACATTTAATGAATAGAGATGTGAAAGAAACACTAACAACAATAAGTAACACTTAAACAGCACTTAGTGAAAGTCGCTCAGTCGTGTCCGACTCTTTGCAACCCCATGGACTACATGGTCCGTGGAATTCTCCAGGCCAGGATACTGGAGTGGGTAGCCTTTCCCTTCTCCAGGGGATCTCCCCGACCCAGGAATCAAACAGGGGTCTCCTGCAATACATGCGGATTCTTTACCAACTGAGCTATCAGGGAAGCCCTACAGAACAACACTAACACACAGCACTTAACCATGTACTATTTTAAAGGTCTTATATGTCTTAAATGTCTTAGCTAATTTAACTCGCATCTGCAAATAGAGAAACTGGGCACAGAGAAGGGCAGTTGCTTGCCAAGGTCACACAGCAGAATCAGCAGGCAAACAGTTACTCTCTCCTTGGAGGCCATGCTCTTAGCCACTCTACCAGGAAGCAGAGAGCAGGGAACATAAACTCAAACACCTTCAAGAGTCAGGCTGATGACACAAATGAGAAAGATATAAAATGGAGGGTACAAAGTTATGATAAACAGAGAGGACGCCAGAGGATGAGATGGCTGGATGGCATCACAACTCGATGGACGTGAATTTGAGTAAACTCCGGAAGTTGGTGATGGACAGGGAGGCCTGGTGTGCTGCAGTCCATGTGGTCGCAAAGAGTCAGACACGACTGAGCAACTGAACTGAACTGAAACAGAGAGCATGATCTTCCCTGTGTATCTGCAGATTGAATATCCTCGGATTCAATCGACTGCAGACTGAAATGTCAATGGAGGTTGGCTGGATACTGTTTTCGTTGTCCTACACCATTTTATATCCTGCACTGAACACCTGCAGACTTTGGTATCCGAAAGGGCTCTGGAACCAGTCCCATGAATATCAACCAATGATTGCACCAGCCAATCCTGCCGTGCTTTTCCAGGTGTTCTGATAAAAGATGCAGAAACCCTGGATATTTACTTGAAGTCTCTCCCTTTTAAAATATTGGAAATAAGGCCAAATTATCTTTAAACACAGTGGACCAAACAAACAAAAAACACATGCAGCCTAGATCTGGTGCATGGATTCCGAATGCACGTCCTCCATGGCACAGCAAAGTGGGAACTGTAGGTTCAGGAGTTCCACTAGCTCTGAGAGCTTGGACAGGTTCCTTTATCTGTCCAAGCCTCCGTTTTTTCTGATCATAAAGTGTCTAGTTTGAAGGCTGTTCCAAGAACCAAATTAAATGAGATAGATCATGAATGAAACCATCTCATGCAACACGTAGCACACAGCTGGACCAGATAAAATTTAGCCCTAATGCAAATGTCATTGTCACACCTTTTCATGGGGTGAGCATCTCTGATCCTCAACACTGTCTCTCAATTCCACTTGCCAGCCATAAAGCATCTAATGCCTCCCACACAACCTCTCTAGAATATCTGAGAAACCTGGATAAAATTTAAAGATGTAATAAGAACACCTTACCTCTGATTGATTCTTTAGACCACAGGTTTTCTAAACAGCAGTTTCTACTGACACTTAGGATCAGAAAATTCTCTTTGGTGGGGAGGCTGTCCTGAGTATTGCAAGGTATTAGCAACATCTCTGACCTCTGCCCACTACATGTCAGGAACATTTATCTTCCCCCTGCTCCACTTGTGACAACCAAAAATGTCTATGAACATTGCAAAATGCCTCCCCCAAAATCTCTGGGTTTCAGAAGCACCACTTTGAGAGTTCTCAAAACACCTTCTTTCTCAATATTATCTTCTTTGATCAAATAATAGTTTCAGGGGGATTCTGAGCTCAAAACTATCAACTGTTTACCGAGGAAGCATTTGTTTCCCCCAGCGGGGACCAGAATAAAGGCAATTAAAACACCATCCCTGTCCCTTTTCCTGTAAGCACAGAAGCTATTTCTCGCCCTCCTGCCAAAAAGTCCAGCCCTCTGTGATTGGAAGAGATCGTTAATGCACGGGCAAACTCCAAATCCCTTGCTTCCAAATCTGCCACAGAGGAACACGTGGGCAGCTTCCCTAGAGAGCGTCTCTGGGCGTATCTGGATTACCACTCACCGCCGCAGTGCAAGGTCACAGCGTCCCTGCGGCACTGCGGCCTCCTGCAATATCCCCTCTCACCACTGGGCGGCAGGAGCGCGCTTCCCAGCGCACTGCGTCTTCAGGTCCGCCAGCAAAGGAACGACGAGCCCTGCCGTCAACGAGCTCTGCCGCCCAACAACCCTGAACAAAGAACCGTGATAAGAATCGCGCTGAACTGGAAGCGGTTGGAAGGATTCTCTTTACTTGGGCAATTATGAATAAATGAGAGCACACGAAAGACTAGGTAGAAAAGGAATCGCTGAATTAAAGTTCTAATGCAAATTAAGCCATTCTAGAAATAGAAATAGTATTTATGCAATTCCTATTTTAGGTGACCCAGCTAGCTCCTAATTTCAAAAAACAGTCACTGGTCTCACTCAGCAGGGCATGGATTAGCCCTTCAACATTACAAATACCCAGAGGGTTGAATGTCCTTAAGGAAAACAGCCTCTTTCACAATCTACACCTTAGAAATGTGTGGCAAGCTGTACCAGGGGACTGACCCAGGGCAGGTAACAGGGTCCTGGCATCTAGTGATGAGGAGGGGTCCCAGGCAGTGTGTCCCTAGCAGAGCTCAGGGGCCATGGCATAAAGCCCTTCCTGCTGTAAGTGAAGGTCGTAATGGCCAGGGAATCTATCCCGCTTTCCTGGGACCAGCTGCCTGCTATCACAGGGTAGGATGGTTACGGGGTTATAAGAGAGTAGATGAGCTTGGAAGGTCATTTATGGAACACTGCACTAGGAGAGGGAGTTTTTCCACTTCCTAAACAAGGACTGTGAAGCCTGGCATGCTGCCGCCCATGGGGTTGCAAAGAAACAGATACGGATACGACTTAGTGACTGAACAACAAAGACAAGCCTCTGTCAGAATGGCCATTTGGGAGGCAGCCTGGGACATCACTGTCTGGACTCCCTTTATTTTATTTTTTTGGTGACACTGTGCAGCATGCAGGATCTTAGTTCCCTAACCAGGGATCGAACCCGTGCCCCCTGCATAGGAGCATGGAGTCTTAGCCAGTGGATCAGCATAGAAGTCCTTGAACTCCCATCTTGTCCAACAGAGAAATGGGGCTACAAAGTTGGCTATGTCTCTGCAAGTCATCCCCTTTTCTAAGTCACTTTAGGACGCCACAGGGTCAATACTTATGAAAAGGATAGCCTGTCCCTGGTCACGGAAAATGGTCAAGTTTACAAAGCCCAGCAAAGAACAGATGGAGGGGTTCCATTGAGAGAGGGGAAATTGAGACCTTCACTTTAAACAAAAAATTTTAAACTACAGGCTAAGAATGAGATAAGATCTTCTAAGCCTGTCCACATGCTTCCAGGAAATAGAATGAAAAATGTTCATTTCTCTCTCTGCTCAGAGCTTGCATCATTTTAATGGTTTGTATCATAAGGTGCTTTGCTATATAATGTCTTCACTCTGCCTTTCATGTTCCCTGGGATATTATGAGCCAGAAAAAAAAAAAAATTCCACAAAACCAGCAATGCCTGCACCCACATGCCTGGCCCAGACATTGTGTTCAGGGTTCTGTAAAAATACACACACACACACACACACACACACTACATAAATGTATATGTATACATATACATATATATTCTCCAACCATAAAATAAATACATGTCCCTGATAGAAAATTTAGGGAAAAAGAAAAAAAAGAATGGCTCCAAATCTACCAGGTAATGTGTGTGTGTCTCTTTCCTATATGTTTTCGACCAGCACATTATTGTTAGTAAAAACATAATTATACTATAAATCTGTATCCTGCCTTTACATTTAACATGATGTGCTGATGATTTCCCTGTTTTATGAATATTCATTTTTAAAGACTATGAAGTATTCTTTAGTCTTTAAAAATGCACTGTAATTTATTTGAGCCATGGAATTATTGAATTTTTGTTACTGTTTCCCATGTTTTCCTAGACTATAAATGTGACGACAGTGAACAATCTTGAACAGTCCTTACTTGTGTCTTTGATTTTCCTTTAACAGTAGATCCCCAGAAGTGGTATTACTAAGTCAAAACTACTGTTCAAATGAGCTTTCTTTTAAACTCCATAGAATCTCAGCTACAAACACCTGGACAGATGTCACTCTGCCGAGGCTGACAGAATAAAGCCTTCAGGAGCCCTGGATGAGCAGAGAATCAGGGGTCACTGAGACCCAAATCCTGGTGCTGGCTCTGCCTGGAGACATGTGACTGGATACTTCCACCCTCTGAGGCTTAGAGTCCACTTTGTCACCTGCAACATAGTGACCATGTCATCTGCCTCTTGGGACTCATAGCTTATTAGGAATAGCAGAGACATCGTTTATGAAGCTGCTGTGTAGGCTAAGGAGTGGTTAGGATCATGGCCTTGGGAGGCAGGCAAACTTGGGATCCAATCCTAGGTCTACCACAGAGCTAGCTTTATGAACTTGAGCTCTAGATTTTTCACCTATGAACTGGAAATAACAATTAAACCCATATGTTGGCTTGTTGTCCATCCTAACATTGGTAATATGAGTTATTAAAGAGTTTAACATGGTGGTTAATGAGTAGTAAGTGATGCTTGCTATTACTGTTAAGGCTTACTGTGTTGCATAAATACTAGTGCATATTGTTAGCAGAGGGAACAGTGTTTCTGAACTACCATCCGTCCCAAGCGACAGCTGCAAGACACCAATCACCATGACCCAAGAAGGCCCTGACAGAAGTGCCCAGGGAAGCTTCCCTGGAGGCTGGATCAAGGCAACAGCCCTCCCCGAGCGGGCGCTCCTTCAGAAAGTGACTTCTGCCCCAGACACAATCCTGGATGGACAGTCTGGGCACTGGGATGACTTGAGGCTTTTCTCCACTCCAGACCCCACGTCCTGGACAAGGCACTTTGCCAAAATGGCAACCAGTTTCAGGGATCCATTCCAGCAGCAGATTGTCAGTGATGAATCTGCGAGCAGCTAGCTTACTGAGTGGGGTTCTCTCAGGGGCTTTGCAAAGGTGGCTCTGAGCTGGTGGGGAGCACAGGGCGAGAAGGTGGGCACTCCAATCCAAATGTGGTTAAGGGAAGACTAATTAAGGGCTGTGGGCAAGAGCCAGCCTGGTGGTTCCTACTCCCGGGTGTGCCTGGGGAACTGTAAACATGCAGTTTTACAGATTACTAGGCTTCGTCCCCGGAGAGTCCAATTTACTTGGTCTGGACTCGACTCAAAGTGATGTCTTGATTTGCTAGTTCCCAGGTGATTCCCATGTGCAACAGCTTGGGCTGAGAACCACTGCTCCTAAATTTAGAGTTCATCCACATGGAGATTGTAAAGATGAAGGCACGGAAGCCCAGAGAGTCTAGAGGGGCACTTACTCCTGGTCATTCCGCTAGTGGGCCCCACACCAGCTGCTATTCAGTTGCTAAGTGGTGTTGGGTTCTTTGGGACCCCATGGACTGCATCATGTCAGGCCTCCCTGTACTTCACCATCTCTCCGAGTTGTTCAAATTCGTGTCCGTGAATGTCCCCACTCCAGGGAATCCCACACATCCTCATTCTGAGCTCTTCAGGTGCACTGGGCTCGAATTTGATGAGCATGTCTCTCCAGTGTCTATTCTCCTGCAATCTTGTCCAAAGGGTCGCCAGGTGGAGGCTGGATGTGTTGTGTGCATCCACTCACTGGTGTGTAAAAGCACTCCAGTGTGAGTTCCCGCCTTTAGGAATGTGCATCTCTGGGCGGGTGGTGGGGGCTGGTGGGCGCTGGGGAGGTGTTGTCTTTCTCTCTTACACACTCAAAGCATGTAAGTAACTTCCTCGTTCTGCAGCGTGTGGGCTGTCCAGGCAAAAGAGATGGGCTGGGGGACCGACACTGAGAGATACAGGATTCTGACTGCTTATGGGGAGTAACAGACATGCTGGGGAAAGAAGGAACTGCGTGCTGCTGGTGTTCATGAAAATGATCAGCACCTTCAAAGGCATCTGGTACTGGCACCTTCTATCTGTGCGCTTTCCAACTCGGATCACATCCTCCACTTCTTTTCTCCTTACAGCAATCCCATGAGGTAAGCAGATGAAGGATGCTGTTAGCATTTTTGTTTTTCAAATGAGGAAAAGTGAGACCCAGAGAGAAGTTACCTGACGCAAACGCACATACCACCAGGGGCAAAACGCCTTACGCACCGGAAGCCTTGCCAGCCACTCTGCCCTGCCCCTCTGCACTGCCACACTTTTGCCCTTGATCTAACAAACTGATGGTTCCCCCAAGCCTCAGAGTATTTCAGGTCTGAATGAGTGCTCCCCAGGAACACTCCCTGCCTCCCCAGACAGCCTTCCCTGTCCTAGGCACTTCGCTACGTCCCGTTCTATCTGAGGTTTGTAGGTCAAGCGTCTGTTCTCATGTGTTTACCTCATGTTCTGGGCAGCACCGTGTGAAGTGTGCACCCAGGCTCACACGCCTCACTCTCCTAGATGCTAGACCTCGTTGCTTTACAGACCATGCGCATGAGTCACCGGGGGACACCACTCTAGCCAAATCTAGTAAGTCAGACTACTTGGTGGACTTGTAATTCTACATTTTCAACAAAGACTCCAAACTATTCATGAGCAAACAGAAATTTGATTACCCAGCCTAGGCCATGAGTTCCTTAAATATTAGAATTAACCATATTCGAGGGTGGTTTTCATCTCTGTACCCCCAGCATCTAGTATAGAGCCTGCAAACATAATAGGTGCTCAGTTCATCCTCCCTGAATGAATGAACGATTCGCCAGCTGCAGGTGCATCCAAACTTACCTAATAAAAGTTTGGTTTTGTCTTTGCATTCTGGCGTGTTCCAAGGGTTGTTGCAGGAGCCCCAGGGCAGCACAGACACAAAGGAGGCAAACAGGTAGAAAAGTGTGTAGCAAATAATCACATTGTAGTATATGGCTATTAGGACGGAGATGATCAGCATTGCGATGCCACAGCCTGTGGAAGCAGAAGGTTCAGGGATTCGTTTCCTCCAGATTCCTGTGGAATCCTTAACGGTTGGGTGCAGGGGAGGGGAATGTGGGTGCTGGCTGCCTCTTACAGATGGACACATTAATAGTGGAATAGACTCTGTGTCTACCAGGGACATTGAGACATTCTGCCAGGAACAGGGTGATGCCAGAGATGATCTTGGGCCATTCTTCAGAGGGCCCCAGTGGTGAAACTGATCAAATAGGAAGGAAGGAGTGGGTTCTCCCAATCACAGAAGCAGGTCTCACTCCCTGGGGCCTTTTTGTGCCAGAGAGGGCAGGGAAGGGCTGAGGCAGCTGGGAAGCAGGGAGCACTCACCTTGCAGGGCTGGGATGGCCTTCCACACAGACACCGGCCCCTGGCTGGCAAACTGGCCCAGGGACACCTCTAGGAAGAAGATGGGCAACCCTGCCAGAGCCAGCATCATCAGGTAAGGGATGAGGAAAGCACCTTGGAAAGAGAGAGTGGGAGGTGAGAGCTCAGAGAGGCCTAGGCGGGCAGGCTCCATCCTCCACCTCAGAGCGAGCTCCCTGCCTTCTCCAGGAAGCTTTTGATATTCCAGCTCAACTGCAAGCACCCAGGGACTTACAGGAGCCATCCTCTAAACAACGCCAGGGTACCCTGCAACCACACTAGTTTTTTCAATCCCCATTGGATGGGTCGTTGAGGGTTGCATGCTGAGTGTGCTTTATTCTTTTCTTTTTCTTAGTCTAGTACTTCAATGTCCCCAAATTAAGCCCTTCCTTCCAATGTTCAACAAATCCACACTTCTGATCCACTGCTGGACTCCGATTTGGTGAAATCTCATTGGCATCCCAGCTCTCCAAATCTGCTAAGCTAGACTGCAGGGGCTCTCGACTGGAGTCACCTGCACACCTTCTACCAACCAGATGAGTGGTAGGGACATCCTTTCCCCCCACCTCAGCCTTCACACAGATCTTCACTTCCTTCTCCAAGTGAGAAGTCCCTTCCATCCTTCAAGGTCAGCTCAAATGCCTCCTCCTCCAGGAAGTCTCCCTTCTCTACCCTCCCACAGCACCTCCCCTCCCAACACCAGGTACTTGATAATATTTATGTGGGTGTCTTATCTAGACTGTGGGCTTCCGATGATGTTGATCCTTCCTCTCTGTTCTCTAGAATGCCCAGGCCAGGGCTCTGGGAGCTGGCAGGTCTACAGAGACTGGCTGAGGGTTCCTGGGGGTTCTTCATCCTCAAGGATTCTTTGGGGTTGTTTGGTAGGAGCTTGGGGAATAGCCATGATCTTTGAAAAGGTCTGGACCAGGGAGGGCTGTTACATAGTCAGAACCAATTTGGGGACTCATGACACCAGAGCCCAGAACACTGGGCTCCACAGAAGGAAAGCTGATCTTTCTGTTGTCAGTTCCTCCTGCTGGAAGGGCCTTCCCTGCCAGGGCCTCTCCAGAGGAGGAAGGCCAGGGACTGCTGGGGAGTAAAACCAAGGCTCTTGCTTTATCCTCTCCTGAACGATGTGGATCGTGCAACCCTTCTCTTTTGTTCCTGGGAGGGAGGAAGCAAGCGAGCCCTCCACCCACTCCCCTCCATCCCTTTGAAGGAGCTGGAGCCATAGTGCTTGCGGAAGAGGTTGCCTTCCCTCTTGGTGGCCGGACTCAACTCCCCATGCAGCCGGGCACTTTGTTTGTTTCAGATCGTGGGTGAGTAAAGGGCGAGTAAAGCTCGTCCAGCACAGCCTCTGGCTGCAAAGCTGCCGTGCTCCCTGGACTGGAACTCCCTCCCTCACCCACCCTGGCTGTCCGCCCCCTTTTCTGGCACTGGAAACTTAATCACAGCACCCTGGTCTGGGGACTCCCTGCAGAGAACCAAGTGAAACACAGCTGGGGCGGCAGTCTGTGTGTGACCAGCTTGCGTTCTTCTGTTTCCAGGGCCCCCCTCCCTGATCGTAACTGCCCTGCCCTCCTCATAAATACTTGTCAACAGTGTCCTAATTTGGAATCAGGGGGAGGGGTGTTAACATATTTTTCCGTTTTCATCATGTGCCTGCACCTGTCTCTCCTCCCCGTACCTGGAGAGCTCACCCAGAGACAAAAAAAAAAAAACAAAGAAAGATACAAAACCCAAACCCTTAAGCTGCCTAACCCGATGGGGTGAGGGGCACATTTTTTATCTCCTTGGTCCAGTTGAGAAGCTGTGAAAGAGCAACCGAGGTGCAAATTCCTATTTGTAAAGGGGGCTTGGCTTAGCCCCTCCCTGTGGTGCCTCAGTGTGGCCAGGGCAAGCAAAGGGGACCCTGGATGTGCCGGGTCCCTCCTCGGTGGGTGCAGGAGAGGCTCAATGGATCCTAGAGACCTGGCAGCTGGCACGTGAGTGACTGGCGCCCACCCCATTTTAGAAACGGTTTTCCTTCCACCCAATGAGGACAAATGCAACGGAAACCGTTTTTGTTAAAGTCAAAATAAGCCCTGCTTGCTCCCAAGAGGACGGATCTGTGTGAGCACTTCCACTGGATTCTCAAGAGCACAGCCCCCGCCGCCCTGCGAGCCCACCTCCTGGCTCGCCTGCATCCGGTCCTCTGCACGACCCAAGTGCCCAGCAGGCTCGAGTTTCCAGGTTACTATCTTACCACGTACTTAATTCCATGTCCAGGACGGCACAGCTCCTGGCTCTAAAACTATTCACGTGCGAGGAGGGCATCGGGTACTGAAATACTTGTGGGCTAAATTAGGTTTATTTGAACTCGCCTGCATCAGTGTTTACCTGAATCAGGACCCAGCCTCCCAAGTAGACAATGGGGCCTCATGGAAACCCATCTCTCCCCTGAGCTCCATCTCCAGATAAAAGCCTCCTGGATCTAGTACCAACCAGATATGGTAGCTCCTGCTGTCCGGCTTCCCACAGATGCCTACACGGGATGGAGCTGGAATGTGAAGGGCCTGCCCAGAGCCTCCTCTCTCAGCCCGAGTCCCCAGATTCTGTATCTCCTTCTCTGTGTCCCCCGCCAACCCAAAGTGCCCGCCCCGCCGCGGGGGGAAAGAGCGGAAAAGCCATACCTCCCCCGTTCTGGAAGGCCAGGTAGGGAAACCTCCAGACATTGCCCAGCCCCACTGCATACCCCACCATGGACAGGATGAAGTCCAGTTTGCTGGACCAGTTCCCTCGGGCCTTATTCTCATCCCCTTGCTCGTCCTCCTGGGGGCGGAAAAGCACATTGTCGGATCACAGCCCTAGGTAGGTCGGCAGGCAGGTCCCATTCCACCCCTCCATCCCTCCCCACTGAAAGCTGAAGGTCCTTCCCAGCAAGCAGGCCCCCACTTTTCACACGAGGATGCATCGGCAGGCAGGGCCCTGACCCCTCAACCCTGCACGCTTTCAGCAGGCAGGCTCCCAATTCTGATGTGAAGATCCATCTTCAAGAGACTCTTGAACCCCCTCTTTCCCCAAATCCCGCAGTCAAGTCACACCAGCAAGCAGCTTTCCCCAAACCTTGAACCTGTAGGTTGATTGCAAGCAGATCCCTCCATCCCTAACCCCTGACCAAGAGTTCCTTTGGCAAGCAGGCCCCAGTATCATGCCTAGGGTCCCCAGCAAGCAGGTTCCTAAACATCCCCTACCTCCCCAAATTCCTCAACACACCCCCTCTCTCTCCCTCTCTCTCTCTCTATTTTTTTTTTTTTTTTTTGGACTCCATGCTAAGGCCAGAAAGAGAGCTGCAATGCCTGAAGCCAGCCAGAGCCCCTGCATCACTCTCTCCAAAGCCTACAGGCAGAAGCTGCCTCTCAGCTCATTAAAGGGGCACCTTTCAGCTCTAGGGAAAGGGAGGTGGGAAGGAGGGAGCTTTAGGGGTGAAACAAGAGGGGGACAGAGAAACAGACATGGAAAGAGACAGGACATCAAAAACCTTGAGTTCTGGTCTACACTTTATCCTACCCAGCTGGATAACCCCAGGCAAGCCACTGGCTCTCTTGGAGCTTCTGTGTCCCCATCTGAAAACTGAGGGGTTCAGGATCACAGTCTCCCGAGGCACCCTCCCACTCCTGCAGTCTATGGGTTTGGGGGGCTCACCTCTCCAAGCACACACTAAGATGCTCTATTAGGGCACTCCCTAGTTCTGGAATGTCTTACTGCAAAGCAGAAAGAAAAACTGCAAATAAACTCAGAAAGTGTTCAGGACACCTGGACATGACACAGAGCTTCCAGGGACCTGAGCCCTGGTCCTTCTCAGTCACCGTCTCCCTCCTCCGTTACCCTCCACCTCCTATTCTAGCATTCTGGCCTGTCCACACTGTTCCACAGGCCATGGAGGATAAAGAAGCAGCTGGCAAGATGGGAAGGAGGCTGGGGGAGAGAGGAGGAGGGGCAAGGTAAGTGGCAGAAAGAGGAGAATCAGAAAGATGGGCAGAGCTGAAAATAGGTAAGGGCAGAGCCTGATCTACACTGACCATCTTTAATATCCCCCGCTACACACCTCCCACACACATACCATCTCCAGCTCCCTCCCCCTTCGATTCTTCCAGGACTAGAAAGGGTGGGAGTTCTGGCTCCTTTTGCCGCAGTGCGGAGGTTAAGCAAGACGTGTGAGACAAATCTTCTGCCTCCACCTGGGGTCACACTCTTGGGCACATGCTGTCACAGGCAGTTAATGCACACAATGAAACCCTCCAGAGGTTCACCCCAAGAGTAAGGGCGAGTGGGAAAGCCTAAGCTTACATCCATTTCTAGTTATTTTAACAGCTGAGCTCTTGCTGTGTGGATAAGTGTGTGTGTGTGTGTGAGTCTACAAACACTAGAGTAACTAAGAAGGGCTACATAAACCCTAGATCTCACACAGGGAGATGTGTGGGTTCAAGAACCCACCCCACCCCCCACCCCCCACCCCCACTGGATACACAAGCTTAGCCCTTGAGCTAAGAGGAGAGGAGGCTGTGGAGAGGCACACAGTGGGAAAGGAAGAGCTGAAGTCTATGAAACAGGATAGAAGGAAGAAATCAGAGAAGGAGGGGAGAGACTGAGGGAGTGGGAGAAGACAAAAGCCCATATGGGAGGGGGGCCACCAGCAACAGCTGCCTCCTTCCCCACTCAGGACTGGGATTTGCTTTGTGAGTTTTTCATGCCTCTGGCTGAACCTAAAGGATCAAATGCACAGGTGAATCCAGGTTTGTAGGGCCTGGAGCTTATACAATTGAGAGGAGTACTCTAAGAAAAATATATACGCGAAATTTGGTACAGGTTTTGGAAAAGATAGGCTCTGAGGCTTAAACTTCAGTAGCAGCCTCATAGAAACCACCTATCAAAGGAGTTATCACGATTATTGTAACTTGCAGTACAAAGCCCACAGGACTAAACCATCATTCCTCCCTTCCCCTCCGCCCAGGTTTTTCTCTGCATTTTCTTCTCCTTTTTAAATTAAGTTAAAAAAAAAATAAAAAAAGATCCAGTGGTTAGCAAGAGGGGGAGTCCTGTCTGCAGAAAGGGGTAAGAATCTAACCGCCTCAACTGCATGATGAGTGTGCACCTGGATGGCCGCTACCACTGAGGCTGGGAAGGAGCAGATAGTGGCAGCTCCCGAGGTCTCGAGCCCTCTGGCAGGGTTGCGGCAGCCCTCCTGCCCCGAACTAGCGACCCCTCAGCGCAGTGCGAGTTTCCGAAGCCCCAAAGCTGCCTCCCGCATCCATCACCTGGCACTGCCAACCGGTCTCCCCATCAGCACACGTGCACCCGCTTGGGCCTGGCTCGCCTCTCCCGCGGCTGGGGAGCAGGAGGCGGCGCGGCTCCAGCCCGACCTGCTTACCTGGGTGGCAGCGGTGGCCACGCTGCCCGGGAGCACGGACGTGATTCCATCCGTGCCCAACACCACGGTGCTCTGGCTCATATTCACCCAGCCTACGGCCGGGGTATTGTTCCGCTCCAGGGTGCCCTTCCCCACACTCACATTCGCATCCCCCTCCAGGCCCCGCAGGGCCGGAATCTTACAAGGCAGCGCGTTGCCGGGCCCGGCTCCCCCTGAAGGAGGGGCGGTATGGGCACCGTGCGCCTCGTTCCAGTCCCGCAGAGCCGCCGAGGCCGCCGGCGCCCGCGGGCTACTCAGTTTGCAAGCACCCGCTCCTCCGGGCCGCTCGGCCTCGCAGGCTCGCGCCTCGGGGGCATGGAAAGTTTGTGCGCCGGTGGAAGCGGACCTGGGCACACGCGGCGGCGGCGCGGCGGTGGCCGCGGGAAGCTCCTGCTCCGGGCTCGTCCTGGGTGCGCACGGGCCATCGTGGTGGCCCGGGGGCACCGCGGCCTCCAGGCTGTTGGCTGGTTGTTTATTCATTTCCTTGGGAGCACTGCAATCCTGCGAACACAACGTGAAGTTCGTGCAAAACAAGTCATGGCAGCCTTAAAAAATACCTGTATCCACATACAGAGACGTTCACAACTCAGATCCAGAAAGAAGATCCAGGGAACAAATTGGAATCTGGACTTTTTTTTTTTTTTTTCCTTCTCCAAGAAAAACTGTAATCAGTATTTCTCAATCTGTCTCCCCGATAACTAGATGGCATAAGGAAGCTAATATTCTCCTCCCTAATAGAAGGTGAACTAAAAAAAGATGCAGAAGTGTTTTTTGGAAGGGGGGAGAAGAGGAGGGTGGAAATAGCCCTACAGCCATGAGCTCCTTGCCTTCTTTGGATTTCACATCATGGCTTTGGGTGCCCACGGTCCCCATCACCATTGTAGAAAGATTCTTTAATTTTCCGCCCCATTTCCTTTGTCATTCAACAATGCACATTTGCTGCTTTTTTTTTTTTTTTTTAATAAGCGATAGACAAGCTGTGGCCCAAAAGCTGATGCCCTGGCACCTGCAAGTGTCTGAGCCCAAATCTGTTATGTGAATCCCAGCGATCCAAAAACTACCCACACCTGCCAGGTAGTAAAGGCAAAGATAAGGAAAACGACCAAACAGTAACAACAACCCCGCAAGAACAACAATAAGCCAGATTTAAAACACAAGACAGTAACCAGGTTTATTTTACACAGCCTACATTCACTTCTAGATTCCTAGATATGCAAAAGAACCTGAGAAGATTTTTGGTCCTCCCCACTCCCCCAAGAATACCTATTCACAAGAGTTTAATACCCATGCCCCTATACTGGCTTAGGAACTGAAACTCAGGACTACTAATTTTCACTTGCTTTCTCCCAATTGAGAATGCAAATAACTGCCAGCAATATATATTTTTTTCATGCACTTTCTCTCTTCATGTTATCTTTCAGGGCTTCATAAATATTCGTACCACCAATTACTATTATACTGTGAGAATAATCATATTACCTTCACCTCAGCCATATCTAACCTTCTTGCACAAATGCACAGGTCAGAACTCTTTAATTTGCACCAAATTAAGTATCTCAGCTCCAGCCAGCATTCTTATCTCAGTAGCCTCTAGTACCCGGTGGCTCTTTTCAGTATTGGCACCTGGCTTTTCAGCACCAAGGACAGTTCCCAGACTAGCCGGATTGGGAGACACTTCCAACCTCTTAGCTCCAGCGCCTCAGAAACCTCTTTCCCACCCCTAGGTGATGCTCAGAACTATAATGTACCTATGGTTGTCTTCCCTTTGCCTTTCAGAATATATAGAACATTTCACAAAGAAATATCCAAAACGAATCTGCCCTTCGTACCCTCGCAGCCCCCTTTCCTCTTAAAAGAACAAAAGCAAACACTCACCATGTCTGAAACAGGCAACAGACTCAATGAGTAGAGAGTGAGACCAGCTATTGACAAGACTGGGTTTGGCTCCAGCAAGAGAGGCGCTTTCTATATCTCCTTGGGAAAGGCCGGGTTTGCGTCAGTGCAAAGCAAGGTGCCCTTCGTTTGACATTTTCTTGATAATACAAGTTTGATAAATCATTACCCCCTTGGATTCGAGTTTTAAAGGGACATCAGCTGAGAGTACGCTGGCCAGTTGTCACTCAGGCGGGAGGGGGCTGCGTGTTCGGCGTGACTCATGTGGGTCTGATTACTAAACCGAAGCCGGCGGGAGGGGATGACAGTTTTCCTCCTCCTAATTAAGGGAAACATGGGAGGGACACGTCCCACTGCACCCAAGCCGAGGCGCAGCCACCAATGGATCGGATTGGGCTGCCGAGGTAGGCGTAGGGGAAGGAGTTAAATCACTGTCGTGTTTCCTTCTTTCTCCTCGGCTAGATCCCCTTGCCACCTCTCCAAACCTGCAGGAAGAAGATTCCGCAGTATTACGCTACAGAGATCGAGGGTCTGCATGAAGCACCACAGCCCTGCAATGGCTGTGCACAGGGCCCCTGCATTTAAAAGGCTGTACCAACCTTGCCTGTACCTGACTCCAGATTCCCAACCTCTCTGTCAACTAGTGTTGGGGGAATCCTTAAAAAATAGGTCTTTGCTTAAAAACTTGAGGTCTAGTGTTTGCATTTCTACGTTATCTCCATGAACGCAATCAAGAGACATTCCTAAGTAAAATTAGCATTATTCTTATGGCATGTTTTAAGCTCCTCTGACAATATTATAGAGAAATAAAAAAAGAAATTATCTCCAACACTGATCTGGTTCTTAGGTCACTTTGAAAGTCAAAGGAACTCCATTCTTTCTTCCTGTCCCTGTTGATAAAAATCCACCACAGGCAGGGAATGACTCACAGGTGTAATAGACCCTCCAAATCACCATCCGCGGCAGCTGGGCGGCAGGGCTGGCCCTCTGGGTGCCAGCAGAGGACGTCCTACCATACTGAGGCTAGGGTGGCCTCGGTCAGAAAAAAAGACGGGCTTTCCTGCTGGTATAAAGCAATGACTGCAATCATAAGACAGGAAAGACACCTTTACAAAAGGGATGGTTTGGAGACTGGCAGGGGGATCGTAGCAAACGCTTCCCCTCTGGCCGAGCCGGTTCAGGGAACTACAGGCCTTGGAAACGGGGAGCTCCTCAAAGCATTCTGTCCCTACCATGCTGCCCGCAGCCGTGCCCACTGCCTCGGGGTCGGCGGCGTCGCAGTCGACTGGGCTGTCCCCAAGCGGCGTGAGGACAATGCCGCGGCGCCCGCAGGCGAGGCTGCGGCGGCAGATTGCGGTGGGCGCCCAGGGCCTTCCTGCCGGGTCCCTCCCGCCTCCTTCCGAGCCGCGCCAGTGCACGCGGATGCCTCAGCTCACTGGCTCTGCCCCTCCAAGAGCAGCCGGCTAGGGACCTATGGTCTGCTGGATGATGGAAGGGGGAGAGGTTCCCTGAAGTGCCATTCCTCCTCAAGTTTCCTGGGGGCGGGGGGAGCTTCAGGCCTCTTTCCATTGTAGTTTTGATTGAACATTTATTAAGCTCTCAACATTGAACAATCGTTCAAGGGCTTTCCATGAATGGACTTTTCCATTTAGCTTCAAAAACAGTTTTTGAGAAACTCCCAGTTAGAAAGCGGGAGACGGAGGCTCAGAAAGTCACCTTCGAATCCTGGAGTCTTCCCAACCCTCCCACAAGGCCGTCTGGGGGCCCGATGGCGCTTTCCAAGAGGGAAACCCAGCTAGGTGGCAGAGAGGGGAAGAAGGCAAGTGGAGTGGGACTGTGGTGGGCTCTCGCTGCAGGAGGGTGAGAAGAGCAGGTGAGGCCAGGAATCCCACATGGGGCGCTTGCTTCGACCCTGGCGGGATCGTGGAAACACCCTGGACTCGCTTGGACTCCCGGAGCCACGGGGAAATCCAGTGGGCCCTGCCAGGCGCTTCTTCCCAAACAGTCCGCAAAGAGTCAAAGCAGGATTCGAGAACTTAGGTAAAGGGCAGGCAAGGCAGCCCCGAATTTCTGCGCCAGGATGCGCACCCTTAGATCCGGGTAGGCCTCGCCCTCCCGGCCCTGGGCTGACTTCCAAAAGACAGTCGCGACTTCGAAGTCAGTTTTCGCAATCTGCACTCGAGCCGCCCCCGCCAAGTACCAGGTGCCAACGCACGGACGCTCCGGGGCGCACAGACGTCCCGGCCCGGGCGGGAGAGAGGAAAGTGCGCAGAGGCGGAGGCGTGCTGCTGTCCTGCCGCCCCGAGCCCTGGCTCAGCCCCCCACCCCCGGGTCTGACGTTTCCTCCGCAGGCCCTCCCCGGCCAAGTGCGCACTCGGTTCCCCCGCGTGGGGCCCGACGTGCGTCAGGCCCTTTGGAGGTGGTTGAAGCGGAGGCTGCAGGGCGTTAGCGGAGGCGCTGCTTTGGCTTCCCCACCTCCTCCCCTTCTAGTGGCTAGATCCTGCAGAGGAGGGGCCGCGTGGAGAGGGGAGGAGAAGTGCGGAGCGGGGAGACCTAGATGGGTCGATCTGAAGTCGACTCGGGTGTGGAGTGGCGGGCATCAGCCTAGCAGCAGGGCAGGGGTGCAAGGGCTGGGGAGAGCGCGGGGCGGGGGCGCGGGGTGGGGGGAGTGGGGAGGCGGGCAGCGCCGATGAGGGAGACGCAGTATTAAAATACGAGAAGGCTCCGGTCTTGCCATTGCGGGCCTCCATCCCCCGCCCTCTGCCGCCGCCTGTTTGGAGTGATAATCTGGCTCTGAGCACCGCCGCCGAGCAGGCCGTAAATCCGCATCAGCCATTCGGTCGGAATTAGCCAGTCACTATGGCCTTAATTACTTTGTCAAAGATGAAAAATAGTAATTGATTTTGCCCTCGATCGCTCTGCTCCCCCTCCTCCTCTTGCAGTTAAGCAAATAAATAGCTATTTTTTTGAAAACTCGTGTCCACCCGGCGGAATGTGGAGATGGGGAGGGGGCAGAATTTAGTGAAAAAGAGGCCATCCAGTAGCAGCCCTGACGCCAGCACTTGTATCAATCGCAGGGGGCAAACTGGGACCCAGGCAGGGGAGGACTAGGAGCTCAGCCTTTCGCATTCAAGATGCTGCCTTCAATGGCGCTAGAGGAGGAAAGAAAAGGGAGAGGAAGCGGCGTTTAACAAGCCCTGGCTCTGGTGTTAGCCTGGGGCTTGCAGTGCCAGCTTCCTCACGTCCGCAGGGCAGCAGGTGACAAACAGCTGCCCGGCCAGTTTGACAGAACGGCGAAGAAACCTGCCTAAGGTCAGAGCGCAGAGCCAGAATCTGAGCCCACGTCAGTGCTGACTCTGGCCCATTGTCTGTATCTATGTTCAGATGATTTTGCTATGAGCCACAGAGACCTCAAACTTGTATAGATGACAGGTGCATGGACTCGGTGCGGGTTTCGGGTGACAGTGACAAAGCAGTAGCAAAGCTGTGCGGTATTTTTGTCCCTCTTGTCTGCTATCGCCCGGTTCTACTGGAGTGTTGTTCTCTGTTAAGAATGTGGGCTCTGCCAGACACACTGCACCACCTCCTGGCTCTGTGACCTTAGGGAGAAATTCTCAATCTGTAAAATGAGGATAATAAGAATATGTATTAACCTCCCTAAAGGGTTGTTTGTGGATTAAATGGAAGTATGCCTGTGAAGTACCTACACTGAGGCTGGATGCCTGGTATTCTTTCAGTAAGCAATGGTTGTTTTCCAGACTTCAAGAATTATCTGTTTGAAGCCCCTTAGATTTAACAAATAAATCTTTCTTTGATTGAAGCCCCTTAGATCTAGCAAATAAATCCAGTTCTTTCTCCCTGGGCCAGAAGATTCACTGTTGGTATAAACGCACAGAATATAAAGCCTAACAAGGAAGATAATCCCTGTGCAACACTTGGCCTCCTCAGTCAGTGCTGTGGTCACATGACAATCAAGTATTTACCTCATTAAAAGACAATTGAGAACATCCTGAGAAAGTACTCAAACACAGTGCCTCCTCTGCTCGGAGTGTGTCCTGCTTAGGTTAAGGCACATCTCAACGTACTCAGCAGAACCTTAGATCACTGTAATCAGCTTCACTGTCCAGTTCTCCCTTGAACCTTGGGTATCAGGGGGACACCGACTAATCAGGGTATGCCTCCCTCACCATACCATTTCAGAGGAGTCTGTAAGTAAGTAGTCTGTGTGTAAAATGTAGGTCCAAAATAACAAGACTCAGACAGGCAGGACGCTTGTTCCTGAGTCAGCAATAGTGGTCGTTTTCAGTTCACTGCAGCAAAACGCAGGACAGTGGGTGCAGGCGCAGAAGCAGAGAAGTTTAAAACAAGATGCAGAGGATGTTCAAGGTCATCTGTAGTCCCATATGTCTGCTTTACAGTGAGGAAATGGAGGTTCAGGGAGGAGAAGTGAGTGTTCAAGGTCACATGCAAATTAAGAAACAAAGTCTAGCATCATCTCTTTTTTTTTTTTTTTTTTAGGATAAAAAACATCCACATTAGATCCATAGTATGTCTAAAGCATGAAATGATTTTGTAGCCTTGAAAAGAATGGTTTAGAGCCATACAGTTGGTTTGAACAGATTCTTATGAGGTGTTAAATAAGAATGGCAGATACACTAAAATGTGTATATCATTCCTGTGTGTGTGTGCGTGTCTGTCTGTCTTCCAGTAAAATGTGGAAGCACACACACTATGTGGTACCTAGGATTACTGGTGGGCAGTGTGGGCATTGACATGAACAGAGAGGAGAGGGCAAGGCGTGAAAAAAAAAGGAAGAAAAGGAAAAGACTATACTTTGAAAAAATGGTTGTAATGATCATATGTATAAATTTGTTAAAATGTATATAAACAAATTTTAAAAGAAAAAAATTTAGTACTAAAACCTACTGCTTTAATTAATGAGACTATTCACCAGGCTACTTTCATTAGGAAGTATTAAGCCTACATCTATTTGACTGTCTTTCTCTGAGGAGTAGAACTCAGAAAAATGAATTCAGTTAATTAAGGATCTCAGCTACAGATATTTGGCTAATCCTCCTTCCTAAAGTCCTGCTGTTTGTCTCCTAGCTCTGCTGGGCTGGAACCAGGGTCTAATCAAAACCTTTAGGGGACATAGTTTTGGAAAATATGATGATTTTCTGCTCACCTACCCCCATTCTTGCAATGTCCATTAAGCTATAAGATAATTTAAACTCAAACAACACTAAACTGAAATTTTCTGATTTCTTATTCCATAATGACATTGATATTTTTCTGAATAACAACATATTCACTTCTTTCCCCTGCCTCCCCACACTCCCCTCCTTTTTTAAATCATTCTTTTGGTAGACCTGCTTTGTGAAAAGTATGTAAGTGTTAGTTGCTCAGTCATTTCCACCTCTGTTCGATCCCATGGACTGTAGCCCACCAGGCTCCACCATCCATGGGATTTCCCAGGCAAGAATACTGGAGTGGGTAGCCATTCCCTTCTCGAGGGGCTCTTCCTGACCCAGGGATCAAACCCGGGTCTCCCACACTGCAGGCAGATGCTTTACCTTCTGAGCCGTCAGGGAAGCCCTAAGACCTACTTTAATGGTTGCATATGTTTGGGATAACTACTTAGTAATCAATATCCAAGTTTAAGTCTTCTATGTTTATTCTGCTTTAAGTTCCCAACCAAAGTTCGGGAAACACGTTTTGAAAGAGATCAGGTCTCAAATATATTCACTATTAGAAAAAGAAATTTTCTAATACATGCAGTGGGCTTCTCTGGTGGCTCAGACAATAAAGAATCTGCCTGCAATGTGGGAGACTCAAGTTCAATTCCTGGGTCAGGAAGATCTCCTACAGAAGGAAATGGAAACCCACTCTAGTATTCTTTCCTGGAGAATTACATGGACAGAGGAGTCCGGGGGCTACAGTCCATGGGTCGCAAAGAGTCAAACACGACTGAGCAACTAACACTTCACTTCAATGCATGGGACAAGAGAACTGACATTTTATTAAATGCTAGTGAAGAAGAGTCTTATTTCTTTCTTTCTTGAATGTCCCTATTTCCCCTGGCCTTCTGTTTCTGTCCTAATTAGTGGGGATGGTGGGAGGGCGGTGAGATTTGAGTTCAATGTCATGCAAACCTAGCAGGAATTCCCACAAGTAGAGCAGAACAGATGTTGGGAAGCTTTACTGTACAGGCAGTTGATGGAGTTAACTCAAGGCTATTGAGTCAAATCTGAGCAAGGTTCAGAAAGACACAATGGTGAGGACAGTGGCCCAGAAAGTGGGGCGTTGAAAATTCAAGATCTTTTACACCAGTGGGAGCTGCCAGGTAGCATAGATAGGTTTCTGAACCTTAGATTTTGTCATTTGGTAGTGCCCTTGTAAATCAGGCCTAGGGGACATGGACATTGGCACTAAATTTGGTTCTCTTGGTTCTAGTAATCTACAGCATTTGATATGGTATGAGATCATATCGAACAATGGCCTGGAAGAGTTTAACTCAGTCTTTGTCTATCTTTGATAGACAACTCAGAGTTCATTAATCATGATGATATTTGTCCCCTGGGATGTCACCATTAGGGCTTAGAAATGACCCATGATAGTTTAAAACTAAACTCATGGAGTCTGCATTCCACTACAGAATGTTTCTATGTTCTATTTAAGCCTATTTCTGGGTGGGGTTAACATGATATGCTCCGTGGTGTCACTCTTTGCGACCCCATGGACTGTAGCCTAGCTGGCTCCTCCATCCGTCCATGGGATTTTCCAGGCAAGAGTCCTGGAATGGGTTGCCATTTCCTTCCCCAACAGTGAAAATAGGGCTTTAGAATTAGCTGAGTCAGAAGTTGGAATCCAAGTTAAGCTACTTACTAGCTGTGTGTTCTTGGGCAGTTACTTATCCTTCAAGTCTTGCTTTCCTTTTTAGTAAAATGTAGTAATTAAATGCGGGGAAGGCCATGGCACCCCACCCCAGTACTTTTGCCTGGAAAATCCCATGGACGGAGGAGCCTGGTAGGTTCCAGTCCGTGGGGTCGCTAAGAGTCAGACACGACTGAGCGACTTCACTTTGACTTTTCACTTTCATGCATTGGAGAAGGAAATGGCAACCCACTCCAGTGTTCTTGCCTGGAGAATCCCAGGGACAGGGGAGCCTGATGAGCTTCTGTCTATGGGGTCGCACAGAGTCCGACACGACTGAAGCGACTTAGCAGTAGCAGCAGTAATTAAATGAGATTAAACATATGAAAGCTTCTAGTACAGTGCTTGGCATAGAGTAAGAGCTCTTCCTATCTTGAGATTCTGGGTTTTGATTGACACTATTCCCCAAGAGATATAACAAAAAGACTCCTTCCTCTAGAGCTTAATGTTACTGGATTTTTTGGCCAAAGTGTATTCTCCCCATCCTTCTTAAGGGGACATGAGCTTTTTCTGATGTCCTTTTCTGTTTTGTTTTGTTGTTTGTTTTCTGAGCTTCTTCTGGTATCCTTTTTTATTTGCTTTTTGTTGTCTTTCTCAAAAATGCCAGGCACAGTCATGATTCTCTGCCTTTGCATCTGCAATATCCTTTTCTGAAATTCTCTTCCCTTCAGGGTGAATTCTTAACTACACCTTTAGACTCATTGCCCAAAATGTATCTCCCCTCAGAGGCTGTTTATGAACAGAATTAATATCTCTGTGCTCTGTGCTTCTCTAGAACTAGTGTATTATAATCATTTCCAAGTATGCCTTTTCTTCTATAGATGCCACTAGCCACATGTGGCTACATGCATTTAAATTAATTAAAATTAAATATAAAATTCTATGCCTCATTCATACTAACTACATTCTGAGAGCCCAATAGCTACTTGCATTGGACATTTCCACAGTTTCAGAACATTCTATTGCACAGGGCTGTTCCAAACTGTAAAGCCTTCCAAGGCAGAAGAGCTTGATTTTTTCAAAGCCTCTACACTTCTACTTGTACTGACATAGAGTAGGCCCTTAGTATCTTTGAATGAATGACTTAAAAATCACAGGATAACCTCTTGATTTCTTATGTCACCTTACTGCATTCTATAAATCATATTATCTTTTTGATTTTTCATTTTGTTTTTCTGATTATAAAGATAATATAGGCTCATTACAGAAAATCTGGAAAAGCCCAAAGAAGAACGTAAAAGTATATATTCCCAACACCCCAAAATACAGCCTATTAATATTTTTGTATAGGCCTTCTAGACTTTCATGTTTTTGTTTCAAGCTTTTGTTTTCAGAAAATTGAGATTTTGCTGTTCATGGCAAATAGGTGGAGAAAAAATGGAAACAGTTACAGATTTTATTTTGGGAGGCTCCAAAATCACTGCTGATGGTGATTGCAGCCATGAAATTAAAAGGTGCTTACTCCTTGGGAGAAAAGCTATGACAAACCTAGACAGTGTATTAAAAAAGGAGAAACATAATTTTGCCAACTAAGGTTGATCCATATAGTCAAAGCTATGGTTTTTCCAATAGACATGTACGGATATAAAAGTTGGACCATAGAGAAGGCTGAGAGCCGAGGAACTGATGCTTTCAAAGTGTGGTACTGGAAAAGACTCTCTTGAGAGTCCCTTGGATTGCAAGGAGATCAAACCAGTCAATCCTAAAGGAAATCAACCCTGAATACTGATTGGAAGGGCTTATGCTGAAGATGAAACTCCAATACTTTGGCCACCTGATCCGAAGAGAGTACTCACTGGAAAAGACCCTGATGCTAGGAAAGATTGAGGACAGGAGGAGAAGGGGGAGACAGAGGATGAGAGGGTGATGGCTTCCCAGTGATGGCTGGCATCACTGACTCAACAGACATGAGTTTGTGCAGACTCTGGCAGATGGTGATGGACAGGGAAACCTGGTGTGCTGCAGTCCATGGGGTCACAAAGAGTCAGGCACAACTTAGTGACTGAACAATCTGCCTTTTCTCTCACTTATATTGTAGATTTAGCTGTTCCCCATTGCCATGAAATCTATATTATTTTTAATTGCTGCACAGATTTTCATGATATGAATACACTAAAATTTAACTAATAAGTAATTATTGTACATTTGAATTATTTCCAATATATATTATAAATACTACTATTTATATATCTATCTATATACCTATCTATATATCTTTGCTCACAGCTCTAATCTGGATTCTTAGTGCAGATTTCTAAATATGGAATTACATTTTAAGGGAATTACACATTTTTGAGAACCAGAACCATCTTATTTAGTCCAGTTTTGTTTTGTTTCGTTGATGCTTGCCTCGAGAAACAGACATGGAGCTGTGTATGAAAACGTAACTGCTCTGAGTAGAGGGTGACAGTGCTCTGCGTTTTTCTCCATTCCTCTTTCCAGCAATACCCAGCAATCTGTGAACACTTATGGCTATAAAAAAGCCATAGGAACATAAAGCCTTAGTATGTTTCTGTAAAGACTAAACCAGCTTTCTCTTTAGCATAAAGGAATTTTTAAATGGAAAGAATATTACTTGGTAAATACAAATATTTGTAATTATCAGTATGCACAATATCCAGATTTTATTAATATAACTATTAGGACCAAACAAATAAGCCCATCTGTTTACACAGGATTTATAATGACTAAATAGTTGTGAGAAATAACACAAACATTGTTAAAACGTGCAGGATCCGTGAATGCTTGCTCTGCAGTGGAAATGCCTGGTTCAGGGCTCTCCCTGGATTCTGCAGATTACATGGATGATGACATGGTTTTCCAAGTCATTAACTAGGGCACAGCTTTGGGGCCAAATGAGAAGCAACATCCAAATCATTCTAAGAGTCGGGGCGATTGGTGGAGCTGACAAAGGAAACACCCTCTGTCATTCAGCACTGTGGGAGCATGTGGGGAGTGTGCTTGCCTGTGAAGACTCATGGTTCACTGAGTCCATTGTTTCACAAAGGCCTGGTTTCACTGATACTAAGAGAAGAGGGTGAACTCTGCCCACACATGGGCTATTTAGGTGACACTGTCAAAGACATTTCCATTTTTTTTTTTTTTCCTTAGAACCTTATTCTGCCTTTTTTTTTTGCATACCACACAACTTGGAGGATATCAGTTCACCAACCAGGGGCTAAACCCAAACCATGGCAGTGAAAGCACCGAATCCTAACCACTAGACCACAAAGGAGCTCCCCTATTCTGCCCACTTTTTTTTTTTTTTTTAATAAAAAGCTTTTGTGTATTGCATTAGAGAAAAACATAAGCAAAAAGAATAAAATAAACATCAACCCACCAGGACTCTTTTGCTTGCAAGAGACAGAAACTCAATTCAAAACTAGTTGAAACTCAAGATAATAAAGTAATGTAATGTCTAGGTCAAGGTCAGAGTGGAGTTGACCTCAAGGTGGGCTGAATCCCAGGATGCTCACAGCATGAGGGTTCTCTCTCTAAGTCTTGGACTCTGTTGGTCCATCTGTCACATTTTCAGACTCTCAGATTGCAGATGTCATGCCACCAGAATTCTAGATTTCACGCTCACGGATTATCATCCAAGGGGAAAGAGATACCTACATCTGTACCTCAGTTTGGGAAGTTCTGGGAAAAGACCCTAATAGGTTAGATCCTGAGACAAGGCTTTTGGTGCAGGTAGAGTATTTGGGAAAGGGTACCAGGGAGCACAGATGAGGGGGCAAAGAAAGATCACCAGATGGGAGAAGAGCCAACAGGGTGTTAATGAGGGAGTTACCGCTGCGGGCAACCAGAGTGCAGGCCTGGTGGGTCCCTCAGGGGACAGGAAAGCCAGGAGGCAATTTGTTCAGAGACTCTCACCCCTAATTGGCTGAGGATGGTCTTTGAGGGTGTCAATCCCCAGCACTTGTGAACACTCTGCACTTGGTTTGAGCCAGGTTTCTATAGCACTGGAAAAATGTCTCAGATAGAGAAACAAGAGGGACATGGGTGTCAGAGGTGGGAAGCCGTCAGTATCCTGGGAATGCCCAGCACTGCTGCAGGTGAGCTCCGAGGAGGGACAGAGCAGTGAGGGTGGGATATCAAGGGACTTTAGTTTGCTGCCCACTGAGACCAGTCACGCCAGACACTGATTGGCCCAGGCTTGGTCACATGTCCGTTTCTTGGGTACAGTGAGGCAGCATGCTGCGAACGGAAGCTCCATCCTGACCTCACAGAGGGGGAAGAAATTTCCCACCCAAAAAAGGAGGACAGTCAATTACAGTTATCAATATAAGTGCAGGAGAGATGATGGACATCATTATAATTATAAAAGATACTCACTTCCAAATTTTAATTCTATTATAGGATTATAGCCATTGAATGTCTTAGTAAATATCCTTCTAGATTGTATCTATTTATGCATTTTTCTTTCTAAACTGGAAACATGTCATCTATGTATACTTGCACTTTTTCTTAATAGGATGTAATCCTTTCAATATATAGTGAGCACTTTTCTCTATATGAAGATATTGTAGAAATATAAAAAACATATCAGTCAATATATTTAAAACATTTTGTACTAAATTATTTGATTAAAAGTGGAGTTGAAGGATGAATATATAAAATCCCATCCCCAGTAACCTCTCTGCCCAGATGAAGAAGTGTTAGTGAACTGAGGGTATCAGAGGAAGCAATGCTAAAAAAGCACCAATTTTGGAATTATAGGGCTTGGAGTTAGAAGTCTAATTTTTAATATGGCCTTGGTCCATGTATTTAACCTTACAAAACCTCATATCTTAATTTACACATAGTAAAGGCTAAATATTTAGCCTTTACTAACTTGGGGCTTCCCTGGTGGCTCAGAGAGTAAAGCATCTGCCTGTAATGCAGGAGACCTGGGTTCAATCCCCAGGTCAGGAAGATCCCCTGGAGAAGGAAGTGGAAACCCACTCTAGTACTCTTGCCTGGAAAATTCCATGGATGGAGGAACCTGGTAGGCTACATCCATCGGATCACAAAGAGTCGCATACAACTGAGCAACTTCACTTCTCAAAGGCTAAACAAAATGGCAGCTCTTACTATTATCATCTGTAATATAAGGTCCATGACTCCTTACTGATAGCATTGTTCTAAGGCTTGAATTAGGTCATTCAAATAATGTGCCCAGGAGAGACCTAGAGACATGGTGGGTCTTAATTAATGATAATGTGTTGCTGTGATCCCTTGATCTTACTTTAAGGCAGACTTTCCTGCCAGGAAAAGATTTTGGGCACCATATCAATCAAAGGAGTTGTTGTTCAGTTGCTAAGTTGTGTCCAACTCTTTGCGACCCCATGGACTGCAGCACAGCAGTCCTTCACTATCTCCTGGCGTTTGCTCAGAATCACGTCCATTGAGTTGATAATGCCATCCAACCATCTCATCCTCTGTCACCCTCTTCTCCTCATGCCATCAGTCTTTCTCAGCATCAGGGTCTTCTCCAATGAGTCAACTCTTCACATCAGGTAGCCAAAGTATTAGAGCTTCAGCATCGGTCTTTCCAATAAATATTCAGGTTTGATTTCTATCCAGGTCAAACCAGGATAGACTGGTTTGACCTCCTTGCAGTCCAAGAGACTCTCAAGTCTTATCCAGCACCATAGTTTGAGAGCATCATTCTTTGGTGCTCAGCTTTTTTTATGGTCCAACTCTCATATCCGTACATGACCACTGGAAAAACCATAGCTTTGACTATACAGACCCTTATCGGTAAAAGGAGTGTGTTATGCCTAAAGAAACTTCCAAACTCAAAGACTTTTTACTTGGCTACCGACTCCCCTGAAATTCTACCAATTCAAAGTTCATTTAGGAGCATAACCAAGGTTTTTTTAAACTTTAACATACTCTGTGAACAACTAATTACACATTTACATCCTGGTGTAAACTTTATTATATGGCTTTCCTCCTTACAGCTAATTGACACCTGCAGTATCCATAAACAAAAACCCTTGTTAACAATGATAGGAGTGGACAGACAGTGTTGTACCATAAGCTATCGTAGCGGAGGCCCCAAACAGTAGACATATTTGTGCTGTCAGAATAGAACATGATGTTTCTGACCCTTGTAGCTTTTGGAAGAGAGGTATCAGGAGGTGCAAAGATGCCTTAGAAAGGTAAACTTTCTCTCTGGTTTTTCAACTATTTTCAATCTGAGAAAGATAAACTTTCTGTCTTGTTTTTCAACTATTGTCAATCCCCTAAAATTACTAATAAGAATGTATGAATTTGTTCCAACTGAATTGAGTTCCAATTTTCCATCTTTTCCCCTAGCTGTAGATGGAAATGCTCTAAATTAGGTATCAGATGCCCTGAGTCTAGCACCAATGAATTGTGCTGCCTTGGATAAATTACACATTTCTCTGAGACTCACTTTCTGCAGTTGGAAGGAGATAATAAATCTTGTAGTGTCTAACTCTCAAAGCTGAGGTAAAGATCAAATAAGATAATGGAATGGAGAGAGATAGGTGATTATACACTACCATGCGATCGTGGGAACCTGAAGCTCTATATTCCAATATTCAAGGGCCCAATGCCCATACCTCTGGGCTGAATCACAGGTGTGTGTGTTTTGCAGGAGAAGAAAGTGAAAGTTGCTCAGTCCTGTCTGATTGTTTGCGACCTCAGAGACTGTATAATCCATAGAATTCTCTGGGCCAGAATACTGGAGTGGGTAGCCTTTCCCTTCTCCAGGGGGTCTTCCCAACCCAGGGATCAAACCCAGGTCTCCCACATTGCAGGTGTATTCTTTACCAGCTGAGCCACAAGGGAAGCCCAAGAATACAGGAGTGGGTAGCCTATCCCTTCTCCTGTGGACCTTCCCAACCCAGGAATTGAACTAGGGTCTCCTGCATTGCAGGTAGATTCTTTACCAACTGAGCTATAAGGGAAGCAGGAGAAGGGTGTTTCTTAAAAAGGAGCATAATCAAGGTTACTTACCTAAGGAATGGACTGCTGCCAGGCCCAGAATGAGAAAAAGATGCCATGAGCTGCATGAGGCAGTCTGCTAGGTATATTCCTCACTCTTCTTTTCCCATAATAATTAAGTTTAGCGGGGCACATGGCAACCCAGTTAAAGATAACACATCTAAGGCACTTCCCTGGCGGTCCAGTGGTTAAGAGTTTGCACTTCCATTGCAGAGAGCACAGGGAATTGGTCAGGGAATTAAGATCCCACATACCATGCAGTAGATCCAGGAGAAAAACAACAAAAAAAGCAAACTGTGTCATGTGTTTGTATGACTGAATCCCTTTGCTGTCCACCTGAAAGTGTCAGAACATTGTTAATTAGGTGTACTCCAATGAAAAACAAAAAGTTAAAAATAAAAGAAATCTACCCGCCCCGCCCCCCCCCCCCCACCCAAACACAACAGCAACAACAAAAAGGATGTATCTAAACCTTCCTTATAGCTCAGTGGGCCCTTGTCACTAACTTCTGGCCAAATAGATATAAGCTAATGATGGGTGAACTCAGGGTCTTAACTTAAAATCTTGAGCATACGTTCTCTGTTCCTGCTAGGTAAGACACGATGGCCACCACTTTGCGCCTACAAGGAAGAGCCACATGTTAAGAACAGCAGGGCTGCCTATCAACTTAGCACCCCTTCTCTCATGTCTCTACTATGATATAAAGACAAATTCTTATCTAGTTTAAGGTACTGATATTTGGGGTCTGTTAGTTACAGCAGCTCAGACTTTACCCTAACACATTGTACATTCCATACAACAACAGGCCCCTGCCCCCATTGGGAGCAAAAGTCTTTTGTCAAATTTAGGCACTGTCCATGCAACTGAATGAAGGATTCCTTGCCTCCTTGATTTACAGGAAGACTGATGAGACATTTTTCTTGAAAGTCATATCTGTCAGGATGGCCTGCCAAGGTCACATCCATGAGGCAAGCAGCATCTGTCTCAGATTGAAAGCAGAGCCTGAGTCGCCGCCTCTGCTCCTTTATTCTGTGCTGCTGTTGAGCTAGACTCCCAGGGGCAGAGTGGAGTATGTGTTCATTAATTGTATCCACCCATAATGATAATTCATCTCTGCATGCCTGCTAGGATCCAGACAGAGTTTGGTACTTTATATTCATATCATTCTCTGGTAGCTCCACTGGTAAAGAATCCACCTGCAATGCAGGAGACCCTGGTTTGATTCCTGGGATGGGATGATCCCATGGAGAAGGGATAGGCTACCCACTCCAGAATTCTTGGGCTTCCCTGGTGGCTTAGATGATAAAGAATCTGCAATGCAGGAGACATGGGTTTGATCCCTGGGTTGGGAAGATCTCCTGGAAAAGGGAACAGCTACCCACTCCAGTATTCTGGTCTAGAGAATCCCATGGACTGTAATTCATCATCATTTAAGCTTCCCTGGAGGCTCAGATGATAAAGAGTCTGCCTGCAATGCAGGAGACCCAAGTTCAATCACTGGGTAGAGAAGATTCATAGAGAAGGAAATGGAAACCCACTCCAGTATTGTTGCCTGGAGAATTCCATGGACAGAAAAGCCTGGTGGGCTGCAGTCCATGGAGTCACAAAGAGTCAGACATGACTGAGTGACTAACACTTTTACTTTCATCCATAGCCTTAAGGTAAGTGATATTTTTTGGACCAAAAAACAGTCTCAGAGAGGTTGAGTGAGTTCCCTGAGGCAACACAGAGCCTACATGATGCCAAGGCAGATTGGACTCATTCTATAGCCTATGCGTCTTCTACTCCATGGACTGCCTTCAGACAAGGTGTCTACTTCAAAACATGGTTTAAGGTTGCTGAGCAAAGCTCTTCTCTTCCTATTGAGATAAGAATCCAGGGGTCTGGATGCCTTTTCTCACCACCATTCACTACCTGCTGCCCACAGTTTGGGCTTTGACCTTTTCAGAGGGTTTTAATCTTTGTGAGCATGTGTGCCTGGGCATGCATGAATGTGTATGCTGGACACTTCTGAGATCTGATGAAAGCTCTGGAAATATCCACAGCATTATGGATTGAATTGTGTCCCTCATCCCCCAAATATGTTGGAATCCTAAGCCTCAGTACCGCAGAATGTGGTCTTATTGGAAGACAGGGTCTTGAACAGAGGTGATCAAGTTAAAATGAGGGTGGCCCTAATTTGATATGATCTGTATCCTTGTAAAATAGGGACATTTGGACACAGAGATAGACACACATAGAGGGATGGTGCTGTGAGAGACGCAGCAAAGACAGCCATCTACAAAGAGGGAGGCCCAGGACAGACTCTTCCTACTCCACCGGCGGCGCTGTGCTGCTGCTGTCCTGGCAAATGAACGCATCACTCAGTTTATGTACATACACACCAAATATCACACACAAATTCTGGGAATTCATAATTCACCCCAGAATATCCACAGACCCTTATTAAAGGACCCTAGCAGAGTTCTCGGAGAAGGCACTGGCACCCTACTCCAGTACTCTTGCCTGGAAAATCCCATGGATGGAGGAGCCTGGTGGGCTGCAATCCATGGGGTTATGAAAAGTCAGACACGACTGAGTGACTTCAATTTCACTTTTCACTTTCATGCATTAGAGAAGGAAATGGCAACCCCCTCCAGTGTTCTTGCCTGGAGAGTCCCAGGGACATTGGAGCCTGGTGCGCTGCCATCTATGGGGTCGCACAGAGTTGGACACGACTGAAGCGACTTAGCAGCAGCGGCAGCAGCAGCAGAGTCCTATTTCCTGAAAACCTTCCAAAGCCTACAATGATAATACTACCAAAAACAAACAAAAAGCATGTAGGCCTACCTTGATAATCCAGGATAATCTTTCCATCTCAAAACTCTCAATCATATCTGCAAAGTTCTCTCTCTCTCTCTCTTTCATCATATGATAATGTTCACAGTTTCCAGGAATTAGACAAGGGCATCTTTTAGGGGAACATCATTCAGTCTACTGTGATCTGTCTCTGGGCTCCAAAGATGCATGCCTGTCCCACACAGGCAAAATGCATTGACCCCATCCAAATTTCAACCCATTAAAGCATCAGTGCGTCTGAAACTCCCATCTAAATATCATCAACTCAGACTTCCCTGGTGGGCCACTGATTAAGAATCTGCCTGCCTATGCAGGTAACATGAATTTGGTCCCTGGTTCAGGTGGATCCCACATGCCGTGGGGCAAGTGAGCCCATGCACCATACATAACTATTGAGCCTGAATGCTCTAGAGCCTGTACTCTGCAACAAGAGACACCAAGAGAAGCCAGCGTGATGAGAAGCCCTCACACCACAACTAGAGTAGCTCCTGCTCACTACAACCAGAGAAAGTCCACATGTAGCAGCAACAAAGACCCAGTGCAGCCAAAACTAAATACATAAATAAGTTAATAAAAAAATAAATATCATCAGCTCAAAATTCCCAAATCTCATCGTTTAAATCATCTAAATGAAGTATGAGACTCTGTATGATAACATCCTAGGCCAGAATTCCCCTCTCCATCTGTGAACCTATGAAATTAGAAAGCCAGTCATCTGCTCCCAAAATGGTGGGGTGGGTAGTGACAGATATTCCCATTCCAAAGGGAGAAAAGGCAAAGAAGACAGAGTCAAAACCCAGCAGGGCAAATTCTATTAGATTTCAAGGCTTGGGGATGATCCTCTGGGTTGGAAGCTCTGTTCTCGGGGCCCATGACTTGAGGCAGGTGCTATTATTATGTTCACTTTACAGATAAGAGCAAGAAGGTGAGGAACCTGGAGAAGATTCTACAGCTAGGAACAGTGGACAAAGGAGACTTTACCAGCAGTCTGAGGACAGGGCCTCCATCCACAGAGGTTCTGTGCATTTACAGAGGGCCCCAGAAAGGCATGGGGGTTTGGCTGTTGCAACTTACAAATATTTGCCTAGACATAGAAAATAGACTTATGGGTTCAGTGGGGTAAGGAGAGGGGACGAATTAAAAGAGTAGCGTGGAAACAGATACACTACCATGTGTATGGGAAGAGCCAGCCAGTGGGAATTTGCTATATGACTCACAGGTGGGATAGGGTGGGAAGTGGGAGGGAGTTTCAAGAGGGAGGGGACAAGTGTATACCTATGGCTGACTCATGCTGATGTGTGGCAGAAATCAACACAATATTATGAAGCAATTATCCTTCAATTAAAAAAATTTTTTAAAACTTGAAAAAAATAAAAAGCCCTGCCTAATTACCTAGTCTCTAAAAATGTTTTTGAACTAAGCAAAGCATATGTGGAGCTGTTGCCCTCTCTGCCTAAACACTTTGTTTACGGCTATCATTTTGACCAAAACCAGGCTTCTCAAACCATGAGAACTTGAATGGGAGACCCCTGACAAAATGCAGGCAGTTTTGCAATCATCCAGAAAACCTTCCGATACCAGTCATGCATGTTATGAGTTTTCAGGCTGGTTGATATTGTAGGCTTTTGAGTCAGACCTAGTTTGGGGTCTTAGCTCGTCTACTTTTTAGTTCCATGACCATAGGTAAGTTATTCTCAACCTCTCTCAGCTTTAGTTTCATTTTTTGAAAGTGAGGTAATAATGGAACCTACTTCTGGGTTTGCTGGCAATGAATAGTGTAATGACATATGGAATACTTAGCACGATCCTTAATAAACATGATCAATTGCCAATATTATTACTGCCGTTGTTGTTATTTCTCTGTTATGGAATGATCTCTGGAGCTGACATCCTTCCAGAAGGATAGTTCAAAGTCCCTGGTCCAGAGACTAAACATCTTTTTTAAATACTTTTTTTTTTTTTTTTTCTGGCCATGCTGCACATGTGGCATGGAAGATCTTAGTTCCCTGACCAGGGATGAACCCAAGCCCCTGCAGTGGAAGAGTAGAATTTTAATCAACATGGACCTTGAGGGAAGTCTCTAAAACAGATTTTTGAAAAAACTCCCTCATGCAGCTTTAGCGGTGTATTATTCAAAATATCAAATCCCTGTGCCCTTTTCACATTCTTCCTGAAAAACAGTAACTGGGAATATTAAATAAATTCAATTTTCATCCTTTTAGATTTCACAAAAATGTGTACTCTCCCCCTTCCTCTTCTCTTTCCCTTGGTTCTATGTGTGATAAGGAAAAACACTTTTAGTGAATAAAAAGTTAGCAGACTGGTAAACAGGTTTTCCAATTACTGAGCTTCTATAACAACAACCAAAAAAGAAGCCATAATAGCTCAAGGTGAATGGAAAAGAAAGAGATAAGAAAGTAAATTATCATGAAGATCGATGATAGCAGCTTTCTGAAGACCCAGATAGTACTTTTCCCATCTTACTTGTCAGCAGACATGAGGGAATAAAACTGCACACTCACCACAAAATACACATATGCAATTATTCTTGCGCTAGATCTTCCTTCACTGCTTTTACACACACACACATACATGCAAACACACACTACAAAGAATGGCTTGGTCATGTGCTTCCAGCCCAGGTGAAGGTTAATTATGAACTGAAAGTCCCAAGAGTGGAAATGGCCCTGCTAACAGTGTGAGTGGCAAGAGAAAACATCCTGAGTCAAAATGAAAGAAGAGAGATCTTGGGGAGTGATTATCTGGAATCAGCATGCTTTGATTCATTGGTATTTTCCACGTTCTGTCTTTGATTACAGATTCCATCTTTAGAAGGCCAGATTTGGACAAGGACAGGGCAAACTGCTGAGGCCCAGCACTGACTGCTGAATAGCTCTTGACAGCTCTACTGATTATCTTCTTGACTGAGTGAAGTTGGATAGCCAGGGGCTTTATGAGCACACGGGTATTTGTCCTTTGAGTCAACTATGGAAATTTTCCTGCACTAGCCCTCTAGACTAGGTATGACCTAAATCAAATCCTTTATGATTATACAGTGGAAGTTAGAAATAGGTTTAAGGGACTAGATCTGATAGAGGGCCTGATGAACTATGGATGGAGGTTCATGACATTGTATAGAGAAAAGGGACCAAGATTTCTTTTCCCCATGGAAAAGAAATGCAAAAAAGCAAAATGGCTGTCTGAGGAGGCCTTACAAATAGCTGTGAAAAGAAGAGAAGGAAAAGCAAAGGAGAAAAGGAAAGATATAAGCATCCGAATGCAGAGTTCCAAAGAATAGCAAGGAGAGATATGAAAGGCTCCCTCAGCAATCAATGCAAAGAAATAGAGGAAAACAACAGAATGGGAAAGACTAGGGATCTCTTCAAGAAATTAGAGATACCAAGGGAACATTTCATGCAAAGATGGGCTCGATAAAGGACAGAAATAGTATGGACCTAACAGAAGCACAAGATATTAAGAAGAGGTGGCAAGAATACACAGAAGAACTGTACCAAAAAAGAGCTTCATGACTCAGATAATCAAGATGGTATGATCACTCACCTAGAGCCAGACATCCTGGAATGTGAAGTCAAGTGGGCCTTAGGAAGCATCACTACGAACAAAGCTAGTGGAGGTGATGAAATTCCAGTTGAGCTATTTCAAATCTTGAAAGATGATGCTGTGAAAGTGCTGCACTCAATATGCCAGCAAATTGGGAAAACTCAGCAGTGGCCACAGGACTGGAAAAGGTCAGTTTTCATTCCAATCCCAAAGAATGCTCAAACTACCACAGAATTACACTCATTTCACACGCTAGAAAAGTAATGCTCAAAATTCTCCAAGCCAGGCTTTAACAATACGTGAACAGTGAAATTCCAGATGTTCAAGCTGGCTTTAGAAAAGGCAGAGGAACCAGAGATCAAATTGCCAACATCTGCTGGATCATCAAAAAAGCAAGAGAGTTCCAGAAAAACATCTATTTCTGCTTTATTGAGTATGTCAAAGCCTTTGACTGTGTGGATCACAATAAAATGTGGAAAATTCTGAAAGAGATGGGCATACCAGATCACTCGACCTGCCTCTTGAGAAACCTATATGTAGGTCAGGAAGCAACAGTTAGAACTGGACATGGAACAACAGACTGGTTCGAAATAGGAAAAGGAGTATATCAAGGCTGTATACTGTCACCCTGTTTATTTAACTTATATGCAGAGTACATCATGAGAAACACTGGACTGGAAGAAGCACAAGCTGGAATCAAGATTGCCGAGAGAAATACAATAACCTCAGATATGCAGATGACACCACCCTTATGGCAGAAAGGGAAGAGGAACTAAAAAGTCTCTTGATGAAAGAGAAAGAGGAGAGTGACAAAGTTGGTTTAAAGCTCAACATTCAGAAAACTAAGATCATGGCATCTGGTCCCATCACTTCATGGGAAATAGATGGGGAAACAGTGGCTGACTTTATTTTGAGGGGCTCCAAAATCACTGCAGATGGTGATTGCAGCCATGAAATTAAAAAATGCTTACTTTTTGCAAGGAAAGTTATGACCTACCTAGATAGCATATTAAAAAGCAGAGACATTACTTTGCCAACAAAGGTTTGTCTAGTCAAGGCTATGGTTTTTCCAGTGGTCATGTATGGATGTGAGAGTTGGACTGTGAGGAAAGCTGAGAGCCGAAGAATTGATGCTTTTGAATTGTGGTGTTGGAGAAGACTCTTGAGAGCCCCTTGGACTGCAAGGAGATCCAACCAGCCCATCCTAAAGGAGATCAGTCCTAGGTTTTCATTGGAAAGACTGATGCTAAAGCTGAAACTCCAATACTTTGGCCACCTCATGCAAAGAGTTGACTCATTGGAAAGGACCCTGATGCTGGGAGGGATTGGGGGCAAGAGGAGAAGGGGACGACAGAGGATGAGATGGCTGGATGGCATCACCGACTTGATGGACATGGGTTTGAGTAGGCTCTGGGAGCTGGTGTTGGACAGGGAGGCCTGGCATGCTGTGATTCATGAGGTTGCAAAGAGTCGGACACAACTGAGCGACTGAACTAAACTGAACTGAACTCCTCTCCTGGCCTCATGTAAAAAAAAGCCATCCCAACTGGATTAATACTGCTCTCTTTTTAAAAATAGAAGATAAGTATTTCACAATGTTGTGTTGTGTTGGTTTCTGGTGTACAACAAGGTGAATCATTCCCTCCCTGTTGAGCCTCCCTCCCATTGAGCGAGTCAATTCCTAGGCAGGTTGATAAGAAGTCCGGGGTCCCTGAGGTGGAGAAAGGGGTCTGGGGCTCTTGAAGTAGAGATAGGGTCTTGGGTTTTCAAGGAGGAGGAAAGGACAAACTTTTTTTTTTCCTTTACATTCCTTAGTCTTAGTCACATTTTCTTTAATCCTGGAACGGATAATTATACAACAAACAACTCAGTTTAAACTCTGTACTAGGGGTTGTATAACAACAATGTATCCTGCTTGAGGACCGTTTCTCCTTCCTGAAAACCTTCTGGCTAATCCTGTTATCTTAAAATGTATATTATGGAAGTGGGTCTAGTAAGATCTTTACAACCTTGAGACATTCTTTTGATTTATTGTAATAACTAATTAAAACAGTATATAACTCCCTTCCTCTGATAATGAGTGATGTTGAGAAATGCAAATCAAAACCACTATGAGGTACCATTTCACGCCAGTCAGAATGGCTGCGATCCAAAAGTCTACAAGCAATAAATGCTGGAGAGGGTGTGGAGAAAAGGGAACCCTCTTACACTGTTGGTGGGAATGCAAACTAGTACAGCCACTATGGAGAACAGTGTGGAGATTCCTTAAAAAACTGGAAATAGAACTGCCTTATGATCCAGCAATCCCACTGCTGGGCATACACACTGAGGAAACCAGAATTGAAAGAGACACGTTTACCCCAGTGTTCATCGCAGCATTGTTTACAATAGCCAGGACATGGAAGCAACCTAGATGTCCATCAGCAGATGAAAGGATAAGAAAGGTGTGGTACATATACACAATGGAGTATTATTCAGCCATTAGAAAGAATACATTTGAATCAGTTCTAATGAGGTGGATGAAACTGGAGCCTATTATACAGAGTGAAGTAAGCCAGAAAGAAAAACACCAATACAGTATACTGACACATATATATGGAATTTAGAAAGATGGTAACAATAACCCTGTATACGAGACAGCAAAAGAGACACTGATGTATAGAACAGTCTTTTGGACTCTGTGGGAGAGGGAGAGGGTGGGATGATTTGGGAGAATGGCGTTGAAATATGTATAATATCATATATTAAACGAGTCGCCAGTCCAGGTTCGATACACGATACTGGATGCTTGGGGCTGATGCACTGGGATAACCCAGAAGGATGGTATGGGGAGGGAGGAAAGAGGAGGGTTCGGGGTGGGGAGCACGTGTATGCCTGTGGCGGATTCATTTTGATGTATGGCAAAATCAATACAATATTGTAAAGTTATATTAAAAAAAAAAAGTATATAGCTCCCTTCCTAACACTAGTGAGGGGGCACTCTCCGCCCCCCTTCTGATGTCTATGTCAGAAGCTTTCTCTGTCCCTTTTTATACGTTAATAAAACTCTGCTACACAAAAGCTCTTGTGTGATCAAGCCTGGTCCCTGGTCCCGAAGTTAAATCTTTTTCTGAGATCACAAATCCGACACCATTCACCATAAGCTATCACCATCCTGCCTCATCTCACCCCTCTTTGACTTGGTTTACCTTTCATACACAGCTCACTTTGTGTGACATATATTTATTCAGTAAATGTTACTGAATGCAGTGTTTCAGAGAACAGTAAGGAGAGATAAGAAAGCCTTCTTAAGTGAACAATGCAAGAAAAAAAAAAGAAAGAAAACGATAGAATGGGAAAGACTAGAGATCTCTTCAAGAAAACTGGAGATACCAAGGGAATATTTCATGCAAAGATGGGCACAATAAAGGACAGAAATGGCAAGAACTAACATAAGCAGAACTATACAAAAAAGGTCTTTATGACCCAGATAATCACGGTGGTGTGATCACTCACCTAGAGCCAAACATCCTGGAGTGTGAAGTCAAGTGGGCCTTAGGAAGTATTACTATGAATAAAGCTAGTGGAGGTGATGGAATTTTAGCTGAGCTATTTCAAATCCTACATGATGATGCTGTTAAAGTGCTGCACTCACGTGTCAGCAAATTCAGAGAATCCAGCAGTGGACACAGGATTGGAGAAAGTCAGTTTTCTTTCCAATCTCAAAGGAGGCCAATGCCAAAGAATGTTCAAACTACAGTACAACTGTGCTCATTTTACATGCTAGCAAGATAATGCTCAAAATCCTTCAAGCCAGGCTTCAACAGTACGTGAACTAAGCACTTCCAGATGTACAAGCTGGATGTAGAAAAGGCAGAAGAACCAGAGATCAAATTGCCAACATTCACTGCATCACAGAGAAAGCAAGGGAATTCTAGAAAAAATCTACTTCTGCTTCGTTGACTACTCTAAAGCCTTTGGTTGTTTGGATCACAACAGACTGCAAAACTCTTGAAGAGATGGGAATACTAGACAACCTTACCTGCCTCCTGAGAAACCTGTATGCAGGTCAAGAAGCAGTAGTTAGAACTGGACATGGAACAACGGATTGGTTCAAAATTGGGAAAGGAGTACGTCAAGGCTGTATACTGTCACCCTGCTTATTTAACTAATATGCAGGACATTGTGCTAAATGCCGGGCTTGATGAATCACCAGCTAGAAGCAAGATTGCCAGGAGAAATAGCAACAACCTCAGATATGCAGATGATACTCGCTCTAGTGACAAAAAGGGAAGAGGAACTAAAGAGCCTCTTGATAAGGGTGAAAGAGGAGAGTGAAAAATATAGTTTTGAACTCAACATTCAAAAAACCAAGATCATGGCATCCAGTCCCATCACTTGATGGCAAATAAAAGGGGGAAAAGAGGAAACAGTGACAGATTTTATTTTCTTGGGCTTCAAAATCACTGCAGAAGGTGACTGCAGCTATGAAACAAAAAGATGCTTGCTCCTTGGAAGGAAAGCTGCACAAACATAGATAGCATATTAAAAGCAGAGACGTTACTTTGCCGACAAAGGTCTGTATAATTAAAGCTATGGTTTTTCCAGTAGTCATGTACAGATGTGATAGCTGGACAATAAAAAAGGCTGAGTGCCAAAGAATTGGTGCCTTTGAACTGTGGTGCTGGAGAAGACTCTTGTGAGTTCCTTGGACTGCAAGGGGGTCAAACCAGTCAATCCTAAAGGAAATCGGTCCTGAATAGTCATCGGAAGGACTGATGCTAAGCTGAAGCTCCAATAATTTGGTCATCTGATGAGAAGAGCTAACTCATTGGAAAAGCCCCTGATACTGAGAAAGACTGAGGGTAGGAGAAGTGGGGGGTGGCAGAGGATGAGATGGTGGGATGGCAGACAAGACTCAAACTCAACAGACAAGAGTTTGAGCAAACTCCAGGAGATGGTGAAGGACAGGCAAGTCTGGCGCGCTGCAGTCTATGGGATGGCAAAGAGTTGGACACGACTGAGCAACTGAACAACTCCTTTGATTGCTGTAGTGCTCAAAATCTTTTCCTGGCAGGAAAGTCTGCCTTAAAGTAAGATCAAGGGATCAGAGCAACATATTATCATTAATTAAGCACCTACTATGCTGCAGTCCGTGGGGTCTTGAAGAGTCAGACACAACTTAGCGACTGAACAAGAAAATATTACTGGGCAGTATCTCTAGGCAAAGTATCCCTGGGAATACAATAAACTTAACAGATATCTCTCTTCATTCATTAATCTTATTCATACACTGAATGAAATTCATTCATTAATCTCAGGGAAGATGACTCTTAGGCTATTGGAATACAGTATGATGAAGCTTGTGTTAATAACAACAAATAATAATTGAATGATTATCAGGAGTCAGATATGAAGTATATTACATACATTAACTTATTTAACCCCTATGACAATTAGATGAAGTTAATAACATAGATAATCATGATGATGTGATCACTGATCTAGAGCCAGACATCTTGGAATGTGAAGTCAAATGGGCCTTAGAAAGCATCACTACGAACAAAGCTAGTGGAGGTGATGGAATTCCAGTGGAGCTATTCCAAGTCCTGAATGATGATGCTGTGAAAGTGCTACACTCAATATGCCAGCAAATTTGGAAAACTCAGCAGTGGCCACAAGATTGGAAAAGGTCAGTTTTCATCCCAATCCCAAAGAAAGGCAATGCCAAGGAGTGCTCAAACTACCGAACAATTGCACTCATCTCACACGCTAGTAAAGTAATGCTCAAAATTCTCCAAGCCAGGCTTCAGCAATATGTGAACCGTGAACTTCCTGATGTTCAAGCTGGTTTTAGAAAAGGCAGAGGAACCAGAGATCAAATTGCCAACATCCGCTGGATCATGGAAAAAGCAAGAGAGTTCCAGAAAAACATCTATTTCTGCTTTATTGACTATGCCAAAGCCTTGGACTGTGTGGATCACAATAAACTATGGAAAATTCTTAAAGAGATGGGAATACCAGACCACCTGATCTGCCTCTTAAGAAATCTGTATGCAGGTCAGGAAGCAACAGTTAGAACTGGTCATGGAACAACAGACTGGTTCCAAATAGGAAAAGGAGTACGTCAAGGCTGCATATTGTCACCATGTTTATTTAACTTATATGCAGAGTACATCATGAGAAATGCTGGACTGGAAGAAACACAAGCTGGAATCAAGATTGCTGGGAGAAATATCAATAACCTCAGATATGCAGATGACACCACTCTTATGGCAGAAAGTGAAGAGGGGCTAAAAAGCCTCTTGATGAAAGTGAAAGTGGAGAGTGAAAAGGTTGGCTTAAAGCTCAACATTCAGAAAACGAAGATCATGGCATCTGGTCCCATCACTGCATGGGAAATAGATGGGGAAACAGTGGAAACAGTGTCAGACTTTGTTTTTCTGGGCTCCAAAATCACTGCAGATGGTGACTGCAGCCATGAAATTAAAAGACGCTTGCTCCTTGGAAGGAAAGTTATGACCAACCTTGATCGCATATTCAAAAGCAGAGACATTACTTTACCAACAAAGGTTCGCCTAGTCAAGGCTATGGTCTTTCCTGTGGTCATGTATGGATGTGAGAGCTGGACTGTGAAGAAGGCTGAGCGCCGAAGAATTGATGCTTTTGAACTGTAGTGTTGGAGAAGACTCTTGAGAGTCCCTTGGACTGCAAGGAGATCCAACCAGTGCATTCTGAAGGAGATCAGCCCTGGGATTTCTTTGGAAGGAATGATGCTAAAGCTGAAACTCCAGTACTTGGGCCACCTCATGCAAAGAGTTGACCTCTTGGAGAAGACTCTGATGCTGGGAAGGATTGGGGGCGGGGGGCGGGGAGGGACGACGGAGGATGAGATGGCTGGATGGCATCACTGACTCGATGGATGTGAGTCTCAGTGACCTCCGGGAGTTGGTGATGGACAGGGAGGCCTGGCGTGCTGTGATTCATGGGGTCGCAAAGAGTCGGACACGACTGAGTGACTGATCTGATCTGAATAACATTCTCACCCCTATTAAATAGATAAGGAAACTGAGGCACAGAGAAGGCAAATAACTTGTCCAAGGTGACAACTAGTAGGTAGGAGAGCTGGGCTCTGAACCTAGACAGCATGGCTTCAGAGCTGGTGCTTTTTGCCATTATGTTGGTAAAAAGAAGATCTAGGTGCACAGGGTCAGGGGACAGAATGTTTCAATCTGGTTCAGGTGATAACTTTGCTGAGTATGGTAGGATGAGCAAGATTTAGTTTGGGAAGTTAGGTTTATCCAGAATAAATGCTGTAGGCTTTAAGAAATGCCCAGTGAACAGTGGCTTAAACAAAGAGGAGGTTATTTTTCAACATAACAAAATGTCTGGCGGTAAGGGGTTTCTGACATTGATGCAGAAGCTCTATGAAGTCTGGGTTCTAGTTACCTTCCCTTTCCTTTCTCCCACTGGTCAACAGCAGGTCCAGTTTCCAGGGAAGAAAGCTAAGAGAGCATGGGGTTGAGAGTTTTGACTGACATACCTTCCTCTTAGCAGGAAAGGAAAATCTTTCCATGTGTTCCATAGTGACTTACTCTAATAAACATTGAGAATTAGCCAGAACTAGGTTACATGCCCTCCCCTAGACCAGGGCTAAGGCTCACCTTCAAGGGGTCTTCAGGATTCTGTAGGCAAAAATCAAAGAGTTTTGAGTAGGCAACCAACAAAGTCTGCCAGAGGGAATCCAAAGTGCAAAAACTTGACAGAAAAGCAGAGCATGGCAAAAATGAGAGGTGGGAAGAGGCTCCTGGAGGCGAGCTTGACAGTGGGCAAGAGGTGAGTCTGGAAAGGTGAGAGCCCAGAGCATGAGGGGCCACATATGCTATCCTATGGAGCTTACCCTTTGTCCTGTAGACAAAGGAGAATCAATAACCGATTTTAGACAGAGCCACAACACCAGATTACTTGTTTAGAAAGATCATTCTGGCATCTCAGTGAAGATTAATGGAGGGGAAGAAGGAAGATGAGAGGCAGGGAAACTAGTTCAGAAGATGCTGCAGTGGTTCAGAAGAGCGACGGCGTCCCGTGCTCTTGCAGGGTCATGGTGGTGGAGAGAGGTGGACTGCCGTGTTTAGGAAGTAGAATCAAAGGTGACAATTGGATTTGGGAATGAGGGCCCAAGCAGCACGATGAGAACTACTGATGAATGCTGCCCCATTTCCACCAGTGAAAACAGCAGTCATGAAAAGACGAGATTGCTGAAACCAAGCCCGAGGATGCAAGACCAGGATCGTGAGTTGGCAGTCACTACAGACGGAAATCCAAAACGTCCTTTCATTTTTGTAACTCTGAATTTTATTTCTGTTACCCATACACACAGCTCACATCGAGTATTTTCACCAGGTTTATAATAAGAAGCCTCAAGCCTTTGTCCCAACTCACCCCACTGCCTTCAAAAGAACGCATTAGCTTCTCTAATAATATCACTTTTTATTCTTGAATACATCTGGTCCTCCTGGTCCAGTGTGGAGTGGTTATTCTCTCAGTCTGTGGATCAGTTAACTGTTTCTACATACTAAATCACCCTGACATTTAGTGGTTAAAAACAATAATCATTTGTTTAGCTCACAATTCTGCAAGTTGGATTTAGGCCTGAATTCAGCTGGATGGTCCTCCTGATCTCAGAAGGAGCTGGACTCCATCAGGCATCCGTAGTTAACTGCAACACTGCCCGGGGAAAGGCTGGGTAGCTGGCTACTGGACGGCATGCTTCATGGTCTCTTATCCTCCAGTAGGTTAGGCAAGACTTCATGGAGGAAATAAGGATCCAAGAGAGAGAAAGGAAACATGCACGCCTTCTCGAGGGCAGGATTGCTCCTGGCTCACCACAACTCACACCACATTTCATTGGCTAAACAAGTCACAAGATCAGAATCAAGAACAGAAATAGATGCCCCATTTTGGTGGAAGAATCTGAAAAGTCACTCTGCAAAGAACATGGATACAGGAAGGTCAGGAACTGGGGCCCTCAACTCAAGCAACCCACCAGTCTGATGCATAGGTATTGCCCTGAAATCTCCTGTCACTATTATCCTTGGAGTTCTTATTTTTTATTGTTGGATCCCCTGTATATCAGTCAGGCTTCAGAAACCATGCCAGTTATTTTATCTGTGTGTATGGGACATGAAGGAGGTGGCTTATCCAGTGCTGGTATCTCTAAAGGGCCATAGTAAAGTTGCTTCTGCAAGTGTTGGGAAAGCTGGACTCAACTGTTGCTACAGGAAGGAACTGGTTCTGCCGGGGTGAGGCCAGTGTGATTCTCTCAGGAACTACAAGCACACAGGAAGCAAACAGGAAGGAGCAAGTCGCTTCTTCCTTCTCCAGTCTCCCTCTAATAACCGCTCCCCATTAGCGAGCTTAACAGGGGGCTAGCTGGCCAAGGCAAAGAGGTTTTTAGAGCCTTGGCCTCAGCATCACACAGCACAGTATAGACACGTGGGGTTGAAACTAAGGGTCAATAAGCTCATAACTGGTACACCTGTTGTCAGATTTCTAGGTCTTCCTCATTTCTTGTAACTCTGTAAGGAAGAAGGCATGTAAGGCATATTTCCTCACATCTTTAATGTCTAAAATATGCTTAGTCTACCACCACAAGTCTGGTTTGGCTGAGTATGGCACTCCAGTGTGCAAATTATTTCCACTCCTTATTTTGAAGGCATTGCTCCATTATTTTCTAGCATCTCTTGTGGCCACTAAGTCTGATGCCATATGGATTTCTGAATTTTTGTATGTCACCAGTTTTCCTGCTTGTCTCTTGGATCTTTTCTCTGTGGAAGCTTTTAGGATTTTCTCTTTATCCTATCCCTGGTATCCTAATACCCTGGTATCCATTTCACAATGATTTGCCTTAGTTCCACTTTTTTTTTTTTTTAAATTCATCTGCAAAGTGCACTAGGTCTTTTCCAACTCATTTTCTTAAGTTCTGGAAAATTTTATTGAAATGTATTGAAGTCTTTGATAATCTCTTCACCTCCTTTTTTCTCTGTCTTCTTGTTCTTTGGAATTACTATTAATCAGTTGTGGAATCATCTAATTTTCTCAGTGTCATCTGGCTTATCTCCCTGTATGGTGCCCCTACCTTTAGCAATGCCTGATATCCCAATATAAGAATCTTTCCATTTTTACCTCTCCAGAGTATCTCTCAGTCCTGGGATATGGAAGGGTATTCAGTTGATTGTGTGGGGGCAGCAATAAAGAAGGTCAAGACACGACCTCTTACACAGACTTTCAGCTTATCCTTCTGTTTTTAGTCACACCTGCACTCTGAATTTCAGATACATTTGGTGCCTTCAATTTCTGAGTCTTTAGGATTCTGTAGAATGAACTGGTCAGGCTTTGGTTTCCATTTTCTCTGATCTGCTAAGTTGGTCTTTCTTGCCCAACTTTTTTCTGCTTTTCATCTCTTTTAATCTAGCTTGGACTGTCAGAAACACTGGGTAGCATCACCATTAAAAAGAGACAAGAGACATGATCATCTTAATTGGGGAAGATAGTATATGTGTTTCATAGCTTGTGGTAGACTGTTGCAGTAATGAACCAGAGTATCTGTGACCTTGTGTAGATCCCTCCCATATTGAGTCTGGGCTTGTTCCCTGAATCAGTGACTAGCTAATGGGATATTAGCAAATGTGAGGCACGCAGAGGCTAGTATACTGAGTTTTATCCTCTGGTCGCTGGGAACTGGGTGGAGAAGCAAAGTCAGCATCCTGGATGGTGAGACCACATGGAGGGAGAAGTCAAATCACCCCAGCAGAGCCCAGCACTCGGTCAGACCAGCTCCCAGCCGACTGCAAACGAGAGAGCTAGTTAATTCCAACAGAAGATCCACTTACCTGAGCCTAGCCCCAATCACTGACTCACACACTTGTGAGCAAATAAAATGATACTTACTTTAAACTATTAAGTTTTAGGGTGGTTTGTTACAGACATGATACTGAATCAGAGGTGTTACACTGAGGTTCTCTTTGGGTCCCTTTGCATTTGTAGGTTTCACATATCAAGGCTGTGCTGCCTTTGTTCTATGGGTCCTTGCAGGTTAAGCCTTTTTTTAGCTCTGTAATAGCTGGACTGTGAAGAAGGCTGAGCGCCGAAGAATTGATGCTTTTGAACTGTGGTGTTGGAGAAGACTCTTGAGAGTGCCTTGGACTGCAAGGAGATCCAACCAGTCCATTCTGAAGGAGATCAGCCCTGGGATTTCTTTGGAAGGAATGATGCTAAAGCTGAAACTCCAGTATTTTGGCCACCTCATGTGAAGAGTTGACTCATTGGAGAAGACTCTGATGCTGGGAGGGATTGGGGGCAAGAGGAGAAGGGGACGACAGAGGATGAGATGGCTGGATGGCATCACTGACTCGATGGATGCGAGTCTGAGTGACCTCCGGGAGCTGGTGATGGACAGGGAGGCCTGGCGTGCTGCAGTTCATGGGGTCGCAAAGAGTTGGACACGACTGAGCGACTGATTTGATCTGATCTGAATACCACTTTAGTGTGGTTTTCTAAAGGAGTGGGCTTCCCTCATAGCTCAGTTGGTAAAGAATCCCCCTGCAATGCAGAAGACCTCAGTTCATTTCCTGGGCTGGGAAGATCCCCTGGAGAAGGGATTACTCACATATGTAAATTATACCACATTTAATTGGAAGTCTCCACTCCTACTTCATTAGCCCAACAGGTTATTTATTAAGCATCTAGTAGGTTTCAGCAGCAACGGGCACTTGTAATGTGACTCGCATTTAATCTTTACAATAACATTCATTCATCTCTGGTTTCTTCCTTAAACTGTTATGACCATGTCTCAAAATTAAGTGACTTGCTGGAAGTCAACAATTAGAAAGAAGCATTGTTAGGATTTGTGCCCTCGGCTGAGTGTTGACAAAACTCCAATAGTTGCAGTAAACTCTGTTGATCTAGGAAATACACATTAGCAATGCACAGAGTGGGATGAACAGAAGACCCATCACTGAGTAGACCTGACCCACAGCTCGTTAGACATCCTGGTGCCTGCAGTGCAGGAGACCTGGGTTCAATTCCTGGGTAGGGAAGATTCCCTAGAGAAGGAAATGGCAACCTACTCCAGTATTCTTGTCTGGAGAATCCCATGGACATTCAAGACCCATCGCTGAGTAGACCTGACCCATAGCCATCTAGATATGAGAGATGATAGTAACAATGTCTGTGACTCCAGCTCCTACAGATCTGCCTTTAACCCCATGATTGCTAAGGGACAGCACCACCAACAAAATGTAACAACAGAGGCATGGACATCTTATCTGGGGAAGATGGAGAAATTTGCTGCTAAGGGGCTTTCTTGGGTCTTTCTCTCTGTTCTCCTCGGCATGTTCAGATGAAGGCCCCTCTGAGCACCATTGTCAGCATTGCTTGCGGTCTGCCCTTATTGGGGGAAGATTGGTTGGTGATACTTACAGAGCATTTTCCCAGGATAAATGGTAGTTCCTGATCGAGCTCCTCAGTAGTGGGTGGGGAGCTAAGCCCTGTGAGGCTCAATATGGTTAATGGCTGTTGAATGGTTAAAACCCCAGGCGCTGCCTGGGAAGTATTCCCAGAAGGCCACCAAAATGCCTTCAGTGCTCCATGTAAGGGAAATTAAGTGCCGAGAAAAGCGTGTTCAATTTAGATCCATCTGGTTTGTGTTGTTTCTTTTCCTTCTTTTTCTCCAGGAAAGAGACCTATTCAAAGATACTTGTGATCACTCTAATCTGCTAGGAAGCTAGTGTATTGCCAGCCTAGCACCATGAAGAGCAGAGAGAGAAACTGCTCTGCTTCCAGATTAGCAAGGAGGCTTCTCTGAGGTGTAGGGACGGGGTTTGAGCAGTGGGCAGCATCAAGCCTGTCTTGCTCACCACTCTAACTTAGTATCTAGCACCAGGTCTGGTCACATAATAGCAACTCCTAGGGGTTGATGTGGACTTTTGTAAGGGCATTTTTCAGTGTCACAGGGATTAGAGGCTGCGTCTGGAAATTTAGTAGGCAGGGCACAAGAATGTTAGATATCCTACAGTGTCCAGTAAAGTCCCTCACAGTGAAGAATTATCCCATACCCAACACAGCTGTCATAGGTGCTACTGGACACAAGGAGCTGAAGAACTTGTTCATAATTATCTGACTCTGGAATGTAGCTCTGCTTTAAATATGAATGCAGGACTTCCCTCTCCCAATGCAGGGTACACGGGTTTGATCCCTGTTCTGGGAAGATTCTACATGCTGCCGGGCAACTAAGTCCATGTGCCATGACTATTGAGCCCACGCTCTAAAGCTCACCAACTACCGAAGCCCAAGCACCCTAGCGCCTGTGCACCGCAAGAAGCCACCACAGCGAGAAGCCTGTGCACCACGAGGGAGCAGCCCCGGCCCGCCACAACTAGAGGGAAGCTCGAGTGCAGCAACAAAGACCCAGCGCAGCCAAAAATCAACAAAAATACTGCTGGGACTTAACAATGAATCCATCTTTGAAAAATTAGCAACACAATTCATTTTCTCATGACCTTTATACACTGAATTTTTTTAAAATGGAATTACCACGTAAATCAAGGGTAAAGTACACTTACAGTATGTAAATCATAACTATTTTTCTAATTGAAATATAGTTTCAATTAAAAAGAAAAATTAGAGAAACACAAAAGACTACGTACTGTATGATTCTATGTGAAACTAAAAAAAAAGAGGAGACAACTAAATTCACTCATTTTACATACGATAAAATCTACTCATTTTTAAAGAGTTAACAATTCAGGCAAGTTTTTAATCAATCCAGTGACTTGGCAAAACTGCTAAGTTGGGCTATCATCACCAAAAGGCAATTTTAGAACATTTCCATCCTCCTAAAGTGTTCCCTTTGGTCTCTTTGCAGTCAATTTTCATGCCCACCCTCAGCCCCAGGAAATCATTGATCTGATTACTGTCTCTATAGAGTTGTCTTCTTTTTTTCTCCCCTCGAGTCACCTTTTCTAAAATTTCACATAAATAGAATCATACAGTATATATGGTCTTTTGCGTTTCTCTTCTTTTACTGAGCATATTTTTTTTGAGGTTCATCCATACTGTGCCATGGATCATTATATATAAATAAGGATATAATAGTGATTTTTAAAAAATTATGTACACAGGTGGCTTATATGAGTTTCACTTCGGTATTATAAAGAGTTTCAGGACTGGTGATTTTAAGGACTTTGATACCTGTCAATTTTTAAATCCTGTCCTCAGAAAGGCTTAATTAGAAGGGTAACTAGTAATCCAGATTTGAAGCAAACAGCAAATCTAAGCAATTGTCTTGCACCAGTTGCTTTGATCATCAAACTGTGGCCTAGATTCAGATTCAGGCCAGAGTCAGAGAGACTGAAAGGGATAAGCAAACCCATGAGAACCATCATGCAACTTACAGGAAGAGCTTCAGATTCTATAACTCAACCTGGGTTTCAGCGTGAAGAGCAGCTCAGAGAGGCTGGTGCAAAAGGTCCAATCCTGAGAGACCCCTGTGGGGGTCTATATTCCACACATCAGAAAGGGAGGGCTGGAAGAGGTGTGGGTGTCGGCAGATGGACCAGCCCCACAGCCAGACCAGGTCTGGGGGCTCCAGGGTGGCCTGGTAATTAGATGCCTCTTCAGTCAGACATTCTGCAGTCATTTAGAGAAGAGTCTGAGCAGGAGACCCAGGTTTGATCCCTGGGTGGGGACGATCTCCAGGAGAAGGAAATGACCATCCACTCCAGTATTCTTGCCTGAAAAAGAAGCCTGGGGGCTATAGTCCACGAGGTCGCAAAGAGTCAGACATGACTTAGCAACTAAACCATCAACACTGAGCCGTGTGGGGATGGCTGAGATGAGAACGCGCAGAGCAGAGCTATGTCCCCTTCGTTCCTCAAGCAGCCCCTGCTCAGGCTTGCGTCTCCTCCAGTTAACCTGACCCACCTTTCCAGCCCAGAAGGCATCACTTGTCTGCTGCTACTCTGGAAATGGTGTTAAGGTCTCCCCACCGTACCCACTCTTGGTGATTTATCAGAGTACGCCTGTGTTCCTTTACCTCCATGGAGTCCTGGAAGAATATACAGAATGTTCTCCATTCCCTTAGGTTTACTGCTGCTTTCTGGGCACTCCTTGTTGTAGGGACTGGAGACAGTAGACTTGCCCTTTCACCTGGCTCTGTGCCGTCAGGCTCTTCTCTCTCTTTCTCAGCAGCCTTGATAGTTAAAGCAGAGAGGAGCATTCATTAGAACAGTAAATCTGACTCTGAGGAGATCAGGCCATGCAACAAGGTAGCTCAAGAGTGGCCCTGGAACCCTTCCTCGACCACCCCTTAATCTGTAGTAGACAAGGAATCCCAGGGTTGGGCTCAGCCCTTTCCAGGGGGCTCCTCACTTGAAGTGAGGTGTGTGGAGGGGCTGGAATCCAGCACTCCAGGCTGTTTTGACATCCCAGATGACATCATCATGTAACTTCAGTTGTGGGGTTTTGGAATTTTTAGAAAACACAGACCTTGGTACTTCGTTCACATAACCCCACGCCCAAGGTAAGAGAAACCCAAATAAGACAGTAGGTCTTGAAAGAGGGCATCAGAGGGCAAATACACTAAAACCATTCTCACAGATAACTAGTCAATCTAATCACACAAGGACCACACCCTTGTCTAACTCAATGAGATTAAGCCATGCCCGAGGGGCAACCTGGGATGGGCGGGTCATGGTGGAGAGATCTGACAGGGTGTGGTCCGCTGGAGAAGGGAATGGCAAACCACTTCAGTATTCTTGCCTTGAGAACCCCATGAACAGTATGAAAAGGCAAAATGATAGGATACTGAAAGAGAAACTCCCCAGGTCAGTAAGGGCCCAATATGCTACTGGAGATCAGTGGAGAAATAACTCCAGAAAGAATGAAAGGATGGAGCCAAAACAAAAAGAATATCCAGCTGTGGATATGTCTGGTGATAGAAGCAAAGTCCGATGCTGTAAAGAGCAATATTGCATAGGAACCTGGAATGTCAGGTCCATGAATCAAGGCAAATTGGAAGTGGTCAAACAAGAGATGGCAAGAGTGAATGTCGACATTCTAGGAATTAGCAAACTAAAATGGACTGGAATGGGTGAATTTAACTCGGATGACCATTATATCTACTACTGTGGGCAGGAATCCCTCAGAAGAAATGGAGTGGCCATCATGGTCAACAAAAGAGTCCGAAATGCAGTACTTGGATGCAATCTCAAAAATGACAGAATGATCTCTGTTCGTTTCCAAGGCAAACCATTCAATGTCACAGTAATCCAAATCTATGCCCCAACCAGTAACGCCGAAGAAGCTGAAGTTGAAAGGTTCTATGAAGACCTACAAGACCTTTTAGAACTAACACCCAAAAAAGATGTCCTTTTCATTATAGGGGACTGGAATGCAAAAGTAGGAAGTCAAGAAACACCTGGAGTAACAGGCAAATTTGGCCTTGGAATACGGAATGAAGCAGGGCAAAGACTAATAGAGTTTTGCCAAGAAAATGCACTGGTCATAGCAAATACCCTCTTCCAACAACACAAGAGAAGACTCTATACATGGACATCACCAGATGGTCAACACCGAAATCAGATCGATTATATTCTTTGCAGCCAAAGATGGAGAAGCTCTATACAATCAGCAAAAACAAGACCAGGAGCTGACTGTGGCTCGGACCATGAACTCCTTATTGCCAAATTCAGACTGAAATTGAAGAAAGTAGGGAAAACCACTAGACCATTCATGTATGACCTAAATCACATCCCTTATGATTATACAGTGGAAGTGAGAAATAGATTTAAGGGCCTAGATCTGATAGATAGAGTGCCTGATGAACTATGGAATGAGGTTCGTGACATTGTACAGGAGACAGGGATCAAGACCATCCCCATGGAAAAGAAATGCAAAAAAGCAAAATGGCTGTCTGGGGAGGCCTTAGAAATAGCTGTGAAAAGAAGAGAAGCGAAAAGCAAAGGAGAAAAGGAAAGATATAAACATCTAAATGCAGAGTTCCAAAGAATAGCAAGAAGAGATAAGAAAGCCTTCTTCAGTGATCAATGCAAAGAAATAGAGGAAAACAACAGAATGGGAAAGACTAGGGATCTCTTCAAGAAAATCAGAGATACCAAGGGAACATTTCATGCAAAGATGGGCACGATAAAGGACAGAGATGGTGTGGACCTAACAGAAGCAGAAGATATTAAGAAGAGGTGGCAAGAATACACAGAAGAACTGTACAAAAAAGAGCTTCAAGACCTAGACAATCATGATGATGTGATCACTGACCTAGAGCCAGACATCTTGGAATGTGAAGTCAAATGGGCCTTAGAAAGCATCACTACGAACAAAGCTAGTGGAGGTGATGGAATTCCAGTGGAGCTATTCCAAGTCCTGAAAGATGATGCTGTGAAAGTGCTGCACTCAATATGCCAGCACATTTGGAAAACTCAGCAGTGGCCACAGGACTGGAAAAGGTCAGTTTTCATCCCAATCCCAAAGAAAGGCAATGCCAAGGATTGCTCAAACTACCGCACAATTGCACTCATCTCACACGCTAGTAAAGTAATGCTCAAAATTCTCCAAGCCAGGCTTCAGCAATATGTGAACCGTGAACTTCCTGATGTTCAAGCTGGTTTTAGAAAAGGCAGAGGAACCAGAGATCAAATTGCCAACATCCGCTGGATCATCGAAAAAGCAAGAGAGTTCCAGAAAAACATCTATTTCTGCTTTACTGACTATGCCAAAGCCTTTGACTGTGTAGATCACAATAAACTATGGAAAATTCTTAAAGAGATGGGAATACCAGACCACCTGATCTGCCTCTTAAGAAATCTGTATGCAGGTCAGGAAGCAACAGTTAGAACTGGTCATGGAACAACAGACTGGTTCCAAATAGGAAAAGGAGTACATCAAGGCTGCATATTGTCACCATGTTTATTTAACTTATATGCAGAGTACATCATGAGAAATGCTGGACTGGAAGAAACACAAGTTGGAATCAAGATTGCTGGGAGAAATATCAATAACCTCAGATATGCAGATGACACCACTCTTATGGCAGAAAGTGAAGAGGGGCTAAAAAGCCTCCTGATGAAGGTGAAAGTGGAAAGTGAAAAGGTTGGCTTAAAGCTCAACATTCAGAAAACGAAGATCATGGCATCTGGTCCCATCACTGCATGGGAAATAGATGGGGAAACAGTGGAAACAGTGTCAGACTTTGTTTTTCTGGGCTCCAAAATCACTGCAGATGGTGACTGCAGCCATGAAATTAAAAGATGCTTACTCCTTGGAAGGAAAGTTATGACCAACCTAGATAGCATATTCAAAAGCAGAGACATTACTTTGCCAACAAAGGTTCGCCTAGTCAAGGCTATGGTCTTTCCTGTGGTCATGTATGGATGTGAGAGCTGGACTGTGAAGAAGGCTGAGCGCCGAAGAATTGATGCTTTTGAACTGTGGTGTTGGAGAGGACTCTTCAGAGTCCCTTGGACTGCAAGAAGATCCAACCGGTCCATTCTGAAGGAGATCAATCCCGGAATTTCTTTAGAAGGAATGATGCTAAAGCTGAGACTCCAGTATTTTGGCCACCTCATGCAAAGAGCTGACTCATTGGAGAAGACTCTGATGCTGGGAGGGATTGAGGGCAGGAGGAGAAGGGGACGACAGAAGATGAGATGGCTGGATGGCATCACTGACTCGATGGATGCGAGTCTGGGTGACCTCCGGGAGCTGGTGATGGACAGGGAGGCCTGGCGTGCTGCAGTTCATGGGGTCGCAAAGAGTCGGACACGACTGAGCGACTGATCTGATCTGATCTGATAGCTATCTTCAAAGGAGGCATCACTCCGAAGAGGCCTCTGGTACTCAGGGCGGTCCACGGAGAGCCCACAACTGCAGCTGCACAGAGATGCAAGTGAGGATGGCAGACTCATCTCACCTGACAGACCACCCACTGGGTGCAGACCCAGATACCTGTATGGAGCTGGCAGTTCCTGCCCAGGCTTGGGCACCAAGCTTCCATATAGCCACAGCAAGCTCCAAAGCTCGACTGGAGTTAAAAGCAGACATGCAACTCCTTTTGTGGGTTTAAGTCCTTTGTTGGGTTTAGGCTTTGGCCTGGGCCTCCTGGGTGAGCAGCAAGAGGTGGGCGGAGAGGCAAGCGCCCTGCAGCCTAGGCTCTGATGCCAGGACAGCCCATGGCAAAGGCTGGCAGCACAATTCTTGTCTCCTGCTGCTCACCACATTTCCAGAGTCATTTTCCTTGTGTTTATGATGGAGCAATCACTGGCTGTGGAACAGTCACTGTGTTGCAAACAAAGCATTATGGTTGGAGGTGAGAGGCAAAACAAACAGCAGGCACTTTAAAATCTGGCTCTTTTAAGGCATCTGTAGCAAACTTTCCAGGTGTGGGGCGATTGCAGCTCCTGGAGCCCAGCAGGAAGCTGCTGGATTAAAGACATTTGCACAGGAAAGAGAACAGTCAGCCTGGTTTAGATGAACAGTGCACATCTAGCTCTGGAAAGCCTGGAGTGTGTGCCTTGCAAGCAAACAGCAGTGCCTGTTTGAGCACCGAGAAAGCTGAATGCAGGGCTTTTAAAAATGAAATGATCATACCCATTGCCTTCAAGAACTAGAGCAAGAAACGGTAAGGTTATTTTTAACTCAGTTATTTGCTCACTGCTGATGAAGCACACGCTTCCTTGCACCCAGGTGGATGTAGACAGAAAGCACTAGAGAGAAAGCAGGGCAGGATGGAGGGAGATTAGGACCACAGGCCTTGGACCACCGGTCAAGCTGTCTGCATTTGCATCTGACCCCTCAACTTTCTATCTTTGTAACCCTCTGATATTGTTTCTCATCTGAAGCCTCAAAGGGCTTTCGTGAGGATTAAATGAGATCCACAGAAAATGCTTGTGTGTGTGTTAGTTGCTCAGTCATGTCTGATCTTTGCAACCCCACAGATTGTAGCCCGTCAGTCTCCTCTGTCCATGAGATTCTCCAGGCAAGAATACTGGAGTGGGTTGCCATGCCCTCCATGAGGGGATCTTCCCAATCCAGAGATTGAACCTGGGTCTCCAGCATTGCAGGCAAATTCTTTACCATTTGAGAGACCAGAAAATGCTTCAGTTCAGTTCAGTCGCTCAGTCGTGTCCAACTCTTTGCAACCCCATGAACTGCAGCATGCCAGGCCTTCCTGTCCATCACCAACTCCCGGAGTCCACCCAAACCTATGGCCATTGAGTCGGTGATGCCATCCAACCATCTCATCCTCTGTCGTCTCCTTCTTCTCCTGCCTTCAATCTTTCCCAGCATCAGGGTCTTTTTCAATGAGTCAGCTCTTCGCATCAGGTGGCGAAAGTATTGGAGTTTCAGCTTCAATATCAGTCCTTCCAATGAACACCCAGGACTGATCTCCTTTAGGATGGACTGGTTGGATCTCCTTGCAGTCCAAGGGACTCTCAAGAATCTTCTCCAACACCACAGTTCAAAAGCATCAATTCTTTGGCGCTCAGCTTTCTTCACAATCCAACTCTCACATCCATACATGACCACAGGAAAAACCACAGCCTTGACTAGACGGACCTTTGTTGGCAAAGTAATGTCTCTGCTTTTTAATATGATGTCTAGGTTGGTCATAACTTTCTTTCCAAGGAGTGTCTTTTAATTTCATGGCTGCAATCACCATCTGTAGTGATTTTGGAGCCCAGAAAAATAAAGTCAGCACTGTTTCCACTGTTTCCCCATCTGTTTGCCATGAAGTGATGGGACCAGATGCCATGATCTTAGTTTTCTGAATGTTGAGCCTCAAGCCAACTTTCTCACTCTCTTCTTTCACTTTCATCAAGAGGCTTTTTAGTTCCTCTTTACTTTCTGCCATAAGGGTGGTGTCATCTGCATATCTGAGGTTAATGATATTTCTCCCAGCAGTCTTGATTCCAGCTTGTGCTTCTTTTAGCCTAGTGTTTCTCATGATGTACTCTGCATATAAGTTAAATAAGCAGGATGACAATATACAGCCTTGACGTACTCCTTTTCCTACTTGGAACCGTCTTTTGTTCCATGTCCAGTTCTAACTGTTGCTTCGTGACCTGCATATAGGTTTCTCAAGAGGCAGGTCAGGTGGTCTGGTATGCCCATCTCTTTCAGAATTTTCCACATTTTATTGTGATCCACACAGTCAAAGGCTTTGGCATAGTCAATAAAGCAGAAACAGATGTTTAGACCCAGGCAAATGGCAAGTAGCCCATGAAGCATTGGTGACTGTCAGTCATGTGACCACTAATTTGTATACTTGGCAGCTAGCTTGTGAATTATCTAATGCTAACAGAGGTGGGATCCTGTCATGTAGACAGGTGAAGTTACCCACCCCTTCTCCCTTCTTGATGCACTCACATGGCCAGCGTCATTCTTTTCCAGTAGGGCCTGACTCCATTCTAAGATGTGCTTCTCATCCAGCAAATGTTAAATTGGGCAAGATCCAAATGAATCATCATGTCTAGACCATTTAGTTTTTTAAGTGTATAATTTAGCAGTTTTTAGTATATTTTCAGAGTTGATCAACTATTACCATAATCTAATTTTGAAACATTTTCATCACACCACCCCACAAAAATGGTACCTGGGAGCAGTCATTTTCTAGTTCCTCTCCTCACCAGCCCCCAGCCTTGGGCAACTACCCATCTACTTCTGTCCCTATAGATGTGCCTATTCTGAACACTTGATAAAAACAGAATCATATAATATGTAGTTTTTTGTCACTGACTTCTTCACTTAGCCTAATGCTTTCAAGAGTCATTGTCACTTTATATGCATCAGAATGACTATAATTAAAAAGACAATAACAAGTGTTGGTGATGACGTGGAGAAATTGGGACATTCATACATTGCCAGTGTTAAGTAAAATGTCTCAGCCACTTTTGTAAAAGTTTGGAAGTTCCTCAAAGGATGAATGTAGAGTTACTATAAGCCCTAGCAGTTCCAATTCTGGTACCTAAGAGAAATGAAGACATACGTCCACACAGAATCTTGTACATGAATATTCACGGCATCAATATTCATAACAGCCAAAAAGTAGAAACAACCAAATGTCCATTGACTGACGATTACTCTTTTCATTTCCTTGATGGTGTCCTTTGAAGCACAAAATTTTCAATTCAGATATAGTCCCAACTTACCTTTTATCGCTTACACACTTTTTGTCATATCTAAGAAATCATTGCCTAATCCAAGATCAAGAAAATATACTCCATTGTTTTCTTCTAGGACTTTTATAGTTTTAGCTTCAGCTATTTAATTTAAACCAACAGGGAAACTAAGACCAAGTGAAGGTATGATTTGCTCCAGATTACATTGCTGCTGCTGCCAAGTCGCTTCAGTCACGTCCAACTCTGTGCGACCCCTGAGACGGCGGCCCACCAGGCTCCCCCCATCCTTGGGATTCTCCAGGCAAGAACACTGGAGTGGGTTGCCATTTCCTTCTCCAATGCATGAAAGTGGAAAGTGAAAGTGAAGTCGCTCAGCCGTGTCTGACTCTTAGCGACCCCATGGACTGCAGCCCACCAGGCTCCCCTGTCCATGGGATTTTCCAGACAAGAGTACTGAAATGGGGTGCCATTGTCTTCTCCGAATTACACTGCTAATAAGTGTCAGATAAGTAATTTAAAAAACTAGTTTAATTTTGTACAATCTGAAATCAATATAACTTTAAGACCAAAGAGGGTCTCAAATCATGTGGAAAAAAAAAAAAAAATCAGAGTCTAAAACCCAATTTATATTCACCCTTAAATAGAACCAACCTTTTATTTGAGGCCAATAATGATAAGAAAAGAACCCATTTCTTGAGCAATCAGTCCGGGTCAGGCACTGTGCAACATATATTCTCTAATTCTCAAAGCCACATAGTAAGTAAGTGCTATTATTATCCTTATTTTAAAGATGGGGAAATGCATGCTCAGAAAGCTTTTTAAGTAAGGTTTCTTAAAACTCCCACAGTTAATAAGAGGCAGAACTGGGTTTTAAACTCACAGCTCCTGCTCTTCTTGTAGGGTGTCTGTCCTATTAGAAAAACTAATGATTGTTGCTAAAACCCTAATAAGTGGCTTCTAACAAGATAGGAATCTCCTGATGACTTGAACTGGACCCCAACTGTCATGCCCATTCTTTGTCACATCTGTGGTAATTTCTCTTGGTGGGGTTGTGTTGATTTGTGGAGGCGGGAACCCAGACACAAGCATTTGGGTTGCCATGAAGTCTTGATCCTTTTCCTTTAAATCCAATTTTCCACTTGGTTTGGCCAGGGCAGGAGGATGTCACATTCTGTGGCAGAGGTCAGTCCTATAAGGTGTTTATCTCTATTTACATAATTCATCAGAACATTTCATGAGGGGAAAATCCATCTTCCCTGACATGAGTCTTAGGATGGAGAGAAGCAATCCTAGGCTTAGCCATGCACAGAGGTCTAGGTTTGCAGTTTCAATAGGGCATATTATTTACATGTGGAAATTCCCGGTGGGAAGCTGAAGAACACAACCTAGGAGTGGTCCCCAAGTGGGAAACTGAACAGTACCCTGAGCTCCTTTTATTTCCATTTAATTTACCATCGGTATCATTACCATTGTTTTCTTAATCATTTCGCTAGCAATGCTGTAACTTGGGACCAAGGTAATTGCAGTCAAATGGGGAAGATGCTTATCTGCAGTATTAAGTTAGCAAAGGCTTTTATTCACCTTTTTAGGGATGGGTATTAGTTCTTTCCTTTATTCATGGAGCATAGAGCTGCCCGGAAATGCCGAAGATATTAAGAGCTCCCTGCAGCTTAATGAACTCTATATTTGGTAGAAGAGAGATTTCTGTAATTTTTAGCTCACTGCTGCCTGAAAATGTATCACACTACACAGGAAGTGGCTTCCTGAGACTCAACAAGAAGCCTGTGTGAAACAGGCCAGGCCTGCCGCACGGTCAGAGCAACGTGGAGTCAATGATCGTAACTGTGCCTTCACTGACTTGACTCCAGTATTTGACCGCTGTGTGACTTTGGGCAAGTGACTTATGCTCTCTGAGTCTCTCTTTTCTTGGTACTACTACTTATCTCACAGATTGTTGGGCAGTAAATGAAGTAAGATGCATAAAGGCTCAGAGCATTCCTTGGCTCATAACAGGTGTCCATTAAATGCTCTTTCTTTCCTGAGAAGGTGCTGGTGTGGAGGACTTTTCTGCTGAGTCTCAGGATTCTTTGAGAGCCAAAGGCAAGAAAAGTTTTGAGGACTGACTAGACAGGAGTACCTTTTGGTTGGCAAGAATGAAGACCTTGGCGGGGCGACAGATGTGTTGGTGAAAGGACTTGGTCTCCATACTCACCATTAGACTCCAGGGATCATCCTGGCTGGGGAGCTGGAAACCCCATGGGACCCAGCCCCGCCCACCTCTGCACATCACCCTTGACCTCTCCCCCATTTGCTCCACGCATTCCCCTCACTGTCCCCCCTCCATTTCCTTTGATGTGCTAGACATCCCTTCTCAGGGTCTTTGCATAGGTTCTCCCTCAGCCTGGTCTATTCTCTTCCTTCGCTCCCTCCACTTGGCTGGAGCTTCCTCATCCCCTTGGTCTTGTCTTCTTTGTCATTTTCTTTGTCATCTCCTCACTGGACAAGCCCCTGACAGGCTCTCATAGATCACCCTGTGCTTCTCAACAGGGCACAGATTGGGTTTATAGCTAAACGGCTTCTGTTTGTCTGGGATTTTTCATGTGAAACTCCTTCACCACCACCTAGCGCTCCGTTACTAGGCATATACCCTGAGAAAATCATAACAGAGAAGGACACATGTACCCCAACGTTCACTGAAGCAATATTTACAATATCCAGGACACAGAAGTAACCTAGATGTCTACTGACAGATGAATGGATAAAGATATGGTACATATACACAATGGAATATTACCCAGTCATAAAAGGAACAAATCTGAGGCAGTTCTAAGAAGGTAGGTGGACCTACAGCCTATTCTACAGAGTGAAATAAGTCAGAAAGAGAAAAACCAGTATCATATATTAACACATACATATGGAATTTAGAAAAATGGTACTGATGAACCTATTTGCAGGGCAGGAATAGAAACTCAGACAGAGAGAACAGACTCAGGGACACAGCAGGAGAAGGTGGGGTGAACTGAGACAGTAGCATTGAAACATATACATGCCCACAAGTAAAACAGATAGCTAATGGCTATATAGCTATATAGCACATATAGCTACATAACACAGAGAGCTCCGCCTGGGGCTCGGTGACAGCCTAAAGGAGTGGGATGGGGTGGCGGGTGGGAGGGAGGTTCAAGAGGGAGGGAACATATGTATACCTATGGTTGATTCGTGTTACTGTATGGCAGAAACCAATAATTGTAAAGCAATTATTCTCCAATTAAAAATAGACAAATTTAAAGTAAAAAAAAAATTACCTTCACCACTAGCCAGTTAGTTCCTTGCAGCCTGGGTCTGGGAGGATTTTCCTTACAACATCTCCCTTAAAGGTGTTCAGCACACTCCTTGAATGGATGAGCTCAACACTGGGGAAAATGACAAGGGCCCTTTGATGCTGTTGAACCCTCACAGTCTTGGGCTAAGACTTAGCAAAGGCAGAATGAAATTATTGATGTTAACGGACACAGTGCACTTTCTATCCAGCCAGGACTCTTCTAAGTACTTCTGTGCGTTACCTTTGCCAATCTTTATAACCATCCCATTGTTACTAGTTCCCCCATTGTAAAGATGAGGAAGCTGAGCATAGATGTCTTTCTTGGGTAATAAGTGGCTGAGCCATGACTTAGACCTGGACACTCTGGCTGCCCAATGAATGCACTTCACCCCTACATTCTACTGTTCAACAGGCATTCCTTCTCCCCTAGAATATGTTCTCCTTCTCCAATTCTCCCCTTTCCACCACACCCACACATTTTAGGCCTCAGGTTTGAGGTGAAATAGCCCTTCCTCAGGGCTATTTCAGAGATGTTTTCACCTCCTGAATTTCCTATCCATAAATCCTGATTGGTTAATTCCTTGCTGATGTCAGGGCATGTCTTGTTTATCTCTGGACTCTCTGTAGTGCCTAGAACAAGGCTCAGCACACAGTAGGTGCTCAAAAACTTGCTGTCAATGTGCAATGCTCCCGTATTCCCAGAAACCAGCTGTTAATAATACTGTACCCACTTTTGGTGATATGTCAATACATGCTAAATATGTGTAGGTTTGACCCAGCGAGCCCACATCTAGGAATTTATCCTAAGGAGATAATCAAGTTCAAAAGGATATGGATGCAGGAATTGTTGACACTGGGAAAAAACTAGGAACAATCTAAGATGGTGATCAATGGGGGACTAGTTAAATAAATTATGTTCTCGCCATATAATGAAATCCTATGCAGCTTTTGAAAAGGATAATATAATACAGGTGATAACACAGAACTTTACCCATGTTATACTGGTATTTAAAAAAAAGGAGACTAACAACTAGTCCTGAAAGATTACTGCTAGGCGCCATGCTAAGCCCTTTTATACATATTAGCTCATAAATCCTCACATTGGTCCTGTGAAGTAGGTTTGTTCTATTATGATCTCTAATTTATAAACCAGTGAACTGAAAAGTAACTGGTGAAGCCATATTTCAGTCCATAGTCATCTTCAGAGCCTGTAATCTATATTATACTGTCTCTGTGATCCTGTTAAGTAATGTTGCATAAACAGCATGACAAAGACTGCAAGATACCCCTGCATATCCCACTTCTCCACTTTTAGTAAGACGATTTCTAGCTGGGTACATGGCTGTCAGAATAAGGACTACATTTCCCAAAGTCCCTTGCAGCTGGGTATAACCATGTAACTCAGTTCTGGCCAATGGGATATAAACAGAAATATTATTTATTCCTTTGGCATTTCTCTCTCTAGCTCTCTCAATCTCTCTTTTGTTTCTTCCTCTTCCTGCTTTCTAGAATGCAGATGCTGTCCTTTGGACCATGAGGTGGAGGCCATAAACAGTATAACGAGAAGATGGCACAAGCCTGTACAACTGACACCAGGGAGAACCTTGCCATCCTGAACCACCCACCGAGAGCTGCGCGCGAGAGAGGAATGAGCTGCGATCCCACTTCCATCATCCATATTTTGGTTGTCCATCATTTGTAGCTAAGCATAACCTAACGTGTGCACACACATGGGTGTGCACATGCCTAAAAACATGCCTGCAAGGATGTCCATCATCATGTTGACAGTGACTGCCGTAGGAGTGCAGGGTTTGTAGTGATTTTTACATTATCTTTATTGGTCTCTGGGTACATGGGCCACTTCTTACAAAAGCACTACATCAAAGAAAAATATAGCATAATTACCTTTTGCCCTATAGTTTTGGTTCAGTGCCCAAATTCTCACCTGCCCTCACCCCATCTAGAGCATTGTGACTCTGGCTGACAGCTCACTGTGACTCTGGGGGACAGCTCACAGTGATTCTGGCTGACAGCTCACCATGACTCTGGGGGACAGCTCACCATGACTCCGGGTGACAGCTCACCGTCACTCTGGCTGACAGCTCTCTGGGGCACACTTCTGTCTTCCCTCTATTGAGGTTCAAGCTTACATCTGCAAAAATGCATTTGCAGTACACCGTCATTTTAGGAAGGGGAAGAAATATTAGCTCCATGCCCTCCTCCCCAAGGAGGGGAAGAAAACCAGAAAATCAAGCTAGTGTCTCCAAAGAGAAGACAGATGGAAATACGCCTGGAGTTGGTTCATTTATTCAATAAATATTGAAGGAGGGCCTATATCTGTCCCAAGCTCTGCTCTCGGTGTGGGGATACAGCAGTAAGCAGGAAGGAGTCTTTGTTGTCATGAGTGCACAGCCTAGAGAAAGGGACAAATGTCACCCAGCGCACACTGAGAGGCCTCCATGTTACCCTGCCGTGTTGAGCTGGTCTGTGTTTGAACCCATCTGTTGGTGACAGTTCTGCTTTCTAGAAGATCTCAATGTCTCACTGCCTCCTTCAATCACTGGAAAAACCTTTTCTGTGTGCCTAGAAGCTCCAGGTTGTAAACTGGGAATTTAAAAGGCTAGCAGGATAATCTGTTCTCAAGATTCAGTCAGTCTGATGGGAGTGGCAGCACTAAAAATGGCAGCAGCTGGTGGTCCAGTGGTTAAGACTCCACCGTGCAATGCAGGGGACGAGGGTTTGATACCTGATCGGGGAACTAAGATCCCACATGCCATGGAGCAACTAAGCCTGAGCACCGCAACTACTGAGCCTCCGGGTCACAACTTGAGTCTGTGCGCTGCAACGTAAGACCCCACATTATGCAGTGGAGAAAATTAATTTAAAAATTAAAACATAAACGGCTGCCATCAAGTCAGACAGGAGTCAGATCCCCCACAGGCCTCTGTCTGAAGATCAAAAGGAGCCCTCCACTTGTCCGGAGAAGGCACGCCAAGAAGGCTTTGGGGCCACAGGGGCTGAGCTAAGTTCTGAGAGTGAATGAAAGCCACTGGGCCAGTGACAATGATTCCACCTGAAGCACAGGCATCAGCAGTAGTAAAATTCCTGGGGACCCCTTATTAGTCAGGTATACCAGAAGACTCAGCTAAAGTCTAAAAATAGGATTCTGCCATCCATGAGATGAACAGATGAGCTGGGCTTCCTAATCCTGAAATGTGGCTGGAGTTAAGGGGGAAAAACAGGGTTGGGGGAGGGGGTCTGCTCAGCTGCTCGTCCCTGCCTGGTCCCGCAGACTCACGTGTGAGCCCTACAGGACAGGCAGAGGCTGGAGGAGTGGTTTTCCTGGGGCTGCGTGAAGCCTGGGGACAAGAGGAGCCTGCTGAAGGGACAAGCAGTGACCCCACTGGTGGGAGGGGGAGACAGTTTGGCAGTGGCTGTTAAAATGTAAAACCTTCAAATATCGGGGCTCAGTGGTTCTGTTTCTCAATATGTCCCTTAGAGGAGCACCCACACTGGCCTATGGGGATGCCCATAACGCACGGTGACTCCAGCACTGTTTGTCATTTCTACACAAACAAGACACAACAGCAACAAATATAGAAGGAGAGGAAGCTGCTTCAAGGCTGGTCTATAAATAAACCTGTGTTTGATGTTATGCAGTAATATGCAAAATAAGAAGAGTGTGAAACTAACATTGTAAAGTAACTATACTCCAGTGGAAAACAAAAAAAATCCCAAGAGTCGGACACAACTGAGCAACTGAACTGAACTGAACTGATGAAACATAAAAATAAAATAAGTTGCATATGTTACATTTCAAAAAAAAAAGAAAAGTGTGGTGGTGTTATGTACTGACATGGAAAAATCCATAACACACATCCATGGGTGAAAGAAAGGGTAAGTTGTGGAATAAAAGAGTATGATACAGTCACAGGAAACAGTAATCAATTGTTCCCATAGAAACTGTATAGAAGAGAGCCTGGAAACATAAATGCCAAATTGACAGCATAAATTTGTGCTGGGGAAAGGGAGACAAGAATCAGTGCTGGGGAAGCCTTGTCTTTACTGCTCTGGCTTGTTTAGAAAGGCAATGTACTTGTGCATGACTTGTGTAACCTTAAAGATTTTTTTTCAAATATTAAAATACATTAGCAGTTGATGGCTGGCAGTCTCCCCTTTTCCTAGGCTCTAAGGAACAGAATTCCTACTCCATGAATTACAGGATCACCCCAAACCACCCCCTCCTCACAGCATGGGCCTCGCCTGGCTCTGCACTCAGGCCTCTGCCTCCCACGCCCATCCCAGAGGCCAGGCCCTCACCGTCCCCTTTCTAAGATTCCATTACAGTTGTTGGCAGCGCCTTGACATTTGTTCACCCAGAGCTAACTGCAGGGCAATTCTACAATTACAGTGGAGTCTTATTTTTTCAATCAAGAGAAAGGTTGAACTTGTAATGTTAACATTCAACCTGGTGTAAAAACATTTCAACCCAAAGACTTTGGAAATTGATTTTTGTGGTGAGCAACCTGGGAAACATTTGTTAAAAAGTTGCTCGTGTTTTGAACTATGAACTGGTAAGTGGTGGTGTGGGTGTTCATTGAGAGCAGTGGTTCTCAAAGGGTGGCCCCCAGATCAGCAGCATCTGGGAATCTGTTAGATATGCACATAGTCAGGCCCCACCCAGACATATGGAATCAGAAACTCAGAGAGGGAAGGCCCAGCAGTCAGTGTATTAACAGGCCCTCCGGGATGATTCAAGGGCACATCAAGTTTGAGAAGCTCTGATTTATACGAGATATAAATGGCCTCTGGGACAGCTGATCTGTGCATCTATGGAGTAATAGCCTGAGCTAAACTCTGGTCACATTTCTACTCTCCTTCAGATCTCAGCTGAATCATCACTTTCCCAGGAAACATTTTTCCAGTTCTATGCTTCCATCACCTCCTGTATCACAAGCATATGTTACATTTATTTGTATGCACATTAGATTAATATTTGTCCCTTACTACATCACACACACACCCCCTAATCTACTTGAGGAGACTAGCGTGCCAGGCACATGGCAAGCACTTCACACATTTGTGAATAAATGAATGAATGAACAAATGCTTCATAGAGAGTTTTCTCCTGACTTTTCAATACATTTCAACAAACAGATAATGAAGATCATCACTATTTTGCCTGGCATTCCCACTGCCGGCCGTGAGCCAAGCTCATCACTACACTCACAGGTCAGGCGAGCAGGCGCTCAGTCGATTCCAGTCTCATGTCAGCCTACTTGGTGAATTTCCTTTAACTACTGTATTCACTCAAATTACAGATCACAATCATTAGTATCTGATTAGCATTTTACGATGGCACCCCACTCCAGTACTCTTGCCTGGAAAATCCCATGGATGGAGGAGCCCGGTAGGCTGCAGTCCATGGGGTCGCTGAGCTGGACACGACTGAGCAACTTCACTTTGACATTTTACTTTCATGCATTGGAGAAGGAAATGGCAACCCACTCCAGTGTTCTTGGCTAGAGAATCCCAGGGATGGGGGAGCCTGGTGGGCTGCCGTCTATGGGGTCGCACAGCGTCGGACACGACTGAAGCGACTTAGCAGCAGTAGCAGCATTTTACAGTTTCCAGAGTGCCTCTACTTAAATGAAAATATTAGCAATCATTTATTGGTGTCTTTGGTGCCAGGTGCTGAAGTGATTCCTATGAGTATGACAGAGATATTTGTTATTTACTCTATGTCTTCATGGAAGGAGAAAGGCAGAGGTGGAGGGGCCGAAGTAACTGGTGCACAATTTCTCAGCTCCTAAGTGCAGGCATGGGATTTGACCTCTGATTCTGGCTGATTCTGTGACCTATGCCCTGTGCTCTAATGCTCTCTACTTATCTTTTATTCACAGACCCTCAAGTATTTGGATTCCATAACTGCTGCTTCCAGGTCACTTCTCCATGTCACTCCTGCTCACAGCATGCAATGAGAAAAGTGTGTATCCCAGAGAGAAGATGAGCTCTGGACACAGACTGGGTTTAAATCCAAGCTGTGTGAAAGTACAAGTCACTCAGTAGTGTCCAACTCTTTGTGACCCCATAGACAATAGTCCACGGAATTCTCCAGGCCAGAATACTGGAGTGGGTAGCCTTTCCCTTCTCCAGGGGATCTTCACAACCCAGGGATTGAAGCAGGGTCTCCCACATTGCAGGAAGATTCTTTACCAGCTGAGATACAAGAGAAGCCCGAGAATACTGGAGTGGGTAACCTATCCCTTCTCCAGCGGATCTTCTGAACCTAGGAATTGAACCAGGGTCTCCTGCATTGCAGGCAGATTTTTTACCAATGAGTCACCAGGGAGGCCCCCTCAAATGGTTGCTGCTGCTGCTGCTAAGTTGCTTCAGTCGTGTCCGACTCTATGCGACCCCATAGACAGAAGCTCACCAGGCTCCCCCGTCCCTGGGATTCACCAGGCAAGAATACTGGAGTGGGTTGCCATTTCCCTCTCCAATGAATGAGTGAAAAGTGAAAGTGAAGTCGCTCAGTCGTGTCCGACTCTTAGCGACCCCATGGACTGAAGCCTACCAGGATCCTCTGTCCATGGGATTTTCCAGGCAAAAGTACTGGGGTGGGGTGCCATTGCCTTCCCCCAAATGGTTGCTATGAGAACCAAATGCGGTTATGTATGTACTGGCATACTTAGGATAGGCAATAATCAGTGCTAACTATATTACTGTATGTACTTCGAGTTCTTTATACATCAACTCTGATCTCTAGACACCTTTCAAGGCTACATCTTTTCCTAACATTTCTCTTTATTCTACAAAGGTTCATCTTTTTGTTCTCCCAGGACAGGACATATGATAATCATTGCCACTGCCCTATTTCCAATTATAAAATGGGTGGATGCACTTTGAGAAATAAAATGAAACAATACACAAAACTACAGAGAAAAGGAAAAAAATTTCCAAATTCTAGCCCCCCACCCATCCAAGAAATAACCACTATAAAACATCCTTTCTTACTTCTGTGTGTGTATGTTTGTGTGTATAATTATGCCTAGATATTGTTCTGAAATCTGGTTTCTTTCACTTAATAATATTTAATAGACATCTTTTTATGTCAGTAAATATTGATCATATCATCATTTATAACAGTTACATAGTATGGTTTACTAAAATATGTTCTACTGATACACTATTGGATAACTAGTGCTACATAACCATCCTCAAACTCTGTGACTTAAAACAATTATAAGCAATATACATATTCTGTATAAATTATACATATTCTATGTAAATTTCATTTATATATCACATATCTGCAGGTTGGCTGGAGTTTGGCTGACCTTGCCTGGCCTCAGCTGGGCAACTCTGCTTCCATCTATAGCTGCTCTATTTATAGATTAGCAAGGATGGCTCTTCTTCATGTATCTCTTTATCCTCTCTCTGGGGCCAAAGAGCCAACTGAAGAACGCTAGGGACAATACAAAAACAGAGGAGGGAAAGCAGAAACACTTGAAGCCTCTTAAAGTTTAGGCTTAATGTCACTTATGCCCACATATCACTGGTCAAAGCATATACATGGCCAAGTCCAAAGTCATAGGGTGGGGAAACAGATACTGCTTACAATGACGACCTATACAGATGGAGGTGAAGAGGCCCAACCATTCAATCTATTATATAGATAACTAGTATGGTTGTTCAGTTGCTAAGCTGTGTATGACTCTTTGTGACCCCATGGACTGTACCACGCCAGGTTCCTCTGTCCTTTACTCTCTCTCAGAGTTTGCTCAAACTCATATCCACTGAGTCGGTGATGCTATCTAACCATCTCATCCTCTGCTGCCCACTTCTCCTGTTGCATTCAACCTTTCCCAAATATCAGGGCTTTTTCCAATGAGTCAGATCTTAACGTTAGATGGCCAAAGTATCGGAGCTTCAGCTTCAGTATCAGCTCTTCCAATGAGTATTCAGGGTTGATTTCCTTTAGGATTGATTGGTTTGATCTCCTTGCAGTCCAAGGGACTCTTGGTTTCCAATTTTTTCTTATTATGAGCCACTACGAACCTCTTTGAATGTATATTTTTGTTTACGTGTTCAATTTCTTCTTGTAATAAATTTCTAAATACAAATTGTTATGTCAAAGTGCATATGCATTTTGAATATTTGAGACATATTATCTAATATTATTCCAAAAAGGTTGTATACTCCAAATAACACTGTATAAGGTGCTAATTTTCTCACTTTTGCCACTACTAGGTTTTGTCATCTAAAAAAAACCTTTTTGCTCTGATAGAGGAAATATGACATCCTAATTTTATTACATTTCTTTGATGATTAGTGAGGTTAGAAATATTTTTATGTTTGTTGGCCTTTTAGATATATATTTTTTGAATGACTTCATGCTCTTTACTTCAACTCACTCTTTTTTGAATAAAATCATTTTCACAAAATTAGGATGAAATCACCACTAGCTTCTCTTAACCCAGCCCTTATGGAATTCTGTATACTGTCACCTCACCACCATCTCCTTTACTGAGAATAATGCAATCAGCCAAGCTGGCAAGAAGACAAAGCATTGGAGCATTCATGCCCTTCGTTTGACTGGGAAAAAGTCAGGGATATGAGATAGCTACGGGTCTGAACCTGGAACCAATCCTTTATGAAGGGTAACAATTCTTGCTCCTGATGACGCTGACTCAGAAGGAAGAGGCCTGCTAAAAATCACTATTTTTTTTTTTTCAAAGGAAGGGAAAATTCCTCTATAACCAGTGTCATGGGATATCTAAATGGTTTCCAGTTAAGGACATTTTTATTTAAATATATGCACATCTAAAACCACAGTCCCAGTTGGCAGGTTCTAGAAAGAAACTGGTAAATCCTATATCCTTCTAGTGTGGTTAGAAATGCTTTGAACTCAGGAAAGAATGTCAAGAGATGCTTCCTTCCCATCCCTCTGCCTTCTTCCAGATCGCTTGACAGGAGATCTGAGGGTTGGGGAGACTGGAATGATTGGGCTGGAAGCCGAATGGCACGAGAATGACAACGACAATACAAGCTTATACCACACAGCACTTTTTAGATGCCTGGCATTGCTCTAAGAACTTGACCTGTGTGTTAACTCATTTAATAACAACCATATGAAATATGTACTACAGGCAGACCTCTTTTTTTTTCCTTCAAAAAGTAGAATTCTTTTTTTTGTGTGTGTGATTCAGTTATACATATACACATATACTATTTTTGAAATTATTTTCCATTATAGGCTATTACAAGATATTGACTGTCATTCCCCGTGCTATACAGTAAACCTTTGTTGCCTGTTGCATATCTATTCTTCTAAATTAGAAATCTAACATTCTATTCATACTAAGTCAAACAAGTGGCATCAAAATGTCATAAATTTTTAGTTAGGCAAAAATTTATAAGTTTTCTAAAATATATCACACATATATATTATATATATATGTATACAAAAATTTTTCTATTATGCTTGATAAAGGCTTGAGAAAGAACATCTAATAAAAGAAGAGATGGAGAAATTGGAAAACATAAACTAAATGAAATGGGAGCACTGAATGTAAAATAGAAAAAGTGAAACAAACTAGATAAAATAAAAGAGTCTCATATAGTCCAGTTGTTTTTAAACATGGCTGCTCATTAGAAACATATCTTGAGCTCTGGAGGAAAAAAAAGCAATACCTGGGGCATTTGTACTTTGCAAAGAATTTGAAGATATTTCTGCTATGCATCTGGATTTTAAAAAGTGATTACAGGTTTTTTTATTGAATGGTAGTTTTGATGATATAGAATTCTATTATTTTTCCATTGACCAATCACGATACAATGGCACTGAGTAACAGTTACATAATCACAATAGTAAAATCTTTTACTATTTAGTAATAGCATTTTACTATTTACTATTACTATCAGTTCTCATATAGTCAATAGCCAGAAAAAAAAAGATAATTACAATTGCAAGCCATAATGGGAACATGATTAACCTAACAATATAAATTACATATAATTTGTGTGTGTGTGGGGGGGTCAAGCAGAGTGATGTGGTAAGTGGAACTGCATACATGCAAGTTTTCATCTGCTCAGCCAGTCTATGTCTTCTGATTGCAGACCTCATTTTATTGCACTTCACTTTATTGAGCTTCGCATATAGTGCATTTTTTTTTTTCAAACTGAAGGTTTGAGGCAGCCCCGTGCCGAGTAAATCAATGGGTGCCATTTTTCCAACAGCATTTGCTCCCTTCATGTCTCTGTGTCATGTTTCGGGTAATTCTCACAATATTTCAAACTTCATTGTTTTTCTATTTGTTATAGTGGCCTGTGATCAGAGATCTTTGACATTACTCCTTCAACTTGCTGAAGCCTCAGATGATAATTAGTTTTTTTAGCAATATTTTTAAAGCATATACATTTTTTAGACATTTTTTTAGACATTATACTATTGCACTCTTAATAGACTACAGTATGGCATAAACATAAAGGTTGGCTTAAAGCTCAACATTCAGAAAATGAAGATCATGGCATCTGGTCCCATCACTACATGGGAAATAGATGGGGAAACAGTGGAAACAGTGTCAGACTTTGTTTTTCTGGGCTCCAAAATCACTGCAGATGGTGACTGCAGCCATGAAATTAAAAGACGCTTACTCCTTGGAAGGAAAGTTATGACCAACCTAGATAGTATATTCAAAAGCAGAGACATTACTTTACCAACAAAGGTTCGCCTAGTCAAGGCTATGGTCTTTCCTGTGGTCATGTATGGATGTGAGAGCTGGACTGTGAAGAAGGCTGAGCGCCGAAGAAGTGATGCTTTTGAACTGTGGTGTTGGAGAAGACTTGAGAGTCCCTTGGACTGCAAGGAGATCCAACCAGTCCATTCTGAAGGAGATCAACCCTGGAATTTCTTTAGAAGGAATGATGCTAAAGCTGAAACTCCAGTATTTTGGCCACCTCATGTGAAGAGTTGACTCATTGGAGAAGACTCTGATGCTGGGAGGGATTGAGGGCAGGAGGAGAAGGGGACGACAGAGGATGAGATGGCTGGATGGCATCACTGACTCGATGGGTGTGAGTCTGGGTGACCTCCGGGAGCTGGTGATGGACAGGAAGGCCTGGCGTGCTGCGGTTCATGGGGTCTCGAAGAGTTGGACACGACTGAGCGACTGATCTGATCTGATCTGATGGCATAAACATAACTTTTATGCCCTGGGAAACCAAAATATTCATGCAACATGCTTTTATTGCAGTGGTGTGGAACCATACCTGCAGCATATCTGAGGTAAGCTTATAATTATTATACCTATTTTATGGCTGAGGAACCGAGACAAGAAGGTTATATTTGCCCAAAGACCCACAACTCGTAAATGGTGGAGCCAAGATTCAAACTCAAGTTGTCTGGTTGGCTCCAGAGTCTATGCTTTAATCAACCGGCTAGATTTTGTCCAAATGCAAAGCCTGTCTCCAAGGGAGTTCTAAGGAACAAAAAGGAATCTTTGGGTTGGGGTTATCAGGCCTCTTTCCCTTGGCACTTCTTAGGACTCAGTGGTAGATTTTAAAGAAGCAAATTAACCTTGCAGCATTTCCCTAACATATTTGATCCTTTAAAATCTTGTTTCAGGAGACTCTCAAGAACTCATACTCCATAGACCACATGGCGTTAAACACCAGGATAGAGGGTTTTGGGGTCAGACACACGAGGCCACTGGAGCTGATTGGCATCAGCTCATGAGAGCCCACTGTTAAATTTTCAGGAACTGTGAAAGCAAGTCATTAAACTCCATCATTATTAAAAATTAAATTGGATAAAGGGCTTCCTTTATGGCTCAGCTGGTAAAGAATCTGCCTGCAATGCAGGAGACCTGGGTTTGATCCCTGCATTGGGTAAATCCCCTGGAGGAGGGAAAAGCTACATACTCCAGTCTTCTGGCCTACAGAATTCCATGGACTATATAGTCCATGGGATTACAAAGAGTTGGACACGATTGAGCGACTTTCACTTTACTTTTTACAATTAGATTATATTACACAGGTAATGGATACTCAAAATTTACCACTTCCTAATTATTTTATTATACCTTAATCTGTGCTCTTAAGGTTATTTCTGTCTATATGTCTATTTATGTTGTCATATCTACAGGATAGAAATATCTGTAATCTCTTAGGCATCTCTTCCCATCTCCAAGTTCAGTGATGTCATGCTGATAGCTTGAAGAGTATCACACCATGGAAGAGTATCACTAAAAAGCAAGAGAATTCCAGAAAAATGTCTACTTCAGTTTCATTGACTATGCTAAAGCCTTTGACTGTGTAGACCATAACAAATTGTGGAAAATTCTTAAAGAGACAGGAATATCAGACCATCTTACCTGTCTCCTGAGAAACCTGTATGTGGGTCAAGAAGCAATTGAAAGTGAAGTTGCTCAGTCATGTCCGACTCTTTAAAGACCCTATGGACTGTAGCCTACCAGGCTTCTCCATCCATGGGATTCTCCAGGTAAGAATACTGGAGTGGGTTGTCATTTTCTTCTCCAGGAGATCTTCCCAACTCAGGGATTGAACCCGGATCCTCTGCATTGTAGGCAGACGCTTTACCGTCTAAGCCACCAGGGAAGTCAAGAAGCAATAGTTGGAACCTTATATGGAACAACTGACTGGTTCAATATTGAGAAAGGAGTATACAATTCTATATATTGTCACCCTGTTTATTTAACTTATATGCAGAGCACACCACACAAAATGTCAGGCTGGATGAGTTATAAGCTGGAATCAAGATTGCTGAAATATCAACAACCTCAGGTATGCAGATAATACCACTCAAATGGCAGAAAGCAAAGAGGAACTAAAGACTCTCTTGATGAGGGTGAAAGAGGAGAGTGAAAAAGCTGGCTTAAAATTCAGTATTAAAAAACTAAGATCATGGTATCCAGTCCCATCACTTCATGGCAAATTGAAGAGGAAAAGGTGGAAGCAGTGACAGATTTCCTGGGCTGTAAAATCACTGTGGATGGTGGCTACAGCAATGAAATTAGAAGATGATTGACTCTTCAAAAGAAGGCTATAATAAATCTAGACAGTGTATTAAAAAGCAGACATCACTTAGCCAACAAAGATCCATGAAGTCAAAGTTATGTTTTTTTCAGTAGTCATGTACAGATGTGAAAGTTGGACCATCAAGAAGGCTGAGTGCCAAAGAATTGATGCTTTCAAATTGTGGTGTTGGAGAAGACAGAGTCCCACCAACAGCAAGGTCAAACCAGTCCATCCTAAAAAGAAATCAACCCTGAATATTCATTGGAAGGACTGATGCTGAAGCTCCAATCCTTTGGCCATCTGATGCAAAGAGCCAACTCACTGGAAAAGACCCTGATGCTGGGAAAGATTGAAGGCAGAAGGAGAAAAGGGCGACAGAGGATGAGATGGTTGGATGGCATCACCAATTCAATGGACATGAACTTGGGCAAATTTTAAGAGATGTTGAGGGACAGGGAGGTCTGGCATGCTGCAGTCTATGGGGTCTCAAAGAATTGGACATGACTTGGCAACTGAATAACAACAGAGCTGAGGCAGAGACAGGGTCCCCCTGCTCCTCACAGCTACTTTGTGTCTATTATTCTCTGTAGTAACCAAACTAGGCCAGGACCATTTCTCTAAGCCATCTAAAGGATGTGCAAATACAGTTTTGAAATTGTATTTAGTAGTGTTTTTTTTACTGTCAGGAGCTTTTTAACTTGTCTTGCAAACAAATCTCAACAGCAAGGCAGAGACACCAGGATTTAAGTACAGGCCGCTCTAACTCTCCATGCATCATTCACACTGGAAAGTGAAAGTTGCTCAGTTGTGTCCGACTCTTTGCGACCCCGTGGACTACAAAGTCCATGGAATTCTCCAGGCCAGAATACTGGAGTGGGTAGCCTTTCACTTCTCCAGGGGGTCTTTCCAACCCAGGGATCGAACCCAGGTCTCCCACATTGCAGATGGATTTTTACCAGCTGAGTCATCAGGGAAGCCCAAGAATACTGAGTGGGTAGCCTTTCCCTTCTCCAGGAGATCTTCCCAACCCAGGGATTGAACCAGGATCCCCTGCATCGCAAGTGGATTCTTTACCAACTGAGCTATCAGGGAAGCCCCTGAACAAGGCCAAAAGCCAACCAAAGGTGATGCACTGAACCAGACCCCTGACCCAGACATCCCAGAAACCATCCTGCCTCTCCAGCCCATCCCAACCTCACTTTCAGAGGGGTCACTAGTTTTGGCTCAATTTTAAATGTTTTATTACCTAGAAGATATATCTATATGACCATACACATTGGTTACAAAATAGAAAACTGTAAGAGATCATCATAAGAAGACTCCATTTTCCCATTCCTCTTCAACTCCACCCCTCCTTCCCAGAACCGACCTATTTTAACTTGCTAAACAATTTGCTTTAAATTTTTCTTGCCATCACCTTTAAATCCTTAAATAATGTAACTGTTTTTTGACACATCCATTTTAGGCAATATCTGTTACTGTCTTTCTCTACAGTAGGAGAGGACTTTAACCTTCATAGCATTTAATATTCTTCCTATGCCCATAATTGATTACTTCAAATACCTTTACACATAAACTTTTTTTGGCTTATCCCATTGACACTAGATTGTGTTTTGAGTTACTTCAGCAGAATTTTAGTGTCCCTGCTTTCTCCTCTGCTTTCCTGCACACACTCCTTTCTGCTCCCTGCTTGTGGCTTGTCTTTCCACGTTATGAAGGCTGCTGCTGCTACTGCTACTGCTACGTTGCTTCAGTCGTGTCCGACTCTGTGCAACCACATAGACGGCAGCCCACCAGGCTCTGCTGTCCCTGGGATTCTCCAGGCAAGAACACTGGAGTGGGTTGCCATTGCCTTCTCCATTGTGTGAAAGTGAAAAGTGAAAGTGAAGTCGCTCAGTCGTGTCCGACTCGTAGCGACCCCATGGACTGCAGCCCACCAGGCTCTTCCATCCGTGGGATTTTCTAGGCAAGAGTACTGGAGTGGCTTGCCATTGCCTTCTCCATTATGAAGGCTAGGTGGGCTTTTTCGAGATATAACCTGCCCAGCCACGACTGAGATTTGAGCTTAAGTAACTACTGTGATCTTCTGGGCTCAACATATTCAGGCCCGTCAGCAAATATTGGTCACATGTAATGGCAGGAAACAGAGAACACAATTTTGAATTTCCTCAGCTATCTATTTAAGGAAAAAGGCTTTTTTTCCCTGGATCACAGGAGTTGACTCATTAAACCAAACATCATAGCACAGCATGAGAAGCCAGGGCAGATGAAGGTGTAAGGGGAAGAAATCCTATTAGGGTTCCCAGCAGGAGGCTCCTTGGAGAGACACACACACTAATGAAATAAAGACCTGGGGCTGCATTCACATTTACGCGGACTCAGCTCCAGTCCCCGAGGAGGAAAAAACGTGTTGTCTGCTTCCAAAAAGCACTCCAAAGGCCCTGTTTAAACCACACAAGACCTTTTGTCTTTCTAGGGGTAAACATCCTCTAGGGTACAGATGCTGACAAAAATATGACTTAAAAAATTCCTTGCTGTCACTACTGTTATAAAACTCTGTAAGGTTTGGAAGAGTTACCTGGTCAAAATTTCTCACTAGCTAAAAGATTCCTAATTATTAATGTCATTAGTTTATGTAGCTGTGTGCTGAAGAGACTTTGAGAGTCACTCATAATTGTGTACTTATTTTCTTAGCTATTAATTCCTAATGAAGAAAAACTATTGTTTTAGAAATAATTTATTGGATTTTGTTTTAAAAGTTTAAACTGTATCTGTGTGCTGTTTCCACACACTTACTGAAACACCAGAATTAGCCTTTGCCGAATCTAAATTATACAAAATTATCTACTTTTTGAAAAGGATCAACATATGAATCAATTACAAACTATGTGAATGTGTATATGATTTATCCATTTGCAAACCCAGAGTTCTGTGGGCTCAAAACCCATGTGATGGTCACAGGCTCTGAAATTTTAAAACATCCAAGTGGTTGAGAAAAATAAACATTTAAATATGTAAAAATGATATGCAAGAGGTTTCCTAATCCAGAAACGCAAAAATAAATAATTCATAGATAATAAAATAGTTAAGTAGAAGAAATTCGCATAGTATCATTGGTTAATTGCAGTAAACCACTCATCTAGATGATCGGCCCGTTAGATGATGCATTCCTTGTTGTGTTTCTTGATCTTAGTTCTCCAATCAGGGACTGAACCCGGGTCACAGCAGTGAAAGTACCAAGCCCCAACCACTGGACCACAAGGTAATTACCTGCCTTCATTTTTAAATTCAACAGATACTTATTGAGCTCCTACTATATGCCAGGGCACAATACAGCAGTTAATAAAATACAGAAAAATCCTTCTTCTTCTGGAACTTACATTTCTGGACTAATTATATTGAATAACAAAGTCACACGCTGACAGGAATAACATTTTTTAATGAAAATAACTTTTTCAAAATAGTATTTAATGACAAGAGTGGTATTATATAACATGTTTACAAATCTCTATTATAAGGTTTAGAATAGCACACAACTGGATTATCATAGTGGCTTCTGCATTCGGTCTACTATGATACACTGTTTTGGTTAAGTATATGAAGAAAATATGTGCTGTGTGCCTAGACACTCAGTTGTGTCCAACTCTTTGTGACCCCATGGACTGTAGCCCACACGACTCCTCTGTCTATGGGATTCTCCAGGCAAGGATACTGGAGTGGGCTGTCACTTCCTCCTCCAGGGGATCTTCCCTACAGCCTCATATAATCTTCAGTACTAAAGCCAAACAGGACCCATAGTTTATCCTTTGAAAGAATAGTTAACATTTGCAATTTGGTGCTGGTGGGGGATATACTTTTAGCTCATCAAATCATGCAGATCTTCCAAGACTGACATGTTTTTATTATACAGCATCAAAAATCAGTTATTACACCACTGTTACTGGTTCACCATATGTGACCTCCAAATATGGCATCTTGGCATAGTGAGTATTTCAAGCTGAAGAAATCTGAGATGGCACGTGAGGGGAAAAGTCTTTTTTTTTTTTCCTGTTTGCTTGTCTGCTTGACTCGTTGCTTCTCAGTAAACAGGTGAACTGAAACCCATAGTGTCCAACAGAGGCCGTTAGAATAAACATTGATTTGTTGTGGTGATTTCATCTTCAGGAAGGACTTCCTAGGCTTCCCCTGAAGCAGGTCATAACACCCTCACGTGAGAGTTGCGCTCCCAGTGCCCGAAGGAAAGGCACGTCCTTATCTCCAAAGACACTGGGATGCCAGGAAGAACCTGATCAGTCAAGCCTTGCAAAGTGTCCCCGTCTACTAAGCTCAGCTCATCTTTGTCCTATAATGTCTTCCCAAAACTTTCCACTCTTCATTCAGCCTAACATAAAACCACTTGGGTTTTTTTCTTCTTCAGGTCTTCATTCATTTCCTTGTGAAGGCTTGTGTGTCACATAAAAACTTCTATTAAATACATCCATATGCTTTTCTTTTGTTAATCTGTCTTTTGTTACAGAGGTTTCAGTTGAGAGCTTCAAGTGGTAGCTGCTGCTGCTGCTGCTAAGTCGCTTCAGTCGTGTCCGACTCTGTGCAACCCCACACGGCAGCCCATCAGGCTCCCCCATCCCTGGGATTCTCCAGACAAGAACGCTGGAGTGGGTTGCCATTTCCTTCTCCATCAAGTGGTAGAGGAAGAGGTTTTCTTTCCTTTTCCCACTTATCTCAGTCTGAAAGAATTAGGAAGCTGTCAAGCCCTTGGTGATGGATACATACTTTCAAAAATTATAACTTTAGCTGAAAAACGAAACTAGAAACAAATTATGTCAGCTGTCTTCACTTGAAGTGATGTCACTTTTTTTCTTTCCAGGACAATGTCTGTCAGTTATTCTTTCCAAGTTAAAATGTTACATAAAAAAAAATGGCCAGATGAGCTTGCAATTCAGTCACACAAATGCTTTTGTGGAGACAGATATTGTTATTGCCATATGCAATAAAAGTGCTTTATTAGTATATCATATAAAATGTTAACAAGATGAGTACTCAAGGGTCAAGATTTAATTAAATTTTTTTCTTTTTTTATCAAGGACATTTTAAAGAGAGTATGTGGCAATGAAGAACACAATGACTATAGTATAGTTTGGTGCCTTGATCTGTGCTAGAGCCAGCAATTTCACCCGATTGCTTTTGTACCATTGGTGTAAATATGAATACAGTGAAAAAGGAAAACAATACCTTAGTACTATTGCAAAAATAGTTTTGATTTCCTCGACTTCTTCTAAGAGGTTTTCAGGAGTCATGAGGGGTCTGCTGACCACAGTTTGAGAACCAGTGATCGAGGTGAAACATGATGGCAGCTTGGACCAGCACGGCATATGAGATCTATTTTTTGGTTCTGGACATATTTTGAAGGTAGATCTAGGAAGACTTGCTGCCTAATTTGGATGTGGAGTGAAACAAAGGGGTCAAGAATGTCTCTCAGTTTTCTGTCCTAGTAAGATGGAGGAAAAGAGCAGAGTTTGGAGATCAGAAATTCAGTTTTGAATGTTAATTTGGAAATGCTAAGGAAGCATCTATATAGACATGTTATGTGAGAAGTTGGATACAGACTGCCATGGTGATAGTTTTAGGAATCATCAGTGTCTTGGTATTTATAACCATTGAGTCTGGATGAAATCACCAAGGGAGGGAAGATGGGACAGAAAAAAATTCCCAAGACTAAGGTGCCAACACGTAAAACGTGAAAAGGTGAGAAAAAGCCAACAAAGGAAACTGAAAACTGGCCAAAAAGGAAGGAGGAGTGTGGGGAAAGCCAAGCCCCATGTTTCCAGAAAGGTGATCATCAGAATTGAGTACTACTGGTGGGGCAGGTAAAACCAGGGTTGAAAATTGGTCACAAGCTAACTGGCTGGAATCGGCAACAAATGCTCAAACTACTGCACAATTGCACTCATCTCACACGCTAGTAAAGTAATGCTCAAAATTCTCCAAGCCAGGCTTCAGCAATATATGAACCATGAACTTCCTGATGTTCAAGCTGGTTTTAGAAAAGGCAGAGGAACCAGAGATCAAATTGCCAACATCCGCTGGATCATGGAAAAAGCAAGAGAGTTCCAGAAAAACATCTATTTCTGCTTTATTGACTATGCCAAAGCCTTTGACTGTGTAGATCACAATAAACTATGGAAAATTCTGAAAGAGATGGGAATACCAGACCACCTGATCTGCCTCTTGAGAAATTTGTATGCAGGTCAGGAAGCAACAGTTAGAACTGGACATGGAACAACAGACTGGATCCAAATAGGAAAAGGAGTACGTCAAGGCTGTATATTGTCACCCTGCTTATTTAACTTATATGCAGAGTACATCATGAGAAACACTGGACTGGAAGAAACACAAGTTGGAATCAAGATTGCTGGGAGAAATATCAATAACCTCAGATATGCAGATGACACCACCCTTATGGCAGGAAGTGAAGAGGAACTAAAAAGCCTCTTGATGAAAGTGAAAGTGGAGAGTGAAAAGGTTGGCTTAAAGCTCAACATTCAGAAAACGAAGATTATGGCATCCGGTCCCATCACTTCATGGGAAATAGATGGGGAAACAGTGTCAGACTTTATTTTTCTGGGCTCCAAAATCACTGCAGATGGTGACTGCAGCCATGAAATTAAAAGACACTTACTCCTTGGAAGGAAAGTTATGACCAACCTAGATAGCATATTCAAAAGCAGACATTACTTTGCCAACAAAGGTTTGCCTAGTCAAGGCTATGGTCTTTCCTGTGGTCATGTACGGATGTGAGAGCTGGACTGTGAAGAAGGCTGAGCGCCGAAGAATTGATGCTTTTGAACTGTGGTGTTGGAGAAGACTCTTGAGAGTCCCTTGGACTGCAAGGAGATCCAACCCGTCCATTCTGAAGGAGATCAGCCCTGGGATTTCTTTGGGAGGAATGATGCTAAAGCTGAAACTCCAGTATTTTGGCCACCTCACGCAAAGAGTTAACTCACTGGAGAAGACTCTGATGCTGGGAGGGATTGGGGGCAGGAGAAGGGGACGGCAGAGGATGAGATGGCTGGATGGCATCACTGACTCAATGGATGTGAGTCTGAGTGACCTCCGGGAGTTGGTGATGGACAGGGAGGCCTGGCGTGCTGTGATTCATGGGGTCGCAAAGAGTTGGACACGACTGAGCGACTGATCTGATCTGATCTGATGGTAAGAGTAGTTTCAATGGAGTTGTGAAGGCAAAAGTCCTGGTGAGGGTGGGCTCAAGCAAAGAGTTGTACACAAATATTCATAACAGCTTTATTCATAATACCTGCAACCTGGAAACAATCCAAGTGTTTGCCAACAGATGAATAAACAAAGGAGCAGAATTCCATTTATAAAGTGGAATATCCAGTAATAAAAAAACATACTACAGACACACATCAACATAGGTGAATGTCAAAAAAAACTATGCTGGAAATGAAAAAGTATATACTACCTGATTCCACTTATATGAAGTACTAAACCAGGCAAAACAAATTTATATTGATAGAAATCAGATAGAGAAATCAGATAAGAGACTCAAGAGTCTTCTCCAGCACAACAGTTCAAAAGCATCAATTCCTTGGTGCTCAGCCTTCTATGTGGTCCAACTCTTTATAGTTGTTTAAGATAATGGGAAGAGAGAAAACAGTGGACACTGACAATCCTCTCTGTGTATTCTCAATGTAAAGGAAGGTAGAACTGTGACAACAGGAGGAGGCAGAAGTGGGAGTTGAAATTTTTTTTTTTTTTACTGTAGGAGAAACAATATCCTTTCTGAATGCTGATCATATCTGGACAATGGCTCAGACAATAAAGAATCTGCCTGTAATGCAGGAGACCTGGATTCAATCTCTGGGTCAGGAAGATCCCCTTGGAGAAGAGAATGCAATCCACTCCAGTATCCTTGCCTGAGAAGTCCCATGGACAGAGGATACTGGTGGGCTGCAATCCATGGTGTTGCAACAGGTTGGACAAGACTGAGTAACACTTTTCACTTTCATGCTGATCATGGAGCAGCAGAGGGAAAACCTGGTGACACAGGAGACATGCTGAAGCAGTATCTGAGTGACTGAGGGAATAGGCTGTGAGCCACAGGGCGAGGAGCTGGCTGGGGAGTATAGTATGGAAACCTGTTAAGTTCTCCTCCTCAGACTGGCTCGATTTTCTTGGTAAAATAGGAAACAAGGACTTGAGCTGGAAGAATGAGGTTTAGACTACTGTTGATTACCTTAATTTTAAATAACTCAGTCAGTGATAGACAATTTTCATGTACGTATTTAACTATACTCTAGATGTAAATGAATCTTAACTATATTTCATCATTCTGCATGGAAAAGTTTACCTTTTGGGGAAGGAAACACACACACAGGTCCTAAAGCAACACGGCTTTGGGTTTTCCCTGGTGGCCCAGTGATTAAGAATCCACCTTCCAACACAGGGACATGGGCTCAATCCCTGATCCAAGAAGATTTCACATGATGAGGAGCAACTAAGTCCATGCACCACAACTACTGAGTGTGCACACTGCAAGTACTGAAGCTGGCGCACCTACAGCCTGCAGTCCACAAGAGCCTGCACTCCACAACGAAGAGCAGCCCCTGCTTGCTGAAACTATAGGAGGCCCACGGACAGCAACGAAAACCCAGTGCAACCAAAAATAAGTAAATGAACACATCTTAAAAAAAAAAAAAGCAACCTAGCCTTATCTGACAGCTGGGAAGGGAGTTCACATACCTTCCCAGGATGTCTAGTACCTTAGTACAAAAGCAACGCCACATCTTAGGCTAAAACCGAGCAAGGAAGGCACAGAGGAGCCTCAGGCATGTTGCAAAGTACTGATATAAGGCCATTCCCTCAACTGTCTTTCCTAAGGTTGACAGTTTCGGGCCCTAAGTCTCTTAAAAATCCAGAGGTTAGTGAGCTGCATGCAAATTCATTCTTTTAGGCTCAGAAGTCATTCATTAGCTGACTCTTGCTTGCAGCTTGTGGGTAAGGTCAACCATCTCTAACTGAAAATTTGTCCATTTCTCTACTCTTTTTTAAAACTTTCTACATGAAGCTGATAATCAGCTAGTTTCAACTTTTTGATTCCTGTTGCAGAGCATTAAATGTTATGGTTTAAGACATCAGTCTCACAAATATTAATATTGTAATTTTAGGCACATCTTTGGAGAAGGCAATGGCAACCCACTCCAGTACTCTTGCCTGGAAAATCCCATGGACTGCAGAGCCTGGTAGGCTGCAGTCCATGGGGTCGCTAAGAGTCAGACAGGACTACACTACTTCACTTTCACTTTTCACTTTCATGCATTGGAGAAGGAAATGGCAACCCACTCCAGTGTTCTTGCCTGGAGAATCACAGGGACGGGTGGGCTGCCGTCTCTGGGGTCGCACAGAGTCGGACACGACTGAAGCGACTTAGCAGCAGCAGCAGCAGCAGGCACATCTTGGTCAATCCTTGAAGTCTTCATAAATGGAAGGTCTCCATATTTAATAGTCCTTATAAGCTATAACTTATTGTATCTTCTCTGCCATGGCCGTTAGTGAGTCATATGAAGAAATATGATTTCTAAAATATTGCCTAAATCAGGTTCAGTAAAATTTTATTTACTGAAATGAGCAATGTAGTGGAGGTGCTTCTGGCCTGTAGTTCACCAATCCAACAGTAGACAACACTTGACTTCAGCTATATCTTACTTACCTAACTTTTCATAATAGGCTGAAATTCCATGATAGTAACTGCATAAGAGATATGCATTTTGATATATTTTACTACACAGAAAAAGTCTGAATACCGGAACGTTTAGATTTGCTACGGTCCAGTAGCTTGCCTGGAGAATCCCAGGGATGAGGGAGCCTGGTGGGCTGCCGTCTCTGGGGTCACACAGTCGGACATGACTGAAGCAACTTAGCAGCAGCAGCAGCTTAATATATAGCCAGCAGAAGCTAAACAGTGCCTCATCCTGTTTCAATTTTTTTCTGTTGGATGCTCTTAGAGCATTGTTACCCTACTTCCTCTACTTGATAGCATGAGCATAATCAGTGAGATGAGTATAAAGTGATCTCAAATCCATAAGGTCACACAGTACATTTTAAATATTCCATTCTAAGAAGTGATAGGGGTAGAATGCTGAAAGACACAGGTGAACCAGACTACAATTCAGATTAAGTGATAAGAAAGAGAAAAACTCAATATTTAACCAGTATTACTTACTCACCTCCACAAAGAGTAATTATTTCAAAGTTATCTGACAGCTCCCTGATTCACTGTGAAGTGTATTCCTAGCATTCAGGGCTACTCACTGGGCCACCTTGTCTATGCAATGCTGTACACCTGCAGTTCTGTTTTCTTGGAACACTGCTTTCAAAGTGCTCTGTTTAGAAAATACTGCTCTACCAAACAGAGATGACTATTAACCTTGGATGAACCCCACACATTATAACATTAGCTTTCACAAAGGAAAATAGGAGAAAAATGTATTTTCTTAATGGGAATAAGATTCTTGGGACAGAGCAAACTGCTATCCCTAAGTGCCCATCTGCCACAGCAGGAAAGAATGCTGTATTTATCACTATAAAGAGCTATGAAGTGCTTATTTTCTATAGCAGTTTAATGGCTGAAATTGTAACCAAAGAGCTAATATTCAGACTCTCACATCTCAGAAAATGTTTAGGTACACAAATTAGGATGTTCTAGCCTGAGGAGACTACCAGGAGGAGAATATCAAAAGAGACACTGGCTGAGAATCCCCTGAAAATCAAATAAGACTTTTAATGAGAAATCATTTTTGAGAAGTACTTTTTTAAATAGTAAAAAATACTTGTTAAGAAAGAAAAACAACAACAACAAAAAATAAATAACTTTTTCAGCTACTGTAAAAGTTTAATGGTAAATCTTCATATATGGTAAATATGACATATAAATACTACCACTAGATAGCTAGTGGGAAGCTGCTGTGTAAGTACCAGGAGCTCAGCCTGGGGCTCTGTGGTGACCCAGAGGGGGATGGGGGCAGGAGGGAGCAGACAGACATATATATATATATATAGCTGATTCACGTTGTTGTACAGCAGAAACTAACACAACATTGTAAAGTATTTATATGCTGTTAAAATTTTTAAAAAATTAATGGTGAATCTTTTTACTTTTGATCCACCATCCCATTACTCAAATTGTTACATGAATACTCAAATTGTTACATGAAACACCCTAGACAGAAATTTAAAATATTTGCGCTGTATTAGCAGCAGTACACATTTTCAGTAGTGGCCGGAATCCAACCCACGGTGAAAACAAGCTGACTAGTTTGGCTCAGTGAAAAAAGAAACCATGCTTAAGAAGAAGGAAGACTTACATTAAGGTCTGAAATACCATCGTTTGATGGGGCTATTTTTCCTATTGCTTAAGAAGAAGGACGGAGAAGGCAATGGCACCCCACTCCAGTACTCTTGCCTGGAAAATCCCATGGATGGAGGAGCCTGGTGGGCTGCAGTCCATGGGGTCGCTAAGAGTCGGACACGACTGAGCGACTTCACTTTCACTTTTTCTCTTTCATGCATTGGAGAAGGAAATGGCAACCCACTCCAGTTTTCTTGCCTGGAGAATCCCAGGGGCAGGAGAGCCTGGTGGGCTGACGTCTATGGGGTCACGCAGAGTCGGACACGACTGAAGTGACTTAGCAGTAGCAGCAAGAAGAAGGAAGACTTACATTAAGGTCTGAAATACCATCTGGAGTTGGTATTTATCCTAAATAAATATTAAATTCTCTTGTAATCTTCCCACTCACTCACACACTACAGTAGTATCTCATAACACTGACAGTTCTCAAACTGATCTAATGTAGATGCCACTACAGTCTTTGGAAGGGGTCCTTGACTGATGATGATGACGGTATCACTGAACATGGACTAAGTGTTTTCTATGTGCCAGGCACATAGAAGTTGTTGAAATGTATCAGTTGAAATGTATACATTTCAATAGTTGAAATGTATCAGCTCATGAATTGGCATATTTATGGAGGGAGAGAGAGGTTAAGGAACATAGGATTACACAGCAAGAGCTGCAGCCAAGGCTTGAACTGGCTCCAGAATTCATGCTTCTCAACACAACGCTATGCTGCTTTGTATGCGTGTTGTGAAAATGAATCAGCTGATGAATGGAAATGAACCATGTGATCCACTTCGCCTTAAAATTCCTATTTTCTTAAAAACGATTCCTTTGCTAAGACTTGTTTTAAATGCTTCTAATTTTATAAACGGCCTTGGTATGTGGAAATGTCACTTTATAATACTAATGGCTGTTGTATATGTTTATTTGAATGTTTTCTGTATTTCAAACTGGGTCAATAATTATAAATGACACAATTGTATAAAGTGATAAAAGTATATTAACAGTTACATGTTTAACTTTGTACATAAATCTAGTTTGAAAAAAGTATTAGTAAATAAATATATATCTATCCCAATCTTTAAAAATTTTTTTAAATCTAGGGCAAATGTATTGAAACTAGATGTCCTGGGCAGTAATAGAAAACTATATGACTGATGAATATCTGCAAAGAGAGAAGAAGCTAAAAAATGAGAACAGAATTATATACAACAATCAACTAAGCTGTCCTCAAATACAGTTTGTGTGGTCTCTTTTCCACATTTTAGTCCCTTACACTTGCTCTATATTATATCCTGATATTCTAGCAGATACAATTAAAACTATTTCTTAGAAAGGAAATTTTCAATAAAATGTGTAATATCTTATATACAGTTGTTAGTTTCATAAAACATTGTCCAAATAACAATCAATTACTAGTGATTAAAATTTATACTAAGAAAATTACTAAAAACAACAAAAGATTATACCACTGTTCCAAATTTAGGCCAATTTGAATGACTTGCAATATAGCTGAAATCAATGCAGGGATTACATCTTGTTAAATCTCACTGACCAGAATTTAAAGAATGTGATTACAGAGGTGGATCACGAGGATCAGTTCCCTCTGTAGCTGAATTACCAGATTCAAAGATTCAACATCCATGTGTCCACATAAGCTTCCTCCTCTACTGCCGCCCCTCCCCGACCATAAAAGCTGCAGATTAGTTGGCGCATTTGTAGCCTTTTTACTGGAGACCATAAGTTTGAGTTGTGTTGTTCAATGTGAGGGTCACAATGAGAGAACGTGGATCTTTCTTATTCTTGTGCACTGTGATCTTTCCTTTCAAGGCTTCACCTATAGAAGAAAGGCAAAAATTGGGTTTCAGAATTCAAGGAATACAGTGCAATAGAAAAGCAACATGGTACACTTAGAATTGATACTTCTTATTTTTTGTTGTGAGATGTTTCACTTTTTTTTTAACTTAAAAAATTTCAGGAAATTTTATGTTTAATTTTTGAAGAAAGCAGATCTAACTTAGCTAGCATGGGTGTCAAATGCTTGTGAAAAAGCATAACTATAGTGGTCACTGCAGGGTTGGGGACTGTTTACTGGACTCCTCAATATGAGGCCCTGAGGTATGTCCTGGGCATATTATAAAAAAGACGTGGTCCCTGACCTCAAAGCATTCACAGTTCAGGGCGAAGAAAATAGAGGTACTGACAATTATGCAACAGGTCTAATAGGGTATGCTGGCACAGAGGACTGGGATGGTTGGAAGGCAGTAAAAGGCAAGGTTTCACAAGAATTAATTCACATGCTAGCAATGTAATGCTCAAAATCCTTCAAGCTAGGCTTCAGTAGTATATGAACTGAGTATTATCTAGATGTACAAGCTGGATTTAGAAAGGCAGAGGATTTAGAAAAGGCAGATCAATTGTCAACATTCATTGGCTCACAGAAAAAGCAAGAGAGTTCCAGAAAAATATCTATTTCTGCTTCATTGACTATATACTAAAGCCTGTGACTGTGTGGACCACAGTCATAAACTGGAAATTCTTAAAGAGATGGGAATACCACACCACCATAACGGCCTCCTGATAAACCTGTATGCAGGTCAAGAAGCAACAGTTGGATATGGAACAATGGACTGGTTCAAAATTGGGAAAGGAGTACATCAAGGCTACATATTGTCACTTATTTCACTTACTTGCAGAGTACATCATGTGAAATGCAGGGCTGGATGAAACACAAGCTGGTAAAGATTGCTGGGAGAAATATCAACAACCTCAGATATGCAGATGACACCACTCTTATGGCAGAAAGCAAAGAGGAACTAAGCCTCTTGATGAAGGTGAAAAAGCTGCCTTAAAACTCAACATTCAAAAAATGAAGATCATGGTATCTGGTCCCATCACTTCATGTCAAATAGATGGGGAAAGAATGAAAGCAGTGTCAGACTTTATTTTTTTGGACTCCAATCACTGTGGATGGTGACTGCACCCATGAAATTAAAAAACGCTTGCTCCTTGGAAGAAAAGCTATAATAAACCTATACAGCGTATCAAAAAGCAGAGATATTACTTTGCCAACAAAGGTCCCTAAGGTCAAAGCTATGGTTTTTCCAGTAGTCATGAACAGATGTGAGAGTTGGACCATTAAGGCTGAGTGTTGAAGAATTGATCCTTTTGAACTGTGGTACTGGAGAAGACTCTTGAGAGTCCGCTGGACTGCAAGGAGAACAAACCAGTCAATTCTAAAGGAAATTAATCCTGAACACTGATTGGAAGGACTGATGCTGAAGCTCCAATACTTTGGCCACCTGACACAAAGGACTGACTCCTTGGAAAAGACCCTGATGCTGGGAAAGATTGATGGCAGGAGGAGAAGGGGGCAATAGAGGATGAGATGGTTGGATGGCATCACTGACTCAATGGATATGAATTTGAGCAAACTTCAGGAGATAGCAAAGGTCAGGGAAGCATGGTGAGCTGCAGTCCATGGGGTAGCAAAGAGTCGGACATGACTGAATGAACGAACAACAAGAAAGGGATAAATTATCTGAGGACTCAAGTAGTCAGAGTAGAAGAAGACTGTTGAACACTTAGAATGATTCATTAGAGACTCCAGGTTACAGTTTAGTGTTAAATCGCCCTAAGAGTAAAATCAACACCAGTGCTCCTTAACAAAGCCTTAAAACATTTTTTTTGGTAAACATCAAGGTAATCTTTAAATAACTGTCTGCCTAAGCAAACTTGAATGCTTTTAAAAGAAAATAACCAAAATCCAAACATTCAGCAAAACAATATTTCTAGTGTCTGACATTCATTTAAAATGTCTAGATTTTTAAACAGCTGCAAATTGAGGCTTATAAGCAGGAAAAAAAAAGTTGCAACAATAACAAAAACACATTGAGGCACATCTTAATTAAATTCCTGAAAACCAGTGATAAAAACAGTAACCTTTAAAACTTCCAGAGGTGGAAAATGAAGATATTACATATAAGAGAGAAAACAGCAACCTCAAAATTTTCATCAGCTAGACATATTTTTGAAGTGATGAAAGAAAACCTATTAAGAATTTGGTATCTAGCAAAAATCCTTTAAAAAAATGAAAACTAAGAACAAGTTTTTATTTTTTCAAAGAAACAAAAGCATTCTTTTCCAGGAAGCCTGCACTGTAAGAAATGTTAAAGGAAATTCTTTAGACAGGAGGAAAATGACACCAAAAAGACACCTGAATCTACACAAAGGAATAAACAGTGCTAGACTATAGTAAGGATTTGGTAAATAAAAGATGTTTTTTCCTTTTGAAAACTTATTTAATAGATACAAATCTTAATACATTTAAACATACAGACATCATATAGATTATGTTTCCTGACCAAAACAGAATGAAAGTAAAAATCAGTAAATCCCAAAATATTTAGAAATTAAACAAGAGATTTCTAAATATTCCATAAATCAGGGATTTCCCTGGTGGTCCAGTGGGTAAGACTCCGTGCTTCTACTACATGGGGTACAGGCTCAATCCCTAGTCAGGGAACTAAAATACCACATGCCATGTGATGAAAAAAAAAAAAATTTCGTAAATCAAAATAAAAATCAAGAAGAAAATTAGATGACATTTTGATTTGAATGATTATGAAACCAACATATAAAAATAGGTGGCCTATAACTACAACACGGCTCAGATGAAAAACTGTTAACTTTAAATGCTTATATTAGAAAAGAAGACACACACAAATGTCTTCACTGGGGGAATTCTATCCAATGGTTAACGAAAAATAATAACAAATGTATAAAAAACAGAGGAAGGAATACTCCCCAGTTCATCTTTTAAGGGCAGTATTACCCTTATATCAAAATTAGATAAAGTTATTTGAAGAAAACTACAGGGATATATATCCCTCATGAATAAAGATTCAAAAATTCTTTGAACAAAAGAGAAAAAACATGATTGCGTGACACAAATGTAGAAAAAGTCTCTGCTGTTGCTAAGTCGCTTCAGTCATGTCCGACTCTGTGCAACCCCAGAGATAGCAGCCCACCAGGCTCCCCCATCCCTGGGCTTCCCCAGGCAAGAACACTGGAGTGGGTGGCCATTTCCTTCTCCAATGCATGAAAGTGAAAAGTGAAAGTGAAGTCGCTCAGTCGTGTCCGAATCTAGCGACCTCATGAACTGCAGCCCACCAAGCTCCTCTGTCCATGGGATTTTCCAGGCAAGAGTACTGGAGTGGGTTGCCAAGCCTCTGACAAAGTTAATTTCTAACAACTTTCAGCAAGCTATGAATAGAAGGAAACTTCTTTAACCTGATAAAGAAAATCAATGAGAAACTATAGATAACATCATTATTAACTGTGAAAAACTGAAAGGTTTCTTCCTAAGACTGGGACTGAAGTAAGGATCTTCATTCTGACTGCCTCTGATTAGTATTCTATTGGATGTCCTGGTCAGGGCATTAAGATGCAGAGGAAGAAAAAAAATATAGATTGGGGGAAAAAATGGTAAAACGGTCTTTATTTGCAGACCATATGGTCTTACACATAAAAAATTCTTAAGCACTATGCAAAAAAAAAAAAAAAAACAGCTACTAAAACTCTCAGAAGGTTTAGCAATCTCAGGACATAAGATCAATATAAAAAATTAACTGCATTTCTATACATGAGCAATGAAGAATCAGAAACTGAAATAACAATAGCATTTATAACAGCACTGAAAAAGCATATAATTCTTGAGATAAATGTAACAACATATACACATCATTTAGTTATATATCAAATTATGAAACACTGCTAAAGATGATCTAAGTAAATGAGACATTTTGTTTGTGGATGACACTCAATACTGTTTTAAGATGTTTATTCTCCCCAAAGTAATCTATAGATTCAACATGGTCTCAATCAAAATCCCAGCAGGACTGTTTTTATTTGGGCAGAATTTAAGTTGACTTTAAAACACATATGCAAATTTAAAGAGCCCAGAATAGTGAGAGAACAGAATAAAGCAGGAGGATTTATATCATCTTACAGTGTCTTACTGGTGTAAGAAAAGACACAAGATCAAGGCAACAAAGTTCAGACATGCATACATGGTTAGTTAATTTCTGACAAAAGAGCCAAGGTAATCAAATGGGAAAAGAAAAGTCTTTTCAAGAAATGATGATGAAACAACCTAATATATATTTCAAAAAAGATGAATATTACTTTTAAAATCAACATGAAATAGATTATAATCCTAAAAATACAAAGCTTTTAGAAGAACCGTATAGGAAAAGCTGTGATGTTAGAGTAGCAAAGATTTCTTAACTTAGGCCACAATAGCACCAAGTTGAAAAAACCTTAAGAAAATGAAAGGACAAACTAGGATTGAGACAGAAATATCAGCAATGCATATATCGGACAAACAACTTGTACCTTATTAAGATTCTCATAACCCAGGAAGATGACAACCCAACCAAAATTTAGCAAAACATCTTAAAAGAAACCTCACCAAAGAAGACATACAAATGATCAACGAACATATGAAAAGATGCTCAACATCATTAGTCATGAGTTAAGTGCAAATTAAAAACACAGCTGTCACTACATATACTTATAACACAATGACATATTAAAACATATTAAAATGACTGCCCTTTTATATAACACAGCTGTCACTACATACACTCATAACACAATGACATATTAAAACATATTAAAATGATTGCCCTTTTATATAAGTGTCGACAAAGATGTGGAGCAAACAAACCCACAACAGTATAGGAACCTTGAACAGTATAGTCATTGTGAAAAAGTTTGCCAACTTCTTAAGAAGTTAAGTATTTATTTATCATAAGACCTAATAATTTCACTCCTAGGTATCTGCCTAGGAGAAATGAAAACATATGTTCACACAAAAACTTTTACAAGAATGTTCATATTAATTTTATTCATAATGGTGCCTAACTGAAAACAATCTAAAAGTCTATCAGCAAGTGAAAGCCTACGTACATTACAGTAAGTCCATACAAAGGAACACTACTTGGCAATAAAAAGGAACAAATTACTGATTCACAGATGCACTTTAAAATATGCTAAAAGCAAAGCTGGAGGATGTTCTATATAATAACTTTGATATAAAATTCTAAAAGAATACAAGGCCTGGTGTGCTGCAGTTCATGGGGTCGCAAAGAGTCGGACACGACTGATCTGATCTGATCTGATTGTTAATAGTAATATAATAGGTAGTGACAGAAAGCAGATCAATGGTTGTCCAGTATGAAAACTGAAGATGGGGATGACTAACTGCACAAGAGATCAACAAGGAAACTTTTTAGGGTGAAGTAAATACTCTATATCTTGAAAGAGATGGGAATACCAGACCACCTGACCGGCCTTTTGAGAAACCTGTATACAGGTCAGGAAGCAACAGTTAGAACCGGACATGGAACAACAGACTGGTTCCAAATAGGAAAAGGAGTATGTCAAGGCTGTATATTGTCACCCTGCTTATTTAACTTATATGCAGAGTACATTGTGAGAAACGCTGGGCTGGAGGAAGCACAAGCTGGAATCAAGACAGCCGGGAGAAATATCAATAACCTCAGATATACAGATGATACCACCCTTACGGCAGAAAGTGAAGAAGAACTAAAGAGCCTGTTGATGAAAGTCAAAGAGGAGAGTGAAAAAGTTGGTTAAAGCTCAACATTCAGAAAACTAAGATCATGGCATCTGGTCCCATCACTACATGGGAAATAAATGGGGAAACAGTGGAAACTATGGCTGACTATTTTTTTGGGTTCCAAAATCACTGCGAATGGTGACTGCAGCCATGAAATTAAAAGACATTTGCTCCTTGGAAGGAAAGTTATGACCAACCTAGATAGCATATTCAAAAGCAGAGACATTACTTTGCCAACAGAGGTCCGTCTAGTCAAGGCTATGGGTTTTCCAGTGGTCATGTATGGATGTGAGAGTTGAACTGTGAAGAAAGCTGAGCACTGAAGAATTGATGCTTCTGAACTGTGGTGTTGGAGAAGACTCTTGAGAGTCCCTTGGACTGCAAGGAGATCCAACCAGTCCACTCTGAAGGAGATCAGTCCTGGGTGTTCATTGAAAAGACTGATACTAAAGCTGAAACTTCAGTACTTTGGCCACCTGATGAGGAGAGCTGATTCATTTGAAAAGACCCTGATGCTGGGAAAGATTGAGGGCAGGAGGAGAAGGGGATGTCAGAGGATGAGATGGTTGGATGGCATCACTGACACAATGGACATGGGTTTCGGTGAACTCTGGGAGTTGGTGATGGACAGGGAGGCCTGGTGTGCTGCGGTTCATGGGGTCACAAAATGTCGGACGTGACTGAGAGACTGAACTGAATAGAGTGGAACACACATTTGCCAAAATTTATTAAATTGCATAAATAAAATATGTAAATTTTTACTGTATGTAAATATAGAATAAAGTGTTTTTAAAAATGTGATGGTTTAGGAATAAATTCATAGATAAATGGAATAAAGATTCATTATAGAGATTCAGTACATTCTAGTTGGGGTGTTTTACATCACTGAGGAAAGAAAGGAGTCAACAGAAATGTATAAATATAGTAACGCAATACTTCTTAGTATGGAAAAAAAGTTAGAAACCAAAAGGAAAAGGTTGATGATTTGTTTATACAAAAATGAAACAAATTCTATAAAGCAAGATACTTTAAAAAGGCATAAAATGTGTTCCATTTTTACATTCCAGCCATCTTCACCAAAATTTGGCTGTTATTAAAATCCAACCAACAACAGAAAAAGAATGAAAGAAACCGGTAACAAATAACAACCAGTATCTGACTGCTCTGATTTGCATTTTGGTGATTATCAGTAGTGATGCTATTATTTCAAATGTTTAACCACCATCTAAAAAGATTCTTTTTAAGAGCGCCCCGCCGGCTGCGTCGCGCACCAAGAGCGCGGCCGAGAGGAGCTACCCCACGACCGAGGAAGGACGGCGGTGAGGGCCAGCGCACTAAGCACGGCCGAGAAGAGCTACCCCACGACCGAGGTCAGGAAGGGCGGCGGTGAGGAGAGACCCCTCGTCCAAGGTAAGGTGCTATGGCTGTGCTTCGTTGGCCGGGAGCAGCCAGGAACAGCCGGGATGAGATACCCCACGCCCAAGGTAAGAGAAACCCAAGTAAGACAGTAGGTCTTGAAAGAGGGCATCAGAGGGCAAATACACTAAAACCATTCTCACAGATAACTAGTCAATCTAATCACACAAGGACCACACCCTTGTCTAACTCAATGAGATTAAGCCATGCCCGAGGGGCAACCTGGGATGGGCGGGTCATGGTGGAGAGAGATGACAGGGTGTGGTCCGCTGGAGAAGGGAATGGCAAACCACTTCAGTATTCTTGCCTTGAGAACCCCATGAACAGTATGAAAAGACAAAATGATAGGATACTGAAAGAGAAACTCCCCAGGTCAGTAGGGGCCCAATATGCTACTGGAGATCAGTGGAGAAATAACTCCAGAAAGAATGAAAGGATGGAGCCAAAACAAAAAGAATACCCAGCTGTGGATGTGGCTGGTGATAGAAGCAAAGTCCGATGCTGTAAAGAGCAGTATTGCATAGGAACCTGGAATGTCAGGTCCATGAATCAAGGCAAATTGGAAGTGGTCAAACAAGAGATGGCAAGAGTGAATGTCGACATTCTAGGAATTAGCGAACTAAAATGGACTGGAATGGGTGAATTTAACTCGGATGACCAGTATATCCACTACTGTGGCCAGGAATCCCTCAGAAGAAATGGAGTGGCCATCATGGTCAACAAAAGAGTCCGAAATGCAGTACTTGGATGCAATCTCAAAAACGACAGAATGATCTCTGTTCGTTTCCAAGGCAAACCATTCAATGTCACAGTAATCCAAGTCTATGCCCCAACCAGTAACGCTGAAGAAGCTGAAGTTGAATGGTTCTATGAAGACCTACAAGACCTTTTAGAACTAACACCCAAAAAAGATGTCCTTTTCATTATAGGGGACTGGAATGCAAAAGTAGGAAGTCAAGAAACACCTGGAGTAACAGGCAAATTTGGCCTTGGAATATGGAATGAAGCAGGGCAAAGACTAATAAAGTTTTGCCAAGAAAATGCACTGGTCATAGCAAATACCCTCTTCCAACAACACAAGAGAAGACTCTATACATGGACATCACCAGATGGTCAACACCGAAATCAGATTGATTATATTCTTTGCAGCCAAAGATGGAGAAGCTCTATACAATCAGCAAAAACAAGACCAGGAGCTGACTGTGGCTCGGACCATGAGCTCCTTATTGCCAAATTCAGACTTAAATTGAAGAAAGTAGGGAAAACTACTAGACCATTCAGGTATGACCTAAATCAAATCCCCTATGATTATACAGTGGAAGTGAGAAATAGATTTAAGGGCCTAGATCTGATAGATAGAGTGCCTGATGAACTATGGAATGAGGTTCGTGACATTGTACAGGAGACAGCGATCAAGACCATCCCCATGGAAAAGAAATGCAAAAAAGCAAAATGGCTGTCTGGGGAGGCCTTACAAATAGCTGTGAAAAGAAGAGAAGTGAAAAGCAAAGGAGAAAAGGAAAGATATAAACATCTGAATGCAGAGTTCCAAAGAATAGCAAGAAGAGATAAGAAGCCTTCTTCAGTGATCAATGCAAAGAAATAGAGGAAAACAACAGAATGGGAAAGACTAGGGATCTCTTCAAGAAAATCAGAGATACCAAAGGAACATTTCATGCTAAGATGGGCACAATAAAGGACAGAGATGGTGTGGACCTAACAGAAGCAGAAGATATTAAGAAGAGGTGGCAAGAATACACAGAAGAACTGTACAAAAAAGAGCTTCAAGACCCAGATAATCATGATGATGTGATCACTGACCTAGAGCCAGACATCTTGGAATGTGAAGTCAAATGGGCCTTAGAAAGCATCACTACGAACAAAGCTAGTGGAGGTGATGGAATTCCAGTGGAGCTATTCCAAGTCCTGAATGATGATGCTGTGAAAGTGCTACACTCAATATGCCAGCAAATTTGGAAAACTCAGCAGTGGCCACAAGATTGGAAAAGGTCAGTTTTCATCCCAATCCCAAAGAAAGGCAATGCCAAGGAGTGCTCAAACTACCGCACAATTGCACTCATCTCACACGCTAGTAAAGTAATGCTCAAAATTCTCCAAGCCAGGCTTCAGCAATATGTGAACCATGAACTTCCTGATGTTCAAGCTGGTTTTAGAAAAGGCAGAGGAACCAGAGATCAAATTGCCAACATCCGCTGGATCATGGAAAAAGCAAGAGAGTTCCAGAAAAACATCTATTTCTGCTTTATTGACTATGCCAAAGCCTTTGACTGTGTGGATCACAATAAACTGTGGAAAATTCTGAAAGAGATGGGAATACCAGACCACCTGATCTGCCTCTTAAAAAATCTGTATGCAGGTCAGGAAGCAACAGTTAAAACTGGTCATGGAACAACAGACTGGTTCCAAATAGGAAAAGGAGTACGTCAAGGCTGCATATTGTCACCATGTTTATTTAACTTATATGCAGAGTACATCATGAGAAATGCTGGACTGGAAGAAACACAAGTTGGAATCAAGATTGCCGGGAGAAATATCAATAACCTCAGATATGCAGATGACACCACTCTTATGGCAGAAGGTGAAGAAGGGCTAAAAAGCCTCTTGATGAAAGTGAAAGTGGAGAGTGAAAAGGTTGGCTTAAAGCTCAACATTCAGAAAACGAAGATCATGGCATCTGGTCCCATCACTGCATGGGAAATAGATGGGGAAACAGTGGAAACAGTGTCAGACTTTGTTTTTCTGGGCTCCAAAATCACTGCAGATGGTGACTGCAGCCATGAAATTAAAAGACGCTTACTCCTTGGAAGGAAAGTTATGACCAACCTAGATAGCATATTCAAAAGCAGAGACATTACTTTACCAACAAAGGTTCGCCTAGTCAAGGCTATGGTCTTTCCTGTGGTCATGTATGGATGTGAGAGCTGGACTGTGAAGAAGGCTGTTCGCTGAAGAATTGACGCTTTTGAACTGTGGTGTTGGAGAAGACTCTTGAGAGTCCCTTGGACTGCAAGAAGATCCAACCAGTCCATTCTGAAGGAGATCAATCCTGGAATTTCTTTAGAAGGAATGATGCTAAAGCTGAAACTCCAGTATTTTGGCCACCTCATGCGAAGAGTTGACTCATTGGAGAAGACTCTCATGCTGGGAGGAATTGAGGGCAGGAGGAGAAGGGGACGACAGAGGATGAGATGGCTGGATGGCATCACTGACTCGATGGATGAGAGTCTGAGTGACCTCCGGGAGCTGGTGATGGACAGGGAGGCCTGGCGTGCTGCAGTTCATGGGGTCGCAAAGAGTCGGACATGACTGAGCGACTGATCTGATCTGATCTGAAAAAGATTCTTTCAGCATTTTATTTAACTCAGTGATTTTCTTGTTGATGTGCCCTAAGGGTAGTTGCTCTTGAAGCGGCTTTAGACATGTTAAAAATGTTAAGTTGGCTTGTTTATAAATGTCCTATTTGATCCTTAGTGTAGGGTGAAAATGGAAATGTTCCTTGGTCCCTATAAAGCAGGTTATCAAATACTGCATTTCAAGTTTAAAAAATATGTTTAAAAAGAAGAATGTATTTAAGAGGTTTATGTATCCCTTAACTTAAAATACAGCTCAAGATGCATGAGTAGCAGATAATTTTGTTAAATTTTCACAGAAGAAAAAATTTTCAGCATCAATATTAAATAAAATATCTGAGTAATTAAAAAGTCTTAACACTGTCTTATAAGCTGATATTGTAATTTTCATGTTTTAAAACAAAATACAAGCAAAATAATTCTCGCTGTAATAGTTATTTTGTAACCTTAATTTCAAAATGTAGATGCAAAACGATATTTATTTAAGTTAATTATACAGCATGAAGGGTCACAGTAATATATACACAGTTCACACTGCTGCACCCACTTCAATTGTTCAAGCCTGGCTAAAGTGCCAAGGTAACAGCTATAATGCAGTAGAGATAGGAGTAATTAATCAGTGTCAAATAGATATAAAATGACTAATGTTGTTAAGTGTGTAAACTGGTGAGAGCTGCAAAGGACAGTCTCTATGCAGCTGAGCTGTATCACCTTGTTTTTATCATCAGCAGACGGCTATTAGTATATCACAAAGCAGCACTGCAGTTCAATCAAGAACAAAATTGATTTCATTTCAATTTGGTCCTAGTGGTTTTTTCAAATTAGTTTCTTCCAGAGCAATAAAGTTTCACTCCCCACAAGGGGGATAAAGAAAATTCAGTATTATCACTACCGAAGCTTAGAGTTAAAAAAAATGAAAATGAAAAAAAAAAAAAAAGGATTCTCCACATAAAAGCTTACTAATAACATAAGCGACTGAACTGAACTGAATAACATATAAAGAGATCTAAACAGTATGATTTTAATAATATTTTTCAAAGCCAAACCACAAGAAAAAAAATCTGGATCTTTAAAATAAATACTGTCATATAAGTTTGTACAATAAAATTGTACATTATTTTTTAAAGAAAAAGGGAAAAACACTCTGAATTTAAACTTTAAAACTGATCTTTAAAAGTATTCATTCTGGGAGGCTAGTCTCTAATTCCCACAATGCTGGAAATGCTCAAATGTTGTAGAGTATTTCTTTGGAAACTATTGTTAGAACTATGTTGTGAAAATAACAATAACAACAACAAACAAAATCCCCAACCAAAGCAGAAACACATTAGGTTCATCATCTTATAGTTACCTTGTGCTTTTGGTCAAATGTAAAATTCCTATTCTGAGAAATTTCCTATTCACATTTTTTCTTTGCTTTCCAAATATCCTGTCTGCCCCCAATGGTAGATTTTGTTGTTGTTTAGTAGATAAGTTGTGTTCAACTCTTTGTGACCCCACAGACTACAGCCTGCCAGGCTCCACTGTCCATGGGATTTCCCAGGCAAGAATACTGGAGTGGGTTGCCATTTTCTTTTCCAAGGGATCTTCCCAACACAGGGATGAAACCCATGTCTTCTGCAATGGGTCAGGTGGATTCTTTACCACTGAGCTGCCAGGGAAGTCCAATGGTAGATTTACCATTATCAAAAAAACACTTATCATTATTCAAAATATTAACATGTACACATACACACACACACACACAAGCCAGGTGGAATAATTGTATAGGTATGTTCACAATATTTTGTTAAAAAAATCTTGTCACATTACTGTCTGGACAATAAAATAAACTTTATGCACAACAGCAAATGGTCATGATTAGATGCTTGGCTTTATTTAATTTTATTTAAAAATTGTACACCATATTAAGTCAAAAAGTAGTTTTTGACTCAAGCTATTTTTCGACTCAACAATACTCTCCTCAGCCATGCCACAATTTCAGAGAACATCAGAGTTGACAAAATGGGGCAACCAAATACAGCAACTAGATAAAATGCCCCTGGCATGTGTCACCCACGGTGATAAAAGGAAGTTATATTTCAATGACAATGCATATTACTGTACTTATTCATTCATTCAGGAGGGTATTTATGACATGCCAAATACTGCACCAGATAAAAAAGAAGTGAGAGGGGCCAATAACTCATCTATGAGAACCCCTTATCAGAGCACACTGGTATAACACAGATATACGTATGAATTGATCTGGGAGAAAAAAAATAACAGAACAGTTAACTTTTTAAGACAATGAGGAAAGATGTACAGAAATAAGCTGGGTTATAAAGCAAAAAGTATAATTCATGAAGTGAAAGAGGTCAAAGTAGTTTCCTAGGTAGAAAATTATCTCAGATAAAGGCAATGAGGAGGAAAAGATAGGAAAACTAGCTGAAAAATGAGCAGTACAGCTGGAGCATATGATGGGCTTCTGTGGGGTTCTGACAGGTCAGGGCTGGAAACGAGGAAAAATGGTCAGACTGTAAAGGGTCATGGAAAGAATCTGGATTTTATCCTGATATACTGAGGGTCCAGTGAGGGCTTTTTTTAAATTTTAAATTAATTAATTTTAATGGAGGCTAATTACAATATTGTAGTGGTTTTTGCCATACACTGACATGAATCAGCCATGGATATATATGTGTTCCCCATTCCGAACCCCCTTCCCACCTCCCTCCCCATCCCATCCCTCAGGGTCGTCCCAGTGCACCAGCCCTGAGCACCCTGTAGCATGCATCAAACCTGGACTGACGACCTATTTCAGATATTATAATACACATGTTTCAGTGCTTTTCTCTCAAATCATCACACCCTCACCTTAACTTTATTAAGGTGTACTTTATATATAATAAAACTGTAACATGTAAAATTGCAGTTCAATGAGTTTTACTTAATATTTCACTTTTGTAAACTTTCACCTACCTCAAGTATCAAGATGCTCTCTTATATTATCTAGAAATTTCACAGTTTTAAGCTTTTATGTTTATGTCTATTATTCATTTAAAGTCAGTTTTTATGTATTTGGTGTCAGATAAGAAGAGTCATTATTTTCCTTTATGAATATTCAGTTGTTCTAACACAACTGAATTTTTCTAACACAACTAATTTTCTGAGAAGACTATCCTTTTCCAATTAAATTTATACTGGCCCTTTGAAAAAACTTAATTGACTATACAAAAATGAGGCTATTTCTGGATTTTCTATCAGTGTATTAATCTATATATCCATCTTTTATATGTCAATACTGCTTGTGTTAAAATAATTTTTAACTTCAGAATTTACATAGTGTAAGAAGTACAATATGGTTCTTAAAATTGTTTGGCTACAATAGTCTAGATAATTTGTATATAAATTTTAGAATCAGCACATTAATTTCTCTCTTGCTAAATTCACTTACTAGCTCTGTATTTTTTTTGGTAGATTTCCTAGAATTTCCTATGTATACATTATCTATAAACAATAACAGCTTTATTTCTTCCTTCCCAATGGTTTTTAATTCTTTTTCATTTCTTATTGCACTGGCTAAGAGTTCAGTTAAGAGTGCAGGAGTGCAGAGGTATACACTGTGGTCACAGTGTACTTTCTTGTTACACATCACTGGATTCAATTTGCTACTATTGTGTTGAGGACTAATTCGTGAGGGACATTGGTCTGTAGTTTCATTTTCTTGTACCATTTTTGTCTAATTTTTGCTTAGGCTAATAAACAAATGAAAGATGCTCAACATCACTTATTATTAGAGAAATGCAAATCAAAACCACAATGAGGTATCATCTCACACCAGTCAGAATGGCCATCATCAAAAAGTCTACAAATAACAAATGCTGGAGAGGGTGTGGAGAAAAGGGAACCTTGTTACACTGTTGGTGGGAATGCAAACTGATACAACCACTATGGAGAACAGTAGGAAGATTCCTTAAAAAACTAGGAATAAAACTACCATACGACCCAGCAGTCCCATTTCTGGGCATATACTCTAAGGAAACCAGAACTCAAAAAGACACATGTACCTGAACGTTCAATGCAGCACTATTTACAACAGCTAGGACATGGAAGCAACCTAATGTCCATCAGCAGATGAATGGATAAGGAAATTGTGGTATATATACACAACGGAATATTACTTAGCCTTTATAAAAAGGAACGCATTTGAGTCAGTTCTAACGAGGTGGATGAACCTAGAGCCTATTATACAGAGTGAAGTAAGAAAGAGAAAGACAAATACTGCATATTAATGCATATATATGGAATCTAGAAAGATGGTACCAATGATCCTACATAAACGGCAGCAAAGGAGACCCAGATGTAAAGAAGAGACTTTTGGACTCAGTGGGAAAAGGAGAAGGTGGGATGATTTGAGAGAATACCATTCAAATACATACACTGTCGTATGTAAAACAGATAACCAGTGCGAGTTTGATGCATGAAGCAGGGCACCCAAAACTGGTGCTCTGTGACAACCTAGAGGGATAGAGTAGAGAGGGAGGCAGGAGGGGGTTCAGGATGGAGGGAACACATGTACTACCTATGGCCGATTCATACTGATACATGGAAAAAACCATCATAATACTGTACAGTAATTATCCTCCAAGTAAAATAAATTCTAAGAAGAAAAAAACAGTGTAGGAGTGGAGCAAGTAGACACCATTGCCTTATCTCAAATTTAGTCTTTCTTTATTCAGCATGATGCTAATGATAGGCTGTATGGATGCCTTCTGTCAGGATGATGAAGCTCTCTTTTGTTTCTAGTTTGCTGTATTTGTCATGAATTGATATCACATTTTGTCAAACTTTTTTTTTTCTGCATCCACTGATATGATCATGTAGCTTTTCTTCTTTAGACTGCTAGCATGGTGGACTACATTATATGATTTTAAAATACTGAATCAGCCTTGAATCCTTGGAATAAAATCCATTTGGTCACAGTGTATTTTCTACACATCACTGGATTCAATTTGCTACTATTTTGTTGAGGATTCATGAGGGACACTGGTTTATAGTTTAATTTTCTTGTACTATCTTTGTCTAATTTTTGATATCAAAGAAATACTACCCTCATAAAATCAGTTCTTTTCTTTTTTCTGGAAGAGACTGTGTAGAGTTGGTGTCATTTTTCTTTAAGTGGTTGGCTTCTTTCACTCAGTAATATGGGTTTAAGATTCCTCCATGTTTTTTCACAGGTTGATAGTTCATTTCTTTTTAACACTGAATGAAATTTCATCTTCTAGATGTACGGACCATTTACATTTAATACAATTATCAACATGTTCGATATTGATACAGAGGTCCCTAGAGCTCTTTTTTCTGACTAGCTTCTATCCCAATACTCTGCCCCACAGCTTCTGGCTTCTATTTATCAGTAATACCATCAGAGGCTAATGATTAGTAGAGTAAAAAAAAATTCTTATAACTGAGAATGACTATTTTTTCCTTTCTTTGAAATTGTGTTTTCACAAACTTTCCTCAGGTTGTACTCTTTTAGGGGAGCCTATTGGACTTACTATTTAAATGTAAGTACACACAATGGCAATAAAAGAAATACAGGATGTAGATGGTGCCACAGGGCAACATTAGAATCATATATCTTCTGCACAGTATTCTGAGACATTAATTACTCGAAGGATTACTGTGTAAAGAATAGTTAGTTCAAAATTTCACTAGGTATAAATAATATTGTGTTGCAATTAGGTAGGAGAAAATTCAAAGGCTATCTTAAATCTCTCTCAAGATTAAAACATGAAAGAATTAGTATTGCCTTTAGAATTCTAGTAGTAAGACAACAAATGGTCACAGCAAGGGAAAAAGCAGTATTTTCAATTTTCCCAAAGTTAATCCAAATACCAGAGCTAAAAAAAGGCAAAGAAACATAAATGAACATGTCTTTGCTTCATTTCAGTTTTGCTGTGCTACAGCTTTCCAGAGAAAGAGAAAATGACACCATCAAAGTTTTATTTCCATAGCATTACAACCTCAAAGTGAAAGAATGACAACACAGCGCTGCTTTACTCTAATGGTGTTTATTTGCATCTACTAAATTAATTTACACTTCAATAGTGAAATCAAAACTATATTACAATTTTATGAAATATTTTAGACATGGAGAATCATATAATGACCGCTTGCTTAGTTTTGTCAAATCTTGACATTCTGCACAGTTCCTTCAGTTTTTGAAAGAAACAGTTCAGATATATGGCACTAAAGCCCCTTTCTGCAATCTTATTTCTGTCCTCCTCTAGAGGTGGCCATGTCGATGAATTCAGTGGTTATCATAAGTGTTGCTTCTTAATTTACTATGTGTGTGTATAGACTGTTGTTTTACATGTTTTTAAAACTTCATATAAATCAAAATTATATATTTTAGGAATCCCTTTGCAAATCTTTGCTCAATGTTGCTTTTAAGAGACCCACAAATACTCTGATATTGAGTATCTCTGCACTGAAGTTTGGTGTACATTCAGTTTCCCCACAGTCAAGAGGCTTTCAGTGAAAATGGGACAAGACACACATGTAACAAGCAGTTAAAAAAAAAGATTCCATAATCAAATTCTAACTTTTGGTGTTCAATGTGTAGATATATAAGAACTATAGGTGCTCATGTAAGTGAACAATCAACGAGATGTAAAACAAAGGAACGCAGCCTTGGATCAGTCTTTAAACACTATGCAAGATCTGAGGAGGTGGACCCAGTGGAGAGCGTTCTAAACAAATGTATTTTGAATATAATAACTGCTGAATGACCTTCTCTTTTAATTTACACTTTACTTCTATTGGTACTATTTCTGTTTAGTCACTTGGGAAATTAAAATATTTTCTTTTAGTTATAGTTTGAACTTAGCATATACTGCTGCTGCTAAGTCGCTTCAGTCGTGTCCGACTCTGTGCGACCCCATAGATGGCAGCCCACCAGGCTCCCCCGTCCCTGGGATTCTCCAGGCAAGAACACTGGAGGGGGTTGCCATTTCCTTCTCCAATGCGTGAAAAGTGAAAGTGAAACTGCTTAACGAAAAATTTTCTGAATTACTCTGTAGTACTTCAACATAAGAGCTACATAATGGCACATACATTGTAACTGGCAGACCAGACATTAGATTCAAATACAAGTTTTCTTTAATGAAATGATATGCCACCTAAACTTTATGTACATGGTAAACTCTAAGAACGACTTACCTTAGTATGCTATATTGCTTCAAATGCAGTGGGCACAGACAAAGTGGTTGTAGAACGGATGAATACTGTTTATTTCAGAATGAATATGACACCCGGCCCCCTTTCTTTCTTACCTGCTTTAACTGAAAATGGCTTTTCCAATAGAAATATTGTTTGTTTCCAGTGTGTTTTGGTGCTCAGTGGGCCCGTAGAAAACACAACCTGCATTGGTAGAGTTCAAAAATGTCTGATGAAGTACAAGATTTTTAATATCACGGTACATTAATTTACTACATCAAATACAAGCTCCAACTACTTACAAAAGCAAAATGCTTATGGTCAAATACCTTGGGGCACAAAAATAAAATACTTGTCTAGTTATGAAATACTTACCTTGTTGTGGCAATTCTTCTCAAAATATATATCAAAGTAGCCAGCAATTGCCTGTTTTTTTAAAAAGAATATAAATAATTATTAAACAAATCATGTAACAATTGATTTAATGGTCTTTTAAGTCAAGGCAAGTAAGAAACCATTTCAAAGATCAGACACTGTTAAACAAATGGCAGGTCACTATTTTCTCTAGAAAAGATATTATAAATAAAAATAATGTAACTCGGCCTTTCCCCAAATAAACAAGATAATAAGGGTAACAAGGCTAATCAGATACTCAATATGTGTTCAATTAGAGAAATGACAGTGCTGGACCGCTGAAAAGTGAGAATCTACATGGAGCGAGGCTCAGCCGGCCCCGTACCCATCCAGACTCTCCCGTGAGATGCTGCCACGTGAGTCAAGTCTCCATGCAGCCGCAGCAGTGAGACAGCCCGGGAGAGACCAGCACAACTAGGACTGAACTAGACCAGCAGAACAGTCCAGACTATAGCAACACAGACAGATAAATCTACATGATTTTGACGTCAAGACACCAAGTTTTGGAGTGGTCTGCTACACAGAAATAAATAACTGACACATATTCTTTTGTACAAACCCAGTTCATTTCATTTCTTCTGATTTAATTTATCCAATTTTAAAGTAAAGTAGTATGATTATTTTTGTGATGAGATAAATGAAATTTTAAAATATTACCTATTTTGTTTCTGAAAATAAAAATTACACCATTCAAATAAAACTTATGTTTTAGGTATATACACAAAGAAGAAATCTGATGTAACTCTAAGGTTCACTGTAATTGTATAAAAAGGCTGCTAAAAGAAATTAATATGTTAATCAAATATAAATTTTAATTTCTTTTTGTTTAAAATTTAAATGATCATTTCTTTTTCTTTCACTAGTGGGACAGGCTTGACTCAACCTATTTTAAAACTGGCATTAAATAAAGCTTACAAAGTGTTAAAAATTAGAAACTGATTATCAAAAAGTCATATAAAACTAATTTGTGTACTTTCCTGCTTTTGTTAAAAACGTAGAGTTTTACTGATTCCACAGGGTTAATGCAGATTGGGCCCAAACCAAATTCAGTATTTACCCTTGAGGTTCATTATGCTTCAGATACCAAGAGAGAATCAAAATACTATTTATAATTATGTCAAACAGAAAAAAACACTGGTCTCAGACCAATTCCTAAACTATGTTCCTGCAGGAGAGAACCCCAAAACAGAAAGACAGCACACTCTTAGAGAACAGAAATGAGATTTGAACCACTGTCTGCTGAGACACTTCTGACAGAACTTATGTTCTGACTTAAACTGGACTGACTGCCTGTTAACACCAAACATCAATACAGTCCAGATGATGATAAGTCAGCAAAGAGTCCACAATACCCAGGATCCAATACTACTCAGCATACAAAGTCCAGGAAAATGGAACCAACTGTCAAGGGGAAAGACAGTCAACAGACGTCAGTGCTGAGATGACCCAGATGCTGGACTATCAGACAACGACTTAAAGCAGAAACTATAACTATGTTGGTATGAGTTAACAGCAAAGCCACAACAGATCAGATCAGATCAGTCGCTCAGTCGTGTCCGACTCTTTGCGACCCCATGAATCGCAGCACGCCAGGCCTCCCTGTCCATCACCAGCTCCCGGAGGTCACTCAGACTCGCATCCATCGAGTCAGTGATGCCATCCAGCCATCTCATCCTCTGTCGTCCCCTTCTCCTCCTGCCCTCAATCCCTCCCAGCATGAGAGTCTTCTCCAATGAGTCAACTCTTCGCATGAGGTGGCCAAAGTACTGGAGTTTCAGCTTTAGAATCATTACTTCTAAAGAAATTCCAGGATTGATCTCCTTCAGAATGGACTGGTTGGATCTTCTTGCAGTCCAAGGGACTCTCAAGAGTCTTCTCCAACACCACAGTTCAAAAGCATCAATTCTTCGGCGCTCAGCTAGATAGCATATTCAAAAGCAGAGACATTACTTTACCAACAAAGGTTCGCCTAGTCAAGGCTATGGTCTTTCCTGTGGTCATGTATGGATGTGAGAGCCACAACAGAGACACACTGAAATAAATCAAGAGATTTCTCAGTGGAGAAACAGAAATGACAAAAAGAGAACCTAAAGGGAATTGCAGAACTGAAAAACAATAACTGAAACAAAAAACTTTCTAGGATGAATTGTAGAATGAAGAAGATACAGGGGGAAAAAGTCTGTGAATTTGAAGTGAAACCAATAGAAATGAACCAATTTTAAAAAACAAGGGGAAAAGATTGAAATAAAACGCCCAGAGACTCGGGGACCTATGGAGCAAACAGACATCTGACTGGAGGTCCAGACTGAAAAGAAAAATATGATGGAACAGGAGGGGGAAAAAAAAAACACTTTTAAAATTCCATATCCAGGAAAAACATCCTTTAGAGAAGGAAGGATAAAAATATTTCCAAGTGAAGGAAAATTACAGAATCCACTGCCAACAGGCTTTTTATAAGACATTTTAAAGGAAGTTATTTAGGCTGACAGGCAATAATATTGGAAGGAAACTTGAAATATCAAAAATAAGAAAACAAAAGAAATGATAAATAGTTGGGTAACCATAAGACACTAGGTTCCCCCTCTGAATTTGATACCTATGATTATTTAAGGCAAAAATTATAACATCATCTGGTGAGGTTTTCAATGTAAGCACACGTAAGCACAAAGATCAGTGCAGGGGCTGGAGGGTAGGAGGAAGAATGAAATCTAAACAATAAATAATGTCTATAAAGTCTGCAAATAAAGAAGGCTCTTAAGCATCACACACAAGGCAGAAACTTAATATAAAAAAATTTAAATTTTAGAATCAAAACTAAAAGATAAGCAAGAGATCGGAGAATATTTGCCATACATATAACAAAGGGTCACTGTTCTTTGTACAGTAAGTTACTACAAATTAGTAAGACAGCAATGCATCAAAAGAAGCTAACAAAAGACAAAGCAAGAGATTTACAAAAGAAAAACAAATGATTAACAAACATACTAAAAAAACCTGTTTCACCTACTTAGAAAAAAAATAAGTAAATTAAAACAACTGGATACAATTTTCCTTGATTGTGTTTTTAAATGACAGGAGTCACAGCTAGTGGAGAAAGATGCATTCATGCTGGGAAAATAAAATGAATTAACTTTTCTAGGGAAAATAACTAATACATATTACAAAGAAATCAGATGCAAAATAGCACACATGATATGACTCAGTTTATATACAGAAATCCAAAAATAGCAAACCTAATTCATAGTGTTACAAGTCAGAAGAGGAGTTATCCTTGCAACAAGGATAGAAAATGGAAGGGATTCCATGGTGGGCTCCTGGGTTTCTGGTAATATTCTGTTTCTTAAGTTGAATGCTGGGTATACATACATTAGGGAAAAATCACTTTGTGTAATTTTATTAAACTATACTTATGACTTGTACACTTTTCTGTTTTCATTCACTCAATTAAGATTTTTTATAATGTAATACTGGTTGACCCAATAATTCAAAACTTCCGAAAAGTTATTCTAAGGAAATTATTAAGTATGCTTGCAAATATTTAACTATGTCAATTTTAGCCCAAATTTTCAACAACAGGTAATCAGTTAGTAAATCACAAAATCTACAAATAATAGAATACTATTTGGCCATCAAAAGTAAACCTACAGATAAGTATTTACTGATTTGGAAAAAGAGTTGTGGTATACTATTAAGTGAAAAATATATATTTGTTTAGGGCACTTATTCTGTGTTACACAAATGTGAATATGTAACTATCTGGAAAGATGCAACCAAGCTATTGAAAGTAACAGATAGATTTGGAATATCGATATTCTTCATGTTTATCTATCCATTTCTCACAAATATGAAGAACTGTGATGTTATTTTTAATAGGACTTGAGCTAAATAATCCATAGTATTGCATGGAGAGACACTGAATTCAGCTGTTATCTCTGATTATTTCCCTTAGTGACTCTCAAAAAAATCAGTCCTCTCTGTACCCCAAAGGCTAGGGTAGTGTCTAACATGTAAAAGGAACTAAACTAATTTAAATAAAAAGAATGACAAGTTTTCCCCAGCTACTAATTCTAGAAAAATAACATTTTCCAGGGCTTCCCTGGTGACTGAGATGGTAAAGAATGTGCTTGCAATGCAGGAACCTGGGTTTGACCACTGGGTCAGGAAGACTCCCTGGAGAAGGGAATGGCCACCGAGTCCAGTATTCTTGCCTGAAGAATTCCATGGATAGAGGACCCTGGTGGGCTATAGTCCACAGGTCACAAAGAGTTGGATACGATTGAAGGACTAACACACACACACATTTTCCAATGAGGAGAGCAGCAAAAGTGAAAGTTTAGTCACTGAGTCGTGTCTGACTCTTTGCGACCCTATGGATTGTAGACTAACAGGCTCCTCCGTCCATGCGATTTTCCAGGCAAGAGTGGAGTGGGTTGCCCTTGCCTTCTCCAGAGGATCTTCCCAACCCAGGGACTGAACCTGGGTCTCCCACATTGTAGGCAGACACTTTACTGTCTGAGCCACCAGCGAAGTCCCTAAAGTTGCAAATAGAGAAGAAAAGATGCAAATGGGAAAGGAACAGTAATAGAAATTATTGAAACTCTATATGTATATATATATATTTTACTACAAAATCGTTGAAAATGAAAAATTTTATTTGTATTGGTTTGCATTAATTTTTATTGAAGAATAGTTGCTTTACAATGTTATATTTGTTTCTGCTATACAGCAAACTGAAATAGTTACATGTATACATATATCCCTTCTTTTTGGATTTCCATCTCATTTAGGTCTCCACAGAGCACAGAGTTCCCTCTGCTATCCAGTAGGCTCCCATTAGTCACCTATTTTATACACAGCAGTGTATACATGGGGATGGGCTTCCAGGTGGCTCAGTGGTGAATCTGCCCACCAGTGCAGGAGATGCAGGTTCAATCCCTGTGCTGGAAAGATTCCCCTGGAGTAGGAAATGGCACTTCACACCACTATTCTTATCCAGATAATTCCATGGACAGAGGAGTCTGTCAGGCTGCAAAGAGTCAGACATGACTGAACAACTGAGCAAGCACACAGTATATATATGAAAACATTAGGAAGACTTCTAAAGATTTTAGTAACTGGGTTCTAGAGGGAGAGGGTTACTTTATAATTCTTCTTTAAGTTATACATATGTTGTATACTCTATGTTACCAAAAATGGAAGTGAAGAAAGAAAAACTTAAGTGACCTAATAAAACCTCTGGTGGAAACAAATTTGGGCTGAAAAGCAGCTCTCACAACGTTATCAGAAAATGCAACCAGAGTTTGAAATACATAAACTATATGAAGAGAAATGGCCTATTTAACTCTGGTTAAAAACAAAAACAGGTTGGTAATGTTAATATAACAGAACATTACAGAATTATAATCATGGAGTACAGGTCTTAATGAACACAAGAGACTGATACACAAGTTTACAAAAAGTTAAAAAATAAAAAAGATCTGAGAATACAAAGGCACTTTAGAATTGTCTTTCAATCCCTAAATATAATTTTCTATGAAATTTTAGTTCTCAAAAAAGAAACTAACCCTCCCACAGATACCCAAAAATACAGTGAAAGAAATACTGGGTAGTTTAGCATAACCAAAAAACAAACAGTTTATAAACCCAAAGACAAATAAATAAAATAAGAAAAATAGAAGACATATCTATATCATAGTTCCCTGTGAAGGACATTATAGGATCTCCAACTCCTCATGCAGATCTACCTTCCTAATGATGTTTGTTTAAGGGTAGTGTTAAGATCAGTTCCACGGCAAACATTAAGCAGAAGCATGAGAAGTCAGGAAAAAATTCACCTAGGATTTAAAATCACATGCACATAATGTACTCATCAGAGAACTAAACGGTATTTACCCTCTAATACAAGCAATGCCTAGAATGCCACTTTAAGGAAAGAGCTTTTTTTTTTCTTTTTAAATCTATAAGTGATCCTTGATAATTAAAATAGAGATGAGGAAAAAACAGGAAAAAATCCTTAAACTTGAAACATCATATAAACTAGTTGAACTATGATCACTGTTTGTATTTCTGCAAGGATGTTATAAACAGTCAAATATGTCAGATGATTTGGGGACAAAACTATTCATTTCGCTGCAGAATATAAACATGTAACTGTTTTTCAATTACAGTTTAACCTCCTTGTTACCACCACTTTGCCAAGGTATCTCTAGGTGTTTTAAATGTTAATTTCAATGAACTCACTCTCTCTCTGTGGAAGTCATTCAAATACAAGAATAAACAACCAGCACAGGAAATTGAAAATGATGCCAAACAGGCAATGGCAATAAATAACTGGAGTACAACTTGACATGTGCTTAAAAAAGATCAGATAGATTGGAAGACCTGGCCACAGAATGAATTTCCCTTTTGTTCCATATATATCTCTAATTAGGGGCAAGGGGAATGCTAAGCAGAGAAATAAGCATTGAAATTAAGTATCTATAGGAACTAGGTTAGTTTGCAAAGGCAAGGTCACAATGAAATAAGTAAAATTCACTGCCTTATACCACAGGCAGAAAAATACAGGTATAAAGACTGAGAGAAAGTTAACGGTAATTAAGAACAACAGTGATAACAACATAAACAAACAGAATGAAAGGAAAATATATGCATACAGTAAATTTCTGGGATAGTTTGATCATGCTTATAATTTGCTGAGAATCTTCCATAATTACTCTGAAGTATGTAGCTTTATTGGGCATCTTAAATATTCTGAAGTATTACAAGAGAGTTTCAGAATGAGCTATTTGTTTCTGCTTTGTAGATTTCACAAATCATTCATGTGTACATTGAACCATTTAAAAAATCTGTTTTAAGCTACATTTTGTTTTTTCATCCCATACATACAAAGTAGTATGATACATGCTCATTTGAAGAACAACGACACAGAATAAAAATGAATTGCTTTCTCATGTATTTTAGTGTGATGAGTATTTCTTTAAAGAGGACATATCGTGTGTGTATATAACAGGATGGCAGCCAATGAAGTGAGATCAGACTAGACCTTATGAGGAAGAAGGAAATTAAAAATTATCATTATCACTATCACCTGCGGGGAGTAATTTATCATTTCTGTTCTTCATTGGTATCATGTTCCAGCAGCGTGTGGTTACAGCAGATACAATTAGGCAGCTGGCCACAGAAATAGGAGGATAATGTGCTTTTGATGGAATTTATCCAAGCATGGAGATAGAGTGCTTGTAATCCATGCAGCAGAATCACTATAACAAAAATACAATTCATTTTTTGTTGAAGTCTTTCAAAATCTTAACATGGAATTCAAAAGCTAACTGATGATGAGTCTGAAGCAAGTAAAGCAAGAGTAAGAAGATAATGTGTAAAAAAGATTATACATTTTAAACTTACATCATTGTCTATAAACCAATCAGATGAAAATACAAATACAGGCCATAAAAAGCTGCTGCATAAAGAGCATGAACTCTGCTGGTGATAACTGGTATATAAGAAGACATAACCAAGAAAATGAAAATTACATATTACATTATTCTCCCAATATTAACTACAGCTTAAATTATACACTCTTCCTTCTTCAATTAATTTTCTATTTTATCCCAGGAGGAAATTTGCATCTTTTCTTTCTTTCATGATTCCTCTAGGGAACAATACACATTAAGTGCCATATACTTCTCAAGGGGTATCACCAAACTGAGTATCGTTTAGAAATGGATCAAGCAATATGGAAAGCATCAAAACAGACAATAGGTCTAAGAATATTTTTAAAAGGTACTTTTACTAAAAAAAACTCAACATAAACCATTTTTGATCTACTAAAATATTCCCAAAGTACAACTGAAATTCCTTTAAAATTTACTAAGATTGCTCCCTTGTAGTTTACCTACAAAATTACCTACAAAGGCAGTTTTAGAGAGCAGAAGGGATCACTGCTTCAGAGACTAAAACCTAAGTACGTGAATTCTACCATTTCATAAATCAATAGCTTATATGGCCTTACTCCTCAACACTTCTTCCTAGCTAGAAACACAAGACACTAATAATTTATACAGTCAATGATGTAACCAACCTAACAATATATAAGGTATGCCATGTGTTGATTTGATACACTTACATACCACAAAACAACTACCACTAGAGCATTAACTAAACCTCCATCATGCCACATGATTATCACTTTTTTTTTTTTTTTGCAGTGAGAACATTTAAAATCTACTTTTAGTAATCTTCAACTATATAATATAGCATCATTAACTAGGGTATAATCACCTTGATGTACAATAGATCCCCAGAACTTACTCAACTTCTAACTAGAAGTCTGTACTCTTAACCAACATTTCCCCATTTTTCCCAGTTCCCCACCCACTGGTAACCACCATTCTGTTCTCTGTTTCTAAGTCTGGCCTTTATATTTAGGTTGTATGTATAAGAGTTATTTGTTTCCTTCTGACTTCTTTCACTTAGCCTAATACCCTCAAGATCCATCCATGCTGTGATAAATGGCAAGATTTCCTTCTTTTTACAGTGGAATAATACTCCACTGCGTGTATGTGTATATATAATCTCGTATCTTCTTTATCTAGTCCATTGTACACACTTTGGATGTTTCTATATCTTGACTATTGTGAATAATCAAGACCCTGTTTTCACTTCCTCTGGATATATACCCAGAAGCAGGACTGCTGGGTCATACGGTGGTTCTATTTTAATTTTCTGAGGAAACTCTGTACTGTTTCCTATAGTGGTTGTACCAATTTACATTTCCACTAAAAGTGTAGAGAGTTCCCTTTTCTCTACATCCTTGACAAGACTTATTGCTCCAATTTCTAAGTGCAGATTCATTTTCCCTATTACTTGCTTCACCAATATCAGAGTCTTTTGTGCCTAGCTAATTTTATTATTGTTTTTGACATTCACGTATATGATTGCATATTACCTAAATAGTTATATGGCTCTAAGACATATGTGACTATACAATGTATTTATCCAGTCTACTGTTGACAAGTATTAAGTGCCATTTTTATGAACATTCTTTTATGAATGTATTTTGGTGAACTTAAGTACCCAATGCTGTTGGGTATATACCTAGGAGTGAAACTACTGCTGTATGCACATATACCACTTTTGTTCACTTTCATTGCTTCCTATATTTCTGGACTTCCATCTAGGATCACTTTTTGTTTGCTTTTATTCCCTTCATTAATCAGTTTCCTGGGGCAAATTCTTTTTTTTTGTTGTTCACCTGAAGTATCTATTTCAGCTTCATTCTTCATTTTTTAAGTTTGTTTTTGGTTGTGCTGGGTTTCACCGCTGCATGTGAGCCTTCTCCAGCTGCAGTGAGTGGGGCTATTCTTTGTTGCAGTGCACAGGCTTCTCACTGAGGTGGCTTCCCTTGTTGCAAAGCGCAGGCTCTAGGGGTGCAGGCTTCAGTAGTTGTGGCACATGGGCTCAGCTGCTCTGTGGCATGTGGGATCTTCCCAGACCAGGAATAGAAACCATGTCTCCTGCACTGGCAGGTGGGTTCCAATCCACTGTTCCACCAGGGAAGCTCTCAGCTTCATTCTTAAAAGTTACTTTCAGTTCAGTTCAGTTCAGTTCACTCACTCAGTCGTGTCTGACTCTTTGTGACCCCATGGACTGCAGCACGCCAGGCTTCCCTGTGCATCACCAACTCCCAGAGCTTACTAAACTCATGTCATCAAGTCAGTGATGCCATCCAACCATCTCATCCTCTGTCGTTCCCTTCTTCTCCTGCCGTCAATCTTTCCCAGCAGCAAGGTCTTTTCTAATGAGTCCGTTCTTTGCATCAGGTGGCCAAAGTATTGGAGCTTCAGCACCAGTCCTTCCAATGAATATTCAGGACTGATTTCCTTTAGGATTGATTAGTTGGATCTCCTTGCAGTCCAAGGGACTCAAGAGTCTTTTCCAACACCACAGTTCAAAAGTATCTCTCTTGGCGTTCTGCTTTCTTTATAGTCCAACTCTCACATTCATACATGACTACTGGAAACATCACAGCTTTGACTAGATGGACCTTTGTTGGCAAAGTTATTTTATTTGGGTAAAATTCAGGATTGGCAGTTATTTTCTTTTAGCACAGTGAGGATGTCATCACTGAATTACCTTTTGTCTTCCCAATCCTATTGTTCCTGCGGAGAAATCATCTATTTATTGTTCTTTTGAAGATAATTTCAATGTTCTTCTTACAGCCCCACTGAGGCTTCTAAGATTTCTCTTTCGTTTTAGTAGAATGTATCTAGGGATATTCTAGGGAAAGTCTTCTCCCTTTTTAGATTGAAATACAATTCACATACCATAAAAATTTCCCCATTTAAGTAAACTGTATAATTCAGTTTTTAAAAAGTATATTCTGAGTTGTACAACCATCACCACAATCTAATTTTAGATTTTTATCAACCCCAAAGAAACCTTGTATCCATACTGCTCCTTTTATCCTCAGTTCTCAGATTTGCCTATTATGCACATTTCAGATAAGTGGAATCATAGAACTGGAACATCATATAAATGGAATCCTCTCACAGCAGGCCTTTTTCTCTTAGCATTTTCACTCATTATTTCAGGGTTCATACATTCTGCAGTATGTATCAGGATTTCACTGTTTTCTATACTCACATAATATTTTGAAGTTGGTCTCAGTAAAAGGGTTACTCCATTTTACACAGTCTGCTGTTACAGGAGGCAGATTCATCACTGGACTGTTTTTGGTTTTTTTCCTATCTAAGGTCTGTCATCCTCTAAACTAGCTTCTTCTCACTTGTTATGTCTCAGTTTAAATGTTACTTTCCCTGAGCAGCCTTCCCTAATTCCGCAGAGATTATACCATACTCATTAAATGTTCCTGCGTTTCCTGTAACAATATTCATCATATTCATAATGCTTTCTGTTTCACTGAAAATCCCAATAGGCCCTTTAGGGCAATCTCTCTGCATCTGTGCTTACCTCCCTATATTCACTGCCTAGGCACAAGGACCGGGTGCTCAATCTAAACATCTAGTGAAAACAGCCGTGCGGTTACAAGGGCATGAAATAGCCTGGGATGTTCAGGGACCACAGGAAATTAATAAAGATTTGTTAATTGAGAGAACAATTAAAAAATGAAATGATACAATATGCTCCACTCCTGTCAACCTTCAGGAAAAGAAAATTACGATGCTTTACTTCTCTTATCATTTCCTACTTTTTATTCAAAACCGGAATTTGATGTCAACTGCTCTAGAGGAATATTCCTTGATGTCTGTACTAACAATCAATCACTCCCCACTAATTTAGTGGAAACCGTATGATGAAGGCTTTTTGGAAGAAAGTCATGCCTAAGGTAAAACCTTAAATATGAGTGAGTAAGAGTTTGCCAGGTCAAGGGTACCTTTTACATATGCCTGTATCATTAAAATTCCATTACATAGCACCACAGTACAATTATCTGTTTATATGCTGACCTCTCCTACTAAGGAAGGTCTCTGGCGTCAGAGACTATATTTTCTGTTGCCCTCACAATGCCTAATACAGCACTAGAATCCAATACATGTCAGAATAAAAAGTCATCGTGAAAAGGTGTGTGTGTGGTGTGTGTGTATGCTTGCTTGCTTGCCATTTAAGAACTTTTGCGGCCACTGCTTCTCAAGCTTTCTATCTCTTGGTTCCTCACGCCATCAGTTTCTCACAGCTCAATGTCAATGGTTACTGTTTCATTATATTCCACCCTTCATGCTGCATTCCAATATTCCATAAAAGCTGTAAGAACTACATGGCCCATTACTCACTCTTCAAATGTCAGAAAATACTATCAATGGTAAGAAAACTTTAAATTTAAAAGTTTAAAAACAATATAGTAGATAAACTGAATTTTAAAAAATCAATGCAGAACAAAAAAAATTAGTTTTCTGACTGCTACAGAGGTTTAAAATTGAAAACTATTAAAACTCATTTTTGTGGCTAGGAGATCAAGCTCTACAAGATACTTCTTGTCTTTATAAACCTTCAGAAGTATAAGCTAAGAGGTGCAATACTGAAAGAAATCCTGACAGACAGGAAAGAAAAAGGAGGGGCAGGTAGAAGATGTGATATACTTTAATTTCCAGGAATGAATAGGGCTGTTTTTTCTCTCTTGAAATGTGAACTAAAAAGATAGCTATTACCTTTCCATTTGAGCCCTTCTAAGAAGCATCCAACATCTGAGGTGAGAACTAAAAATCTAGTTAGTAGACATTCAGATTTTTTTTTTTTAATTGTGATCTCTGAATACTAAGTGAGACTAGCCCATCCCATATTCATGGGGTTGGATGCTGAATAAAAGGATGAGAAGAGAAAAAAAGAAATCAGAATTAAGGCTATGGTACAGTCTTCAGGGACAGCCAGGACATATCACCTGCTGTAATAGTTATGTCACTGTCTTGGTGACCTAGACGGGAAAACTGTGACTCTGAAAAACTGTAGGCATTAAAGAGTGATTTTGCTTTGAGAAGCACCTGGCTGGCATAAATGTGGCATTTTGAAAGAATGTCTCATTTCTCTAATACATTAGGTATTCAGGGATATGAACAGCTTACAAAGTTTACTGCATATCTTTGGCTGTGAAGAAATTGGTACTGACAGACAAATCAGGGCTTCACAGGTGGCACTAGCGGTAAAGAACACACCTGCAGTGCAGGAGACATAATGAGACGTGGATTCGATTCCTGAGTGGGGAAGATACCCTGCAGGAGGGCCTGGCAACCCATGCCAGTATTCTTGCCTGGAGAATTCCACAGACAGAGGAGCCCGGTGGGCAACAGTCCACTGGGGTGCAAAGAGTCAGACATAACTGGAGCAACTTAGAACGCACGATAGACAAACCAGTGACACTTATTTAATCCTGATGGAGTAAGTAAATTCAACCTATGAAATCACACTCCCTATAAACAAATGAATAAGTTAAAAATAAATAAACAATCCCTTCTTTAAAAAGATAGGGAAGTGAATGGAAATATTAATCAGATCATTTTATGAGCATTTTCTATGCGCCAGAGATAGTGGTAAATGCTTTTATGCACTGCCTCATTTCACCCTCAAAATAACACCCAGGAGGTAATTATTGGTGTTATAATCTCCACTTTTCACATGAGAAATTTCAAGGTCAGGTGAAGTTAAATGCCTCTTCTAAAGTCATACCGGGAAAAAAAACATACTGGTAAACGTGGCCCACTGGGTTTAAAGCTTGAAGTTTTTAACTGCAGCACTATGTTACCATTGTCTAAACTTTCCTTTTTGATTTACATTATTTTCCAGAAAACTCTGTTTTAAGACTGGTCCTTTTCTCATCTAGTCTTCTAGAAAAGAGAAAGACAGATTAAGGTAAATACTAAGTTCTGAGCCATCTGGTAAATAGAACAAAAATTTATTTTTCCAATTCTTGACTCATCTTTCCACAAGGACTGATCTTTCCTATGAATACATACATACATATATATGTCTGGAAACATTGGATGTTTTAGGATTTTTTGAAGACCTGGATGTCAATATTAATGATGGTTTCTGCCAGAACATAAGTCAAAGGGAATTTGAACTGAGAAAATTACTTAGAGGTCATTACTCCAGGGATAACTGCCTGAATCAGACAGGAAAATACCTGGTCAAACTCATTTATTATCACAACATAACAATGCTAATTGGCAGCCTCTGAGATAAGACTGGGGAGAACTCCCCTGACATCTCTAATCAAGAGTTCACTAATACTGATTATTTCATTTTTATGCTTATTGCTGTGCTGAAGACAATATTTTAGTCCTGCTTGAGTGTGATTATTTCTCTCATAAATTTATTCTCTTCCTGGGCTGACTTCAAGCATGATCCTATACCTATCTAGAATTAAACTGTGATTATAATGTAGCTTAAGATTTTAACATTCCACTCTAATTGTGCTTCAGAACTGATGTTAGAATCCTTTACTCAATTTCAGGGTTCCTCATTTTGTGGACTTCTGTACTCTGTCTGCGTAGGTTAAATAATGGTTTAATATTGCAGATGATTCCTTCCACTATTCTACTCAATGTGAAAAGACTTTAATAGGATGCTTTGTCTCTTATTTGAAGGGATTCAAAGTTAATATGAAGTGTGAAAGATAACTTTTTAAAATTAAGTTTTTATTAATGATATGTTTCCACGGACAGAGAATGGAAGTAGGTAAGAAGGCAACTAAACATAGAGAATGGGTTTAAGAAATCTACATTTTAAAAGGTTAAAACCCTCAGGGGTCCAGTTTCCCTCTGTGGCTGGGAAGACTGAAAACTAAGAGAGGATTAAGGGGAAATGTCCAAAATTTTGTAGACAATGCATAGGGTACACCTGGATTTTAATCAAATATAAAAAAATGAAAACTAACTAGGATCCCTTCAAATAAGAGACAAAGCATCCTATTACAGTAGAGTCATATAGTGGGTAAGTCACATAAGGAAAAATCTTAAGATAATCAAAATCACTCAGGAAAATCCCTTAAGGTTTTGCACTGGAGAGTGAAATATAAACCCTTCTTCAGTATGTTCAAGACAACCAGTTCTCCTGGCAATGGCAAAAATCAACATTGCTTTGGTTGGAATCCAGATGAAGTAGATGGCTTTCAGGGTGTCATGCTGTATTAAAAATACAGTACTTCCCACTTACCTGCAATTTTTCTTTCTTTAGTTATCTGCTACCCAGGAAAGTACTGAATGAAAATTTCCAGAAAGCAGCAGTAAGTTTTAAATTTCAAGACTTTCTGAGTAGTGAGACAAAACCTCACACTTTCCTGCTCCATTTCGCTCAGGCTGATAATAATCCTTCTGTCCACAGTATCACTGCTATTTACCCTACTTACGCATTAATCACTTTAACAGACAACTCAGTTATCAGATTGTTGAGTAAACCTTACAGTATTTAGTAATGGCCCCGAAGTGCAAGAGTATGATGCAGACAGTTTGAACATTCCCTTATTAGGTCTAGTTATAAATTAAAGTTTACCACAGGTATGTATATATAAGAAAAAACACGGTGTATATAAAAAGTATGGTACGACCCTTGGTTTTAGGCATGTGTTAGAATGTGTCCTCTGAGCATGAAGGTGACTACTGCAAATACTTTGAGAGACAAGAATCACATGCAATCCAGCAAGATATTCATACTACTGATAAACCTGCAAACTGAACATAACTGAAGAAAGAACATATGTTTCCCACCTCAGGCTCATTCTAGGGCACATATTCATTAAGTAAAATGGAGGGCAGTATCATCTGCACTAGTTAGACCATTATTTCTCTCATGGACTCTTTTTATTCTACTTGAATAGTTAATTTGGATTAAGTTCTATTTGTACATGATGCTACTCCACTGGATTTGATTATTAAAAAGGAAAAAGAGAAAAAAAAACCTTCTAGAGCCTATCAACCTTGACAAGTACCACAGGTTAGAAAATGCATCCTAGTTCAAGAGCAATTTGTGTAATTTTATGATTGCTTTTGCTTCCACTATCATATATCATATCTGGATGGAATATGTCACAAGTCTGACTTACTAGAACCAACCATGGAAGAGTATCCTAATTTTCAACTGGAAATCACCACTTGGATATCTCAGAGGCATTTCAAAGGCATTTCAAATTCAACACACCAATAAATGAGCTTCTTATCCTTACCTCTAAACCTGTTCTTCCAAGTTTCTTTGTCTTACAAAATAGTATCAACATTCTTCAAACAGTAAAAGAGAGAAACCATAGAGTCACCATTGTGAATTCCTTCCTTCATCCCTCCCTATCTAATCTATCCTCGAGTCTGGACATTTTACCTTCTGTTGCTGCTGCTGCTAAGTCACTTCAGTCGTGTCCGACTCTGTGTGACCCCATGGACTGCAGCCCACCAGGCTCCCCTGTCCCTGGGATTCTCCAGGCAAGAACAATGGAGGGGGTTGCCACTGCCTTCTCCAGTGCATGAAAGTGAAAAGTGAAAGTGAAGTCGCTCAGCCGTGTCTGACTCTTAGCGACCCCATGGACTGCAGCCCACCAGGCTCCTCTGTCCATGGGATCTTCCAGGCAAGAGTACTGGAGTGGGGCGCCATTGCCTTCTCCGTTTTACCTTCTACTGCTTCTGCTGCTGCTAAGTCACTTCAGTCGTGTCCGACTCCGTGTGACCCCATAGACGTCAGCCCACCAGGCTCCACCATCCCTGGGATTCTCCAGGCAAGAACACTGGAGTGGGTTGCCATTTCCTTCTCCAATGCATGAAAGTGAAAAGTGAAAGTGACCTCGCTCAGTCGTGTCCGACTCTTAGCGACCCCATGGACTGCAGCCCACCAGGCTCCTCCATCCATGGGATTTTCCAGGCAAGAGTACTGGAGTGGGGTGCCACTGCCTTCTAGGTAGCTCTCAAACACACACACTTTTCTCCATCTCCACTAAAGCTATCTTTATGTAAGTCTATTTCTGTCTGAGGTACTGTGACAGTGGACCCATCAGTTCAGTTCAGTCACTCAGTCGTGTCCAACTCTGTGGCCCCAGGGACTGCAGCATGCCAGGCTTCCCTGTCCATCACCAACACCCAGAGCTTACTCAAACTCATGTCCATCGCGTCAGTGAAGCCATCCAACCATTCCATCCCATCATCCCCTTTTAATTCTGCCGTCAATCTTTCCCAGCAAGTCCGTTCTTTGCATCAGGTGGCCAAAGTATTGGAGCTTCAGCTTCAGCATCAGTCCTTCCAATGAATATTCAGGACTGATTTCCTTTAGGATGGACTGGTTTGAACTCTTTGCAGTACAAGGAACTCTCAAGAGTCTTCTCCAACGTGACAGTTCAAAAGCATCAACTCTTTGGTGCTCAGTTTTCTTTATAGTCCAACTCTCACATCCATATATATACTCTAGTCTCCTAATTGTTCTTCATATTCCATCCATGATCTTTTCAATGTGCCCTTCAGGTCACATCATCTCTTTAACAAAAACCTCCATTATTTCCCACTGATTTAAGGAAAAGTGTAAACAGCACAGGTACTAAATGACCTGGACAGCTTACCACTTTTCTGCAACAGTAGTCTACGTCTTCCAGCCACACTGGGCTTCTCTGACCTTCTTTTACTCACCAAGTTTCTGACCAAAGGGGGCCCTTTCGTGGCTTGTTCTTTACAAACTTTTTAACCAAAACATTATATACATGCAAAACTAGAGATGTTTCTTTTAGCTCAATGTAAGAATCATTTATTTTTAAAAAATATTTTACTGAAGAATACAAGAATAAAATATACAACACACATCTAAAAATGAGGAAATCACTGATAGAGCCCACTGAACTTTACAGTGAGCCTTTACAAAGTAAAGACATTCAACTGTTACTCAGATCAAGATGCAGGGCCTCTATTATTCCCCTTCCAATGATTAAGCTATTTCAAATCCTAAAAGATGATGCTGTTAAAGTGCTATACTCAATATGCCAGCAAATCTGGGAAACTTAGCAGTGGCCACAGGACTGGTAAAGGTCAGTTTTCAGTCTAATCCCAAAGAAAGGCAATGCCAAAGAGTGTTCAAACTACCACACAATTGCACTCATTTCACATGCTAGCAGAGTAATGCTCAAAATCCTCCAAGCCAGGCTTCAACAGTACATGAACCAAAAACTTCCAGATGTTCAAGTTGGATTTAGAAAAGGCAGAGGAACTAAAAAACAAATTGCAAACATCTGGATCATAGAAAAAATAGAGAATTTCAGAAAAATATCTACTTCTGCTTTACTGACTATGCCAAAGACTTTGTGTGGATCACAACAAACTCTGGAAAGTTCTGAAAGAGATGGGAATACCAGACCACCTGACTTGCCTCCTGAGAAATCTGTATGCAGGTCAAGAAGCAACAGTTAAAACTAGACATGGAACAATGGACTGATTCCAAATTGGGAAAGAAGTTTGTCAAGGCTGTTTACTGTCACCCTGCTTATTTAACTTATATGCAGAGTATATAATGTGAAATGTCAGGCTGGATAAAGCACAAGCTGGAATCAAGACTGTGGGGAAAATATCAATAAGCTCAAATATGCAGATGACACCACCCTTATAGCAGAAAGTGAAGAGGAACTAAAAAGCCTTTTGATAAAGGTGAAAGAAGAGTGTGAAAAAGCTGGCTTAAAACTCAACATTCAAAAGTATCATGGCATCCAGTCCCACCACTTCATATGGGGAAAGAATGGAAACAGTGACAGACTTTATTTTATTGGACTCCAAAATCACTGCAGACAGTGACTGCAGCCATGAAATTAAAAGATACTCGTTCCTTGGAAGAAAAGCTATGACAAACACAGAAAGCCTATTAAAAGCAGAGATATTACTTTGCCAACAAAGGTCCATCTAGTCAAAGCTATGGTTTTTCCAGTAGTCATGTACAGATGTGAGAGTTGGACTGTGAAGAAAGCTGAGCGCCAAAGAATTGATGCTTTTGAATTGTGGCATTGGAGAAAACTCTTGGGAGTCCCTTGGACTGCAAGGAGATCAAACGAGTCAATCCTAAAGGAAATCAATCGTGAGTATTCATTGGAAGGACTGATGTTAAAGCTGAAGCTCCAACACTCTGGCCACCTGATGCAAAGAACAGACTCACTGGAAAAGACCCTGCTGCTGGGAAAGACTGATGGCAGGAGGAGAAGAGGACGACAGAGGATGAAATGGTTGGATGGCATCAATGACTCGATAGACATAAGTCTGAGCAAGCTACAGGAGTTGGTGATGGACAGGGAAGCCCGGTGTGCTGCAGTCCATGGGGTCACAAAGAGTCGGACATGACTGGGTGATTGAACTGAACTGAATCATTAAGTCCTCCCACAAAATGTAACCATTATTCTGATGTTTATCACTATACTAATTTAGCTTTTTATGAAAATTTAAAGGCAAAAGCTTCTGTGTATTTGGCTTTCTCCCCTCCTTTTTCATGAATATTCTATTCATGAAATTCATCCATGTCATAGTGTACAGTCAAGATCACATTTTTCTCCCCACTGATGTATATTACTTCATAAATATACTGCACCATTTATCCATTCTACTACTGATGAATGTCTGGCTTACTCCTAGTCTAGGTTTCCAGAAACAATGCTGCAATAGAATTTTTGTACAGGTCTTTTTGGTGAACATATGAACAATGTCTAAGTGTGAAAACGTGAAGCACGGTGCAAGCATGTGTTTAGCATTGGTAGCTATAGCAGAGAGCTGAGTTTTGCATAAACAAAGTAGGCTAGCACCTTTGCCTCATCACTCTTATGCATTTCTTAGAATACCGTTGTTAGTATGATTTTAATTAAAAAGATCAGACTATGAAAAAACTTCAAACATATATACGATTATAAAACCTGAGCACCTATCACCTATATACAACAGTGACCAATATTTGGCACGTTTGCTTCATACACTCTCCCTCTGCTTCCCCCTTTTCTGCTCAACTATCTTGAAGCAAATGCCTGACACGTCATTTCTCCCTTACCTGTGTACATCTCTAAAAAATATGAACATTTCCTTATATAACTACAATACCTTTATCACACGTAACTAAATTTTCAATAATACCTTGTGGATTATCTAATATCCACAAAGTGAACGTTAACATCTATCTCTCCCATTAATGCTTCCTCATGAAGAGAAGAGCTGCTTGTTCTGGCTTATTCCCAATGCCTTGTAGCTCTTAACACATCCTACTACTCAAAAACCAGTTCATGGAAATTGATTTAAGTATTCTCAACAATATTTAAGCCTAACTCCAAAGGTTCACAGAGAGAACAGGAAGTTCAGGACCAGGCTCCAGACTGTATGGTCATTCATTAAAGTAGAAACCCAAAACTGACTGTAGAGGTGGAATCTCATTAGAAATGCTCTCCCTCTAAGACATAAAACTTACTTAATGAAGCCTGTTAAAATATATAGCAGATGTCCCATTAAAATCTATGATGCAAGTTCAAGACAAATCTTACTATTTTGAAGCAGTGCAGATGTGTTTTAATAATTAGTTTCTTTAGCTGATTAGCTCTGCTGGGTCAAAATTAGGTCAATTTGCACCCAAAAGTACTAAGAACTGATTCAATACCAAGGAATGAGTTTAAAATTAGTAGGCTTCAACTGTCAGGAATTTTTCAAAAGCTTTAAAAGAAGACTTAAAGAATACAATTGCAAATAAATGGGCTCATTTTGATGTTTCTTCTTAAACCATTAGAAAAATTTAAAGCTTAATTAAAACATAAAATGAAAACAAGGAATACCATGAGTACTCCTTGAGAACCATGAAAGTTTGAATGGCAAACACAAATACAGTATACTAACAAATATATATGGAATTTAGAAAGAAGGTAACAATAACCCTGTATACGAGACAGCAAAAGAGACAATGATGTATAGAACAATCTTTTGGACTCTGGGAGAGGGAGAGGGTGGGATGATTTGGGAGAATGGCATTGAAATATGTATAATATCATATAAGAAACGAGTCACCAGTCCAGGTTCGATGCACGATACTGGATGCTTGGGGCTGGTGCACTGGGAGGACCCAGAGGGATGGTATGCGGAGGGAGGAGGGAGGAGGGTTCAGGATGGGGAACACATGTATACCTGTGGCAGATTCATTTTAATACATGGCAAAACCAATACAATATTGTAAAGTTAAATTAAATTAAATTAAAAAAAAACCTCAACATTCAGAAAATTAAAAAAATAAAACCATCTTAAAAAAATAATAATAAAGTTTCTTTTAATAACATCTGTATTATCCTTAAAAAACTGTAACTCAAGACCTGTTCTAAGTACCAGTGACTCTTAAATATGTTTCTACTGTTTATCAAGTATATCACACTTTTTAAAATAGAAAAAAAACAAGAACTGAGAGGTAACACATAATTCAGTTTCAGTTAACTTTTATTTTCATAAAATTCTACTTTCCCTAACTTAAAATCGTAAATACTCTAACTTAAAAAAAAAAAAATTTCATTTACTCTTCCTAACTTAAAAAAAAAAAGTTAAATAAGCAGACACAGATTTATCGTCCAGATTTTTAAAGATTTATCTTTAAAAACCCAGGGTTTTTAAAATAAAGCTTTCAGGGACTTCTCTTTCCAGTGTGCAAAAGACCCTATTCTCAATCTAATATAGCTATTACAAAAAAACACTGAGTAAATGGAACAACTATATTTTTCAACCATCAAAGAGCTCTGGATACAAATAAGTAAAAGTAAGTGATTAGCACTTCCTAGTCGAGCACACAGTTGGTTTCACCTGAGAGCATTTATCCAATGCAGGGGCAAAGAAGTAAAAATGTCATGGCATAGGAACCTTACTGGTTCAAGGAAAAACCAACCAATTTTTAATGTCCAAGTCTGGGGTAGTATGGTGCACTGGCTTCTGGAAAATTCTCAAAGGCTTGGCTAGTCCTCTCTGCAAGCTAAGAAAGCTGATGAAGCTGGTGCTTATACTAGAAAGTAAGAAGAGAGGTTTTCCTGTGGTGGTTAGATCTCAAAGTCAAAATCATCTGCAAGCACACGGTTCACTGGCACCATTAGCATGGTCTTGCTATTCAGCTCTCTTGTTATTCCACAAACTGTTGTCCAGGAAGATGAGGCAGTTTGTTTCAGGTACCTCAAGAAAATCCATGTATATGAACAATAACCCTGTTTCCAACTAACCCTGAGAGTAAAATACCCTCTTCTCAAACAGAAGGCTCAACTACACTGTTAACTCTTCAAAACTCAAGCTGAAACCCAACCATTACTATGTCTATGGTCAACCAAAAAAAAAAAGCACAATGTGAGAGTTGTGAGTTATCTTATTTGGGGCAAAATGAGGACTAAAGCCCAGGAGACAGCATCTTAAGACAGCTCTGAAGAACTGCTTTGAAGAGATGGGGTGGGGAGGGTTAGTACACATGTCATTTTGGTGAAGGGGGACATGTGCAGTCAAGGACACATTTGGGCAGAGGGTTGTTGCTAGTCACGAGAAAGCTGTTGCTAGTCATGAGGAACAGATGTCTCCTTCAATGATTTTAGTGCTTTTCTAGATAAGAGCGATGCAAGAAACTGGTCTCATAAAATCTTACCAAAATATCTATCTGTATGCCCCTGTTTTTCCCAGAGCACGGAGGACATCATTCCACTCTGAACTCTATTTTTATAGAGTGTTAAAGGTCAGTGACTACAGCAGCTAGTGACCTTGCAGATCAGATCAGATCAGTCGCTCAGTCGTGTCCGACTCTTCGCGACCCCATGAACCGCAGCACGCCAGGCCTCCCTGTCCATCACCAGCTCCCGGAGGTCACCCAGACTCACACCCATCAAGTCAGTGATGCCATCCAGCCATCTCATCCTCTGTCGTCCCCTTCTCCTCCTGCCTTCAATCCCTCCCAGCATCAGAGTCTTCTCCAATGAGTCAACTCTTCGCATGAGGTGGCCAAAATACTGGAGTTTCAGCTTTAGCATCATTCCTTCCAAAGAAATTCCAGGATTGATCTCCTTCAGAATGGACCGGTTGGATCTTCTTGCAGTCCAAGGGACTCTCAAGAGTCTTCTCCAACACCACAGTTCAAAAGCATCAATTCTTCGGCGTTCAGCCTTCTTCACAGTCCAGCTCTCACAACCATACATGACCACAGGAAAGACCATAGCCTTCACTAGGCGAACCTTTGTTGGCAAAGTAATGTCTCTGCTTTTGAATATGCCATCTAGGTTGGTCATAACTTTCCTTCCAAGGAGTAAGCGTCTTTTAATTTCATGGCTGCAGTCACCATCTGCAGTGATTTTGGAGCCCAGAAAAACAAAGTCTGACACTGTTTCCACTGTTTCCCCAACTATTTCCCATGTAGCGATGGGACCAGATGCCATGATCTTCGTTTTCTGAATGTTGAGCTTTAAGCCAACCTTTTCACTCTCCACTTTCACTTTCATCAAGAGGCTTTTCAGCCCCTCCTCACTTTCTGCCATAAGAGTGGTGTCATCTGCATATCTGAGGTTATTGATATTTCTCCGGGCAATCTTGATTCCAACTTGTGTTTCTTCCAGTCCAGCATTTCTCATGATGTACTCTGCATATAAGTTAAATAAACATGGTGACAATATGCAGCCTTGACATACTCCTTTTCCTGTTTGGAGCCAGTCTGTTGTTCCATGACCAGTTCTAACTGTTGCTTTCTGACCTGCATACAGATTTCTTAAGAGGCAGATCAGGTGGTCTGGTATTCCCATCTCTTTCAGAATTTTCCACAGTTTATTGTGATCTACACAGTCAAAGGCTTTGGCATAGTCAATAAAGCAGAAACAGATGTTTTTCTGGAACTCTCTTGCTTTTTCCATAGTAATGCCGAAGAAGCTGAAGTTGAACGGTTCTATGAAGACCTACAAGACCTTTTAGAACTAACACCCAAAAAAGATGTCCTTTTCATTATAGGGGACTGGAATGCAAAAGTAGGAAGTCAAGAAACACCTGGAGTAACAGGCAAATTTGGCCTTGGAACACGGAATGAAGCAGGGCAAAGACTAACAGAGTTTTGTCAAGAAAATGCACTGGTCATAGCAAATACCCTCTTCCAACAAAACAAGAGAAGACTCTATACATGGACATCACCAGATGGTCAACACCAAAAACAAATCGATTATATTCTTTGCAGCCAAAGATGGAGAAGCTCTATACAATCAGCAAAAACAAGACCAGGAGCTGACTGTGGCTCAGACCATGAACTCCTTATTGCCAAATTCAGACTTAAATTGAAGAAAGTAGGGAAAACTACTAGACCATTCAGGTATGACCTAAATCAAATCACTTATGATTATACAGTGGAAGTGAGGAATAGATTTAAGGGCCTAGATCTGATAGATAGAGTGCCTGATGAACTATGGACTGAGGTTCGTGACATTGTCCAGGAGACAGGGATCAAGACCATCTCCATGGAAAAGAAATGAAAAAAGCAAAATGGCTGTCTGGGGAGGCCTTACAAATAGCTGTGAAAAGAAGAGAAGCGAAAAGCAAAGGAGAAAAGGAAAGATATAAACATCTGAATGCAGAGTTCCAAAGAATAGCAAGAAGAGATAAGAAAGCCTTCTTCAGTGATCAATGCAAAGAAATAGAGGAAAACAACAGAATGGCAAAGACTAGGGATCTCTTCAAGAAAATCAGAGATACCAAAGGAACATTTCATGCAAAGATGGGCTCGATAAAGGACAGAAATGGTATGGACCTAACAGAAGCAGATGCTATTAAGAAGAGGTGGCAAGAATACACAGAAGAACTGTATAAAAAAGATCTTCATGACCCAGATCATCACGATGGTGTGATCACTGACCTAGAGCCAGACATCCTGGAATGTGAAGTCAAGTGGGCCTTAGAAAGCATCACTACAAACAAAGCTAGTGGAGGTGATGGAATTCCAGTGGAGCTATTCCAAGTCCTGAAAGATGATGCTGTGAAAGTGCTGCACTCAATATGCCAGCAAATTTGGAAAACTCAGCAGTGGCCACAGGACTGGAAAAGGTCAGTTTTCATCCCAATCCCAAAGAAAGGCAATGCCAAGGAGTGCTCAAACTACCGCACAATTGCACTCATCTCACACGCTAGTAAAGTAATGCTCAAAATTCTCCAAGCCAGGCTTCAGCAATATGTGAACCGTGAACTTCCTGATGTTCAAGCTGGTTTTAGAAAAGGCAGAGGAACCAGAGATCAAATTGCCAACATCCGCTGGATCATCGAAAAAGCAAGAGAGTTCCAGAAAAACATCTATTTCTGCTTTATTGACTATGCCAAAGCCTTTGACTGTGTGGATCACAATAAACTATGGAAAATTCTGAAAGAGATGGGAATACCAGACCACCTGATCTGCCTCTTAAGAAATCTGTATGCAGGTCAGGAAGCAACAGTCAGAACTGGTCATGGAACAACAGACTGGCTCCAAATAGGAAAAGGAGTACGTCAAGGCTGCATATTGTCACCATGTTTATTTAACTTATATGCAGAGTACATCATGAGAAATGCTGGACTGGAAGAAACACAAGTTGGAATCAAGATTGCCGGGAGAAATATCTATAACCTCAGATATGCAGATGACACCACTCTTATGGCAGAAAGTGAAGAGGGGCTAAAAAGCCTCTTGATGAAAGTGAAAGTGGAGAGTGAAAGGGTTGGCTTAAAGCTCAAAATTCAGAAAACAAAGATCATGGCATCTGGTCCCATCACTTCATGGGAAATAGATGGGGAAACAGTGGAAACAGTGTCAGACTTTGTTTTTCTGGGCTCCAAAATCACTGCAGATGGTGACTGCAGCCATGAAATTAAAAGACGCTTACTCCTTGGAAGGAAAGTTATGACCAACCTAGATAGCATATTCAAAAGCAGAGACATTACTTTACCAACAAAGGTTCGCCTAGTCAAGGCTATGGTCTTTCCTGTGGTCATGTATGGATGTGAGAGCTGGACTGTGAAGAAGGCTGAGCGCCGAAGAATTGATGCTTTTGAACTGTGGTGTTGGAGAAGACTCTTGAGAGTCCCTTGGACTGCAAGAAGATCCAACCGGTCCATTCTGAAGGAGATCAATCCTGGAATTTCTTTAGAAGGAATGATGCTAAAGCTGAAACTTCAGTATTTTGGCCACCTCAAGCGAAGAGTTGACTCATTGGAGAAGACTCTGATGCTGGGAGGGATTGAGGGCAGGAGGAGAAGGGGACGACAGAGGATGAGATGGCTGGATGGCATCACTGACTTGATGGGTGTGAGTCTGGGTGACCTCCGGGAGCTGGTGATGGACAAGGAGGCCTGGCATGCTGCGGTTCATGGGGTCGCAAAGAGTCGGACACGACTGAGCAACTGATCTGATCTGATCTGATCTGATCTAGGTTGGTCATAACTTTTCTTCCAAGGAGTAAGCGTCTTTTCATTTCATGGCTGCAGTCACCATCTGCAGTCATTTTCAGATCAGATCAGATCAGATCAGATCAGTCGCTCAGTCGTGTCCCACTCTTTGTGACCCCATGAACTGCAGCACGCCAGGCCTCCCTATCCATCACCAGCTCTCGGAGGTCACCCAGACTCACATTCATCGAGTCAGTGATGCCATCCAGCCATCTCATCCTCTGTCGTCCCCTTCTCCTCCTGCCCTCAATCCCTCCCAGCATCAGAGTCTTCTCCAATGAGTCAACTCTTCGCATGAGGTGGCCAAAATACTGGAGTTTCAGCTTTAGCATCATTCCTTCCAAAGAAATCCCAGGGCTGATCTCCTTCAGAATGGACGGGTTGGATCTCCTTGCAGTCCAAGGGACTCTCAAGAGTCTTCTCCAACACCACAGTTCAAAAGCATCAATTCTTCGGCGCTCAGCCTTCTTCACAGTCCAGCTCTCACATCCATACATGACCACAGGAAAGACCATAGCCTTGACTAGGCAAACCTTTGATGGCAAAGTGATGTCTCTGCTTTTGAATATACTATCTAGGTTGGTCATAACTTTCCTTCCAAGGAGTAAGCGTCTTTTAATTTCATGGCTGCAGTCACCATCTGCAGTGATTTTGGAGCCCCCAAAATAAAGTCTGACACTGTTTCCCCATCTATTTCCCATGAAGTGATGGGGCCAGATGCCATGATCTTCATTTTCTGAATGTTGAGCTTTATGGGCTTAACTACTCAGAGAAATTCTCTATCTTATTTTTTAGCTACGCATTCAGGTTTCAAGCACAAGAAAGAAAGTGTTTAATGTATTTGAAGGTTTGTACTTAGCAATACAAAACTGGGTACCTTTCTCTTAACTCTAAGAAAAGCACACCTTTTCCTCCTAGAGCAACTTTCTCCAAAAAATCAGGTACCTTTCTCTTCACTAAGAAAGCCATACCTCTTCCTCCCCAGAGTAACTTTGTCCATCTCTTTACCAGACATTGCTTTTTATTTCCCATATTTTAATTAATTCTTCTGATTATGTAACAGAATAACTAAATTCCAATTAGGCACTCATCCTCTTAATACCTTTGTTAATGGATTATTACCAAGTAACCAGGCAAATAATCTAAAAAGTAGCCTTGGAGACTAGGCTTGCAGAGTAGCTCCAAACAGTTGTTAAGTGAAGAGGTTAAGGAGTTGGCACTCCATCAAAGAGTAAATGCTAAATGCCAGGCTGGATGAAGCACAAGCTGGAATCAAGATTGCCAGAGAAATATCAATAACTTCAGAAATGCAGATGATACCACCCTTATGGCAGAAAGCAAAAAGAGGAACAAAAGAGCCTCTTGATGAAGGTGAAAAGGAGAGTGAAATAGCTGGCTTAAAACAACATTCAAAAAACTAAGATTATGGCATCTCGTCCCATCTCATAGCAAGTAAATGGGGAAACAATGGAAACCGTGACAGACTTTTTTCTTGGGCTCTAAAATTACTGCAGACTATAACTGCAGCCATGACATTTAATGACGTTTGCTCCCTGGAAGAAGAGCTATGACAAACCTAGACAGCGTATTAAGACAGTATATTAAAAAGCAGAGATATCACTTTAATGACAAGGGTCCTTATAGTCAAAGTTATGGTTTATGCACTAGTCTCATATGGATATGAGACTTGGACCATAAAGAAGGATAAGCACCAAAGAACTGGTGCTTTCAAACTGTGCTGCTGGAGAAGGCTCTTGAGAGCCCCTTGGACTGCAAGGAGATCCAACCAGTCCATCCTAAAGGAAATCAGTCCTGAATATTCAATGGAAGGACTGATGGTGAAGCTGAAGCCCCAATACTTTGGCCACCCGATGTGAAGAGCTGACTCATTGGAAAGGACCTTGATGCTGGGAAAGATTGAAGGCAGGAGGAGAAGGGGATGAAAGAGGACGAGAAGGCTGGATGGCATCACTGATGCAAAGGACATGAGTTTGAACAAGCTCTGGGAGATGGTGAAGGACAGGGAAGCCTGGTGTGCTGCAGTCCATGGGGTGGCAAAAGTTGGATACGACTGAGTGACTAAACAACGACAACAGCAAAAGAGCAAAAGATACCTGGAGTAGATACGGGTGGATGGTTGAGATTCACAAACAATGAAAATGCAATACAAGCATTAGGCCACAAAATCTCACTCAAGTCAGGTTCATGTTAGAGTAACGTACTTGGAAGGAAAGGAAGGTTTTACGAAATGTCCATCATGAATCAAACAACTATAAGCTTACTCTGACAAGGTAAAGGGAAGATTTTTCTAAGATATACTTTTTCTTTGCTGCAAAGAGGATGGGCTATGGGGCTTATTGTATCCTATGAGTCTGTCAGTCCTACCCCTGACGAAGAGCACGCTGTGATCATGCACATTCTCTTCCCTCTCCCTCTCAACAACTGCTAGACTACTGGCTGGGAATGAGATTTTTCAAACCTGTTTCAAATAGAGAACATGAAACCTCCTGTCTTTCACACCTGGAAGAACTCATTCATAAAGTTTTTCAATGTTCCTTTAATAGTTTGTATGATCCCACTATGAAAGTTTCTTTGAGTTAGGAAAGAGTAAGTGTATTTTGCAAAATATTACAGTGATTTATCTTTTTCTTCACCCATAAAATGGGAATATTAGTATCCACGTCAACTAGTCATTATGCAAACTAAACGAAATAATGCTTTTAAAGTGATTAGCACATTGCCTGACATACAAATGTTCAATGCCTGCTAGATATTATCACCATCAAAGATAATTTATATTGACTATTTGACCACATAGTATCAGAGGAGTTAGCATAAACGTTGAGTACTAAAATTTTTATCTTCCAAACTTGGCACGCAACCAATAAATATGATTTAAGACTATACATTCCTCTCAAGGTGAGTTACAGAACTATGTTATTTAGCAGTGTGATCACATACATACGAGTCCCTTCCAATCTCCTGCCACCTTTCTCTCAAACTCCGGGCCAGTCTCAATCCAGACTTTTACATTAAAATCATTCAGGCAAGTTGGGAATAAAAATGTAATTCTAAATGGTTCTTCACAGATATGGAATTCCAAATGTACAAGGACAAATGCAGTAACAAGGACAAATGCAGTAACACCTATTTGACACATTATTTTTCAACATAAACATTTTGATTACAATCTTTGGATTAAACAGACTACCAGTTTTTTCTCTTTTTTCATTCTATTTTACTCTTTTAAATATACAAAATAAAACCAAGATCATCAAAGGATAAATACAATTTCTTTTAACATAAAGCTTCTTTCTTGTACTCTATCCCAAATAACAATAGAAATAATTTTATATAGGTATCTCCTGCTTTTCAAAAGTTCACTTTACACCATGTCCCTTTTAAAAAGACCTACGTTATTATTATGTTTTCCCTAACAGAAATAAATTTGAAGAGGATTTTTGCTTTTACAAAAAAAGGTGAAAAGCAAAAGTAGCATTCAGTGTTTGTTTTGGAGAGAGTGCCACACTCCTTTCCCAGGATTCACACTAGGCATTTCAGCATCAAGCCACCAGAGCTATGAATTGCATCTATATTTTATATCAATTTAGCTTATGCATCTTTAGCAAGATGTGGTTCTAAGGTAATTTTCTTCACTTTACAAAAAGTTTCACAGAACACTCTACTTTCAGATAGCAAGGGAACCCAGCTTATGTGTTATGATACTTTCTCCAGCCTAACACTTCTGTAGCTAAAAGTATTTTCCAAGATTTTCTGTAACTAGGGTACGACATAATCTGCATTCAGCTATGCAGAGGTGTTGAATGAAGATTTGTAAGGAGGAACTGGAGCATGAGTTGGGTGGCGGGTAGAGGACAGGAACAAAATGGTAGTGAAGTGGTTATTCATCTGGGGCTGTCAGTGGTGGCTACCTCAGTGGGCCAGGGGTACTGGGGCTTATAGGGCCTGCAGTGGGGAAGACAGCTTTTGTAGCAGGCCAGTTCTAAGGTGGTGTGGTTCTATAGGTTGTTTCTGGAAGTTCAAAATGTAGCCTATCCTTTAGCTCTGCCACTGTGTCTGGAAATCCTCTTATTTTCTTTAGTAAATTCTTTCTGCTTAAACAAGCTTATCTGGATTCCGTTGTCTGAAACTAAGAATCTCGACCAATACCCAGAAAATAAAAAACATTTCAATAAAACTCAATAAACTCATATAAATAAAGTTCAAAAATATGCACAACTAAAAACAAACACAGTTTTGAGGTCTTCACCAGTTTCATATTTGCTCTACTTTGATTTGTGTGGAGATCACTGCAAGTAGATTTGAAATAATATTATCTAATAGTAGTGGTAATACAAATAACGTCTAAGAATTACTTTATAGATCAATGGCCATTAATCAAGGTCTCTTTTAGACAGTCTCTTCAGCAAGCAGTGTAGGCAAAGTTGGACAGTCACATGTAAATCAATGAAATTAGAAGATATCCTCACACCATACTCAAACTCAAAACGGCTTAAAGATTTAAACATAAGACATGACCCCATAACACTAGAAGGGAACATAGGCAAGACATTCTCTCACATGAATTGCACCACTGTTTTCTTAGGGCAGTCTTCCAAGGCAATACAAGTAAAAGGAAAAATAAACAAATGGGACCTAATCAAACATAAGCTTTTGCACAACAAAGGAAACCATAAGCAAAAGAAAAAACCACCTACAGACTGGGAGAAAACACTTGCAAAGATGACAACCACCACCACCACCACCAAGGGACTAATCCAAACTATACAAACAGCTCACGCAACTCAGTAACAAAAAAACAACTCAATCAAAAAGGGGGCAGAAGACCTAAATAAATGACCTAAATAAGGATCTAAATTTCTCCAAAGACATATAGCCGGCTGACAGGCACATGAAAAGATGCTCAATATCACTAATTATTAGAGGAATGTAAACCAAATCTCAGTCGGTAAAGAGTCTGCCTGCAATGCAGGTGCCCTGGGTTTGATCCCTGGGTTGGGAAGATCCCCTGGAGAAGGAAATGGCAACTCACTCCAGAATTTTTGCCTGGAGAATTCCATGGACAGAGGAGCCTAGTGGGCTACAGTCCATGGGGTCACAAAGAGTCGGACATGACTGAATGACTAACTTTCACTTTTCAAATCAAAACTACAACAAGGTACCACCTCACACCAGTCAGAATGGTCACCATTAAAAATCTACAAATAACAAATGCTGGAGAGGGTGTGGAGAAAAGGGAATCCTCCTACATTGTTGGTGGGAATGTACATTGGTATAGCTACTATGGAAAGCCATACGGAGGTTGCTAAAAAAACTAAAAATAGAGCTACCATGTGATTCAGCAATCCCACTCCTAGGCACATATCTAGAAAAAGTTATAACAGAAAGATACACGTACCCCTATGTTCATAATAGCATTATTCATAATAACCAAAACATGAAAGCAACCTAAATGTTGACAGATGAATGGATAAAAAAGATGAGGTACAGATATACACAACGGAATACTCCTTAGCCATAGAAAAAGAATGAGATAATGCCATTTGCAGCAACAAGGATGGACCTAGAGATTATCATACTAACTAAGTCAGAGGACAAATATCATATGACATCAATTATATGTGGAATTTAAAATATGACACAAATGAAATTACCTACAAAACAGAAACAGACCCGTGGATACAGAGAACAGACAGTGGTTTGGTGTAGTTGGGAGGGATGGAGTGGGTGGTTGGGATTAGCAGATGCAAAGTCTTATATACAGAATGGATAAACAACAAGGTCCTACTGTATACCACAGCGAACTGTAGTCAACATCGTATAATAAACCATAAAGAAAAAGAATGTATATATATGTATAACTGAATTACTCTGCCATACAGCAGAAATGAACACATTTGTAAATCAACCACACTTCAATAAAATATTTTTTTTTAAAAACAAGGTCATTTTTAACACTCAAGGATTATGAATATCAAAACACAGAGTAAGTCTAGGAGTTAAAGGCTGTAGTCTGTAATTTCAACTGACCAAATAACTTCAGTTTCTACTAATAAAAAGCAGAATTAGAAAGCCTGGGATAAACAAATGGGAAAAATGAAATTTTGCTTTTCACCAATTAAATACATTAATATAATGGGTGCTTAACAATCATAAGTCTGGGATTTAGATTTTTTTTCTAACTATAAAACCAACTCTGATGAAAAAAAAACTTTCTCATAACATCAAAGAATAGCTAAAACATTTTTGGATATAAAATAATTATTGGCTCAAAATGAACTGAAAAAACTCTTAAATCATATAATCTTTGTACGTTGATCTGAGCAAAGTACCTAAAAGAATCAGGTTGAAGAGTCAAAGTTTACATGACCATAATCTGTTTCACAGTTTCTAACGATACAGTTTTCAATAAAATTTTTCATTTTGAAGATATAGTTAGTATTTTTTAAACCATGTAACTAAATTTTAAAATGATAAAAATACACCTATAATACCTATGTAAATTTATACTTTGGTAAGGAAAGGTCCACATTTTGTTAACATTCTAAGTCTCCTGGAAAGGTACATACTGTAAACTTACTGTTAATATACATTTAGAAATTATTTAAGAAAAATTAATGTATTTTAGTAATAACATTTCCGGCTACATTGTAGGTGTTTTCACATGTTATATCTCATTAATCTATATAACTAGTCTTCAACACAAAAAGAATAACCATTTTTCTTAAAGCAGTTCATTAGTCTGCAGTACTTATTACCTAGGTAAGCTGAACAAAATAACAAACTATGGAGTGGCAGAACCAAATGTGAATCTAGATTTGTCTAACTTTTCTAAAACATCTACTTATTTCTATTAGAGCAGACTGAATCTTTCAAGACAGGTACACCATCCGTTTCTTCATTATTTTTCTCACAGGAATATAAAATATTATACCAAATAATCATCTTATTTCCATCTAAATTGAGTGTTAAGAGTCAGTGAGAGGAGCAGGACATTTCACTTTTATCTAGGAAGATAAAGTTGAGTGCTCTCCATTAATTATATGACAAGTAACAGTGAAGAGTTTATAAAGAAATATCACTATGTAAACATGGTTTCTTAATACTTTCTCAACTTTCTGACGTCTACTGACTTATTAAAACAGATCTATTCAATAGACAGATTCGATAGACTGTCAAAGGCAATAGTCTTTTTCATTTATCACAAGCCTGGTAATTAATTCATTAGCCTGCCAATCAACCACACTACTAGAGAGATTTGTGAGAGTAGAATGAAACAGCTTACCGTGCACAATGATGTCTCTGTGATTTTTAGGGTAAAATCTGAAGAAAATTCCAAATCTGAGACAGATGTTGTATGACAATCTATATGCTACCCATTAAAAAAAAAAAGAGTAGAGGGAAGGATTTAGTAAAAATAGTAAAAACAAAATCAGAAACACATAAATATTTCTTTTTATGCAAAAAAATTACTGCAAACCAATGCTTTGCAAACTTTAATCACCCACACTCCACTTTGGGGATTACTTCTAAACTTAAGGGCTACTAGCACTAATATTTAATTATATCTTCTTTTAATCAAATTAGTATTTTTTACTTAGACTTGTTATATGAATGCTATGCTATGCTAAGTCACTTCAGTCAGTCGTGTCCGACTCTGTGTGACTCCATAGACAGCAGCCCACCAGGCTTCCCCGTCCCTGGAGTTCTCCAGGCAAGAGCACTGGAGTGGGTTGCCATTTCCTTCTCCAATGCATGAAAGTGAAAAGAGAAAGTGAAGTCCCTCAGTCATGTCCGACTCTTAGCGACCCCATGGACTGCAGCCTACCAGGCTCCTCCATCCATGGGATTTTCCAGGCAAGAGTACTGGAGTGGGGTGCCATTGCCTTCTCCGAATGTTATATGAATAATATATATCAAATCATGGCTCTGTTGTGCTCAAGTTTTTTCTAAGATAGATTAAGATACTCTCAAATAAAAAGTGTTTTCCTATGTTTCAGCTAAAGCTAAAATCATTTTGTAAACCACGAGTGGTACACATTCACAATAAATCATGTGTGGTAGAATCTTTTTTGTAGGAAATGCCAACTTGAAAACATATGCTATTGAGAAGAACAAGGTGTTTTAGAATTCATTTTTGTAAGTGCATTTGAAGTTCGTTAGACATTAAGAACAATCATAACAATTCCAACCAATGAACAAAATCAACTATGAAGATTCACTTCAGAGAAAAAAACGGCCAAATATCCTTATTTTCCCGTTCTGTCCTAGTTCAAAGCCTTCTCCATTTGACTATGGAGAGTAGATGGACTTGGGTACAGCAGTGACCACAGGATGCTGCGCTGTGAAGGCTGTCATTGGCATTTGGCTGACCATGAATAGGTTATAACACAGTGAACACAATTCACACGACTCCTTGAGGCATTATTCTATTTTAAACAGTGAGAAAATTTTAAAGAAGCTACATTGTGGTTGCCTTTTATTTATAACAGGATTGGGGAATATAGAACAGGCAACATTTACCTAAACAAACAAAAAGAGAAAGGATATGTATACTTTTTAAACACCTTTGTTATCAGTCCTAAATTTTCTGTTTCAACTATCTTATTTACCCATAGCATTTTTGGGAATTAAGCCAAGAAATAACTAGAGAGAGAAATTAGCACCATGACATGGGACCCTTCTCTTTCTGTTCTGTCTTAAGATTGAATTGGCTATAACCATACACCCTTCCCTGAGTGGAAGAATCCAAATAAATCCTTTACACTCAGTGTACCAGAGCACTGAACAGTCCTATAGTCATTAACCATGCTATATTTTTTTTTCTTAAAAGCTGAATGCAATTTTAATCAGCTTGTTTTCTTGTTGAGAAACTTTACATATTAAGACTTTATCCACTTAAGAAAATTAATGAACTTTTACTTATTATCTATTGAATATTTTGTGCCAAGAATAATTATTGATACTATGAAAGTAACAGTGTGACTAAAAAGAGACAGTGTTCTGAATTTAACACTAAACAAGCTATATTTATTTAATTACACAATTGAAATAGATAAATTAAGGAGTCTTTCACCAAAACCAACAGTACTATCACTAACTGCAAAATTACTCAACCTATGCAAATTCGACATAGCAAACCGTCAAAAAAACTAGAGATTAACATGGTGAAGAATATAAAATTAAAATAGCAGGGTTTTAGTCTCATGGACATAGTCACTATAATTACTTAATCTGAACAGGCTGGAAGAAATCTGAATGAGAAGTTAAACTGTGTGAAACACACATGAATGAATAACCTGGCTGTAAATAAGAAGCTTAGAACTAAGGGCAGGAGGTGGTGGTAAAGCACAAATGACAATACAACAGGACTTTCTGCCTTTACTAAGTCAATGATTCAAGCCTTCAGTGTAAGAAACTTTACTACATAAAGAGAAGTGATTTCAAATGGATGGCATAGTCAACTGGCAAATATTATGACATCAAGTTGCTTTAATTAAAATGAATAATGATTAGTTTTGAAGACCCAACTTAAAATCAATTCATTAATTTGAAATATTAACCTCATAAATGAAAAATAATAAAAAGCCACACAGTTAAAGAAAATTAGTTAAGTACCCACCTTAATACTACAGGCATCTGAAATAAGTGTCTTTGGATCTAAAATATCCACCACAGCCTCCGGAATGACTGCCTTCTTCATGCAGGACATGTTGAAGCCATAGACGTCATCCCAAAAAGCAATTCTATCAGCATGCTTATTCATATCACTTACTGCCACAAGGCTGATAGTGCAAATATCAGGGTAGACTGTAACAAATAAAACACCCAACAATTTCGTGTTATCTCCCTTTATAACAAAATACAATCGTTAAGGCTAAACAGAAATACCAAATCCAAAGTAGAGATTACTAGCAATTGATTACTAGCAATGGAGGGTAGTAAGATTAAAATAAGGATTTCAATGATGAAAGGATGACACAATCTTGAAATTATTAATATTAAACATGCTAACTGTAAAGAGGTACTAGATTTTTACCTTATATGTTCTTCTGAAACGTGTAAAGACAAGTCATTTCTAAAGATGTTATGTGACATGTAAAGAAAATTATGGGACAGAATTTTATAGTTATGCAGGAGACCAGTTCATATTACCCTCTCTTATTTATTATAAAAGGTAAATATTTATGAGCACTAAATATGTGCCAGTAAGTTACTCTAATTTATAGACTGTGGATACATGACCCTACTCAAACTTACATTTATACAATTTTGACAAATAAATTAACAATTATTTGTGATGTAATAAATACTAAGAAAGGGGAAGCATAAGGTACTAAGAGACCTACAGAAAAGAAAACAACAACAACAAAAAAACCCGCCAGCTAACTCAGGTTTATTTATGGCAGGGAAACAAATTCTTAGGATGAGAGCTGAAGAACAAGTAAGTCTGGAATGGTTGAGGGGGAGGGGGAAGATATGTTCTAGGTAGGGTGGGCAGTGGGCATCTAGGGACATCAGAGATCAGTTGCTCAGTCGTGTCCGACTCTTTGCAACCCCATGAATCGCAGCATGCCAGGCCTCCCTGTCCATCACCAACTCCCAGAGGTCACCAAGACTCACGTCCATCGAGTCAGTGATGCCATCCAGCCTTCTCATCCTCTGTCGTTCCCTTCTCCTCTTGCCCCCAATCCCTCCCAGCATCAGACTCTTTTCCAATGAGTCAACTCTTCACATGAGGTGGCCAAAGTACTGGAGTTTCAGCTTTAGCATCATTCCTTCCAAAGAAATCCCAGGGCTGATCTCCTTCAGAATGGACTGGTTGGATCTCCTTGCAGTCCAAGGGGCTCTCAAGAGTCTTCTCCAACACCACATTTCAAAAGCATCAATTCTTTGGCACTCAGCCTTCTTCACAGCCCAACTCTCACACCCATACATGACCACAGGAAAAACCATAGCCTTTACCAGACGAACCTTTGTTGGCAAAGTAATGTCTCTGCTTTTGAATATGCTATCTAGGTTGGTCATAACTTTCCTTCCAAGGAGTAAGTATCTTTTAATTTCATGGCTGCAGTCACCATGTGCAGTGATTTTGGAGCCCCAAAAAATAAAGTCTGACACTGTTTCCCCAACTGTTTCCCATGAAGTGATGGGACCGGATGCCATGATCTTCGTTTTCTGAATGTTGAGCTTTAAGCCAACTTTTTCACTCTCCACTTTCACTTTCATCAAGAGGCTTTTTAGTTCCTCTTCACTTCTAGAGACATAGTACACTCCAACTTGAGAGGAATAAGGAATACTAAGCTACAAAGCTGCTGCTGCTGCTGCTGCTAAGTCGCTTCAGTCGTGTCCAACTCTATGCGACCCCATAGACGGAAGCTCACCAGGCTCCCCTGTCCCTGGGATTCTCCAGGCAAGAACACTGGAGTGGGTTGCCATTTCCTTCTCCAATGAGTGAAAGTGAAAAGTGAAAGTGAAGTCGCTCAGTCGTGTCCGACTCTTAGCGACCCCACGGACTGCAGCCCACCAGGCTCCTCCATCCATGGGATTTTCCAGGCAAAAGTACTGGGGTGGGGTGCCATTGCCTACCCCGAAGCTACAAAGCTAAGTAAAGCCAAAAAAAATAAAGCCAGGGCTGAGTAAACCACATTAATAAACTGGACTTTATTCTGAGAATAAGTATAAGCCAGTGAAAAATTTTCTATGAGGAAGCACCTGGTCAAATTTTGGTTTCACAAAAGCCACCTGGAGTGCAATGTGGAAAATAAATGGTAGGAAGCAAGACTTAAAGAGGCACTTGTAATAATTCAGCTGATCTGAAGTCGAGTGAAGGCTGTGGGAATGGAAAGGAAGAGATACAGTCAAGGTAAGTTTAGGAGGCAGAACTTACAGACTGTAAGACAGGCTAGCTATGAAAGCGAGAAACAGGGAAGAGGCAAGGATGACATGATTTATACTTAGTGACTGGGCAAACTATGGTACTAACCAGGGCAACAGCGAATAAATAAGGGCAGATTCAAGAGGAATATGAGAGTTTAATGCTTAGATGAATAGGTAAAAATATCCAATTACCAGCTGATACATAGGCCTGGAATTCAAAAGAGGTGATCTGGATTCAATACCATGAGAGTAAGTGTTGAGAGAGGTAGGGGAATAGTGTGTTCAGAGAGAGACTCTCTTCTTTTTTTTTATTTAGTTTTGGCTGTTCTGGTCTTCATTGCTGTGTGTAGTTTGGGAGAACAGGGGCTACTCTCTAGTTGTGGTGAGTGGGCTTCTCACTGCGGGGGCCTCTTTTGCTGCGGAGCATGGGCTCTAGAGCACAGGCTCAGCAGTTGTGGCGCATGGACTTAGTAGCTCCACGGCATGTACGATCTTCTCGGATAAGGGAATGAACCTGTGTTCTTTGCGTTGCCAGGTGGATTCTTTACCACTGAGCCACCAGGGAAGCTGAGAGAAACCCTCTTCTAGTAACAAGTAAAAGTCTATAGCACAAAAATTTTAAAACAATACTGATGCTCTTTTTTTTGGACTAATAATAAAATTAACTTTGTCCTTCAAATGTCAACATTTAGGGAATTTGCGAATTAAAATATAAAGTACACATTATTGTATCACCACACTGAAAGCAAGTACATGTGTGCCACAGAAACAAAAGAAATAATTGCACTATTGTTAACTTAGCCTTCAGACTTAAACATCAGAGAAATAACCCTCCTTCCTCCAAACTTTCTCTCCACAGCTGTATAAATTTTATTATTCAACGACAGCAGTACTAAATTATCTTCTAAATAAAGAACATGATAAGATCTGTTGACAACAAAGCAACTGCTTCTTCCAAACCTGACATCTGAAATACCCAGAAAAAAAAACCTGGTGCTATGATACTGATAAGAAGTTTCCCAAGTCTTGTCTAAAGCAGCAAGTGAGTCAGGTGACAGCTGCACCAGGCTGGAGTCAACTGCTGGGTAACCTGGATTACTTCTATTTTCCTCTTCTTCCACTAATGTGTAAGCCTCTTGACTGTGTTTAAATTTCTGACTGATATAAATTCTTCAAAGTAAAAGATATGCTACTGCAAATGGTGATTCAGCGAGAGTTATCTGCTATAGGAAAGTTATGCATGTTTAGTTTCCTGAACCAGGTCTTACGATGAGGAACACTGAAGAAGAAATAGAAGACTTTAGATATCCCCTGGAGAAGGAAATGGCACCCCACTCCAGTATTCTTGCCTGGAGAATCCCATGGACTGAGGAGACCGGTAGGCTACAGTCCATGGGGTCCCAAGAGCTGGACACGACCTAGCAACTAAACCACCACCAAGTTTTTTATGTACACTTTGTCAGACTTAATATGACCATCACAGAAGCTTTCCAACATTATGTTCTGTAGTTTCACCCTTAAAGAGGAACATAATAGATCAGGGGTCAGCAAACATTTTATATAAAGTGACTGTATTGGGTTCAGCAAACATTTTATATAAAGTGACTGTATTAGGTTTTGTAGGCTATATGGTCTTTACTGAAACTGGCTGGTGTGCTATGATGTAAAAGCCCCACAGATAATTATAAATACATGAGCATGGCTATTTTCTAATAAAACTTTATCTACAAAAATAAGCAGGACACTAGGTATCAGTTCAGTTCAGTCCCTCAGCCATTTCCAACTCTTTGCGACCCCATGGACTGCAGTCATGCACGCCAGGCTTCCCTGTCCATCATTACCATCTCCTGGAGCTTGCTCAAAATCATGTCCATCGAGTCAGTGATGCCATCCAACCATCTCATCCTCTGTCGTCCCCTTCTCCTCCCACCTTTAATCTTTCCCAGCATCAGGGTATTTTCAAATGACTCAGTTCTTCCCATCAGGTGGCCAAAAGTATTGGAGTTTCAGCTTCAGCATCAGTCCTTCCAATGAATATTCAGGACTGATTTCCTTTAGGATGGACTGGTTGGATCTCCTTGCAGTCCAAGGGACTCTCAAGAGTCTTCTTCAACACCACAGTTCAAAAGCATCAATTCTTTGGCGCTCAGCTTTCTTCATAGTCCAGCTCTCACATCCACACGTGACTACTGGAAACACCATAGCTTTGACTATACGGATCTTTGTTACAGGCAAAGTAATGTCTCTGCTTTTTAACATGCTGTCTAGGTTGGTCATAACTTTTCTTCCAAGGAGCAAGCATCTTACGGATATTTCTAATACAGATGAGGCAGTGTACATTCAAGCCACTTTACATGGTTCATATAATTCTTCTATTTTAGAATATTATTAAAAATCTTAGTGGACTTAAAATACTATCTAGCCTTTTGTAGAAATGTCTGAAATCAGGCACTGAATCAAGTAATATGATGTACTCATTAGTAATAGCATTAAGAAATAAGGATAACTTTTCCACTGTTTTTATAAAGAAAAACTCAGTTACTAAACTAATTAAAAAGCAATTCTGATATTAGAGAAATGCAAATCAAAACTACAATGAGGTATCACCTCACACTAGTCAGAATGACCATCATTAAAAATTCTACAAACGATAAATTCTGGAGAGGATGTGGAGAGAAGGGAAACCTCTTGCTACTGGTGGGAATATAAATAGATACAGTCACTATGGAGAACAGTATGGAGATTCCTTAAACAACTAGGAATAGAACTACCATATGACACAAAAATTCCATTACTGGGCATATACCCTGAGAAAACCATAATTGAAAAAGATGCAAGTACCCAAATGTTTGTGGTAGCACTTTTTACAACAGCCAGTACATGGAAGCAACCTAGATGTCCATCAACAGATGAATCTTACAGAAATCGTGGTCTGTGTGCATGTATATAATCATTGCCTTCCCCGAATGGAATATTACTCAACTATAAAAAAGATCACATTAGAGTCAGTCCTAATGAGGTGGTTGAACCTAGAGCCTATTATACAGAGTAAAGTAAGTCAGAAAGACATTGTATATTAACGCATGCGTATGGAATCTAGAAAGACAGTACTGATGAACCTATCTGCAGGGCAGCAATGGAGACAGAGGCATAGGGAACAGACTTGTGGATGCAGCTGGGGAAGGAGAGGGTGGGACGAATCAAGAGAACAGCATGGAAAGATACACATCACCATATGTAAAATAGATAGTGAGTGGGAATTTGCTGTGTGACACAGGGAGCTCAACTCAGTGCTCTGGGACAACCTAGAGGGGTGGGATGGAGAGGGAGATGGAAGGGGAGTTGAGGAGGGAGGGGATATATGTATATCTGGGGCCGATTCATGTTGATGTATGGCAAAAACCAACACAATACTGTAAAGCAATTATTCTCCAATTAAAAAAAATTGCTCACACAATTAGCAGATTATAGGAAGTAACAATAACATATTTTAACTGTTGAACAATTTAAAAAACATGTTGGTAATAAGAAACAGACTAAAGAGGAATATGATTTAATTTTTTGAAGTTTATTTTTCAAGCTAATTATCAAATACATTTCACAAAGATATAAAAAATCATGGCCTCTGTATTTGTTAGAGTTTAGAAATAAGTTTTTATCTTTCAGTTAGTAAGATCTATGAATATTCATGAAAGACCTGCTATCAGTGCTATAGGTCAATTTGATTCTTTATCCACCTCCTCACAGCTGGCTAACATTTTGGGCCACCTGCCAGAATCCTGACTAACCCTTTACCTTCGCATTCTGACACATTTGTCATCTGATTTTTGTCAGATAGAAGCATAATTGAATAATTATTCCCTCTTGTAGGTGAAATTAACAAAGTGCTGATTGGACAAAAGCCTTCTCTTAGCAGACCATTTATAAATTCATGGCTTTGACATCTGTGTCCTTCTCGATTCACTGCCCAGAATTCATTTGTCACTACAACAGCTCATATGGTGAACAGATAATGATGGGAAATCCTTTATCCCTTAGAAATGCCTCACAAACTTTTGGACACTAAAGGATAAGACTGAGATGCGTGAAGAAACAACTCCTAGTAAACACTAGCATCATTGTTTGTATATAAATAACCAGAGAAGGAAAAGGTTTATAACAAAAAGGAGATAATAAATAAGTCAAAACAGACTGTTCTTTTCATAGTATATGAACCACATAGAGGAAAACTTCAGTGAAATAATAGTCAATGATAAAATGACTGTCACACATCAAGGAAAATGTATGACTAGGTAACTATGTCATCAAATAATCGCAGAGTTTTAAAACATTAATTTCAATTTATATAATAAGGGTATCTTAAAAATCAACTGTTTATTTGGAAATTGGAACATTTTCTCCTCATTAACTTATAATAAATACTGACTGGGCCCACATTAAAGCTTAGCTAGGCTAAATTGTGGCTATAATATACACTCAAAAATTATACTAAAAAAGGTAGAAAATGATAGTACTGCATTATCACTGAACAAAACCAAAATAATAAATGTGGGCAAAATCAATCTGAAGATGAGGAAGTACACAGTGAATTATGGAAATACTGAAGGAAACCTCTAAGCACTATGACACAGAGTCCGTGACTGATTATACTGTAAGTTATGTAAAAGTACTATACAAAAGACAGGTGAAAATGCCTAAATTGATTGCAAACTTTTATAATGTATAAATTTAACATGAATCTCATGTTTATCAGCTAAAACTCAGGAGTAAAATTAACGTTTATTGAGCAACTACTTTATGTCAAGCACCTCATTTAGACTTCTGACTGATTCTATAAAGCTAGATTATAATCTTCATTTTTCAGATAAGGAAACTGAAGTTCAGAGGAATGAAGTAACTTGCCCAAATTACTGTTTTTAATCAGCTAACTAGGTAACTAGTCATCTGACGAAGCAGGGATTTAATTCGAGGTCTGACTGCAAAATTTTGTGCTTTCCATTATTCATGATGCCACATTTTGTGCTTTTCAAACAGAGAAAAAGGAAAGAGGAACTCAACTGCCCTAATGAGCACCTGATGGAAAAGAATGAGGAAAGAGAAAAGTGTTGAGAAAGATTAGAGATAATAAAAACTTCAGGGCAAAGTGAGGAAAATGGGAACGTTCTGCCTTACCCATCCCATCTGAGTAAACGAATAAGGTGATAAAGCAAAAAGAGACACTAAAAAGAAGAGCAACCAAGCAGAAATGGAGGAGTCGTTAATACACTCTAGAGTTCAGCTTGCAAGGAAAGGCATGTGTAAACCTGGAACTTGTAACAGAGGCAATTTCTTATTAGCATAGGCCAGGATTGCAATGTATGTATCTGCCACTCTGTTCTGCTGCCCTCTTCTGAACTGTGCATGAGATTTCCTGTTATGAGGCAGATCTGCTTTCTTTTACAGAAGCTGAAAATGAGAAAAAGTTGCTTCCCCTCCTTTGCAAGTTAGGCACGAGTCCATGACTGAGGCTCCACTAATGATACACACCTAAATCTCTGTCTACTTTTCAGAGGCAGCAATACCTACTACTGTGTATTGCTGCTGTTTACTTGCTAAATCATGTCAGACTCTGCGATCCCATGCACAGTAGCCCTCCAGGCTCCTCTGTCCATGGGATTACCCAGGCAAGAATACTGGAGTGGGCCGCCACTTCCTTCTCCAGGGGATCTTTCCGACCCTGGGATCCAACCTGAGTCTCCTGCTAGGCAGGCAGATTCTTTACCACTGAACCACCACAGCAGTCCACTACTGTGTACTCCTTAAATAAATTTGAAAAACAGGATGATTCCCCAATTTTTGGGGTCAAAAGTATCTGATGTGGTTTTTGGGTCAGAAGTATCCAGAATTTTAATAAAAGGTCCCAGACACTGTGATGGTCTGTCAAGGTTAGGAAATAATGACTTAGGAAATGGCTGTCTTAAAACTCTGCTTTGCATAAACAAAGTTCTCAACTTCATAATCCTGACAATTTATAAATTAGAGAAGCGGTATACTGAGAAGGACCTCATAAGGAAGTTGAGTTTTGTTCTGACTGTATGAGAGGGGAAGAAAATTTTCATTTTCCTTGTAATGAAAGGCAATGAAAATAACATTCTTTTCCAATATCAGAGAAGATGTCTCCTTTAATGGGCCTCTACATTTCTATGCAACACTATAATTTTACAAAACTGTTATCAGTTCTGAGGGTGTTTCAAAGAAACAAATTATTTCTTCGTGCTCCAATAGTATCAATTAGTCCAATTCTCGAGGATGCCAACTCTGATTATGACTAAAAGTGGAGTCTGCTAGGCTTCTACAGAGAAATTTACTCTTTTCCCTTTTATAATGAGAAGATATTTCATGGGGGAGATTATCAGAAACAAACAAGTATGCCATTCTTAACCAAATTTTCAGATTGTTCATGTATTTTATATACATCAACCTTTTCAGTAGCTATGAAGATGGGCATGATTTTGCTCCTTAGTGCTAAGCCTTATTTTTATGATTAATTATATATTTTGCCCATATTCCCTTTTGTTAGGTGTCAATAACGTAACTGTATTTTCCTCTTTGCTTGAGTATCTTTTTTTTGTCCTGACTTTTCTCTGTAATTTTGTTTTAGGTGTACCATAGAATCGGGGTTTCTCTTGTGTTCCAACGTAAAAATTTTTTTCTTTTATAAATTAGTTTAGTCCATGTACATTATTGATATGAAAACTTTTCTTGTTCTCATCATGTTATTCTGTACCTGTAGTTTTTGTTTTATTTTTTAAGCAGTTCAATTGCACGGTCTTTTTCCTTTTTTCTTAAGTATTAATTCTTTTATTTATGAAGTCTGCCTTTTTTGTGCTAATAGCTAACTTTATAATTACAACCTTACAGAATATCTTCTGTTTCTCTTTTTAACAGTATTTACAAATCTCCTATCACAAGTAATGATAAAGTTAGTGTATTTACTTGGTTCTTCCCCTTTCCTTTCCTCTTCTTAATCACCCAATTATTTTTTAGTTATAGAGAGATATCTTAATAGTAACAAAAATTATAGAAGTGGGCATAAAGTTAGCACATAGCTTTATTTTTCAAAATAGCTAGAAATCAAATCATATCATGGTTCATTTGACCTGACGGAGGTAATACCGCTTCATTTTTTAAGTCAATTCTACTGAGGTAAAATTTATATGCGGTAAAACTCACCCTCTTTGCCCTTTTTGGTGTATAATCCTATGTGATTTGATAAATACACCAGTTATACAATCACCACCACAATCAAGACACAGATAAGACTGATGACCACAAGCCTCACCATTCAATTTTAATAAACAATATCATTTTAATATTACCTTTGTAGTGCTAAATGTACTTATAATGCTATGATGTGAGTTGTCATTTTTAAACAACATAAACAGCCAACCCTCGAACTATGAAATAATGAATTACATAAATTCCTATTAAAGATAAATCTGTGTAGGTATTTTGACACTTTTAGTGTATTAAACATTTATGTCTATGCATCAATCCTAAAATATACATTGGTTTTCAACTTCAGTTCAGTTCAGTCACTCAGTCGTGTCCGATTCTTTGCTTAACTTCTTGTAAAAATATGCACTGGTCATGATTTAACATTTTCCTGGTTTTCCTCCTGAGTTTTTGGTTGGTTGAATGTAAAAACACTACATTTCTGATATACAAGTGGTAAACTGATAGTAAGCAGAAAGTAGTAAACCCACTTTCAATAACTTTACAAAACTTAAAAAAAATTATTTTATTTTTAATTTTTTTATTTGGCCTCACTACATGGTATGTGGAATCTTAGTTCCCGAATAAGGACTAATTGAGGACTGAACAAGGGCACATGGCAGTGAATGCACCATGTCAGCCTAACCACTGGACTGCCAGGGAATCCCCACGGGTTTTATTAGTGATAACAGCAGAAAAGGAGCACCTTTAAAGTGCTGTGGAATTACTTGGTGATTAGGAGAGTGAATACTTAAGCTATTGGCTGACCATGTTTTATGAAGGCCTTGCCATTATATTTCAAGTGAGACATAAATTGAACTAAGATTCCTGTAAAAATAAATCGTGGTCCCTTCATGCTTATATAATCTTCAATAGTCTGTTTATCATAATTCAGTTATTCTTTCTTAAATCTTTACACTACTAATTGCTTAGTAAATCTTTCATTAAGAAAAACATAAAACTCTTGTTTGCAATAAAAGAATGAGCATCTAGATGACCGATGATATTCATCGAAGCACGCTCAAATACACAAAATAGGCTAAACCACTTCATGTTACTTATTTCTGTCTTTTCCTACTTTTCTGATTCTGTTGACAACTAACATTCAATAGCGCCACTGATACAGTTGAATGCTGACCTCTCTTTAATACACTCCTAGAAAATCTGAGTGCTAAAAGCAGCTATATAAAAATATGGAAAGAGATAGATTTATGTGTCTCTACTTTATCCCTCCGATGATGGAAAACAGCTCTGCCACTGTTTCAGCCACAATCTCTTTATTCACATGGCTGTAAGTTCTTAATGAATTTCATCAAGAATTCAATTTAAATGTATTAAACTGCTGTCAGTCCTTCAGTAAGATCAATGAACACCACTCAGGGAGGTATGGAAACAGTTCTCTGAATCTTCCCCTGAAACAACTTCAAGGCAAGAATGAGATTCAATAAAATGCACTTTAGTAAAGAAACAACAAGGAACAGTCAATAGAACATGAATACTAGAGTCTGGCAGATCTGTGTTTAGAAAAACAAGTTCAAGGCTTGGATATTTAAATGTACCATCCAGGACATCTATGTTTCTAAAATCTCAAAGGGCTGTTGTGACGATTATATGTAATACAATAAATAAAGGTAGACTGTATTATTTGGCAACTAGTAGACAAATAGTAGATAATATTAGTTTTTAGTCATTAAGCATAGTTGTCATTAAAAAAAGACTGCAATTATTATAAGATATAGCCAATTATTACAGGGTAAAATATATCTAAAACATTCTAGCCACATTCATATCACAGATCAGAAACATATCTTGAAATGATCGCAGAAAATACAGCGATAAAATGAGAGCATTTTGCAAAAGAAAGGCAATCCACTTAAATGCTATTATAAAAAGACCTCAGTTGTACTAGAGAATTTTCTGTGCATTTCTGTTTTGGCCTTACTGATTTTTACTGCCAAAGTAATTTCATAGAACATGAATGCACAGGAGGCACATGTATGCTCAAGTGCTTTATGATATCAGTTCAAAATGTATCCTCCTTTTCATCTACTTTTATATAGCAGTTTTATCAACTATACTCTGACCACAGAAATGATTTACTAATTCTAAAGCTTTGAGAAAGGGAAGGTCCAGGGAAAGGTGAGTGAAGGGAGACAGATGCTATTCAACTCAGTTTTAACGATTCAATGCAATAAACATATATTATGTTCTATCTATAGTCCAGGAGCTGTAGAGCTCAGTAAAGAGCCAAAGATGAGCAAAACATAATCCTGAGGACACTCTATTTGTATACAGCTGTTTACAACAGAAAGCCTATAAAACACAATCTCACCAAGTATGCAGATAATGTGAGTGAAAGTTCACTACAGACATGAAAAGGAAGCCTTCCACATTTATTAGGATCTATTTAAAAATACTGACTGGTATGTGGTGCTTTATAAATTTAACAGAAACCAATATTTAAATGTTCCTGTTAAATCACAGAGAAGACAGGTTTATACATTTAGTGAAGTTATGGAAAATTTGCTACCAAAGTGAATGATTTCCAACCTAGTATGAAACATTCTTTTGGGAAAAACAACAATTAAATGTCGTAAAAACAAACAAATCAAAAGACTCAAATGTCCACAAGAATACCATTAACTTGGGAGTCCTGCATATCTTATATTAATATAATGTTCTACTATCAACAGTACACTAAACAAATGTCTTAAAGCTTCCTCTAATGGAAACATCTTTCATCTCTATTGGGAACTTTCTCAGTCATGCATAGTTTATTTGAAATCCAAAGGTTCATTTGGTTCTGCCAAACTAAAATTAGATTACTAAAACTAGAATTTTATACTCACCCGATCCTCCTTTTGCCAAGTATTTGTTCTTTGCATAAAGGACAGAATCTAACATAGACTCAAAGAGAAGAAAATAGCCCTATATAAATAAAAAGGAAAAAGTGGTTTTCAGAAATGTGCAATATCATCATAAGCAGATAACTTTAAATATCTACGTTACTATTTCAGCAAAAAATATTTTTTTGTCTCTACCATATAATAGTCTTCAAAGTTTGAAATTACCTTTTGCAGGAAATTCCCCATGTAATAATTAAATCAAGCCAGGGTACAAAGTGGATTGAGAATGTTTATTACAGTAGAATGTAATGAACCTTCTCCACCTGTGCTTCCACTTCCTAGACTACTGTTGCTGGTGCTGCTAAGTCGCTTCAGTCGTGTCCGACTCTGTGCGACCCCATAGACGGTAGCCCACCAGGCCTCCCCGTCCCTGGGATTCTCCAGGCAAGAACACTGGAGTGGGTTGCCATTTCCTTCTCCAATGCATGAAAGTGAAAAGTGAAGTCGCTCAGTCGTGTCGGACTCTAGCAACCCCATGGACTGCGGCCTACCAGGCTCCTCCGTCCATGGGATTTTCCAGGCAAAAGTACTGGAGTGCGGTGCCATTGCCTTCTCCAGACTACTGTTTCTTCCCCATTAAAAGCAAAGTTTCACATCGAAATTGCTAATGTATTGTATAACTCCCTGGAATACTGCAGTATGAATCTAGACCAATTGTTCTATTTGCCCCCAGAGAACATTTTTGATTGTCACAACTATTTAGGAGGTAAACATCCTTTACTGATAAACATCTTATACTGACACAGGATGGCCCCCCAAACAAACGTCTGATCTCAAATGTCTACAGGGCTAAGGCTGAGAAACTGGTCTAGAAACTTTTCCCAAAGTTATTTTCTGCCCAAAGACATTCTCTTTACAGAGTTTTTTTTTTAATAAAGAGGGGACGGGACTTTTAATCAAAGAGGTGAGGAAGATCAGATGCTCTATTCTCCTCGGAGAGATTCATAATGCACAACAGCACATTAACAAGTTCTGAAAAGTGTTACAGTGAAGAGTATGGCTGAACATATTTTAAATAAGTATTGCCCACTTTCTGACTAGAGACCTTTCTTTTCCTATGTAACATATATCAACATCTTGCACAACTCTGTTGTCTGAAACACACTGAGTGAAACTTGGCCCCAGTGCACTCCAGATTCTGGAGAACACCGCTGACTCCTTCACCAAAAAAGGATAATCACAGCAGAAATGAAAAGATAACTCACCACTTCAGTAAGTCCCCTACATAAGAACCAGTTCCATTCTGAGAGCACAGCTGTAAGTCCGATTTCTAAATCCAACAAAGTTAGCCTAAGTAACAAGCTAACACAACTGGCTATATAGTACTGTACTGGAACAGGTTTATAATACATTTCATACAAATAAAACATAAAAAAACAAAAAATTAAGAAAACATTTTTACTCTTACAGCAAAGCAACTTGAAAAGTACAGTAGTACAGTGTGATAGCTTGGCACATGTGAATCTTTCAAAGTTTGCTACTTGAAGGTTCGTATGTAGGGGGCTTGCTGTATCGGTGTCACATACACAGCACATTCTAGTAGTATGCTACACAGTTTATTATAGAAATGATAAAGTAATTATAAGTGAGAGATCAAAGACAGTTTCTATTAGTCGTCTTCTGGGGCCTATCTCCCAATAGCCCTGAACAGTAGGGAACGTTAAGTCTTCAGTACAGTGCTTATTAGCATACAGTAAACCCTATTATTGCTAAAGATGAAAGAATATGAGTGTTATCTTCACTCAGCACTGTGAAACAAAATTTTTCATTCATTTGCTCTGTGCACAAATTAAGTGTCTAACAAGATCAATATACAACACAATGAACGATGTTTCAAAGGCTTCTGCTGCTGCTGCTGCTGCTGCTAAGTCGCTTTAGTCGTATCCAACTCTATTCAACCCCATAGACGGTAGCCCACCAGGCTCCCCCATCCCTGGGATTCTCCAGGCAAGGACATGGGAGTGGGTTGCCATTTCAAAGGTTTCTATACAACCAGAAAAACCTGCAAAACCAGAATGGGTAATTTCCCAAGAGATTAACAACAAATTTAAATTTACAGAAAATACAGCTCTCATGTTTGAATCACTTATGCTGCTGCTGCTGCTGCTAAGTCGCTTCAGTCGTGTCCGACTCTGTGCGACCCCATAGACGAAAGCTCACCAGGCTCCCCTGTCCCTGGGATTCTCCAGGCAAGAACACTGGAGTGGGTTGCCATTTCCTTCTCCAATGCATGAAAGTGAAAAGTGAAAGTGAAGTCGCTCAGTCGTGTCCGACTCTTAGCGATCCCATGGACTGGAGCCTACCAGGATCCTCCGTCCATGGGATTTTCCAGGCAGAAGTACTGGGGTGGGGTGCCATTGCCTTGAATCACTTATAACGGAACCTAATTAAATTGCTGCTAGCAACTCTACACTGGCATTTACCTTTTTCCTCCAACTCACTAATTTATTGATAAGAAAATAACTGCCTACAAAACACAGACTTAGCAACAAGACTCTTTTATTAATGTGTTTACTTAGGAAAATTAAGGATTTGGACTTCCCTAGTGGCTCAGACAATAAAGACCTGCCTGCAGTGGAGGAGACCCAGGTTCAATCCCTGGGTCCAGAAGACCCCCTGGAGAGGGAAATGGCAGCCCACTCCAGTATTCTTGCCTGGGAAATCCCACGGACAGAGGAGCCTGGCAGGCCACAGCCCGTGGGGTCTCAAGGAGTTGGGCACAACTGAGTATGCATGCATACATGCATGATAACAAAAGTGACAATAACAATGGTATTCTGTATCATAGTACTGTTGAGAGAGCTAAATATGTTAATAAATGTAAAAGGGTTTACAGCAGTAAATCTTATCAGTTTAACTAAATAAGTACTTAAAATCATATTTGTAAAGGCTACTGAGATTTTTTAAAATTATGTTTAATACATTAGAGAAGGAAGGTTTACCAGACTCTTCAGAATCATATAGTATTTACTTAGTGAATGGTCCTTTATTAAAATCCTTGAGTCAGAACTAAAATTCCTTTTTTTCCCCCAGGAGTCACTTTTTTCCAGACTATCCAAGACTATGTATATGTGTGTGCATACAAAAAATAAAAAGACCCTTCTTTAAAATCCTTGAAATTTCTTTAAAATTCATAAACAAAATTGTAAACCCAATCAAAATAATCTGATCAGGTTGGCCGAATTAGTGCCAATTCCAATTTCAAGGTTCTCAGAGAGATTTTTTTCCCCTGGGTTAAAAATGTCAATTTTTCTTAATCCTCTGAAGTTTGGTATTTATACTTAAAAAGAATTTCCTATATGTCTACTTCCATTCAAAAAATAAATATCAATAAGTCCTTTTCCACATACCCCGTAATGATTACCCAGAATCCTGATCAAACAATATTAGAGAGAGCTTCTGAGATTCTAACTATTTAAACAACGTAATTTTCACATCAAAGAAATCAGTACTAGCGAGGTTAAGTGACTTATTTTAGGATATGTAGCTGGAAAAATAACTGGACAATCTTCAGATCCCATCATAAACACTGGCTTTAAGATTGAATTCCAAATGCTGCTAACCAAACTCAACCTGAGATAGAGGGCAAGCAAACAAAAGAAGGATAATCATCCCTCGAAGCATGAACATCCTTTCCCTGATGCCATGCCTTTATGTCACAATTTTTAGAGTGAGCCACCACTATTAGGTAGGAGAATTTCTGAAAGCAAATAATCAAATGTTTTTGTTGATGCGTGAAAATGATTTAGCACAGTGCCTGGCACAGAGTTAACAAATAAAACCTATTAAAGACTGTATCACATGACTCTGTTTTGGCAGAAGTCATAGGGGGTTGCTACTATGGGATAGAACTGGGCTAAAATGGTACAAGCAGAAGGTTTTCTTCTCTTCCCATTCCTTCCCCCCTCCTTTTTCTCTCTTCATTGATGTATAATTAAAAACAATACTTTAAATCTATTTAACTTTTTAAAAATAATTTTATTTTGGTTGTGCTAGATGTTCACTGCTGCACTTTTCCCTAGTTACAGCAAGCAGGGTCCACTCTCCAGCTGTGGTGCACGGTCTCACTGTGGTGGCTCTGTTACAGAGCACGGGCTCGGGGGCCAGGGGGTGTGGGGGGCTTCAGGAGTTTTGGATCCCGGGCTCTAGAGCACAGGCTCAACAGTTGTGGCAAATGGGTCTAACTGCTCTGTGGCATGTGGGATCTTCCCAAAACAGGGATCAAACCTCTCTCCAGCACTGGCAGGTGAACTCCTCACCACTGAGCCACCAATAGACCCTGTATCTATTTCTGATAATACCTTTCTTCATTTCTATAGCAAGATATTTGAATGGACATGAACTTGGGCAAACTCCAGGAGATGGTGAGGAACAGAGAAGCCTAGCTTGCTGCAGTCCATGGGGTCACAAAGAATCGGATACAACTTGGCAACTGAACAAGAAGAAGTAAGATATTTCTAGTGTAAATATATGACAAGGGCTCTATTCTGTCAGAGTACTTTTCTAAACTTTATGGTAAAGATCAACTGAACTAGCAAATCAGTAGAATTTCTTCAAAACAACAACGGATTACACATATTCACATTTAGCCTATCTATTAAATACGCCACATTATTATTATTATGGTCTAATTTTGCAGCTAATGGGCTCTTAGTTCCCCTATCAGGGATCAAACTTAGGCCCTGGCAGTGAAAATGCTGAGTCCTAACCATTGGCATACATGCGTGCTCAGTTGGGTCTGGCTCTTTGCAAACCCATGGACTGTTTAGTCCACAAGGCTCCTCAAGACATGAGATTATCCTGGCAGAATACTGGACTGGGCTGCCATTTCCTCCTCCAGGGGAATCTGCCTGACCCAGAGATTGAACCTGTGTCTCCTGCACTGGCAGGCAGATTCTTTACCACTGAGCCACCTGGGAAGCCCCTCTAACCACTGGACCACCAGGGGAAACTCAAGCCACATTATTTAATACTTGATGAAGACTGACAATTTTACTAGTCATTTATTTCACTTAGTATCTGGTTATCTGTTCAACTACTACCTCCTCAAAAAGGATTTTCTTGATTCTCCATATTAAATATCTTCTTTCCCCACCAAACTCCATCTCTTTATTCTGCTTTGTACTCCATCATGGCACTTTAACGAAAACTGGTTATTTTAAAATGCTATTTTGCTTTCTAAAATTAATTTTCAAATGTTAATAGTGGTAAATATCATCACAGTAATATTAAGTGTCCTTTATGGAATATCTTATTTAATTCATCCCTAAAGCACATATTATTTTCATTCAGCTGACAAGGAAACTAAGGCTTAGAAATATTAAATAACCTAAAATCCTAAGACTTAAAAAAAACAGCTCACAGTTAAAGAAACAGTTGAATGAGTCAGAATTTGAATCCTGGTCTATCTGACTATAGAGGCCAAGTTCTGAGTAACTATTCTATGTTGATTCTTACTGATTTACCTGAGTAAAAATAAGACTTGGTATTCATATTATATTATGGGACTTCCCAGGTGGCTCAGTGGTAAAGAATCCCCCTGCCAATACAGGGGATGCAGGTTTGATCCCTGGGTCAGGAAGATCCCCTGGAGGAGGAAATGGCAAGTGTCCAGTATTCCTGCCTGGAAAATCCCATGGACATAGAAGCCCAGTGGCTACTGTCCATGGGGTTGCAAAGAGTCAGACATGACTTATCACACACATTTGTATTATATTATACTACATTTGTAATTAAGGACTCAAGTGTTCTGAAATAAAAAATACCCAGCACATATTAAACAAGATTAGATTTACAACAGGTACCTGATTGAATAGTATTTCAGAGTGAAAGCTTAGTTGGCAAGTGGCTGTTAGCCAGCATTCACTGTGAAAAATATTACTTTAGAAATCCAAAAATATATGTAGAAACAAAACTATTTGTGAGATAAATTAAAATGTCTAGTCAAGTATATTAGCAGATGAAAAGATTCATATATGGACTGCTTGCAGTTATTGTCCTTTCTCTCAACTTTCCACTTTGCTAAACTTCATTTTACTATAGGCTCCCTACGTGACAGAATGGGCTTTAATTTCCTGGGAATTGTCCTTGGTTCTGAACCAAGTCATTTATTACTGATATCAGAAGGCTTTGCTCCAAATGCCCTGCTTGTCTGCAGTGTGATTCAGACTGTAATTTCACAGGCTGCTGCCTCACCTGTAGGGGTGCCATCTGGAAGAGAATTATACTCCATACTTTCTCCCATGATGCTCATGGAGCACTCTTCTTCCCAAATTGACATTCATTTTTTAAAATTAAAATTTGCATTTACACTTCAAAAATTAATTACTACAAAAGTAACACACTGGATCAAATCTGGAACTAAAAGAGCCATTAACATTACTCATTGAAATAGGAACCTTATTTTAAAATGCCTGTTCATGATATCTATTCTTGGAATAGACAAATTAATGATAAAAAGAAAGTTGTGATGCCTTCAGAATAAGGTGCTTCTCCTGACTCTTTTTTTTTTTTTCAGTTCAAATAACTAAATTACTGATACACTCTTAGGTAGAACTAACTAGTTTAAAAAGTGAGGCTAGGGGAAAGCAAAAATAAAACAAAAAGCTAATCTGTAGAAAGTCTAGTGACAGGCGATAATATGGATTTAAAGATAAAAATAAAAGATTATTCCAAAAACTAAACAAGCCTATAAAATCTAATCCCAAATTCTTTTTCATATTCTTTTACATTACATATTATTACAAGATACTGAATATAGTTCCTTGTGTTATGGGCTTCCAAGGTAGCTCAATGGTAAAGAATACTCCTGTTAATGCTAGAGATGCACGTTCAATCTCTGGATCAGAAAGACCACTGGAGGAGAAAATGAACCCATTCCAGGATTCTTGCCTGGAAAATCCCATGGCAGAAGAGCCTGGCGGGCTACAGTCTACAGGGCTGCCAAGAGTCTGACGTGACTGGGGGTGTGCATGCGGACACCTTGCGTTATACAGGACGTCCCTGTGGTTTATCTATTTTATATACAGCAGTGTGTATGCTGCTGCTGCTGCTGCTGCTAAGTTGCTTCAGTCGTGTCCGACTCTGTGCGACCCCATAGACAGAAGCTCACCAGGCTCCCCCCGTCCCTGGGATTCTCCAGGCAAGAATACTGGAGTGGGTTGCCATTTCCTTCTCCAATGAATGAAAGTGCAAAGTGAAAGTGAAGTCGCTTAGTCGGGTCCGACTCTTAGCGACCCCATGGACTGGAGCCTACCAGGATCCTCCGTCCATGAGATTTTCCAGGCAAAAGTACTGGAGTGGGGTGCCATTGCCTTCCCCGGCAGTGTGTATATGTCAATCCAAAACTCCCTATTTATCACATTCCCCCTTTCCCCTCGTAACTGTAAGTTTGTTTTCTTATCTATGAGTCACTTCTGTTTTGTAAGTAAGTTCACTTGCCCCATTTCTTTTAGACTGCACATATAAATAATATCATGATTAGCTGTCTTATCTGACTTACTTCAGTTACTATGATAATCTCTAGGTTCATCCATGCTGCTGCAAATAGCATTATTATCTCATTCTTTTTTATGGCTAATATCCCATTGTGTATAAACACACATACATACACACACACACACACACACACATACAGTTTTTTTCTTTTTCCATTTATCTGTCAATGGACATTTAGGTTGCTTCCATGACTTGGCTATTATAAGTAGTGCTGCTATAAACACTGGGGTACACGTATCTTTTCAAATTAGAATTTTCTCCACATTTATTAGCCCAAGAGTGGAATAGCTAGATCGTATGGTAACCCTATTTTTAGTTTCCTAAGGAATTTTCATACTATTCTCCATAGGAGCTGCACCAATTTCATTCCCACCAACAGTGTAGTAGAGTTCCTTTTTGTCCATACCTTCTCCAGTATTTTTATTTGTAAACTTTTTGATAATGGCCATTCTGATCTGTGGGAGGTATACTTCATTGTGGTTATGATTTTCATTTCACTAATAATTAGTGATACTGAGCATTTTTTCATGTGCCTGCTGGCCACTTGTATGTCTTCTTTGGAGAAAGATATATGTGTATTTCTGAAACAATATTCCCAATTCCCCACAGTGATTGAAAAAAATTATTAATTTTAACTGGATATTCTACTTATAAATAATTACTTGCTACCACTTTTATTAAAAAGAATTGTTGAAATATTAAGTTACATTCATATAACATGGTAGTCTTACAATATTCATAAGTTATAGATATTTGAGACTACAGGAAAGATGAACTCTATTAACAGTATGATTTAAGGCTTGAAGAACAAGATCGCACTCTGTTTCCTGCAAAAATGCATTTTAGGAGCTACTGATCCTCTGAGTTCAACAATACCAGAAGAAAGAAAACAGACTATCTAGTTAGATGCATCAGTAAGCTGGCTGTCACCTTGAGAGTCATTTGCTAAAGCTATTATAAACTGAATAAACTGGGAAACAGGAGATAAAACCTATCATCCAGCCAAAGTGAGGAATAGAAGAGGAAATGATCCTAAATAACAAAACAGAGACAACCAAATATATCTGCAGAGTAAATATAAACTTAAAATCTCATCTGCTGCCACCTTGCCCCCTCCCTGCCAACCCAGTTGAGAACCGTGGTCAAACACATATCTCCTCCCCACCCCAACACCGTTTCCAATAATTATTAACTTAAGCTAGTCCTGTTGTTAATTCACCAGGCTAATTAACAATGTCCAAGTGGCAAGAAAAACTTCAATCATTTAAAAGTAATTCTGCAACATACTTTGTTGGTAAGACTGAAAAAACAGGAATTCTCATACTACTGTTGGCAAGAAAGCAGAATGGTAAGATAAGTGCTAAGAAGAATTTGGTAAAAATTATTAATACTGAATATGCATTAAGTCTTTGACCCATCAATCCCACCTCTGGGAACATGAAATAAAATGAATAATGTATAAGAATATGCAATACATTATTATTTGTAACAGCAAAAGAATGATAGACATTCTCATGAATGTTAGTTATTTACATTAATCTAGACAATGGAATATTATCCAGCCATAGAAAAGAATGAGGAGTATTTCTCTATAATGATATAGAATGATGGTCAAGATACAATTTTAAATTAAAAAACACAAACCATAGAACAATACATAGAGTATGTTAACTCTGCATAACACAAGGGTAAAAATGTAAATATATACATATCTAATATTTTAAAAATAAGCAAAAAGCTAAAAAGCAAACAAAAGTTTATTAACTAATGGGCAGAAGAATGGAATCACTTTTTTGTAATTTTGAACTTTTTTGTAATTAAAACATAAATTTAAACTAAAAAGAGAAAAAAGAAGCAATTCTTCCAAACTGAAGAGAAAGAAAACAAATATATCTGAAGGTATGTCAAGTTGGTTACATAACCAAAGGAAACTAATTACTTCAAATAACTTTGTGTGTGTATGCTCAGTTGTGTGTGACTCTTTGTGACTCCATGTATTGTACTCCGCCAGGCTCCTCTGTACATGAAATTTTCCAGGCAAGAATACCGGAGCAGGTTGTCATTTTCTACTCCAGGGATTGAACCCATGTCTATTGCATCTCCTGCACTGGCAGGCAGATTCTTTACCACTGCGTCACCTGGAAAGTCCCCCTCAAGTAACTTTAAAACATAGTATTTAGACTATATTTTTCTCATGAGATGTATATTCTAGGACAAAAGAAAATATAAGGAAATCATAAATGAAGTTATAAAACTTCATTTACAAATTTTGTTACTAGTCAAGTTCATGTAAAATTTTTGAAACTATTATATAGACATATATGATAGAACAAATAAGCAATTATTATTCTAAGAATCAAGATTTTTCTACAAAGAGATACAGTATAAAATTAAAGAATTAAAAATTCCGTAATCTTAAATTGGAAATATCAGTGTAAACTCATGGCTTTTTTAATATTAAAAAAATAGCTATATCTGTCTACTAAGAATAACATACAATGAACCCAGACTGTGATCTCTAGATACTGTTTCCCAATGAAAGAATCAGGATTCTTTGGTTTCTTCCAAGTTTAGGCAGTATAAAGTGACTGTAAAGAGTTTTATACTATCAGAAAGTATAATCTAAAATATAAACATACATTTTTTCTTTTCATCATTATACCGAAGATAACTAGAAATTGTTAAAGGGATCTAAGAGGTTAATTCAAATGCTTATCATTAGCTAAACGTGGGCCAATTCAAAAATCAAAATAATAATTACAATGGTTCAAAACACACCAAATATGAGTTCATAATGACACTACAAAAAAAAAAAAAAAACCCTCCAAAAATCCCTTTAGAAAATGCTGCAGAACAATTCACTATTCTAAAAATGTTACGTAGAGAATATCCAGCACTTATCGCCCTTTCAACTATAAGCTATAGTTCATAACCAAGCACTTGATGAGAGAAAGTACTTAGTAACAAATAAAGAATAAATAATAGAATACCACAATTTTTTAACTTCTAATGAAATAATGAATCTAAGGGATCATTTTCAATGAATTCTAAAATCTTTAAGTCAAACACTGATAGGGAACTTTTTTTCCTGTTCTGAATTCCAACTAAGATTCTGAGAACAGAAAAAGGGAGGAAAGGAAGGGGAGAGTGTTCCACCATGACAACCCCACTAAAGCCACATGGAGTAGAGAGAAACGTGATGGGAAAGTGGTTACTTCTGAGAACTAAATCCGTGACTAGTTTGTATCATTCAGTTTTAAAGGAACTGAAGAATTAAAACAAACAAATCCAATTAAAAAATGGGCAGAAGACCTGAATAGATATTTTTCCAAATAAGACATACAGATGACTAACAAGCACATGAAAAGATGTTCAACACTGCTAATTATTAGAGAAATGCAAATCAAAATCACAATGAGATAAATATCACTCACATCTGTTACAATGGCTATCATCAAAAAGTCTGCAAATAACAAATGCTGAAGAGGATGTGAAGAAAAGGGAACCCTTCTACACTGTTGCTGGGAACATACGTTGGTGCAGCCATTATACAAAACAGACTGGAAGTTCCTTAAATTACAAACAGAACTACCATAAGATCCATCAATTCCACTCCTGGGTGTCTATCCAGAAAAAACAGAAGCATTAATTGAACAGGATACATGTACCCCAATGTTCACAGCAGCACTATCTGTAATACTTCAGACACAGATAGTGAAGGACAGGGAAGCCTGGAGTGCTGCAGTCCATGGGGTTGCAAATATCAGACATGACTTAGAGATTGAACAACAATAAGACATAGAAGCAACTCAAGTGCCCAGCACTAGATGACTGGCCTAGGAAGATGTGAAACACACACACACACACACACACGAATATTACTCAGCCATAAAAAATAATGAAACACTGCCATTTGCAGCAATGTGAACAGACCTAGAGAATTTTATGCTTAGTGAAATGTCAGAGAAAGACAAATACTATATAATACCATCTATCTGTGGAACCTAAAAAAACAGCACAAATGAATGTATATCCACAACAGAAATAGACTCACAAACTTGTGATCACCAAAGGGGAGAGAAAAAGGAGAAGGGACAAATTAGGGGTACAGACTACCAGATACAAATTGTGAAGTGTTAGTCACTCAGTCCAGTCCGACTATTTGTGACCTCATGGACTATAGCCCGCCAGGCTCTTCTGTCCATGAAGTTCTCCAGGCAAGAATACTGGAGTGGGTAGCCACTTCCTTCTCCAGGGGATCTTCCTGAACCAGGGATCAAACTCAGGTCTCCTGCATTGGCAGGCAAATTCTCTACTGTATGAGTGAGCCACCAGATACTTAAGCAACAAGGAAATACTATATAACAGATGAATTATACCCGTTACCTTATAATAACCTGTAATGGAATATAATTTGCAAAAATCATGAATCGCCATGCTGAAAGTAACACAATACTGTAAATAACACACATATCGTAAATAGCACAATATTGTAAATCAAACTATCCTTCAATTTAAAAAAATATCTAGAGAAGAGGCTACAAAAAATGGGTGAGTTTAACAGATGGTGAAAAATAACTTCAGAAAAAAACAGGTGGACTGAAAAATTATCCAGAGTGCAGTTCAGAAAACCAAAACATTAGAAAATATGAAAGAGGTGAAGAGGCATGGAAAATGGAGAAGTCTAATAAATATACAATGGTAATTTTAGAAAGATTTATTAAAACAAGATACAAAAAACTCAAACCATAAAGAAGTTTGATAAATTTGATACACAAAGTTAAGAATGTCTATTCATCAAATTACACCAAAAAGAAAGAAATGACAAACAAGCCACACACTGCCAACAAATATAATTGATAGAGAATAATGTATCTGTCAAGACAAGCTAGGTTACTCTGCACTAACAAACACCCAAATAACCAACTAAAACCAAAACAGACTTCTTTCTGACATGACAGATTGACAAGAAACATTGCTTATTATAATCACTCAGGGATCAGGGAAGTCACAGGGCCATACCTAACTTCAAAGGAGACAGAAAGAAACATTCTATTATGTGCCTCAAAACAAAGAGGCAAAAGATATGAGAGTAGGCCAAGTAACAGTTTGATAATTGTAATAGATAAGAAACTCTTTCAGAAAATAAAAAGACAAAAGTCACAAACAGAATGATAAACAAAAGAAATGAACAGAAATTTTATAGAAGACAATGCTGAAATGAGCTATAAGTTCATTTAAAACTGTTGTAGTTTTGATTTCCATTTATCTAATAATGAGCAATCTTGGGCATCTTTTCATGTGTTTATTAGCCATCTGTTTGTCTTCTTCAGAGAAATGTCTGTTGAGGTCTTCTGCCCATTTTTTGATTGGGTTGTTTGTTTTTCTGATGCTGAGCTACATGAGCTGCTTATATATTTTGAAGATTAATCCTCTGTCAACTGCTTCATTTGCAATTATATCCTCCCATTCTGAGGGCTGCCTTTTTATCTTGTTTTTTTGCCTTCCTTTGCTGAAATTTTTTCTAAGAGGTAAAACTCTATTTGCAGATGACATGATACTATACAGAGAAAACCCTAAAGATACTATCAGAAAATTACCAGAGCTAGTAAGTGAATATAGTGAAGTCCCAGGATACAAAATCAGTACACGAAAATCCTTTGCATTCCTAGACACTAACAATGAACAATCAGAAAGAGAAATTAAGGTAATCAACCCACTCACCACTGCAACAACCAAAAAAAGATACCTAGGAGAAGAGTTGGACTATAAAGAAAGCTGAGCGCCAAAGAATTGATGCTTCTGAACTGTGGTGTTGAAGACTCTTGAGAGTCCCTTGGACTGCAAGGAGATCCAACCAGTCCATTCTGAAGGAGATCAGTCCTGGGTGTTCATTGGAAGGACTGATGCTAAAGCTGAAACTCCAATACTTTGGCCACCTGATCCAAAGAACTGACTCCTTGGAAAAGACTTGATGCTGGGAAAGATTGAAAGTGGAAGAAGGGACGACATAGAATGAGATGGTTGGATGGCATCACCAACTCAATGGACATGAGTTTGAGTAAGCTCTGGGAACTGGTGATGGACAGGGAAGCCTGGAATACTGCAATTCATAGGGTCGTAAAGAGTCGGACACGACTGAGTGACTGAACTGAACTGAGGAGTAAATCTATCTATGGAGACAAAAGAGCTGTATACAGAAAACTATAAGACACGAATGAACAGGTGGAGACACATACGATGTTCTTGGATTGGAAGAATCAATATTGTGAAAATGACTTCTACCCAAACCAATCTACAGATTCAATGCAATCCCTATCAAATTACAATGGCATTTTTTTTTTACAGAACTAGAATGAAAATTCCACAATTTGTATGGCAATGCAAAAGACCACAAATATCCAGAGCAATCTTGAGAAAGAAGAATCGAGTTGGTTTTCGTGACTTCAGACTATACTACAAAACTACAGTCATCAGAAGAGTACGGTACTGGCACAAAACAAAACACAGACCACTGGAACAAGATAGAAAGCCCAGAGATAAATTCACATACCTAGGGGCACCCTGTCTTTGACAAAGGAGGTAAGAATATATTAAGACAATGGAGAAAACATAGTTTCTTCAATAGGTACTGCTGGGAAAACTGGACAACTACGTGTAAAAGAATGAAATTAGAACATTTCCTAACACCATACACAAAGATAAACTCAAAATGGATTAAAGACCTAAATGTAAGACCAGAAACTATAAAACTATTTGAGAGAAAGATAAGCAGAACACTCTTGGACATAAATCACAGAAATATCCTCTGTGACCCACCTTCTAAAGTAATGAAAATCATGGCTTCTTTAACTTGTCCCTTGAAGTACTAAGAATAGCTCAAGAGAATGAATTGAAATTCCAAGGAATTAGGGAGTATTTAACTAAAATCAGCTCTGCAAGGGCTCAAAAAAGTATGGAAGGCAGGTGTTTTATCTTAAGAATCTGTGAGAATTTTGTATTTCACTCCATAAAAATAATAATGATGCCCCCCTTGAAGCTTCATACAGATATAATTTGTCATTTCTCAAGCACATGATTAGGGGTTTTCTAAAGCCATGTTGTGAAGCACTGGAGCAAGATTATTTATTATAAACTGGTGGAATTTATATGATTACTCATGCCATATGAATCAAATATCTGTCCCAGGACAATTCTTAAGTAGAACCACTTCATACTAATTATTATAAAAATTATGACTGAGCCAACTCAGTTACATGAAACAGACCTTGTAATGAACACCCATCTGCTTGCAAATCCAAACTGTTAAATTTTAGGAGCTTACTTTCATTCCCTGGCAGAGGTAAATAGTATTATTGAAAAAAAAAGTTTTCAATTGCTATACAATTTTAGAGTTTGAAATCAAAATTAACAAAAACTTCCTGTTCTCTGGCTAATATACTGAAAAATTTTTGTAAGGACAGTTGATTCATACTTCTAAGTAACTTATGCCCTTTACCTACATAATCAGAATAATTTACAACTTATTGAGCAAAAAAAAATTTTTTTAAAGTAATGCATACAGGACTTAAGCACAACTAGAATCCAACAAGGCACAGGGAATTATGGAGAGCCAAAAACAAATAAATTCAATCAAATCAATCATATATCATATATGAGTACAAAATCTAATGGTAAATGCAACTTTCAGAACTTTGATGAAAGAGACATAAAACATCTAAAATATATTTCAAAAGCAAAAACTTTATCCACAATACATAAGTGTTTCAATAGAAACACTTTGCTTAAAGGACTAAATATTTTCACTTACATTTGGTCTCAAGCCCCAAAGTGTTAAATTTCTCCTATAGCTTTCAAGATTACAAAACAGCCTCCTCTCTAGAGTAAGAAATAAAATGGCTGCAGAGTGTGATCTAAACTTTAAACAAATATTAAGATTAAATAAAGGAGAGGCTGGGGAGTGATTAAGAATGCAAGTAAGAACATATGTAAAGATTATAAAACTGAAATAATTGAACATAAGAGGCCTATTCTTAATTATATTTTTACTCTTTTCATTTTATTCTTAATTCAGAATAAAGAAAAAAATACAAACCACAATTTCGATTCAGCATTCAAGTACTGTAACTATTTCTCTGTTAATATTTAAAATACTAAAAAAAAGCCTATTGAATGTGTATTTTACACTTTACCTGAAATAATTATGTAATATTAGTACTGTCTCTAATTTATTTACAGAGCAGCAAACTCAGAATTATTCTTGAAATAGACATATAATACATTTTAATATGAAGAAAAATATAAAAAGTCCCAACCCCAATAATCCACATTCATCAGCTAATGTTTGTATTTCTTTGCATTCATTATAGGCAAAATCAATTAGTAAATACTAGCCATGGAAATAGAGGGTCTTCTGCTTTTACAAAGGGCTCAGAAGCCAAGAGAGAAGCACCAAGTATGTTCTTCCCTCAAGTATTAATATTCCTGATTTCACATATATTATCATTTCCAGCTTTTATTAACTGATTAATCTACTCAAGCAGCTTATTCTTTAGTTAAAGAGTCCTTAAAAGTTTGTACAACTTTCAAAATGAGTGGCTAATTACTGAGATCTTATTATGTGCCAGAATGTTTTATGATATTTCATGTATTAATTCATTTAATCCTCACAAAATCCCTATAAAGTAGGTACTATTGCTGTCTTCATTTTAGAGAGAAGGAAACTGAGGCACAGACAGGTTCATTAATACACCCAAGGTAACAAACCAAGGTGCAGCAAAAGAGCACCAAGAATTCAGGTGGTCTGACTCTAGAGCAATAAATATTCTTAACTCTGTCTCATCTGTGCCTTCCTCTGATGTATAGAAAATTATAAATAAGATTGTGTCTGTGGCCAGTGAATTTCTATCTGGAAAAGTTCTCTTATATATTCTCTCATCATTTACTCATACTGATCCCTTTGACAAATTCTGACGATATCAAGTAAATCCTGGTTCCCAATCTCAGAGAATGGAGAAACGTTTATGAATAATTAATTCTAATACACTGTAAAAGTATATAATAGAAGCTTAAACTAAATTGCAAAGAAAGGGGGAAAGAGATTTTTTATGTGATCAAGGGGCAAGAAGGGAAAGCTGCAGAGGTGAGGTGATGTCTGAAATGAGTCATGCAGAAATTGTGGCAGGTTGCCAGACTGGGAAGGTAGATCACATTAAATGAAATAAGTCAATCTGCTAACCATATTTCTCTCATCATCAGTATATTCCATTAAAAGACAAATTATTTGTCAAAAATATAAATAATAACATGATTTTAGAAAGAGAAATAAAGGACAGTAAAACAACAGTAGTCTCTGTAATCAAAAGAACATATTTTACAATTAATTTTATGTAACAATTTACCTTATTTTTTATTTTGAAGCATTTATTGGCTTCCCAATGGTAAAGAACATGCCTGCCAATGCAGGACACATGGACATGCCAACCCACTCCAGTATTCTTGTGTGGAGAATCCCATGGACAGAGGAGCCTGGCAGGTTACAGTCCAAAGGGCTGCACAGAGTCAGACACGACTGAAGTGATTAAGCATTTGTTTTTTTAATTATTATCATATTGATTGATTTTTAAAAATACCAGAAGTCGGGAAATAAAAAGATGACTTTTTCTCTAATGGAACAACAACAAAAAAAAAAAAAAAATAAGGGAAAAAACTGACCAGAGAATAGAGAGTTGAAAGTTACATGTTACATTTCCTTATCTTGAACCACTGGACATTAGATTGTCTATTCTTAAGTAAACAAAATACATACTAGACATAGAAAATTTTATTTTGCTTAAAATATTCAGGGTAATATACATAAAAGAGAAAAAAAGACTAAAAAAAATCCTTAAATTCAGGTCATACGCATATTTCCTATCAATGACTGGAAAGGCAAAAATGTACCTGTACGATTAAAAATTTATGTTGCAAATCAATCTCTTATACTTTCCCTAACACTAAGATTAATTTAGCTTATCTAACTTACTAAACTACTTATGCTATGCTATGCTAAGTCACTTCAGTCGTGTCCGACTCTGTGTGACCCCATAGACGGCAGCCCACCAGGCTTCCCCGTCCCTGGGATTCTCCAGGCAAGAACACTGGAGTGGGTTGCCATTTCCTTCTCCAATGCATGAAAGGGAAAAGTGAAAGGGAAGTCACTCAGTCATGTCCGACTCTTAGCAACCCCATGGACTGCAGCCTATCAGGCCCCTCCGTCCGTGGGATTTTCCAAGCAAGAGTACTGGAGTGGGGTGCCATTGCCTTCATTTAAGGTAAGAAGAGAAATCAGGAAAGGCCACCTAATCTTCATGGCAGTTGGCTGACATGGCATGGCTTCAATGCCAGACCAAACTGAAAACAACATTCCAACAACTGAAAATGTAACCTATGACACGCTTCATAGCCCAGATTCTACAGTGTTGATAAACCAAATGACAAGTCATGTTTCTAAGTGATAAAGTCTAAAGTGATAAAAGCCTGAAAAGCTATTTACCAACAATAAAGAGTATTAAATGTGAACGAAAGATACCCCATCATTGTGGGTATGGGTGGCACATGCATGCACATTACACAGACACCGGTGCTGGTGAAATGGGATGGGAAAGCTGAGAAAATTTTAGGTCACTTCTGTGAAAAGCAAGACTAGACAGAAAAATTACAAAGGACAATTTGAATGTATACAGGGAGTGATTGTGACAATGTAACTTAAAGTTCACCTAATGTATAATTTTGCTGATGGTCCTGATGACAGAAAACAACATGTCCAAACAAGATTCATCTCTGGCAATTGTATTATGCAGTGCCAGGATCTTATCTATGTAAATATTTGTAAGGAGACCATGCTGAAAACTTAGATGGCAAACAACATCAAATCAGTCCATCTGGGCTTACTGGCTCATAGGACAAGAATCAGGGATGCTTACTTTGAACAGCATTATTAGGCCATCAGAAATGAGAGGTCATAAAGAATGGCTCTATTGGTACAGTAAAATGTAAAATATGAGAACAGATATTCATAGGCATACACAGTAACATCCTATAGAAATTAAACTTTCTATTTAACCGATAATTTTATCAAATAGAAATTTCATTCAATAAAAATGAAAATGTAAAATTAAAGAGAGGCCTAAATATGGAAATTTGTAAATCTAAGAGGCAAGTTTATTAAATGACATGTTAACAACAATGATTTGGGTTTTAAAAACACATTCTTATCTGAGAACATCTTGCAAAATAAAAGCAAAGTTCATGAACAGCTGCAGACAAAAAACATATCTAAATTAAGTCATGAAACAGCGGACCACAGTCGAAGTAAACAGATGTACATCTCTACAATATGTGATGCCTACATTGCTATATTGGATTACAAGTTCATTAAACATCTGTGTCCAATTCTTCAAGGTACATTTTTTTTTTTTTTTGGTTCTTTCTGGTTCAAAATATTTTTAAAAAGAAAAAAAAAACACTATGCCATAGTTTAAATTTGAATTATTCTAATTTTTGAATCCCTACTGCTATATGTAAAAAAAAAAAAAAAGAAAGAAAGAAACTTCCAAAGACAGGATTCTATGCAAGGTATTTTAATTCTAAAATGCTGGTCCGAGAAAACATGGCTTTAAAAATCATTGTTTAAACAACTTGGGTTTAAGTAGGAATATCTGAAAAAATGTTGGATGTATTTTAGGAAGCATACTTGCTTCTTGTTTAATTACGTAATTAGAATTTTCCAGCATCCAGGCTTAGAAATTCTAGTATATGTACCGAAGTTAGGAGAGGATCTAGAATATATTATAAACAATATTGCCAAGCCACAAAGATGACTCTATAACTGCTGTAAGTTACAGTGTCTAATGCTCCTTCTAACATGTTTAACAAATCTACTAGACACCAACCTCACTGATGCATACAAGGAAAGGCTGACAGCAAGATAATGCAAACTCTAAAATTACACCTTTGTGCAGAGAAAAAGAAATTTCTTAGCCATCACATGCTGGACATATGTATTTTTTCCCTTTCTGAAGGGTTTCTGAAAGAACGTTTCTGAAAGCATCTCAGAATGCACCTTTTCATCTCGGGTTCCAGTGACTCAGTATTGCTTATGTGATGCTGCCTTCCTGATAGAGGCAGAGATCATTCCTGACCAAACCCCCCAAATAAAAAAGTACTGCAACAAGAGCCCAGGGTCAGGGTCACACAGTGGATGCTGGAATTATGAGTGGTTTGTCAGGTAGGAATTGGAGCCACAAAACAAACAATTTCTGCCAGCAACACCACCAGAGGCAAAAAAAGAAAATGCCCTGGCTTCTCCTTTCATAAATCTCCCATTAGTGTTTCCCGTTAGATTTCCCAAGCCCAGCTGAAGTTGGCTGTCACAGGAGCCGAGGAAAAGCCACCTGCAGTGTTAGCCCTTTTCCATCAGACAGCAGAAAACAGAAGGGTGTAAAATGAGTCTTAGGGAAACAAGCCCAAGACCAGCACATCTTTCCATAAAGCTCACATCATAACTGTGACAATCTCATAAATTCACTCAACCTAGCTAGGTTTTTGTTATTATACCAACTAAGATTTCAATTTCATATTAATACTTCTCTTGAGAGTCCCTTGGACTGCAAGGAGATCAAACCAGTCCATCCTAAAGGAAATCAGTCCTGAATATTCATTGGAAGGACTGATGATGAAGCTGAAACTCATATACTTTTGGCCACCTGATGTGAAGAGCAGACTCACTGGGAAAGACTCTGACGCTGGGAAAGACTGAGGGCACGAGGAGAAGGAGACAACAGAGGACAAGATGGTTGGATGGCATCACCAACTCAATGGGCAAGAGTTTGAGCAAACTCTTGCAGACGGTGAAGGAGGGAAGCCTGGTGTGCTGCAGTCCATGGGGTTGCAAAGAGCCAGAAATGACTGAGCGATTGAATGACTATTAATACTTCTAGACAGTATTTCAAGTTTCAAAATGAAAGTTCCTGAAACATCAATATCCAGAAGGATAATTCTGCTAGCCTGGTCAAGAACTACCAGCTGGTTAACTGAGGTGACAGGAAGTTTTAGTAAGGTCTATCTTTTAGTTTGCTTACAGTGTAATTTGGGGTAATTTAAAAGATGCATTTCCCAAGAAAAATAAAATGATCCTTAGAGAAATAAGGACTACATTAGGCAACACTTAGTACAAACTACTTAAAGCTGCTGTCAAGCAGATGCCTCAAATGCACTTTCTCCAAGGCACCTTTTTGTCGTCTTTAAAGAGATGTTAGATTTTCAGTTATATATAACTAAATTAATTACTTCTCACTCAATTTTTAAGGGAAATCAGAGTACTGATACACATTACTTGGTTAAGAAGAGCAAGGGTATTATGATCAAGAATTGTTAGAAGCCAACCGGAGCATGAAAAAACTCAACATACTGTTTCAGATGCAAAAGAGTAACTGCAAACAACAGTGACCGTCATAGGCTCTGAACTGAAATCACAACATTAAATCTGAACATTTCAAAAGCACCCTAATTCTAGCTATTTTGCTAGAATTGTTATTCAAAATTTATAGATAATTACAAAGCAAAACTCATTCTTTTCAAGAAATTTTGATAAATTCACTTAATTAAAATACCGGTATCAAATACAGTTTCTTTAAAAGAAAAAAAAACCTTAACACTTTCCAAATGGCTATCCAGAACTACTATATACTAGTCTTAACAGAAGTGGCGTATCAACAGGTCAAATCAGTTGACAAATATCATTAATTTTACTTTACAGACACTTTAAATACTCTGACCTTGATTTGTGGTTTCAAAAGCAAACTATAAAGCTATATAATAATACAACTTTATTTCATTATTTTAATAATGCCAACAAATACTATTTTATGTGGTATAGGTAGAAAAGGAAATGGCAACCCACTCCAGTATTCTTTCCTGGAGAATCACATGGACGGAGGAGCCTGGTGGGCTACAGTCCACAGGATCACAAAGAGTCGGACACGACTGAGTGACTTTACTTCAACTCACGGAGAAGGCAACAGCAACTCACTCCAGTACTCCTGCCTGGAAAATCCCATGGACGGAGGAGCCTGGTAGGCTGTACTCCATGGGGTTGCTAGGAGTAATGACTGAGCGACTTCACTTTCACTTAATGTGGTATAGGACACATGACCAAAGAGATCAGAAAGATAGGCTATTCGATATGACAATAGCAGTAGCAACATCACATTATTTTGACATGAACAGTCTTAGTAAATCCTTAAAGAATCCTTGCAGGCTTTTAGGCAAACATAGTTAGGTCTCAACAAATCTAGAAAGTAATATTAAGACTTTAAAATTAAAAAAGATAATTTATTCTCTTCTTAAAGATTACAAATTGCCAGTAAATAAGTGTCGCTGCAAAATAAACTACCATAAAAACCACTGTAGCTATTTTTAAAATAATGCTATCATTCTGCCATTTATCAAATACAATAAAATGCATAATACTTGCTACTTTATTCATTGCCTTTAAAAAAATTAATAAAAGTAGTTCTGTGTGCAAACACTTACCATCCACTCGGATATAATAACATCCACTTTTTCTACAGGAAGATGAACTTCTTCAATTTTTCCTTTAATTAGTGTAACAGTATCTTCAAGTTTATTTAATCTGAAAAATGCCATAATGGACAAATTAAAACAAATTCTGAAAACTAGTCAAACTACAAAAATTCTTGGCAACTGTTATTACTTTACAGAACTCAAAGTATGTTTGTTCAAAGTTTTCTTATTCCCTGGCATTATAATCACTCTTTGGTCACTTCATGAATCCCCAAGAATGTCTGTGGTTAATACCACAATACAGCTGAACCAGTGTTTAAAAATACAGCATGAAAAGAAACTCAAATGCTATTAAGAATACATATCAATAAAGTTAAAAAAAAAAAAAAGTTTTTAAAGGGAGAGGTGGAAACAGACCAGACAACAAAAGTATATTTTAAAGGGAAGTAGTCTGCCATAGCAGCAGAGAGTTAGGCCCAGAAGCTTTACTCTGAATTCCAGGTCCTCTAGCACTTGTTAGCTAAGTGATTTTCAACAAATTATGTAACATCTCATTGAGCCTGAAATCATGTGTAAAACAGAAATAGATACCTTCCCAAACTATTAACATTTCTATTAACAGTCTCAAAAGCCTCTTGATGAAAGTGAAAGTGGAGAGTGAAAATGTTGGCTTAAAGTTCAACATTCAGAAAATGAAGATCATGGCATCCGGTCCCATATCACTTCATGGGAAATAGATGGGGAAACAGTGGAAACAGACTTTATTTTTCTGGGCTCCAAAATCGCTACAGATGGTGACTACAGCCATGAAATTAAAAGACGCTTACTTCTTGGAAGGTAAGTTATGAGCAACCTAGATAGCATATTCAAAAGCAGAGACATAACTTTGCCAACAAAGGTTCGTCTAGTCCAGGCTATGGTTTTTCCTGTGGTCATGTATGGATGTGAGAGTTGGACTGTGAAGAAGGCTGAGCGCCAAAAAATTGATGCTTTTGAACTGTGGTGTGCCTTGAGAGTCCCTTGGACTGCAAGGAGATCCAACCAGTCCATTCTGAAGGAGATCAGCCCTGGGATTTCTTTGGAAGGAATGATGCTAAAGCTGAAACTCCAGTCCTTTGGCCACCTCATGCAAAGAGTTGACTCATTGGAGAAGACTCTGATGCTGGGAGGGATTTGGGGCAAGAGGAGAAGGGGACGAAATAAGATGAGATGGCTGGATGGCATCACTGACTCGATGGATGTGAGTCTGAGTGAACTCCAGGAGTTGGTGATGGACAGGGAGGCCTGGCGTATTGCGATTCATGGGGTCGCAAAGAGTCGGACACAACGGAGCGACTGATCTGATCTGATCTGATGAAGATGAGACATTTGTGAAAGCTATGTACACATCCTCTAGCACTATATAACAACAAGGCATTTTCATGAATAACAATATATTGCATGTTACATAAACTTGAAACTTTCCTCCAATCATAAATTATTTAACTTTGTCCAACAGCATTCATTAGATACTTCTATATGCTTGGTCATAAGATTAGCACATATTTTTCATCCCCTCCTTTCGCAATTTCACATAAATAACAGAGATAATTTCAAAAAGCTAAAAGTAAGCTACTAAGTTTGTATCTAGTTAAATAAATTTGCAGTCTTCAAAGGCTGTATATCTGAATTACAAAAGATTTTTTTCTGCAAACAATGGAGCAATTTTCCTCCTGTAAATTTCACTGAAGTATTATATACATAATACTAAATGCATTTTTAAGGGTAAATTTTTCTGAACTAAAAAAAGAAAAAAACAGATACCTGAGTGGCCACCATCATCATATAATCATTTTATGTAGAACATTACAATTTTCTCAAAAGATTCATCACTGCTCTTTCCCACAAAACCCTCCTATCCACACCCAAGTACTGATTTCTTTCTTTTACTACAAATTATGACTTGTATTTTGTAGAGTTTTATATAAACAGATCATATTGAATGTACTCCTTTGTGTCTGGTTTCTTTCAATAAGTGTACTTTTTAAATTAATGCCTATTTTTCTGTATATTCGAAGTTTGATCCCTAGTTATTGTTGAGTAGTATCCCACTATATGAATAAAACACTTTTTGTCTATCCACACATCTGACGATGGATTTCTGGATTTCCACTTTTGGACTACAATGAATAAAGCTGCTATAAATATGTATGTACAAGAAGTACTCCATCAAATGACAGTGATATAACTTTTTAAGAAATTGCCAGTTTGTTTTACAAAGTTCATATATGATTTTACATTCTTACAAGCAACATGTGAGCATTTCTATTGTTTCACATCCTTGTAAACTTAGTATGAAGTGAAGTGAAGTGAAGTTGCTCAGTCGTGTCCGACTCTTTGCAACCCCATGGACTGTAGCCTACCAGGTTCCTCAGTCTATGGAATTTTCCAGGCAAGAATACTGGAGTGGGCTGCCATTTCCTTCTCCAGGGGATCTTCCCGACCCAGGGATCGAACCCGGGTCTTCTGCATTGTGGGCACACGCTTTACGATCCTAGCCACCAGGGAAGCCAGTATAGTATCTTTTTAATTTTAACTTTTTGGTAAGATCTCATTATGGTTAAATATTGAACTTTTCTAATGCAAGTCTTTTTTTCCATATGCTTACTAGTCATGATCCCCTATTATTTTTTGCTCAAACATTTTAACCATTTAAAAAACTGGATCAGTTGTATTCTTATTTTTGAATTTTAAAAATTCTTTACATTTCTGGATAAAAACTCTGGAAGAAAATATTCACTATTTTCTTCCAACCTGTGGCATTTTTTAATTTCTGTAATAATATGTTTTAAAGGCTAAAGTTTTTTAATTTCAATAAAGACCAATTTACCATTTTTTTTTTTCATGGTTCATGCTTTTGGTGCTTTTCATATCCAAGAAATTTTTGCCTACATCAAGTATTTTGACCTATGCTTTCTTCTAAATTTTTTTAGTTTCCATTTTGAGTTGATTTTTCCAATATATCATCATGATCTTTTCCCCGTATATAATGAAAAAACTTTGTTAGAAAAACTATCATGAGTGATAGCTGCAACTCTGTTGAAGAAAAAGTTTCACTAACCCATGGAATTACTTCAGAATCATTGTCAAAAACCAGCTAAGCATAGATGTGTAAGCTTATCTCTGGACTTTCAATTATGCCCCAAGATTTAGATGCACATCCTTGCACTAATATAACATTTTCTTGATTCTTATACTTTAAGTCACAAAGTCTGACAGTATATATCCTTTAACTTCATTCTTCTTTTAAAATTCTTTTGGATATTCTAGGCCATTTGTGTTTCCATATGACTTTTAGGATCAGCTCATGGTATCATTCTGCATTTTTTAGTGTTTATGTCTTAAACATAATTTGCTAAATTTACCCGTAAATGTTTAATGATTTTGATTGCACTATAATGGTATGTACTTTTTAAGTTTCAATTTCTAGTTGTTTATGGATAATAACAGAAGCATAATTGATTTTCATATTTTGACCCTGAATCACACTGACTGTCATAAAGGGTTTAGCTTTAGCACAGTTTAAGTGGCTATTTTATAGATTTCTTAGGATTTTACGTGTACTTGATCATGTCACTTGGGAGTAATGAGTCTTAGTTCTATTGTATTTACTGCCATTTATTGCCTTCCTTTAAATGTATTTATGGCACTTGTTCGGAGAAGGCAATGGCACCCCACTCCGGTACTCTTGCCTGGAAAGTCCCATGGATGGAGGAGCCTGGTAGGCTACAGTCCATGGGGTCGCTGAGGGTCGGACACGACTGAGCGACTTCACTTTCACTTTTCACTTTCATGCATTGGAGAAGGAAATGGCAACCCACTCCAGTGTTCTTGCCTGGAGAATCCCAGAGGCTGGGGAGCCTGGTGGGCTGCCGTCTACGGGGTTACACAGAGTCGGACACGACTGAAGTGACTTAGCATGGCACTTGTTAGATCCCCCAAGACAATGCTGAATAGAATTGCCAAGAGTGGACATTTCTTGTTTTATTTTCAGTTATAAGGGGACAGCATTCGTTTACTATTACTTAAGATACATTTCCTAATGGTCCAGTTGTTAAGAATCCATCTGCCAATACAGGATCCCTGGTTCGGGAAGATTCCACATGCTGAGAAGCATCTAAACCCATGTGTCATAACTACTGAAGCCAACCTACCTAGAGACTGCAAGTTGCAACTACTGAGCTTGCATGCTGCAACTAAGGAAACCTGTGCACCTAGAGCTTATCCTCTGCAACAAGAGAAGTCACTTCAATGAGAAGCCCATGCACCACAAGGAAGAGTAGCCCCTGCTTGCCACAGCCAGGGAAAGTCCGTGTGCAGTAATGACAACCAGTGCAGGCAAAAATAAATATTTAACATATCCTCAAAAAAAAAAAAAAGAAATCAGAAAACATTTCTACTGAGTTATTAATAAGTTTTGTAGGCAATGGTTCAAATCCTGGTGATCATGAGCATCTTCACAGGCTTTTTCTTTGCAGGTATCACTGTAGAAAATGTTGCAAGATACCAGAGAAATACATGGCAAGGAAATATTGACCAATGTCAGAGGGTACACTGGGGAAGAAGCTGTTAAAACAATCCATGCACAGCACCTACTGGGGGACATTCATTTCATGGATGAATTTGTCATTAAATGTGACTTAGCGTCCTAGCATTGTCTGAAAGATTGTTAGAAATATGAGCAATACACTTTGATATGCTTTAATTTTCACTGTCTTGTGTTTTTTATAGAAATACAACCAATTTTTACATACTATGTCTTCGTACTATGAACAATTATATGCCAACAAACTGAACAACCTAGAAGAAATTGGACAAGTTTCTAGAAATATATGCCTATCAAAACTAAATCAAGAAGAAATAGATAATTTGAACAGACCAACCACTAGAAGTGAAATAGAATCTGCAAAAATAATAAAAAATTCCCTGCAAACATAAGTCCAGGAACAGATGGCTTCACTGAGGAACTCTACCAAACATACAAAGAAGAATTTACATTGATCCGTCTCAAACTCCTCCAAAAGAATAAAGTGGAGGGAGCACTCCCTAAGCCATTCTATAAAGTCATCAACACAGTGATATCAAAATCAAAAACAATACTTAACACATATATATATAAATAAAATTAGAGGCCAGAACACTTAATGCTGCTACTGCTGCTGCTGCTAAGTCGCTTCAGTCGTGTCCAACTCTGTGCGACCCCATAGACGGAAGCTCACCAGGCTCCCCTGTCCCTGGGATTCTCCAGGCAAGAACACTGGAGTGGGTTGCCATTTCCTTCTCCAATGCATGAAAGTGAAAAGTCAAAGTGAAGTCGCTCAGTCGTGTCCGACTCTTTGCGACCCCACGGACTGGAGCCTACCAGGCTCCTCCGTCCATGGGATTTTCCAGGCAAAAGTACTGGGGTGGGGTGCCATTGCCTTCCCCGAGAATACTTAACATATATATATATATATTAGGTATGCTGCTGCTGCTGCTGCTAAGTCGCTTCAGTCGTGTCCGACTCTGTGCGACCCCTTAGACGGCAGCCCACCAGGCTCCCCTGTCCCCGGGATTCTCCAGGCAAGAACACTGGAGTGGGTTGCCATTTCCTTCTCCAATGCATGAAAGTGAAAAGTGAAAGTGAAGTCGCTCAGTCGTGTCCGACTCTTAGCGACCCCATGAACTGCAGCCTACCAGGCTCCCCCATCCATGGGATTTCCCAGGCAAGAGTACTGGGGTGGGGTGCCGTTGCCTTCTGGTCTCTTATATCTTTGATGAATTCAAAGAAGCCAATATCTTTAATGAATATAGATGCAAAAATTTTCAACAAAGTATTAGTAAACTAAATCCAAAAACACATAAAAAAGATCATATGCCATGATCAAGCTGGATTCATCCCAGGGTCAAAAGGATATTTCAACACACTCAAATCAATCAATGTGATACACCACATCAACAAAAGACAAGATAAAACCACATGATCATCTCAATAGATGCAGAAAAAGCATCTGAAAAAAATTCAAAATAAATTCACAATAAAAACTCTATCAACGTGGTGACAGAGAGAACATATTTCAAATAATAAAAGCCATTTATGAGAAATCTACAGCCAACATATACTCAATGGTGGAAAAGCTGAAAGCCTTCCAACTGACTACAGGAAGAAGAAAAGAATGTCTACTCTCATTGCTTCTGTTTAGCATAGTATTAGAAGTCCTAGCCACAGCGATGAAACAAGAAATAAAAGATACCCAAATCGGAAGGGAAGAGGTAAAACTGTCATGATATACAGATGATATGATACTTAACTCTAAAGCCTTCACACAAAAACTGCTAGAAATGATAAAACAAATTCAGGAAGGTAGCAGGAGATTAATATACAAAAATCCATTGCATTTCTTTACACTGAAATAGGAAAAAAAAATCTCTAGAAATACTGAGGATAAACTTGATCAAGGTGAAAGACTTACACACTGTGAACTATAAAACACTGATAAAGGAAAGTGAAGACAGTTTAAAGAAATGGAAAGATATCCCATGCTCTTGGACTGGAAGAACTAATATTGTTAAAATGGTCATACTATCCAAAGCAAGCCAAAGATTTAATGTGATCCCTATCAAATTACCCATGACATTTTTCAAAGAACTAGACAAATAATTCTAAAATTTATATGGAATCACAAAAGGCTCCGAATTGCCAAAGAAATCCTGAGGAAAAAGAACAAAGCTGGAGTTCCTGAAATTCAGACTATGCTATAAAGCTACAGCCATCAAAACATAGTGTTGGCATAAAAACAGACATATGGGTCAATGGAACCGAAAAAGGTCCCAAAATAAACCACATACCTACCGTCAATGAATCTCTGACATAAGAGGCAAGAATATACAATGGAGAAAAGAAAGACTCTTCAGCAAGTGGTGGTGGGAAAGGTGAATAACGACATATATATCAATGAAGTCAGAACACTCCCTCACAGAATATATAAAAATAAACTCAAAATGGCTTAAAGACTCAAAGACATGACACCATAAAATTCCTAAGAGAAAACATAGGCAAAACAATCTCTGACATACATAACAATGTTTTCTTAGGTCAGTCTTGCAAGGCAATAGAAATAAAAGCAAAAATAAACAAATGGGACCTAATCAAACTTATAACCTTTGCACAGCAAAGGAAACCATAAATAAAACAGAAAGACCACCTACAGACAGGGATAAAATATTTGCAAATGATGCAGCAGACAAGGGCTTAATTTCCAGAATATACAGACAGCTTATACAATGACAAAAAAAAAAAAAACCCATAAAACAATTCAATAAAAAAAAAATAGGGAGAAGACCTAAATAGGCATTTCTCTGAAGAGATACAGATGGTCAACAGGCACGTGAAAAGATGCTCATTATCACTACTAATTATTAGAGAAATGTAAATCAAAACTATAATATTATACTACCTCTCTGATCAGAAGGACCATCATTAAAAATTCTACAATTAACAAATGCTGAAGAGGGTGTGGAGAAATGGGAACCCTCCTACACTGCTGGTAGGAATGTGAATTGGTACAGCCACTATGGAAAACATTATGGAGGTTCCTTAAAAAATTAAAAATAGAACTACCATATGATCCAGTAATTCCACTCTTAGGTAAATATAAAAAAAAAAAAAAAACCAGAAACATTAATTCAAAAGGATACATTCACCATCATGTTCACAGCAGTATTATATACAGAAGCCAGGACATGGAAGCTACCCAAGTGCCCATCAACAGATCACTGGATTAATAAGATATGGCAGGGACTTTCCTCATGGTCCAGTGATTAAGAATCTGCCTTATAATGCAGGCTCGATCCCTGGTCGGGGAACTAAAATCTCACATGCTGCAGAGCAACTAAGCCTACATGCCGTGATGACTGGGCCCTCACACTGTGGAGCCCGTGTGCCACAACTACTGAAGTCGAGCACTCTGCAGTCTATGCGTGGCAACTACTGAGCCCTCCTGCCACAACCAGAGTCTCTGCGCTACAACAACAGATCCCACGTGCTACAACTGAGTCCAGGGGCAGCCAAATAAAAAAAAATTTTTTTAAAGATCTCACACACACAGAGATACACACAATGAAATACTACCCAGCCATTAAAATATGAAATGTGGATGGACCTAGAGCATACTACGCTTAGTGAAGTAAGTCAGAGAAAGATACTGTATGACATCATTCATATGTGAAATCTAGAAAGTAACAGAAATGAATGTATACACAAAACAGAAACAGATCCACATGAACAGAATTCAAACTTATGGTTACCAAAGGGGAGAGGCGGCACGAGGAGAGGGCAGGAATAAATGAGGAGTTTGAGATTAGCAGATACAAATTGCTATATAGAAAATAGATATAAACAAGGTCCTACTGAATAGCATAGAGAACTATATTCAATATCTTATAATAAACCATAATGGAAAAGAATATATATATGTATAACTGATTCACTCTGCTGTACACCAGGAACTAAATACAGCACTGTATATCATATCAAATTTAAAAATTATGTATTACATTTAAAAATACATAATAAAATATTAAGCATCTTAATACTTTTACTGCTGTAATAACTTATTTATAGTTTATTTCTGATATCTATATTCATAAACATATTACTAGGGAACATGAAAAGTCTTGATCCTTCATTTCCAATTCTTATATCTTTCTTTTATTGCCTTGTTCCATTGTCCAGGATCTCCTTTACAGTGTTGAATAGAAGAGATGATGGCAAGTGTCCCTGTCCTGTTCCTGAACTTAATCTTTCAAAGCTTCATCAAGTTGTGGGCTGTAGTTTTTGTTTTTGGATATACACTGTATCGTGTTATGATATAACACATTCCAATTTTAGTTTGCTAAGAATTTAATATATAGACTCAAAGGATATGGAATTTTATCAAACTTTCTCTCCTGAGATACATGAATAAATTTTTCTGGTTAATTTTCTCAAATTAACCAAACTTGTATTCCTGGGATAAACTTTATCTTCCAGTATATTGCTCAAGAGGCTTTCCCAATAGCTCAGAAAGTACAGAATCTGCTTGCAATGTAGGAGACCAGGGTAGGGAAGATCCCCTGGAGAAGGGCATGGCAACCCACTCGAGTATTCTTGCCTGGAGAATTCCATGGACAGAGGAGCCTAGTGGGCTACAGTCCCAGGGGTTGCAAGAGTCAGACACAACTGAGCAACTAAGCACACACCGCTCAATTAAGTTTTCTAATAGTCTGAATAGGATGTTCTTCATGTATGTTCATAAATGATTGATCTGTACGGTTTTGTCCTGCCTTAGTAGAGTTCTGGTATAAAGGTTATACTGGCCTCATATATGTATGCTTGATTCCTGACAAAGATGACAGTACAAAGTAGAGGGGAAAAAATGGTCTTTGGAACAACTAGGTCAGTTTTAAACAGATTAATACTACTATTACTACTGCTACTAAGTTTTAAAAAGCTGGACAACTACCTCATACCATATACAAAAACAATGTCAAGTAGATTACAAATCTAAATATTTAAAAAAACTATAAAATTTTACAAAAGAATATAGGAAAACACCTCCATAAGGATTTTTACCCAATTCACATATAGTGATAACCATAAACAATGATGATGATACATGAAAACTGAGAATTTCAGATATCAAAAGATACCTGAAGAGAGTAAAAAAGCAGAACAGAAGAATTTTTTCATTACATAAAGCTCACAAACATTTCAAACACACACATAAAATAAAGACTGTCTACAAATAAGTAAGAAAAAGGCCCAAGTCAATGGAAACCTGAACAAGACACATAAACACATACTTTACAGAAAAGGAAATCCAAATGCCAATAATCACAGGAAAAAGTGCTCAGTCACATTGACAATCACGGAAATGCAAATTTAAATTTCAATGAGACACTGCTATACAACCAACTAGAAAAAGTTCTTAAAGGTAGGCAATACCAACCCAAACTGTTACATACTACTGGTAGAAGTAGAAATTGGTATTACCACTTTGGAAAACAGTCTGGCAATACCAAGAAAATCTGAAGATATGTATTCCATAAAGTCTGAACTATTTTTTAAATATATACCCCACAAATGTGTACCAGGCACATGGACAAAAAGGTTCATAACAAAATTGTTCTAAATATACCTAAACTGGAAAACACAAAAATTCCCATCAAGTATAGAAAAGAGAAATTGGGATATACTAATCAATACCATTCTATGTAACAATAAACATAAATGAACACTAAAAATAATGTTGAACAAAACAAGCTAGGCTAAAATAATGCATAATAAATGATTAAAGTGAAATATAAAGCGATATTAAGGAAGTGATTACTACAAAAGCCAGGATGGTCATTACCTCAATCAAGCATCTTACTGAGAAAGGACAGATGGAGATGGGAGGAAATCTAAAGTGCTGGAAATATTCTCTTTCCTATTACTTATGTTACCACATAATTTATGTGCTATGTACTTTTTAATATGTGCATTTCACACAAAAGTTAAAAAGGATGTTTATATAACATATTTGAGCTTTTTAAAAGAGGTATTTAATAAAATTCTCTATGATGAAATTGCTGTAGTTGATTACATTTACTGAAATATTTTACTAAGGCTTAATAAGTACAAACACTTCCAAAGAAACAAAGAGCAATATTCTTAGATCAAAATGTTCCTACTGCCTTAGAAATATTTTCAGGATGTTCATGCTGAAACAAGACATGTCCTGTAAGAGGCCATCTGCTCAAGCTGTTTATTGTCTGCTACAAGTCATAATCCTATCTGCCTCAGTAATTACTTGTTGGAATATAAATACAACTGCAAAGATTAAGATTTCAGGGAATACACAGAAAAACAGACAAAAGGCCATAATTCCCAGTAATTCTGTATTAAAACATTGCAACACAGACGTGATTCACAGAGATAATCCCTTTTACGAGCCTGCTCATCTTAATCACCACCTGATTTTACCATTCATGAAAAAAAAACTATAGATTTTTACTTCCTTTTCTTCTCTCAAGAGGCCAATCACTAAACATTACTTTAGCATAAAAGCATTCCAAATGAATTCTATCTGTGAAAACACCTGCTCAAAAACTAGCATAGCTTTAATTTTCAGAAATACAACACCATAATATAAAGGGTATGTTAAGTAAGTCTCTTAACTAATCCAATAAACACTGAAATTATTTTTCTGAGTGGATATTTTGTTAGAGCAATAATCACTATCCTATATTATTTCCTATTTCAGAAGCAGCAATTTAACTTTTATCTCATGATACAGGGACATCATCATGAGTAATTATCTGATACTGGGCTTACAGAGATAAGAGAGAGAGAGAGTGCATACACTTAAGAACATGGTCTAAGGCATTGAGAAAGGTAAAGAACACAGGCTTCATAGGAGCTAATACAGCAAGACCTTAACTGAGTGACATTCGATTTTAATCAGAAAAAGACAGAGCATCCATAAAGATATATATGAATATGGGGGTAAAAGAGGGTGCCTCATCTCTGTATGCACAAACTGCCTGTGTGTTTATGTGTATGGAAGGCAAATCACAAATTCGAAGAGCTATAAATAGTTTAGTATGATTAGAGCAACAAGAGGCAGTATGTAGTGACAAAGTAGCGAAGTAGTTAGAGGTAGTGCTAAGGAGTCTAGTTTTTAGAGGCAATGAGGAGCCATTTCAGAATTTTTAGAATGAGAAAGGAGAAGGCAACGGCACCCCATTCCAGTACTCTTGCCTGGAAAATCCCATGGACGGAGGAGCCTGGTGGGCTGCAGTCCATGGGGTCGCTGAAGGTCGGACACGACTGAGCGACTTCACTTTCTCTTTTCACTTTCATGCACTGGAGAAGGAAATGGCAACCCACTCCACTGTTCTTGCCTGGAGAATCCCAGGGACAGGGAAGCCTGGTGGGCTGCCATCTATGGGATCACACAGAGTCAAGACACAACTGAAGCGACTTAGCAACAGCAGCAGCAGAATGAGAAAACAGGATCAAATTTGTAATGTACTTCTGCCCAATGCAATTTTGATAAAAAAAGACACAGTCTAGGTTCTAAGGAAGAACATGGTCTAGCAGGGAGACAGACGTGTAAACAGCATAAAGTACCACCAAGTGTTCATACAATGAACATCTTATCAATTAAATGACATTTAAAGTTGGTGACAAAATGACTATAAAATTCACCTAGAATACCTAGGTAAAATTTTTTTTTCAAAATGCATATGGGGGTGGGGGTGAGGGGAATACCGTAATGCAAAAATATACAAGGTATAATATTGTTTTCAGTTCCTATGGCACCCAAACATACATGTTTCTCCCGTTGCCCGAGCATGCCGAAATGACAACAAAGTAATACAAAATGTAATACATTGATAAATGCATGGAGATTTTATATGGTAATATCAAAGAACCAAAGATATAATTCAGTGGAGGAAAAAAGGGCAATCAAATCATTTTGGCAAACTTGTGAGGAAGGATCCAGTGCTCAGTGCACCCATCAGAGAAGACTAAAGTGTTGCCCAGAACAGATCTCCCTCTTTTTTTCTGAGGCAGATAACAGACAATACATACCAATTTCCTTTATTAAGTATATTTCATGAGCTGTCTCCCTCCCAAATGTATAATTTCTGTTGATAGGTTTATAGGCGTGTAGCTAACACAGAGGACATTTACTGTTTAAAGTTAGCAACAGCTTAGCTTCTAATAAAATGGGGGTGGTGGTGGGGAAGGTTAGAGAATAATGTGAATTCAAGCAGAAAGATAATGGGTTTTCAGCAAGCTTTGAATATTTCATGTCCTGGGTCTTAAAAACCCATTCACTGATTCAACAAGTATTTACACTGAATACCTGCATGCCTTCCCCTTCCAGATGATTGGGGTATGTCCATGAATAAGAAAAAAATCCCTGTCTAACCTTGGGGAGCTGATATTCTAGTAACGCTTACATTTTCATGTGATAAGTCTTTAAAAAGCCTTACCAAAGTGCTGATAGTGAGATCTCATACCAGGATCAGAGGTAATTTTTAGTTTCTCCGTTTTCCTCTCACATCTTCTCAACACAAAAACATCTTTTTACTCCCTTTCTTCCTTTATTTATTTAAAAGAGATGAGAGCTGGTAGGAAATCAACCTGGCCACACTGAGAGAGTAGATGACAGAGAGCCAAATAACTGAGCTACTTATGTACAAATGCATTAATTCAGTTAAGTATATAAAAAATACAAGAATGTGAATGAAGGCATAGATTTAAGCTACATCAACAAGAAGGATGGATTTTGAGAAACAGCAAGGATTCTCATGAGGACTCTATCTCCATTAAGTCTGCTCGTAAAAGAGAAAGAGAGGTCAAGAATCAGCCCCAGGTTTTCAATTTTAACCTGTGAGAAGAGTTAATGCAGGTCTGTTCTCTTGGTTCTTATCTCTGTAACCATGGCAATAATTCTTGATCAAATCCTAAAAACAAAACTCCTGAACATTCTTATATTTACTGGTTAATGATGCAGAGACATTACTTTGCCAACAAAGGTTCGCCTAGTCAAGGCTATGGTTTTTCCTGTGGTCATGTATGGATGTGAGGAAGGCTGAGCGCCAAAGAATTGATGCTTTTGAACTGTGGTGTTGGAGAAGACTCTTGAGAGTCCCTTGGACTGCAAGAAGATCCAACCAGTCCATTCTGAAGGAGATCAGCCCTGGGATTTCTTTGGAAGCAATGATGCTAAAGCTGAAACTCCAATATTTTGGCCACCTCATGCAGAGTTGACTCATTGGAGAGGACTCTGATGCTGGGAGGGATTAGGGGCAGGAGGAGAAGGGGATGACAGAGGATGAGATGGCTGGATGGCATCACTGACTCGATGGATGTGAGTCTGAGTGAACTCCGGGAGTTGGTGATGGACAGGGAGGCCTGGTGTGCTGCGATTCATGGGGTCACAAAGAGTCGGACACGACTGAGCGACTGATCTGATCTGATGCTATTCAATACACCTGAAGATGTGCTGCTGCTGCTAAGTCACTTCAGTCGTGTCCAACTCTGTGCGACCCCATAGATGGCAGCCCACCAGGCTCTGCCGACCCTGGGATTCTCTAGGCAAGAACACTGGAGTGGGTTGCCATTTCCTTCTCCAATGCATGAAAGTGAAAAGTCAAAGTGAAGTTGTTCAGTCGTGTCCAACTCTTCGCAACCCCGTGGACTACACCCTATCAGGCTCCTCCGTCCATGGGATTTTCCAGGCAAGAGTACTGGAGTGGGTTGCCATTGCCTTCAACGCCTGAAGATGTGAACCAAGACAAGTCAGGAGAACAGCATGTGTGAAGTTAACAGGAAGATTCCTGATATGCACCTGGCATCTAAAACCACTGCACAATGGCTGTTCACACAGTGGTCATGTGCCTATGCCACCAGTTCTCTTTGAGAACCATAAACTCTTAAGACTCAAACTTCCTTGGGTTGAGGCATCTCTTGAGAGTCTCTGAGGTTCACAGCTAGAGGGAAAAGCACATCTTGCGTGATTCTTCCAAAGAAAGATTTTGAGGGAGCCTGTATGTGACCTCTTTACTGATGGGTATCTTTTCTTTGCTGTCCCTGGACTGTAATCTTTGCTATCATAAATCTTAGCAGTGAAGCTGTGAATACAACTTTATACTGAAACATGTGAGTTCTTTCAGTGAATCAGTGAACTAGCAGGTAGTCATGTGATCCCCAAGATAGGACCACTGAGTAGACAGGAAATTAAGGAGGTGGCAGGATGTGAGAAAAACAGAATTTAGTTTCCATGTAAAAACCATCTTAATCACCTTCATTAGAAGACTTTTGAGCAGCAAATTGTTTTTAACCATTTTTATCCTCATCACTGCTTCAAAGTTTCCTTCAGCTTTCACTTACTCTTTTATTATATCTATTAAATTTAGAGGACTTCTCTGGTTGTTCAGTGGTTAAGAATATGCCTGCCAGGGCAGGAGAGATACAGACAGAAGAGATTTATGGACACAGTAGGGGAAGGAGAGAGAGGGAAGAATTGAGAGAGTAGCACTGAAATATATATATTACCGTGTGTAAAACAGGGGACTAATGGGAAGTTGCTGTGTAGCGCAAGGGGTTCGCCTGGTGCTCTGTGACAACCCAGAGGGGTGGGACGGGGTAGGAGGTGGGAGGGAGGTTCAAGAAGGAGGGGACATGTGTATACCTATGGTTGATGTGGGGAGAAAACCAACACAACACTGTAAAGCAGAGTTAACCTCTCATTTAAAAAAAAACAAAGAATCCACCTGCCAATGCTGTTAACGAGGGTTTGATCCCTGGTCTGGGAAGATTCCACATGCCATGGAGCACCTAATCCTGTGCACCACAATAACTAAGCCCACACTCTTAGAGCCCGCAAGCAACTTCTGAAGCTAGTGTGCTCTCCAAGAGAAGCTACCACAGTAAGAAGCTGCCACCTCAATGAAGAATAGCCCCCACTTGCTGCAACTAGAGAAAGCCTGCACGCAACAACGAAGACCTAGCAGAGCTAAAAATAAATAAATAAATGAACAAAAATAAACAAATTTAGAAACAAGATACGACAGAATATCCCTTACTTCAAGAATATATCCTAGTATATTTTGTGATCTTGTTCCAAATCTTATACATACCACCACTATCTTTAAATTCATTGTGTTAAGTTACTAAGTGCCTAAAAATACTAAGAAGGTAAAGCTCTTGTCCTGTAATCTAGAGGAGAACATTTATATAAATATTACAACAGATCTAGGCATAAAAATGAAACTGTTTCATTTCTAACAGTATTCTAGGCACAGGTAACATAAAAGATTGCATCTTTAAAGTCACAGTGAGATTGAAAGTACTGCATTACAGTCGTATGACAGATCAACCTTCTCATGAAAACTTTGCAAAAACATCCAAAAATCTGAATAATGAGCTTTCCACCACAGAGTCAATGCAAAACCAAAGGCAGTCAGAGTAAAGGTAAATATTACCAGAAGCTACCTTTGCTTCCTGAGGGTGAACACGGGATACGATAGCCTGACAACTGAACAACTTTGCTATCCTCAGGACATTTATGCTTCTGGAATGATTATTCACCGGAAAGTGAGAGCATGAAAAAGAAACAACTTTTCATTCCTCCCATGTATTACTTTGAGTTCTATTTGCCCCTACTAATAAAACATCTTTCATTTCTTTAGAAATGCTACATCTCCTTTTTAAATAAAAGAGATAAAATTATTTTATCATTTTTTGAGCACAATTCAAGGATTGTTAAGTTGAATATGTCTAAAAGAATATGAAACATGTAATTATTCATCTTTTATGTATCGCAGAAACCAACACAATTCTATAAAACAATTATCCTCCAATTAAAAATAAAACAAATCTCTTTCAATCAGTTTGACTTAAAATAGCCAGTGGTAGATTTTATTGGTTGAAATCTAGTTCCATGACTGGTACAATAAAAATTTTTTCCTACCCAAAGTGGGGGCGGGGGGGGAACTATCCATCTTTTAGAATTTAAAGTATCTTGTTATAGATGTAAGCTTAGGGAGTTTTACAGAAATTCTGCTGTGTACAAATTTCTGGCAGCAAAAGCAGCCTCAGAATTGCTAAAGACAATTCACAACCTGCTAATCAAAAGAGCTGCTTTCATTGATTGATGATGGTTCTAGAAAGCTCCAGTGCAATAATAAACAAGTATAAGAGAAGCTGAGAGCAGATTTCAAGGGAGGAGAGTGAATACATAATAAAGCTGACTAAAGCTTGAAACTTTATGGTATAAAAGAATAGAGATCATGAAACAGAATACAGAAGACAGTCAGCACATGTTGGTGGGATAGTGGCAAGAAATGATTGAAACTAGAACACTTTCTAACACCATACACAAAAATAAACTCAAAATGGATTAAAGAGCTAAATGTAAGACCAGAAACCATAAAACTCCTAGAGGAAAACATAGGCAAAACACTCTCTGACTTACATCACAGCAGGATCCTCTATGACCCACCTCCCAGAATATCGGAAATAAAATCAAAAATGAACAAATGGGACCTAATCAAACTTAAAAAGCTTTTGCACAACAGAGGAAACTATAGGCAAGCTGAAAAGACAGCCTTCAGAATGGGAGAAAATAATAGCAAATGAAGCAACAGACAAACAACTAATCTCAAAAATATACAAGCAACTCCTACAGCTCAATTCCAGAAAAATAAACGACCCAATCAAAAAATGGGCCAAAGAACTTAATAGACATTTCTCCAAAGAAGACATACAGATGGCTAACAAACACATGAAAAGATGCTCAACATCACTCATTATCAGAGAAATGCAAATCAAAACCACTATGAGGTACCATTACACGCCAGTCAGAATGGCTGCGATCCAAAAGTCCACAAGCAATAAATGTCGGAGAGGGTGCGGAGAGAAGGGAACCCTCTTGCACTGTTGGTGGGAATGCAAACTAGTACAGCCACTATGGAGAACAGTATGGAGATTCCTCAAAAAACTGGGTGATCCAGCAATCCCACTGCTGGGCATACACACTGAGAAATCCAGAATTGAAAGAGACACGTGTACCCCAATGTTCATAGCAGCACTGTTTACAATAGCCAGAACGTGGAAGCAACCTAGATGTCCATCCACAGATGAATGGATAAGAAAGCTGTGGTACATATACACAATGGAGTATTACTCAGCCATTAAAAAGAATACATTTGAATCAATTCTAAGGAGGTGGATGGAATTGGAGCCTATTATACAGAGTGAAGTAAGCCAGAAAGAAAAACACCAATACAGTATACTAACACATATATATGGAATTTAGAAAGACGGTAAAAATAACTCTATTTACGAGACAGCAAAAGAGACACTGATGTATAGAACAGACTTTTGGACTCTGGGACCGGGAGAGGGTGGGATGATTGGGGAGAATAGCATTGAAATATGTATAATATCATATCTGAAACGAGTCAGTCCAGGTACGATGCCCTATAACAGATGCCTGGGACTGGAGCACTGGGATGACCTGGAGGGATGGTGTGGGAAGGGGGGAGGGAGGAGGGTTCAGGATGGGGAACACGGGTATACTGGGCGGATCCATCTCGATGTATAGTAAAAGCAATACAATATTGTAAAGTTAAGCAAAATAAAAAAAAAAAAAAAGCAAAAAAAAAAAAAGAAATGATCATTTCAGAAACATAACCAATCAATTGTAAAGTATTATTGGAGGCACTGGTAACAAATCAAACATATCACTATAATTATCTATTAATATTATCATAATTACTACTAACATTTAGTAAGCAGTTACATGTCAACCGGGCTCCTCTGGTGGCTCAGACTGTAAAGAATTCGACTGCAATGCAGGAGACCTGGGTTCAATTCCTGGGTTGGTAAGATCCCATGGAGAAGGGCAACAGCCATCCACTGCCAGTATTCTGGCCTGGAGAATTCCACAGACGGAGGAGCCTGGGGTCCATGGGGTCACATTTGAGTCCGTGGAGTCACAAAGAGTTGGACACGACCGAGAAACTTTCACTTCACTTACATGTCAGCCACTTTGCGAAGCACTCTAAGTGGATTCAATCTTTATAACTATCTTGTCAGATAACTACTACCATCAATCTCATTTTATAAATGAAGAAACCAGGGTTAAAGAAGTTAAGCAATTTGCCATTAGCATAAAGCTAGTTAAAAAGCCAGAGTCAGAAATCAATTCATATGGTTCTAGATGCTGAGAGAAGTATGCTATTCTGCTTTCTCATCTGGTAGAAAAATGAGCCAGAAAATGCTGCAGACATTAACAATAAACTGTTTCATGAAAATTCTTCTATAGATAAATCCACAAACAGAACAGAGGTTACTTCATCCACAGTGTACATTTCAAGTTTTTGAATGGAAAACAACGGAGAGATACTATGAACACTACGGAAATAGCTATCTTATCTTTTCATGATATAAAAAAGGCAAAGGAGAACATCTTTGAAGAAAAGTATAACATTGGCTCATCCAAAACAAAAAGGTCTAATATTCAAATGCTATAGGTTCTAAGTAAAGCAAACTTCTGGCCACAATAAATATGTGCCCTGTGAGCTGTGCAGTGGAGACACAGCATAGTAGACTGGCTGTCAGGATCAACTATGGGATCCAATCCTGGCACTACTACAAATAAGGAAACGGATGTGTTCTCCATGCAATTTCTTAATCTCTACTAAAAAAATAATATTATACTGTTTTTGTACCTACCTCAAAAAAAAAAAAAATTCAATAGGAAATACTAAGTTAATGTTAGCAACTTTTATTATTAAGTTGAAGTGTCTAAAACTGAATACTAAGTCGCTCTCAATAAATGCTCTCATGTAAAATTTCTATATATTCCAGCACTAACTTTTATACACAAAGAATCTGAATATAATCATTGTAAAAATGTATTTCTAAAACGTCACTAGGAATCAGGGCTTCTGTGAAATAAAATGAAAACCAAATAAGTAGTATCACCATCCTTTTCTTCCACAGAGGAATTAAAATGAGAGTACACTGGACCCTCCTGGTGGTGCAGTGGTTAAGAATCCGCCTGCCAGTGCAGGGGACATGGGTTCAATCCCTGGATGGGGAACATACCACATACCACGGGGCAACTAAGCCCATGCACCTCAACTACTGAGCCCAAGCTCTAGAGCCTACAAGCACCAACTACAAAGCCCAAAAACCTAGTGGCCATGCGCCACAACAAGAGAAGCCACCACACTGAGAAGCCTGCACACCACAACAAAGAGTAGACCCCACTCAATGCAACTCAAGTCGGCACATAGCAACAAAGACAAAGAGTAGCCAAAAATAAATAATTTTTTTAAAGTATTCTTAAAAAAAAATGAGAGCACATCTAGTCTCACAGAAATCAAAAATGACAAATATATAAATGAACATGGGTCTCCCATATTTCTAATAGAAATATCTTACCATAATCTTACTATCAACAATAAATTTTGTTAATATACATAAAACAATCTCTTCTTTAGGATATCAGTTCTCACACCTGTTTGGAAAGCAAGGTACAAGCAAGAGAGGGTGAAATTTACAGAATCCACAAAATGATGTTATAGTTAATGGTAACAAAAGAACTAAAAAAACTTTCCCAGATTATGGAATTGTATACACACATGCAATATATATGCACATTCTCCAATATGGAAATAATAACCACCAGCCTCCATCTATGAAAAAAATCTAAGCAAGAGCAATGTCATTTTTTCATTAACATTCATTTGGTGCTTGTTAACAGTAACCGTTGTTAACTTCTGAATACCTACTACATGTCAGGTCAGGCAATATGCCAAAGAGACTGAGGTGTGTATTTTACTTACAACTTATTTACCTTGCTCATAACAATTACTACTCCTTATCATCATTACTTTCATTTTTACAATGAAACAGCTGAGGTTTCAAAGAAGTTAGACATTTAATCGAAGTTCAAATAATGCGGAAGGGGCAGAGCAAGGACTCAAAACTGTCCAACTGAAACTTTTCATGTATGTGCTTAGTTGCTCAGTCATGTCTGACTCTTTGCAACCCCACAGACTGTAGCCTGCCAGGCTCCTCTGTCCATGGGATTCTCCAGATAAGAATACTGGAGTGGGTTGCCATGCTCTCCTCCAGGGGATCTTCCCAAGCCAGGGATCAAACCCAGGTCTCTTGCACTGCAGGCAGTTTCTTAACCTCTGAGCCATGAGGGAAGCCTGAAACTTTGCATGCTTAACCACAACACTACACTCTACACTATGCAATAAAATCTTAAATTTAAACATTTTACACAATTGTACTTATTTAAATGTTATATAGATCAGAAAAGATCAACATTAATCAATTTTAAGAATAAAATATACACATCAGTGAGAGGACCATTGAATGATCACTGCCAAGAATGTAATGTAAGCATGGTGAAAGTTGTTTAGAGAGTATACCTTTAATGTTCTCCCTCCAAAAAAGAAATGGTAATTATTGGGTTGGCCAAGAAGTTGATTAGGGATTTTTTTGTAAGATGTGAGGGAAAACCAGAACAAACTTTTTGGCCAACCCAATATTTCATGTGACACAATGGAGATGTTAACTAACACTACAGTGGTAGCTATGGCACCCCATTCCAGTACTCTTGCCTGGAAAATACCATGGACGGAGGAGCCTGGTAGGCTGCAGTCCATGGGGTTGCTGAGGGTCAGACACAACTGAGCGACTTCACTTTCACTTTTCACTTTCATGCATTGGAGAAGGAAACGGCAACCCACTCCAGTGTTCTTGCCTGGAGAATCCCAGGGACGGGGGAGCCTAATGGGCTGCCATCTATGGGGTCGCACAGAGTCAGACATGATTGAAGTGACTTAGTATATTATGTCAATACATTAATGTATCAAAGAAATACATTTATAATTTTTCATTAAACTCACACAATGTTATGCGTCAATTATATCTTAATAACCCGGGGGGGGGAGAATTGCTGAGAAGCCTGTTATTAAAATTATTTTGGAAATTACTCAAGAGTTGCAAATGTAATATGCTTTGGTTAAGTACACAACTAACAAAATCTAGTTTTATAAGTTGTAATTCAAATAAAGGTCTTCTTACTAGAATATAAACCAACTGTAAAATCAACCACTGGTCAATTAACCTAACTTAATTCCTCAAAGAGAGGATGTATTTTTAGAGAATAAAATTAAGTTTTAGGGGATAAACTAAATCCACTCTAATCTGTGTGTAGCCATTTTGGACTTCACATTTTGAGGAGGCACAGGGCTACCAGTACTGTTAAAAGGAAAATGATAACCTTTAGTTTTCTTTTAGCTGAACTGTTATCTGGTAAATAAAATACTACTGATATATTGACTTCTGTAGCGCATCTTCTAACATTACCCTATACGTCCATGATTTCTAATTTAATATTATTATAATTAGCATATCCATAATCATAATTGAAAAGACAGGAAACTATATAAAAATAACTCTCATAATAAGAGGAGTGAAAAGACTGTTCATACTTCAAACATGTTTAGGTCAATTCAACTTAAAATCTTATTGTGCTGGAATGAAATTTTACTGAAAGATAAGGGCTTTAGGTCTGCACTGGACAGCTATTAAAGACAAGAAAATCTACTAATCATCAAATTTAAAAATAATCTTAACTCAAGCCTTAAAATGCATTTACCTTATGATATCCATTGCCTGGTAAAGTATTTCAGACTGATCAACTCCAAGAACCTTCTTTGCCCCTGCTTTAGCAGCAAACATAGAGAGAATTCCAGTTCCACAACCAACATCCAAAACTACCTGGTATAATAATAAAAGAAAAAGAACACATGTTATTGAGAAGGTCTAACACTTTAAATCCTATTCATACATGATGATGTTTCTGGCTAGGAACAGATAACAAAATTTAAACTTTATCAGTCAAACATGGTAATAATTTCTACTTGGGTAAACATAATAATATACTTATATTAAATTATTTTAAATTCATAACTGTTTTGGCCACAGTTTATTGCAATCATATGCAACAATGTAAATTTAAGAAATGTTTTATATGAAATGAGCAATTTCCACAGACTTCCTAGGGAAGTAGTCTGTCTTTTATTTCCTTATTTTACGTATGCTCTAATTTAAGTTCAGTAATCCTAAATTTGGGAGAAGGCAATGGCACCCCACTCCAGTACTGTTGCCCGGAAAATCCCATGGATGGAGGAGCTTGGTAGGCTGCAGTCCATGGGGTCGCTGAGAGTCAGACACGACTGAGCGACTTCACTTTCACTTTCCACTTTCATGCATTGGAGAAGGAAATGGCAACCCACTCCACTGTTCTTGCCTGGAGAATCCCAGGGACAGGGGAGCCTGGTGGGCTGCCATCTATGGGGTCGCACAGAGTCGGACACGACTGAAGCGACTTAGCAGCACCAGCAATCCTAAATTTTAACAGAAATAAGCTTTCTCAAGTTTGAGTACCAGAAGTTAACCTAAGCAGGATAGCCTGATCCAATACAATTTAGAAATGGTTATAATATAGAACATTGTCATACCCATTCCACTTCCAAAGTTTAATATTCAACTCATTTAATTATGGAGATACAATAAAAAATAGGCTTTTAAGAATTCAGTAACTTGAGAATTTAAGTTTTCAAAAGATATTAATTACCAATGGTAGAAACAGTAAGAAGAATGAAATTTAATATGTTATTGGGGGTTGGAATGTAACAATTATTTCTAATCAAGAATTTCATATGATTCTTCCCAGAATAATAATGAAATCTGCATGGTTCACAGTAAAAAAAAAAAACAAATAAACAAAACAAATTACCATGGAAACACATTAAGCAAAATACTCAGAAACAACCAAGAATAAAGAATAGAGAGTAATAGAGAATAGAAGCGTGATAAAGAAAACTCAAGCACAGAGCAGAGCTTAGGGCAAGGGGAGAGGACACACACACTCTTTTAGAATTTTAAATAGGTCCATGAAGTGCTTTTCCTAGCAAGAATATTGGAATGGATTTCCATTTCCTTCTCCAGGGGATCTTTCCGAGCCAGGGATCAAACCCATGAGATGTCTCCTGCTTGGCAGGTAGATTCTTTACCACTGCACCACCTGGGAAGCCATTGTAAGAAAAACAGAACTAGAATTTATCTATCATATTGTTCAATCTATAGGCCTTCCTTAGTGGCTCAATACTAAAGAATCTGCCAGCAATGCAGGAGATACAGGTTCAATCCCTGGGTTGGGAACATCTCCTGAAGGAGGAATTGGCAACCCACTCCAGTATTCTAGCCTGGGAAATCCCACAGACAGAGGAGCCTGGTGGGCTATAGTCCATGGGATTGCAAAGAGTCAGACACGACTGAGCAACTGAGCAATGTTCAATCTATGTAAATGAATCTTTGTAAATCAACTTATTTACAAAACAGAAACAGACTCACATGCTTAACGAACAAACTTATGGTTGCTGGAGCAGGGCAAATTAGGGGAAGAGATAGTCAGGAAGTTTGGGACGGACATGTACACACTGCTTTATTTAAAATGGAAACCAACAAGGACCTACTGTATAGCACAGAGAACTGTGCTCAATGAAACAACCTGGATGGGAGAGGAATTGAGGGGAGAATGGATACATGAATATGTATGGCTGAGTCCCTTTGCTGTCTGTCTGAAACTATCTTAACATTGTTAACTGGCTGCTGCTGCTGCTAAGTTGCTTCAGTCATGTCCAACTCTATGCGACCCCACAGACGGCAGCCCACCAGGCTCCCTCGTCACTGGGATTCTCCAGGCAAGAACACTGGAGTGGGTTGCCATTTCCTTCTCCAATGTATGAAAGTGAAAAGTGAAAGTGAAGTGGCTCAGTCGTCTCCTACCCTTCGTGACCCAATGGACTGCAAACTACCAGGCTCCTCCGTCCATGGGATTTGCCAGGCAAGAGTACTGGAGTGGGGTCCCATCGCCTTCTCCATTAACTGGCCATACTCCAATATAAAATAAAATTTTTTAAAAAAGAATCTATTACATTGTTCAACAACTAGTTTTTCACTAGGTAATATATTCATTTTTCCACAAGCATAAGAGAATCAGCTTGTCTATTTTTTTTAAGTCTTAGTATTTTTACGGGGATTGAACTAAAATATAAATTTACAGAACACAGACAATTTCATTTTGTGTTTTCTATTCATGAACATGGTAAGAATTTCAATTTGTTTTAACCATCTTTTATGATCTTCAGGAGTTTGCCATTTTTTAAAAATCTTTTTCATGTAAGTCCTGCACACTAGTTAAAGTCTGTTCCTATGCATTTTATCTTCTGCACTGTTTACTAGTATACGGGAAGTCTGTTTCATTACCTTTTTAAAATATACCAGAACTGACTCTAGAGGAGAGAATCTAAATAGTCTTTATTTCTGTTGAAGAAATAAGGTTGTCAAAAGGCTGCTACTCTGTGTCCCCTATCCTCTCTGCCCCTCTTAGAAGGTTGAGGCTGTTTAGGGAGAATGTGACTGTCCCTGACCATAATGTTACCTGTTTGGGTGAGTCATCACATTTTAACATAACCACTTCCGACATTGAGAGAGTTCAAGACTGTAAGATGAAATCTATAACATACCACTGCAAAACCATTTTTTTAAGTTACAAATAAAATACACTAACCACATCATCAAGTAAATACTATAACACAAAGCATATATATTTACAGCATGGTTATAGTATATCAACCTGAACTATTACATGGCATAAAATGATAATAAAATGTAAAAATATATACAGCAGTAAGTAATGACTTCCCAGAAACTTTCATTGAAATATTTGCAAAATTAAAAATAAAAGATCAGTGTAGAATTTACCAAGTTTGACAGCACAGTGCTTTGGCAATGGTGCTTGGGAATAGTGAATATCAATACTCATGCAGTTTCTGGAAAGACAAGCTGGCAGCACTAACTCCATCCAGGGCAGAACCTTTCTGAATCAGAGAGTCCTCTGTAAGAATTTATCTTATTATTCTATTTCTACATTTATAAAAAGATTTTTAATATTTTATATTTTTACATGCATTATTTCTAATATAAAAAATTAGAACTACGGACAATTTACACTGAATTTTTGAGCCATAAAAATAACATTAAATAAGGGATTATCTTGGAGAAACTGCTAAGTGACAACAACAAAGTACAGCAGGATATATATCATGTACTCCAATTAGAGTATGTATTATCTTGTAAAACTACACACATACATAATTTATATGCATATATATATAAAATCTTACTTAATTCTTTCTGAAGGAAAGAGAGCTTTAGAGAAAGAAACAGATTCAGGATCATACAGCGGGTAATTTGTAAAGCTTGAACTCAAACATAGGTCAAGCTGCTTTTTTAAAAGTGCATACTTAAATTATATTTTTAGTTGCATGCTAATTATTTATTACATCTAGCTCAGATTTAGGTATTTGGGCAAATAAACTAAAACTTGATAGAACCAATAAAGAGGGAGAATGATAACAGAATACACTAACATTATTTTGTATAAAACAATGAAGGAATGTATATAAAACATTTTAACTGTAGATAATAATCAAAAGCATAAAAAAGGCACCAAACTGTGAATTTCTTCAATGAACTACAAATAGAAATTAATTATGAGTGAGTGATAACAAGATTATGCCACCCAAAGTTAAATTAAATCTGAGAAACCATATGGCCTCCACAGGAGCTTTGTGAATTAAAACAATATTAAGAAAGGAAAGAAGGAAAGGAAGCAGGAAGGATGGAGAGAGAGGAAAAGAAATTTTAATTTTAATCCCTTTTCTGAAAAATAAACTTCTACCATGCCCTAAACAATATATGATACAGAAGCTAGAGCTGTGATATGAAATTTGTCTACCTAATGAAGAAAAATGAAAACAAAAACAATAGTATAAAACTTAAGACGACATATTATTCCACACATTTTTTAAAAGAATTATATTAAATAATTTCATGAACATGTTCTGTCATGCCACACAGGACCTATGCATGAAAAATAATGAGAATTAAAAAGTCATTAATGAATCCCACCCTAATTATTTTCTCCTTAAAGTACAGTGGCACAGGGTTAAGGGCACTAGACTAGGACTAAAACCTTCAAGTCCTGTTTTTTTAGTTGCCTATTTTAGGACAAGTCTTTAACCTATTGGTTTCAAATTCCTCATGTATTAAATGGAGATAAATACCTACCATCCCTAGTTACAGGTATATTATACAGCAAAGAGACAACACGTTTGAAAATATTCTATAAATTATCAAACACTATTTAAATGTATGGTAGTATATTTTCTACATCTGCAGCCATAGTGTAATACAAAGAAGACTATTCCAAATCACATAAAATCTCCAGATTACTACTGTTAATCACAGAGAATTATATCTTGAATATGCTTCAAAGAGTTAGAAATTGATACATATTTTGCATTATACTCTTGAGAAACGATAAATGCCAAGCAAACCTAACCACACGTTCATAAAAGAAAGCATGTTAGCCAAAATACCAAGGAAAAATACTTTCAATTTATTAATAAGCCCTCTCCTAACTGTGGCAGATTTAATCTCTTCAGTAAAAGCAGTAGGTACAATACAAAATAAATCTTATATATTTTCCATTGCCATGTATTTTGTCCTAAAGTGTTTAATATATATGGTATTTCTACAACAGTTACAAATAAAAAATTAAAAGCAGATAATGACTGTGTAAAGGTCTATGAATCCAGTAAGATGTGTTTCATATACATAGAAATATTCATAATTACTTAATTTCCTGATTAATCTTATGATTACTAATACTTTTGTTTTTTCACTATTTTCTTATGTAATACAAAAGTCTATTCAAAGCATACTGAAAAAGAAACTACTTTTACTTAAAAAATTCTTATTTCATTGGTATCAAAAAGTATTTACAGAATTCATATCAAAAAGTATTTTTAAAATATTTTACAAGATAGGTCAAAGATACTGCTTTTATAAAAACAAAAGTCCTAAAGTTTTAGAACCAGAAAAATTTTTTAAAAATCATTTTATAGATGAGGCCCACAAAGACTCACCATTGTCTAAAATTATTATGTGGCTGGATTCCTGAGTAGCCAGACAGAACTAGTGATTCCCAGACTAGTACACGTTTAAATTGTATAGAAGATATTAAGTAAAAAATAAAATAAAAACCCAGGCATAATCTAACTGTAACTTTAAAGCAAAATTTTAATAGTAATATTATTTGCTTCACTAGAAAGTGTTTTTTAAGATATTAAATAAACTGTTCTAGAATTTTAGATGCACATATAAAAACTACTAAAAAATGATTAGTCTTCGCTATAATAATAAATAAAACACAAATAAAAAAGCCAACAAAGAACTGATAAAAACTAATATTTTAAAAAATGAAATAATCTGCCTGTTGGGGAATTAGCAAAAACAAAGAAATACATGCCATCGTTACCTTATAGGTAATGCATTGACCAAAAGATATCAGAACCATATAAATTTCACATCTCCAACTCAGCTAAGTCACAAGTTAAACACTGCTCTTAGGAAATAGGTATGGAAAACGAAAAGCCAGTCACATATATATATATATATATATATATATATATATATATATATATGTTATTTCAACCAACATAAAACTCAGGAAAACAGTCTTTTCAATATATTAAGGTTGTGGGTCACTACTGCAATATCATATAAGGTCCATGAAATAACTTTAGAAAAGTATCTTTTAAAATTAAGGGGAACTATGAAAACCTGATGTTACCAGTATACATAGTCTTGAAGTATAAAGTGTGTGTGTGTGTTAGTCACTCAGTCATGTCTGACTCTTTGCAATCCCATGGACTGTAGCCCACCAGGCTCCTCTGTCCATGGAATTCTCCACGCAAGAATGCTGGAGTGGGTTGCCATACCCTTCTTCAGGGGATCTTCCCGATCCAGGGATCAAACCCAGGTCTCCCGCACTGCAGGCAGATACTTTACCATCTGAGCAACCTGGGAAGACCCTGAAGTAGAAAGAGAGGGGGAAAATTTCCAAGCAAAGGTATGTGAGTGGCAGAGACAATCATATACTAGACTAAATTAGTGGACTAACTTCCAGTAAGGTGGAATAGAAAACATGAACTCTTAGGTAACATGCCAATGTAGAGAGGGAGGGAAAGAGAAAGTGAAGAAAAAATGGAAAAATTCATAAGGGACGAAAAAATATATGACACAAATTTCACACAGATACACCGGTGGATCATGGAAAAAGCAAGAGAGTTCCAGAAAAACATCTATTTCTGCTTTATTGACTATGCCAAAGCCTTTGTGTGGATCACAATAAACTGTGGAAAATTCTGAAAGAGATGGGAATACCAGACCACCTGATCTGCATCTTGAGAAATTTGTATACAGGTCAGGAAGCAACAGTTAGAACTGAACATGGAACAACAGACTGGTTCCAAATCAGAAAAGGCGTACGTCAAGGCTGTATATTGTCACCCTGTTTATTTAACTTCTATGCAGAGTACATCATGAGAAATGCTGGACTGGAAGAAACACAAATTGGAATCAAGATTACTGGGAGAAATATCAATAACCTCACATATGCAGATGACACCACCCTTAAGGCAGAAACTGAAGAGGAACTAAAAAGCCTCTTGATGAAAGTGAAAGTGGAGAGTGAAAAGGTTGGCTTAAAGCTCAAGATTCAGAAAATGAAGATCATGGCATTCGGTTCCATCACTTCATGGGAAATAGATGGGGAAACAGTGGAAACAGTGTCAGACTTTATTTTTCTGGGCTCCAAACTCGCTACAGATGGTGACTGCAACCATGAAATTAAAAGACGCTTACTCCTTGGAAGGAAAGTTATGAACAACCTAGATCACATATTCAAAAGCAGAGACATTACTTTGCCAACAAAGGTTCGCCTAGTCAAGGCTATGGTTTTTCCTGTGGTCATGTATGGATGTGAGAGCTGGACTGTGAAGAAGGCCGAGCGCCAAAGAATTGATGCTTTTGAACTGTGGTGTTGGAGAAGATTCTTGAGAGTCCCTTGGACTGCAAGGAGATTCAACCAGTCCATTCTGAAGGAGATCAGCCCTGGGATTTCTTTGGAAGGAATGATGCTAAAGCTGAAACTCCAGTACTTTGGCCACCTTATGTGAAGAGGTGACTCATTGGAGAAGACTCTGATGCTGGGAGGGATTGAGGGCAAGAGGAGAAGGGGACGACAGAGGATGAGATGGCTGGATGGCTTCACTGACTCGATGGATGTGAGTCTCAGTGACCTCCGGGAGTTGGTGATGGACAGGGAGGCCTGGCGTGCTGTGATTCATGGGGTCGCAAAGAGTCAGACATGACTGAGCGACTGATCTGATCTGATACTCATACACACCATGAAAGATCATCTTTGAAATAACCAGAGGCAGTATAAAGACTAATTGTAAAATATAAAGTATCTCATAAAATGGTCTCAAAAAAAAGCACATAAAATAAATTATACCTGAAAATATTTGACCCTATTTACCAAATGAGTTTTTAAACTGAGTTTTAACTAATTAATGTGAACTAAAATAATAATTAAATGCTTTGATATGGGGTTTATCTTGTACATTTGAAATTAAGAAGAATCACAGTAAGTCAAAAACATAGTTTAAGAAAAACTTACCTGACTGAGCAAAGTTTAAGTTAAATCACTATAATTAATGAATTTCAATTTTAAAAAAAGTGTAATGAATAACACCAATCAGCATTTCTGTTATCAGTATTCTGCACCACAGATCAGCATCACAAAAGTCTTCCATGAAATAAAGCCAGTGTACATGAAATCAGGCTTCCCTGGTAGCTCAGCTGGTAAAGAATACACCTGCAATGCAGGAGACCCTGGTTCAATTTCTGGGACGGGAAGATCCTCTTGAGAAGGGATAGGCTACCCACTCCAGTCTTCTTGGGCCTTCCTGGTGGCTCAGATGGTAAAGAATCCACCTGCAATGCCTGAGATCTGGGTTTGATCCTTGGGTTGGAAGACCCCCTGGAGGAGGGCATGGCAACCCACTCCAGTATTCTTGCCTGGAGAATCCCTGTGAACAGAGGAGCCTGGCGGGCTACAGTCCATGGGGTCGCAGAGAGCACGACATGACTGAGTGACTAAGCACAGTACATCAGATCAGATCAGATCAGATCAGATCAGTCGCTCAGTCGTGTCCGACTCTTTGCGACCCCATGAACTGCAGCACGCCAGGCCTCCCTGTCCATCACCAGCTCCCGGAGGTCACCCAGACTCGCATCCATCGAGTCAGTGATGCCATCCAGCCATCTCATCCTCTGTCGTCCCCTTCTCCTCCTGCCCTCAATCCCTCCCAGCATCAGAGTCTTCTCCAATGAGTCAACTCTTCGCATGAGGTGGCCAAAATACTGGAGTTTCAGCTTTAGCATCATTCCTTCCAAAGAAATCCCAGGGCTGATCTCCTTCAGAATGGACTGGTTGGATCTTCTTGCAGTCCAAGGGACTCTCAAGAGTCTTCTACAACACCACAGTTCAAAAGCATCAATTCTTCGGCGCTCAGCCTTCTTCACAGTCCAGCTCTCACATCCATACATGACCACAGGAAAGACCATAGCCTTGACTAGGCGAACCTTTGTTGGTAAAGTAATGTCTCTGCTTTTGAATATGCTATCTAGGTTGGTCATAACTTTCCTTCCAAGGAGCAAGCGTCTTTTAATTTCATGGCTGCAGTCACCATCTGCAGTGATTTTGGAGCCCAGAAAAACAAAGTCTGACACTGTTTCCACTGTTTCCCCATCTATTTCCCATGCAGTGATGGGACCAGATGCCATGATCTTCGTTTTCTGAATGTTGAGCTTTAAGCCAACCTTTTCACTCTCCACTTTCACTTTCATCAAGAGGCTTTTTAGCCCCTCTTCACTTTCTGCCATAAGAGTCGTGTCATCTGCATATCTGAGGTTATTGATATTTCTCCCGGCAATCTTGATTCCAACTTGTGTTTCTTCCAGTCCAGCATTTCTCATGATGTACTCTGCATATAAGTTAAATAAACATGGTGACAATATGCAGCCTTGACGTACTCCTTTTCCTATTTGGAACCAGTCTGTTGTTCCATGACCAGTTCTAACTGTTGCTTCCTGACCTGCATACAGATTTCTTAAGAGGCAGATCAGGTGGTCTGGTATTCCCATCTCTTTCAGAATTTTCCATAGTTTATTGTGATCCACACAGTCAAAGGCTTTGGCATAGTCAATAAAGCAGAAATAGATGTTTTTCTGGAACTCTCTTGCTTTTTCCATGATCCAGCGGATGTTGGCAATTTGATCTCTGGTTCCTCTGCCTTTTCTAAAACCAGCTTGAACATCAGGAAGTTCACGGTTCACATATTGCTGAAGCCTGGCTTGGAGAATTTTGAGCATTACTTTACTAGCGTGTGAGATGAGTGCAATTGTGCGGTAGTTTGAGCACTCCTTGGCATTGCCTTTCTTTGGGATTGGGATGAAAACTGACCTTTTCCAGTCCTGTGGCCACTGCTGAGTTTTCCAAATTTGCTGGCATATTGAGTGTAGCACTTTCACAGCATCATCATTCAGGACTTGGAATAGCTCCACTGGAATTCCATCACCTCCACTAGCTTTGTTCGTAGTGATGCTTTCTAAGGCCCATTTGACTTCACATTCCAAGATGTCTGGCTCTAGGTCAGTGATCACATCATCATGATTGTCTAGGTCTTGAAGCTCTTTTTTATACAGTTCTTCTGTGTATTCTTGCCACCTCTTCTTAATATCTTCTGCTTCTGTTAGGTCCACACCATCTCTGTCCTTTATCGTGCCCATCTTTGCACGAAATGTTCCTTTGGTATCTCTGATTTTCTTGAAGAGATCCCTAGTCTTTCCCATTCTGTTGTTTTCCTCTATTTCTTTGCATTGATCACTGAAGAAGGCTTTCTTGTCTCTTCTTGCTATTCTTTGGAACTCTGCATTTAGATGTTTATATCTTTCCTTTTCTCCTTTGCTTTTCGCTTCTCTTCTTTTCACAGCTATTTGTAAGGCCTCCCCAGACAGCCATTTTGCTTTTTTGCATTTCTTTTCCATGGGGATAGTCTTGATCCCTATCTCCTGTACAATGTCACGAACCTCATTCCATAGTTCATCAGGCACTCTATCTATCAGATCTAGGCCCTTAAATCTATTTCTCACTTCCACTGTATAATCATTAGGGATTTGATTTAGGTCATACCTAAATGGTCTAGTGGTTTTCCCTACTTTCTTCAATTTCAATCTGAATTTGGCAATAAGGAGCTCATGGTCCGAGCCACAGTCAGCTCCTGGTCTTGTTTTTGCTGATTGTATAGAGCTTCTCCATCTTTGGCTGCAAAGAATATAATCGATCTGATTTCGGTGTTGACCATCTGGTGATGTCCATGTATAGAGTCTTCTCTTGTGTTGTTGGAAGAGGGTATATGCTATGACCAGTGCATTTTCTTGGCAAAACTCTATTAGTCTTTGCCCTGCTTCATTCCGTATTCCAAGGCCAAATTTGCCTGTTACTCCAGGTGTTTCTTGACTTCCTACTTTTGCATTCCAGTCCCCTATAATGAAAAGGACATCTTTTTTGGGTGTTAGTTCTAAAAGGTCTTGTAGGTCTTCATAGAACCTTTCAACTTCAGCTTCTTTGGCGTTACTGGTTGGGGCATAGATTTGGATTACTGTGACATTGAATGGTTTGCCTTGGAAACGAACAGAAATCATTCTGTCATTTTTGAGATTGCATCCAAGTACTGCATTTCGGACTCTTTTGTTGACCATGATGGCCACTCCATTTCTTCTGAGGGATTCCTGCCCACAGTAGTAGATATAATGGTCATCCGAGTTAAATTCACCCATTCCAGTCCATTTTAGTTCGCTAATTCCTAGAATGTCGACATTCACTCTTGCCATCTCTTGTTTGACCACTTCCAATTTGCCTTGATTCATGGACCTGACATTCCAGGTTCCTATGCAATATTGCTCTTTACAGCATCGGACTTTGCTTCTATCACCAGACACACCCACAGCTGGGTATTCTTTTAGTTTTGGCTCCATCCTTTCATTCTTTCTGGAGTTATTTCTCCACTGATCTCCAGTAGCATATTGGGCCCCTACTGACCTGGGGAGTTTGTCTTTCAGTATCTGTCACAATGACCTAAGTGAGGATTTCTGCTACCCAAGATCCACATGAAACATGTAATTCTATAGCCTATGCTACTCACCTTGTCTTTGAAGATATGTGGGTTTTGGTATATAAAATCTCGGTAACTTTCTGTTCGTACTTTGTCCTAGGGAAGAGAAAGGAAAACATCACATTATACTTACAAATAAAATTTTTTAAGGAAGATATCTGCTAATTATCACATATGTTTCTATAGCTTACTTTTTGCCTGGAAACCCATGTTTAATCTTTTTTTGCTAGAAGAAAATAATAGGGACTTCCCTGCTGGTCCACTGGCTAAGACTCCAAGCTCTCAATGCAGGGGGCTCAGGTTCGATCCCTGGTGGGGGAACTAGATCCCATAAGCCACAACTAAAGATCTCATGTGGTGAAACTAACACCCAGCACAGACAAATATTTTTTTCAAACAGAAAATAAGAACCGTAACAGCAACAACACACAAAGAAAACATTTAATAACATCACTGAAAGTCAAATAAGACCTAAGTTCTTAAAAATGTACATATTTTTGTCTTGACGTGCACCATCACTATAAGACTTCAAGTGATAATTAATACTAATGGGCCTGATTCCCTGTAGTAGAACTAGGTTAAAATATGAGAGAAAAAAGACAAAACAGACAGATGTGAAAATTACAGTTATATAATGAAAAATGACGGAGAAGGCAATGGTACCCCCACTCCAGTACTCTTGCCTGGAAAATCCCATGGATGAAGGAGCCTGGGAGGCTGCAGTCTATGGGGTCGTGAAGAGTGGGACACAACTGAGAGACTTCGCTTTCACTTTTCACTTTCACGCACTGGAGAAGGAAACGGCAACCCAGTCCAGTGTTCTTGCCTGGAGAATTCCAGGGACTGGGGAGCCTTGTGGGCTGCCGTCTATGGGGTCGCACAGAGTCACACATGACTGAAGCGACTTAGCAGCAGCAATGAAAAGTGAAGCTAAACTGAGTACAGTTTTCTAAGAAAGTCATCGATCAGCACCTACGTGATTTATAATCCTGTTTTGTTTCTAGAACTGTCTGTAGTAGGAAATGATGCTTAAAAGCCTGTAAGCCTAAAAGTAAATCATTGGAGCCCTACAGCCCACATTATGAGACTTCACTCCGGAGTCTCACATGACCTGTGACTCAGGCAGGCACTGAACGTTAACATTTATGTTGGTTCCTGAACAGTGCCGATTCCCTTTTAAATCACCTCAGCTGAGGCATGTACTGACAGCAAATTAAGCACTAAGGGCACAGTTGCTAAGGGAGTAAAACGAGTCTGATAAAAATATCTCAAACCGGGAATTTTAAATTTCACACTTGGTAAAAAGTAGTTAACATTAAACAGTACACCATTTACACCCCTGACAAAACCATGTTCATGCCAATATTGGAATTAAAAAAAAAAAGATATATATAAGTCTTAAATATATAAGGGGAAATTCCATAATTAATTCCATGTTTTATGATAGTATTAGTTCTAACTGCTTTACAAACAAAATTTTAAATCAGGTTTATTAAATTTATATATTTTAAGATTTATTATGAGAATCTAATATTGAAATGAATTTAAACATACTATTAAGTAATTAATTTTACAAATCTTTAAAAAAAATACCATTTCATACATTCTTACTATTTTTATACTCCTCTTACACTATAACCAGTGATTTTTGCTGACACAACAAAACCCACAAAGGGTGAACACATCAGTCAAGAAGGCAGTCACTCATAAAGCTCTCACCAATCACACTGCTCTAATTTAGTCACTAGCACCCCAACTCCTGTCCTAAGTCCACGCACTGCTGCTCAGTTCAACCATAATCCTTCATCCGGCTCTTCCTACACATCCATTTGCTTTGACTCATATGCTCACCCTGCTGCAATGAAATTCAAAGTATACTAAACACAGTGCTTTGGACATAGCAGAGCTTTGATTTAATAAATGAATGTTTGAGAGCAAAATCCACTGAATGTGAAAACCCAAACAAATTAAAGACAAGCCTCAAACCATTCCTAAAAATTTATTCTAACAAAAGACTAAAACTGTTCAATATAAAATAAGGTAATAAACAAAAATAAAATAATCTTTTGCACTCACCTATTAAAACTAAGAAACACAAAAGAACGAGAGGTTCTTCTGCTTCTCAATATTAGGAAGCAAAATAATCTTTTAAGACTAGTACATGGTGCCATATCTCTTCAAGAAAATCAGAGATACCAAAGGAACATTTCATGCAAAGATGGGCACAATAAAGGACAGAGATGGTGTGGACCTAACAGAAGCAGAAGATATTAAGAAGAGGTGGCAAGAATACACAGAAGAACTGTACAAAAAAGAGCTTCAAGACCCAGATAATCATGATGATGTGATCACTGACCTAGAGCCAGACATCTTGGAATGTGAAGTCAAATGGGCCTTAGAAAGCATCACTACGAACAAAGCTAGTGGAGGTGATGGAATTCCAGTGGAGCTATTCCAAGTCCTGAATGATGATGCTGTGAAAGTACTACACTCAATATGCCAGCAAATTTGGAAAACTCAGCAGTGGCCACAAGATTGGAAAAGGTCAGTTTTCATCCCAATCCCAAAGAAAGGCAATGCCAAGGAGTGCTCAAACTACCGCACAATTGCACTCATCTCACACGCTAGTAAAGTAATGCTCAAAATTCTCCAAGCCAGGCTTCAGCAATATGTGAACCGTGAACTTCCTGATGTTCAAGCTGGTTTTAGAAAAGGCAGAGGAACCAGAGATCAAATTGCCAACATCCGCTGGATCATGGAAAAAGCAAGAGAGTTCCAGAAAAACATCTATTTCTGCTTTATTGACTATGCCAAAGCCTTTGACTGTGTGGATCACAATAAACTATGGAAAATTCTGAAAGAGATGGGAATACCAGACCACCTGATCTGCCTCTTAAGAAATCTGTATGCAGGTCAGGAAGCAACAGTTAGAACTGGTCATGGAACAACAGACTGGTTCCAAATAGAAAAAGGAGTACGTCAAGGCTGCATATTGTCGCCATGTTTATTTAACTTATATGCAGAGTACATCATGAGAAATGCTGGACTGGAAGAAACACAAGTTGGAATCAAGATTGCCGGGAGAAATATCAATAACCTCAGATATGCAGATGACACGACTCTTATGGCAGAAAGTGAAGAGGGGCTAAAAAGCCTCTTGATGAAAGTGAAAGTGGAGAGTGAAAAGGTTGGCTTAAAGCTCAACATTCAGAAAACGAAGATCATGGCATCTGGTCCCATCACTGCATGGGAAATAGATGGGGAAACAGTGGAAACAGTGTCAGACTTTGTTTTTCTGGGCTCCAAAATCACTGCAGATGGTGACTGCAGCCATGAAATTAAAAGACGCTTGCTCCTTGGAAGGAAAGTTATGACCAACCTAGATAGCATATTCAAAAGCAGAGACATTACTTTACCAACAAAGGTTCGCCTAGTCAAGGCTATGGTCTTTCCTGTGGTCATGTATGGATGTGAGAGCTGGACTGTGAAGAAGGCTGAGCGCCGAAGAATTGATGCTTTTGAACTGTGGTGTTGGAGAAGACTCTTGAGAGTCCCTTGGACTGCAAGAAGATCCAACCAGTCCATTCTGAAGGAGATCAATCCTGGAATTTCTTTGGAAGGAATGATGCTAAAGCTGAAACTCCAGTATTTTGGCCACCTCATGCGAAGAGTTGACTCATTGGAGAAGACTCTGATGCTGGGAGGGATTGAGGGCAGGAGGAGAAGGGGACGACAGAGGATGAGATGGCTGGATGGCATCACTGACTCGATGGATGCGAGTCTGAGTGACCTCCGGGAGCTTGTGATGGACAGGGAGGCCTGGCGTGCTGCGGTTCATGGGGTCGCAAAGAGTCGGACACGACTGAGCGACTGATCTGATGTGACATGGTGTCATGGAATTATTCCTACAAATATTTTAAAAATTTAAGTATGAGACTAAAGACAATAGGAAAATTATATACTATAAATTTGACCAATATAAGTAACAGCATGTTTTAAAATATAGGCTCATGAACGTGGACAGAATGCCTGAGTCAGCTACAAATACAATGAGGAAAAGAAGGTAAAAAAAAAAAAAAGTATTTAATGGTATTATAGTCTGGATAAATGGTCACCAGGATAAACAATGTTTTTCTTGGGGGGAAAAAAAGAGAGAGAGATACATCTCAGATTTAAAACATTAGCAACAACTCCTTTCAGAAAGATAAAGTGGGCGAAGGATTTTGAAAGTTCATGTCATCTATTCTGCGATCAACTACATCTCTGGAATTCAAAGTTACCTTCATCTTGATTCTAAAAAATAAGATTACAAACTATCCTTATTTATAATCACTAAATAAGGCATATCCAAAATAGTGTTATTAAAATACGGTATCTGAGACTAAGCAACAAAAAATCCAAGTAATATTTTTATAAAAGCAAGGCCAATTCTAAGCATAAAAATAAGTCCTCAATTTTCAATGATTTGTAAAGATCATGTGAGATTCTGGTAGTAGCACAACCTTGAACAAATTATATGTGCTAAGAATTGTTTTGATAGGAAACAGAAGAAATATTGTGTGACATAAGACAATATTTCATATTTGCCCACAGTATGTAACTCAGCAAAATATAAAATGGACAAATGGTCTTTTTGAATGAACTATATCCATATTTCCTATGATCCAAGGAGAGGTGGTTACACTATATATCAGCTAAGGGGAATTAAGGCATGGGAAATTATATTAATAAGAATTCTTAAGTGATTCCAGATCTAAAAGTGAAAAGACAGCACTTCGAACTTTCAGCTGGAACTTCTTAATGTACATCAAAAGGACTTAAAGATACTCTATCAGGTATGAAATCCTCTAGTTACTGAAATATAGCTACAAGGGTCCAGGAGAGAGATTTGGAAATAAGTCCAAACTGGATTTCCCAGATGACTGAACAAAGAGCACTCAGATGTACTATCTTCTAGGAATCTCAGTAACTTATCAGTCTGAAAAATCCAATACAATTTCACTATCAAAAGCATTAAAGGTTCATGGCATTGAAACTGATGGGGTGATTTAAAATGACAAACATGGGCAAAGAAAAACTCCTTTAAAGAAAATATTCTAGACACAATAAAATTAATTTTAATGAGGAAAACAGTGTATGTCCATTTCTTTTAAATAAATTCATCCTGGACTTAAAATAATTTATTACTTATAACTGTTATTTGCAATCCTATGCAACTACCCAAGTAATGACAAAAAGCACAACCAACCGTGACAAGTCATTAGTGAAGAAATGACATATAAAAGACTCCAAATAATTACAATTACTGTTAATCAGCAAACCTCCAACTCTGCAATCCTGCAAAACTGACTCAACAAAATATATACATGTTATTAAATATTCTTGGTTATTTTAAATAGGTATGTTTCAAGGAATACAGTCTTCAGGCTTCCGTAAAATAAATCAATCTTCTGAGGAAGGATTCAAAAGGGAATTTTTCTTTTGTTGGTTTTAAGAAAGAAAAAAAAAAAGTAGTGACATCTAAAATTGACAGAGATAAACACTGAAAATTTTCAATAATTTTTAAACTCCAACTATTTGTTAGATATTTTCACTTTTACTAAATTAAAAAATTACACTTTGATATTTTATAATCTGTAATAGATGATAAAATGTATCTATTATACCAGGTACAGCTAGAAATCTACTTATAGTTTATATAAACATTACCATTATAAAAATTAAAACCAACCAAGTTCAAGTATCTGATCTGACTTAGGAAATCCTATCATTGATTTCAAATGTAAAAAAGTTATGCTGTAACTGTGAGAATTATCTACAACTAACTTTGTACCAAAGAATTATTCTTTGCCTAAACTAATGACAGTACTGCTAATTAAAACACTAATTTCTCCTTCACACATTAAAAGGCAAACATATAATTTATTTCTTCCTATTTAAAAGTTGCTCTTGAGAAACCTAAAATCATTAGCAATTTTTCCCATTGTTCTATTTTAAGCAAACGTAATCTCACAACAAAGATTAATAATGATCTTAAGTAGAATTTACAGTAATTCTGATGCTTCTATAATCTTTTCAACGTAAGATGAGCTATCAAGTACCAAAAAGATCTAAAAAGCAGTTCTCAAAAAAAAAGAAAAAGGCAGTTCTACCACAGCTTGTGTGTTAAGAACCAGTTTCACTCTATCTTTCCTTCAGTATGGACTTTGCACATCTGTGCTCTTTTCTAACCTTGAGCATTTCTTCGTGTATCCCATAATGCCCGTAGGAGCTGAAATAAACACCATCCTCATCCTCCGGGAGGTCTGCAATGGCAGTGGTAGATGACGGGCAGGCTCTGACATCTGCGTTCATCACAAAATCCTGAGCAAATTGTCTGTAATCAATTTGAAATACACCCTTGAGACAAGTTTATTGGACCATGAAAAAAGGAAAGGCTAGAGACTGAGGCAGAGGTAGGAGGGGAGTGTGGAGTGTGATGAGCCTCTAAATCTCCCTCTATCTAAAGCAACGAAAAGCTCCCCCTGCTGGATTTTAAGCAATGGGCATATTCAAACCCAGTTGGAAGCATTCCTTCTGCAAACCACAAAAGCATAGCCAACTGCAAATTATGGCTGTTGATACCTTTCGACCAACAAAATAAGCATACTATGACTCTATTCACTTTTCTACTGTTCCAAAATCTTATTATATCGTGGAAGGGTTATATGGGCAGATCCAAACTGGAAATTATTTACACACACCAACACCATCCACTCAGGCTCTAACTCAGTTCCCTCTCTGATTACAACACATCAGGAACCTATAACATATACATGGGAAAGAAGTGTAAAGAGGCAGATACAAGAGTTGTTGGTTACTAGGTTACTCAGCATAAAATATCAGAAAAGGGGAAGGGAAACTACAATTCACTTGACTACTTTTCCTGCTGGACATTCTGGCAAATGGGTACTCAGGCAGTAGCAATCAATTTACAAATCTAACAGGTTAAGCTGGAGGTATATATACTTGATAGAAAGGCAGAATCTCAGACTCTACCTATTCAAGGCCTCCTGAATCAGAATCTGTAGTTTATTGTGTTACCCAGGTGATGTATATACACGTAAAATTCTGACAAGTACTAAGCCAGCAGAATGCTAATTTACGCACTGTAGAAAACCATCTTATGAAGCTAGTTTTCTGATTACATACTTCACCATAATTATCATTTGATTCTTTAAAAATAAATATTTCAACTGTGTATTTTCCCCAAGTCTAAAAAGTATTAATCCCTATACTTTAAAAAGCCCAGGAGAAGAAAAGTTAAGTGGAGAAAGCTATTAGAAAGAAGGTAATATTAAGGAACAAAAGCACTCAAGAGGAAAACACTCCTGAGGACAATTACCATTAATATAAAAGTAATTATATAGAAGTATATGAGAATAGAATTTTATGTTAATTAGTTGTAGCCACAATGTACAAAAATACTGCATATCCTCAATATTACTAAAATTAAATATCTACACTGTGCTTTCTAGTACATGAAATATTTTACTGTATTCCACCTTGAACTATATTATTTGGGAGATCTAAACCATTAATTTTCTGTAAGATTGATAAATTACTTCATTTTTTGTAGGTCCTCATGTGCTCCAGCCAATGCAGCTTCAGCAGATAGTGCCCTGGTTTCCATGTGTTTCAATTTTTCAACAAGAGATGCATTTTCACTGAGCCCATTAGGATATGAGAATGGGACTGAGACCGGTTCATAAAGATCTTCTACATCTAAAAAAATAAATGGACATTAGTTTCAGGCCATCCTATAACAACGAAGCACATATACATGTGTTACAAATAAATATATACTAAGTGCCTATTATGCAGCCAACTGAGAAAAATCAATACAAGTACATTTAATTAAATACTTAATATCCAAATTGTTTTGAGTTTATAAAGAACATGCTATTAGTCTTTTTCATTAGTTGGCTAAACTGAACACACAAACAAACAGTAATTGCACTGAATCAAACCCAGGACAAAGCAAAAAAGTAGAAGGAAAAAAAAATGCTAATATTTACTGATTGGGTATGTTTCAAATTCATGTCACACACCTTGTTTCATCTTCAAAACAAACCTAAAATATAAACATTTATCCCTGTTTTAAGACATGGGAAAACTAAATTTCAGAGAAATTGACTAGCCCAAAGTCATACAGGTGTTTAATGAGGGAACTATGATTCAAACCCATTCCTGCCTTTCTAGCCCATGTTTTGCCATCACAGAGGGCCACCTCTAGTCTCTGGGTCTTTATCTGTAGAAAAACAGGTATTACATTTAGATTCCTTAAGAACAGCATGGAGGTAAGGAATTTTGTACATTCACTAAGTTTTGTACATTCATCTTGCGTAAGGTGGTATGCAATCTATACACTGCCTTAGTGCTAATATTGTTAAATATCCTAATTCCTAATATTATTAAAAATTGATTTAAATTTAATTTCACTATATGTAAATTAGTAACTTCTGCTATAGAAGTTAATGTATGTAAATCATTAATTCTGAAAACAGAATATACGGAGCTAGTGAGTTGTATAAAACTTCAATGTCCACTGACTAGTCTAATTAACTTTCACATCAATCTAAAGCAATAAAAACAATGCAGGTATTATACTGTCTCCTCAGAGCAGCACTGAGGGAAACAGGACTTTTTTTTCTCCCATTCGGTCTTTACTTGCAACAATTCTTTAGAGCTGGGACAAAATACTAAGTTTAACAAATTCACAATATTATATAACTTAAAGACTAACGCCTAAATTGAACTTGTTATAAAAGCAGTGCAGGATAGTCAGTCTGGCAGAATACTGACTCTTTGCTTTAAAAACTATAGATTCATCCACTATGTAATTCACCCAAAATTAACAACAGCAACAAAATACTGCCAAACTGTTACAAGATAGTGTACCATTTCTCTACTTCCTACTACAACTCTCACTGTGTATCTTCTCTTCAAAATTCTTTGAACTGTTTGCAAACCACCTTGTTAAAGAACTGAACAAAGAAACTGACCTGTTTCAGCTAGTTTCTCTGTTTTGCTTTCTGCTGCAATAAGTTAGTCAGAATAAAAACTTTAAGTATTAATAATACAGTTGTCCCTTGCTATCTGCAGGGGCTGTTTCAGGACCTCCCTCAGGTACCAAAACCCACAGATGCTCAAGTCCCTGTATAAAATGGCAATTTACACTTAGCACTTTAAATCATCTCTAGATTCCTTATAGTAACTAATAAAATATAAATGCTATACAAATAGTTGTAAATACAATGTAAGTAGTTGCCACTGGGCAGCAAATTCAAGTTTGGTTTTTTTTTTAATTTTCTGGAATTTTTTTTCCTGAATATTTTTGATCCAAGGTTGGTTGAATCCAAAGATGTACAACTCCTGGATACAACAGGCCAGGTGCACACAGATAATTATAAGTTAAAGGTTAAGTGTATAGCTTTGAAAATGAGAAAGGATTCAGTAAACATTAACATTCATACCTATAGCATATCAAAACAGTTTAATTCAAAGTCCTAAACCACACACAGGGAGAACTGCCACATCTATATTCTATCTGAGGAAGTTCAAATCACCTGGACACTCTATCTTGGCAGCTGGAAACTACCGCAAAAGATAGTCAGTTTATCCCAAAGACCTAACAATTATGAGAATAAACCTCACAAGAGAGCTGCAAAATACATGAAGCCAAAGCCGACAGAATTAATGATAAAAGCAGAAAATCCTCTAATCACGGTCAGGGATTCAAATATACCTCAATCAACAACTGATAGGGGCAGAGTTTTAAAACTCCAAAAAGACATAAAAGATCTGAAGAAAAATACTAGCACTGTGACCCATTTATACAATAATGTGCCCAATAACTATCTTGACACTTGTGAAGAACACTCATCAGTAATTTTGTAGAATGTCCCTCAGCCTGGGACTGTCTGATGAGCTTTTCACTACTGGAATGAGGTTATACACTTTGGGCAAGGACAACAGAGAAACAATGCTGTCTCCTCAGAGCATTACACAAAGGGGTTCATGATGTCAATATGGTTATTACTGGTGATGTTAACCTTGATCACTCCGTTGTGGTGGGGTCTGCTTGGTTTTGCCGCAAAAGTTAACATCTCCTTTGTAGCAGATTTCTTAGGGGAGATACTTTGAGCTATGCAAATCCAGGGACGGGGGAGCCTGGTGGGCTGCCATCTGTGGGATCGCACAGAGTCGGACACGACTGAAGCGACTTAGCAGCAGTAGCAGCATGCAAATCCTATCTCACCCATCTAAGTTTTCAACCACTAATCTTAGCATCCATGGGTGGCTCTTCTCTGCAAGTTACTACTGCCTACTTGCCTAATGCTGATTTTCTGTCTCTCTTCTCTAACATTTATTAATAGAAATTCTATGCCAAAGAAAGGCAATGCAAAAGAATGCTCAAACTACCGCACAACTGCACTCATCTCACACGCTAGTAAAGTAATGCTCAAAATTCTCCAAGCCAAGCTTCAGCAATACCTGAACCATGAACTGCCTGATGTTCAAGCTGGTTTTAGAAAAGGCAGAGGAACCAGAGATCAAATTGCCAACATCCGCTGGATCATGGAAAAAGCAAGAGAGTTCCAGAAAAACACCTATTTCTGGTATATTGACTATGCCAAAGCCTCTGACTGTGTGGATCACAATAAACTGTGGAAAATTCTGAAAGAGATGGGAATACCAGACCACCTGACCTGCCTCTTGAAAAACCTATATGCAGGTCAGGAAGCAACACTTAGAACAGGCCATGGAACAACAGACTGGTTCCAAATAGGAAAAGGAGTATGTCAAGGCTGTCTATTGTCACCATGTTTATTTAACTTATATGCAGAGTACATCATGAGAAACGCTGGGCTGGATGAAGCACAAGCTGGAATCAAGATTGCTGGGAGAAATATCAATAACCTCAGATATGCAAATGACATCACTCTTATGGCAGAAAGTGAAGAGGAACTAAAGAGCCTCTGGATGAAAGTGAAGAGAGTGAAAAAGTTGGCTTAAAGTTCAACATTCAGAAAACTAAGATCATGGCATCTGGTCCCATCACTTCATGGGAAATAGATGGGGAAACAGTAAGTGGCTATTTTTCTAGGCCCCAAGATCACTGCAGATGGTGACTGCAGCCATGAAATTAAAAGACACTTACTCCTTGGAAGCAAAGTTATGACCAACCTAGACAGCATATTCAAAAGCAGAGACATTACTTTGCCAACAAAGGTCCGTCTAGTCAAGGCTATGGTTTTTCCAGTGGTCATGTATGGATGTGAGAGTTGGACTATAAAGAAGGCTGAATGCCGAAGAATTGATGCTTTTGGACTGTGGTGTTGGAGAAGACTCTTGAGAGTCCCTTGGACTGCAAGGAGATCCTACCAGTCCACCCTAAAGGAGATTAGTCCTGGGTGTTCATTGGAGGGACTGATTTGAAGCTGAAACTCCAGTACTTTGGCCACCTGATGAGAAGAGCTGACTCATTTGAAAAGACCCTGATGCTGGGAAAGACTGAGGGCAAGAGGATAAGGGGACGACAGAGGATGAGATGGTTGGATGGCATCACCAACTTGACACACATGGGTTTGGGTGGACTCCGCGAGTTGGTGATGGACAGGGAGGCCTGGCGTGCTGTGATTCATGGGGTCACAAAGAGTTGGACGCAACTGAGCAACGGACACAGTGCTAAAGTGGAGCTACTTCTTCCCATTTATTTGATTATTCATGTCAGTATGAATTCATGGACATGCAGCTCACTTCTTGAAATTATGTATATGTCCTCTAGAATTTGCTTGGGCAAATCTTTATCCATGGGCATTGGAAACCCCTTGGTTTCTGCATTGAACCCATTCCAGTTTTGTCAATGGCACCCCACTCCAGTACTCCTGCCTGGAAAATCCCACAGACAGAGGAGCCTGGTAGGGTGCAGTCCATGGGGTCATTAAGAGTTGGAGACGACCAAGCAACTTCACTTTCACTTTTCACTTTCATGCACTGGAGAAGGAAATGGCAACCCCCTCCAGTACTCTTGCCTGGAAAATCCCAAGGACGCAGGAACCTGGTAGGCTGCAGTCCATGGGGTCGCTAAGGGTTGGTCACGACTGAAGTGACTTCACTTTCACTTCTCTATACATGGACATCACCAGATGGTCAACACCGAAATCAGATCGATTATATTCTTTGCAGCCAAAGATGGAGAAGCTCTATACAATCAGCAAAAACAAGACCAGGAGCTGACTGTGGCTCAGACTATGAACTCCTTATTGCCAAATTCAGACTGAAATTGAAGAAAGTAGGGAAAACTACTAGACCATTCAGGTATGACCTAAATCAAATCCCTTATGATTATACAGTGGAAGTGAGAAATAGATTTGAGGGCTTAGATCTGATAGATAGAGTGCCTGATGAACTATGGAATGAGGTTCGTGACATTGTACAGGAGACAGGGATCAAGACCATCCCCATGGAAAAGAAATGCATAAAAGCAAAATGGCTGTCTGGGGAAGCCTTGCAAGTAGCTGCAAAAAGAAGAGAAGCGAAAAGAAAAGGAGAAAAGGAAATATATAAACATCTGAATGCAGAGTTCCAAAGAATAGCAAGAAGAGATAAAAAAGCCTTCTTCAGCGATCAATGCAAAGAAATAGAGGAAAACAACAGAATTGGAAAGACTAAGGATCTATTCAAGAAAATCAGAGATACCAAAGGAATATTTCATGCAAAAATGGGCTCAATAAAGGACAGAAATGGTATGGACCTAACGGAAGCAGAAGATATTAAGAAGAGGTGGAAAGAATACACAGAAGAACTGTACAAAAAAGAGCTTCAAGACCCAGATAATCATGACGGTGTGATCACTGACCTAGAGCCAGACATCTTGGAATGTGAAGTCAAGTGGGCCTTAGAAAGCATCACTATGAACAAAGCTAGTGGAGGTGATGGAATTCCAGTGGAGCTATTCCAAGTCCTGAAAGATGATGCTGTGAAAGTGCTGCACTCAATATGCCAGCAAATTTGGAAAACTCAGCAGTGGCCACAAGATTGGAAAAGGTCAGTTTTCATCCCAATCCCAAAGAAAGGCAATGCCAAAGAGTGCTCAAACTACCGCACAATTGCACTCATCTCACACGCTAGTAAAGTAATGCTCAAAATTCTCCAAGCCAGGCTTCAGCAATATGTGAACCGTGAACTTCCTGATGTTCAAGCTGGATTTAGAAAAGGCAGAGGAACCAAAGATCAAATTGCCAACATCCGCTGGATCATGGAAAAAGCAAGAGAGTTCCAGAAAAACATCTATTTCTGCTTTATTGACTATGCCAAAGCCTTTGACTGTGTGGATCACAATAAACTGTGGAAAATTCTGAGAGAGATGGGAATACCAGACCACCTGATCTGCCTCTTGAGAAATCTGTATGCAGGTCAGGAAGCAACAGTTAGAACTGGTCATGGAACAACAGACTGGTTCCAAATAGGAAAAGGAGTACGTCAAGGCTGTATATTGTCACCATGTTTATTTAACTTATATGCAGAGTACATCATGAGAAATGCTGGACTGGAAGAAACACATGCTGGAATCGAGATTGCCGGGAGAAATATCAATAACCTCAGATATGCAGATGATACCACCCTTATGGCAGAAAGTGAAGAGGAACTCAAAAGCCTCTTGATGAAAGTGAAAGTGGAGAGTGAAAAGGTTGGCTTAAAGCTCAACATTCAGAAAACGAAGATCATGGCATCTGGTCCCATCACTACATGGGAAATAGATGGAGAAACAGTGGAAACAGTGTCAGACTTTATTTTTCTGGGCTCCAAAATCACTGCAGATGGTGACTGCAGCCATGAAATTAAAAGACGCTTACTCCTTGGAAGGAAAGTTATGACCAACCTAGATAGCATATTCAAAAGCAGAGACATCACTTTGCCAACAAAGGTTCGCCTAGTCAAGGCTATGGTCTTTCCTGTGGTCATGTATGGATGTGAGAGCTGGACTGTGAAGAAGGCTGAGCGCCGAAGAATTGATGCTTCTGAACTGTGGTGTTGGAGAAGACTCTTGAGAGTCCCTTGGACTGCAAGGAGATCCAACCCGTCCATTCTGAAGGAGATCAGCCCTGGGATTTCTTTGGAAGGAATGATGCTAAAGCTGAAACTCCAGTATTTTGGCCACCTCATGTGAAGAGTTGACTCATTGGAGAAGACTCTGATGCTGGGAGGGATTGGGGGCAAGAGGAGAAGGGGACGACAGAGGATGAGATGGCTGGATGGCATCACTGACTCAATGGATGTGAGTCTGAGTGACCTCCGAGAGCTGGTGATGGATAGGGAGGCCTGGCATGCTGCAGTTCATGGGGTTGCAAAGAGTTGGACGCGACTGAGTGACTGATCTGATCTGAAGGGTTAAAACCAAACACTGTCACTTTCGGTGTTAATCAAATTCTTCCATTAGTTTTGGCCATTAGGAGCTCCTTCAGGTTGCTTTCCTGCGTTCTTTAAGTCTCTTTTTACTTTTTCTTAAGTACTTCCTTACTTTCTGGAACAAGATGTCCCAGGTTTATCTTGTACTTTCCCTGCCTTATCACAGAATCAATCACCTCTTTCAGGACCCTTGGCACCTTATATTAATAAAGGATTGTAAATCAAGGTCTGGACACAAGGGATGCTCATTGCTACTAACATTTTTCTAGGCCCTTTCAGCAGAGCTAGACAATATATAAATATGCATTATACTAACCCACACACATCTATACTTCTGTATCTGTCTATATGCACACACATCTGTATTTCTGTATCTATCTATATAAGAAATACTGTGAATTTGTACTTCTGATTCTAATCTATTATCACAAGATTTATCTCATCCTTCAATTCATTCTCCTTCTCCAACAATGAGAAACCTGGTTCTTATCCATACTAACTTACTTTTTCCATTCTGGCATATGTGAAAATAGTGTCAGAATTGTTAATCCATACTCTCCAAGAAGGGCATCCCATGTGGCCAGTGGTAATGAATCTGCCCGCCAATGCAGGAGACATGGGTTCAATCCCTAGGTTGGGAAGATCCCCTGGAGAAGGAAATGGCAACCCACTCCAGTATTCTTTCCTGGAAAATCCCATGGACAGAGGAGCCTGGCAGACTACAGACCATGGAGTCACAAAGAGTTGGACATGACAGAGCAACTGAGTACACACACATATACACTCTGCAAGAAACTCCTTTTCTTACTGGATTATAGCGCTGATGCACACACAGTTTCTTCCTGGATTACAGCACTGATGCACACACAGTTTCTTCCTGGATTACAGCACTGATGCGCGCGTGTGCACATACACACAGCACCCCCACAAGAAACCCCTTTTTTTACTGAATTATAGCACTGATGCAGTTGTTTTTATCTGTAGCCTCAGCACAACATCCAGTCAAGGTCTCACGTAGTTTTTTTCCTCCCCTCTCTCTGTAGTAGGGTTACATTATTCCTTTGTATTACAGTTCAGTTCATCTGTTAGTGCTTGCATTCCACCTCACACCAACACCACCCTCATACCCATTGAGATTCATCATTGCTGATTTCTATATGAAGGCTATAAAAAACATGACTATATTCAGTGAAGGTGTCACTCCCTCATCTCTGTTACCTCAGTCTCTGCTCTTCTCTCCATCCTTGTCCCACAAATCCAAGTAAGTAACCAATCTCAATTTCTAGTTTATCTTTCCTGTATTTCATTCACAAAAATGAACAGACCCATAAGCATTTTCTCAAATCTCTCCTACACAAAGAGTATCAAACTAGATATTCTTTTGAGCTTTGCCTTTTTCATTTGACACTACGTCTTGGGACTCCCCTAGCAGTCTAATGATTAAGACTGTGCTTCCAATGCAGGGGGTGCAGGTTTGATCCCTGTTCAGGGAACTTAGATCCCACATGCTACAGAAAGCAACCAAAAAATTACAAAAAGAAATGAAAACAACAAAAGAGACAGAATGTCCTGGACAGCATTCTGCACCAGCTCAGTTCATTCTTTGTCATACAGGATTACTGCTGTGTGGTATGGACGTGCCACAGTTTATTCAACCACTCTCCCATATATGGACAGTTAGGTTGTTTGCAACACTGTGAAATTACAATGCTGCAATGAATAACCATGTTTTCTATGTATTTTCAGAGTGCTGGAGGTGTATCTTCAAGACCAATTCTTATGAGAGAAACTGCTCAGTTTAAAAGTTCATGTCCAGGTTTGTTAGGTACTGCCAAACACTTTTCACTTTCATGCATTAGAGAAGGAAATGGCAACCCACTCCAGTATTCTTGCCTGGAGAATCCCGGGGACAGAGGAGCCTGGTGGGCTGCTGTCTATGGGGTCGCACAGAGTTGGACACGACTGAAGCAACTTAGCAGCAGTGTATGACACTGCCTATCTCTCCACAGCCTTGTCAACAGACTGTGGCATCATACTGTAAAAATCTTTACCAGACTAAGAAGTGAGAAATGGTAACTTGTTGTTGGGTTATTTTTATACCTTTTTTTGGTCTACAGTCCAACCACGTATCTTTCCCTATTGTTCAATCAATTGTTTGATCCTCTGTCCCTTAATTTTTAAGAGGCCTTTTATATGAAAAGGATATTAATTCCTTGTGGCATATGTTTCAAATACTATACCATATTTTTTAAAAAAATTGACTAAACTCCATTTTATTCACTCAGATTTCACTAGTTTTTCCCTAATGTCCCCTTTCTGTTCCAAAATTTCACCCAGGATACTACACATGTTTAGCTTAAACCCTTCTTGGCTATGACGGTTTTTCAGGCTTTCCTTGTTTTTAACAACATGGACAGTTTTCAGGAGCACTGGCCAGACATTCTGTGCAATGTCCCTCACTTTGTGTCTGTCTGATGTCTTTTCATGGTTATACTCAGGTTACTGGTCTGGAGGGAAGATCACTGAAGTAAAGTGTTATTTTCATCACATCGTACAAAGGGCTCATCCTATCAACATGACTTATTATTGATGATGCTAACCTGATCACCTGGCTATGGTAGTGTTTGCCAGGTTTCTCCATCGTATAGTTACTTCTCCCCTCTTACACTATACATTCATCGCCTGTTTTCTTAGTCATCTTTTTAAATTTAGTCATCTTTATATCCTCAAACAGAGAAGGCAATGGCACCCCACTCCAATACTCTTGCCTGGAAAATCCCATGTCTGGAGGAGCCTGGTAGGCTGCAGTCCATGGGGTCGCTGGAGTCGGACACGAATGAGTAACTTCACTTTTACTTTTCACTTCCATGCATTGGAGAAGGAAATGGCAACCCACTCCAGTGTTCTTGCCTGGAGAATCCCAGGGATGGGGGAGCCTGGTGGGCTGCCGTCTCTGGGGTTGCACAGAGTTGGACACGACTGCAGTGACTTAGCAGCATATCCTCAAAAGCCAAAATACAAAGCAGATGCTCAATAAATATTTACTGAAGGGCAGTGGAGGTGAAAAGGTCGGTCACCAAGCTAGGAGTCAGGGGAATGAAGACCTTCTCTTCCATCTCTCTCCACCAACAGCCAGGAGCACAGATCCTTTGTGAGGCTTTTTTGTTTTGGCTGCAGGATCTTAGTTTCCCAACCAGAGACTGAACCTGTGCCCCTTGCAGTGGAAGCATGGAGTCCTAAAGAGGGCCCACCAGGGAAGCCCACAGATCCTTTGAGAGATGCAAACAGTACACTAGTGAGCATACCCAGTTCAAGGTCCACTTCCTTCCCTAGGCCCTTTAACTCTTCCAAATCTCAGTCATGACTTCTTCATCTAACTCTTTAGAATCTATTTACTGCTGCTGCTAAGTCACTTCAGTCGTGTTCGACTGTGCAACCCCTTAAACGGCAGCCCACCAGGCTCCCCCGTCCATGGGATTCTCCCGGCAAGAACAGTGGAGTGGGTTGCATTTCCTTCTCCAATGCGTGAAAGTGAAAGTGAAGTCGCTCAGTCATGTCCGACTCTTAGCGACCCCATGGACTGCAGCCTACCAGGCTCCTCCATCCATAGGATTTTCCAGGCAAGAGTACTGGAGTGGGGTGCCATTGCCTTCTCCATCTATTTACAAATAATAACAAATTTTCTGTCATTAAGCACTTACCCTGACAGGTACTATGCTAATATGCATTATCTTTGCAACAATTTTTTAAGACAGGTGTCATTATCTCCTTTTTACAAATTAAAATTAAGGTTGAAAGAAGTTTATATACCTTTGGAAAGTAAAGAGTTCAATACTGGTCTGCATCTATCATAATCAGTACACAGCACTCATATCTATTGACCTGAGTAACTGCTTTCTCTTCTGAACTGTCCTATTCTTCCTACTTCTCATGAAACTTACTACATTCCACCATATATTATTAATAAAATACAGGACAGTCACTCAAAAACAAAACATACCTACTATTAGATTATGGGCCTCTCTATAGGAAGGACTCATTTGTTAGGTTTGAAAAGAATTTAACATACTACTTTTAACCTGTGAGTGTTCAATTTGAGCTTAGGGTGTCATAAAGACTACCTAGTGGGCACTTTGTCATGTATCAAAGAGATCACTCTGGTCACTTCTGAGGAGAAAATAAAATTTAAGAGAGGTTATAAAAACAAGAAAGAATCAACCTAAGCCTCACCAAATTTTAGAATTAGAATTAAAGTTGGAAATCTGGCCCCAGTTCTCATTTTACAGATGAAGACTTAAAAATAGAAAGCCTAAGTGCTTTGTCCAGGGTCACTCAGTCCCTGAATCACACTTTAAGGCTCTTACTACAGCATCACACTGCCATACAACTTCTGTTAATGGTACTTCTTAAGGAAATGAGTGGTTTCCCACAGTTCTCACTTATCAGAGAACTGCTCAAATATATATTGTCCAACTACTATCTGTGACAGTATGTGTTTATTTAGAACAGTCTTGCTGATCTAAAGACAGCAACCCTCTATGTCACCCAACTGGCACAGAAACATAAAAGAAAGTAATACATTAAAAAATAACAATAATAAATCATGAACTCCAATAAATTAGATCTATAAAGGACGAATAAGAAGCCACATGAATTTTCACAAGATTCCAGTTCAGTAAGGAATGAACCAAAGCACAAAGCAAACATCTCAGAAAGAAAGCTACAGTCAAGAAATGAGTGAACCTGCCACAAGGCAGGCTTAAGAGTTAGTGTACATGGGTAAGGCCATGAGAATCTGCATGGAGTCTGCTCTGCACCAAAACAACAGCTCTGTAAATTAGATATCTTAAGAAAAGTCAATTATCTGATGATGAGGTAAAAACAGCAGATATTGCTAAATTTACTTAAATCTATTAAATATTATATCTGATTTAAATTTTTTAATTTAGACTTAAAAGTCAATTTGAGTTACATTAAAAATTAAGTCTGCCAACTAAAAATTACTCTGAACTTTCCTATGTTTCCAAACATCTTGTACACAATGTTTATCCCAAGCTCATAGCCCTCCCTGGTAATTGTTAGCGTGACTCACTTTTCAAGTGACTTTAACTTATCTACTGAAACGAACTACCCAAAAGGTCTTTCGAGAATCAAGGAGGTAACAAATCTCCTGTAAAACCTAACCACTATTCTGCCGTAACAAATGACCCTACTTTAAAGTAGATGCCGTATGTTCAGCTTACCAAATTGAAGTAAAAGGTCATCTTCTAATACTGGCTTTAAATATTCTTCTTTCTCCCAAGGCACTGGGTTGTATATGGAATTCATATATTCAACTGTAGGATTCTGGAAGTAAAATCAATTGCATATTTTTTCACTGCACATAATCACACAATCCCCTTACCAAAAGAAAATTAAACAAAAAAGGAAAGCATGTCTACATTAACACACAATTGCTATTTAAAATGAATCTGTGTTAACCTGCCATTTCATTAACTTGACTGATTGCTTAATTGTTTCAGTGCAGTTTTATACTGTTTGGATTTGGGGGAAATGGCAATATAAATATCAACTGACCAGAACAAAAAAAGAACAACCAAAGCACTTAAAAATTACACTAGAAATCAGAAATTTCTGCTTTTACAGAAAGACTGTATTCTTTATCTGACACTGAATTACTTTGCCACATAATACTGATTCATCTCTCACACGCAATTAAAAACCATACTCAAGAAGTATGGCAAGTACGTACGGTAGCATACTTAAGTATGGCACTTGTGTATGTATGTAAGCACCACACATTTACCTGGTGCTATGTGTTGTGCTAGTTCCTAATGTCCAGGATTCCAACATGATGAGTGTCAAATTTAAAACACTTCCTTATATAGCAGCTCTTCATATTCTCTTAAAAATGGGTGCACTGATAATCACTGCAATATTTCTTTAGGTTTTAAATGAAATTGTAAATTAAGCTACCATCTTACCTTAAGTCTAATAAAATTTATCAGTTTAATGTATCCATAAAATTCAAGTCCTAAAAGGGAAAAAAAAAACCACTTATTTCCACATGAGTTTTATTTCACTGATTTGCTCCAGAGATGCTTCTCTGGTGAGACAACAGCCATAGATGACAAATTTCTAAATGCCTTCTTCGCATTTCTAGAAAATGGGAATTTTTAGAATTCTACTCTTCTCAGAAAAATACCAATAAGGAAAAGTAGGCCCTAGATTTTACCAAGTATTTGGCAGTTGACACTAGAGCCAAATTTTCTAATTTCCCAATTTTTATAGTATCGACCAAACTATCATTTTGCCAAGACACAGAGTATACAAAGTGTACTAGCTTTTACATTAAGTTAAATGATACAAATGAAAAAACAATAAGGCTTGTATCTGGTTCTCATCTTTTCAGAAATGAAGCAGCATTTAAAATAAGGGAGAGCAAATAGCATGTCCAACCAATTATATTATTTGTCATGAGAAAGACTGTTATGAGAACATGTGCTATGCTCAGTCACTTCTCATGTCTGACTCTGTGCAACCCTATGGACTGCAGCCTTCCAGGTTCCTCTGTCTGTGGGGTTCTCCAGGCAATACTGGAGTGGGTGGCCATGCCCTCCCCCAGAGGATCTTCCCAACCCAGGGATTGAACATGCAGCTCCTGTGCCTCCTGCACTGCAGGTGGATTCTTTACCACTGAGCCACCAGGAAAGCCGTGGCAAAAGACTGTTATGAGAACATACTGGTATATGAAAGTGTTTCATATGCATAACATACAAACCCCTATATGATAAGTGAAAACATAAAATTATATTAAGCATGATTCCAATTTAAAAAGGCACGTTAGAAATATTAAAAAAAAACAATGAAACAGTACTTTATGTCTTACAAAAATAGTTGCGGTAGAACTTATGGTTCACAAACATAACTGCATCATATGTGTATCCAAGACCTAAAATCTGCCTATTTGCTATTCTTCAGTAATGTCCTTTCTAGTTATTAGTAAATACAGGGACCAAAAAGTCAATTCTCTACTGAATTAATTTTAGTACCATACTGTAGCTCTTCAATATTTATTTAAAGTAGAAGGCTTTAAGTATGTCTAGATCCAAGTTAGAACAGAATCATCTGAACCTCCGGCTACCACCTTAACTTTATCACTCCCTACTTCCATACTCTCTTATCAAACTCCTTATAAAATTCAATCTTCTATACCCTGAAGTCTGTGTATGCTCTGAGGTGGTAAGTTGTCTTTTTTAATAATGATCTGCCTCTTTTTCCAAAATCCACGTTTACCCTTATTCTCCCTAATTCTAATATTCACCCCTTCTCTTAAACTGATTAAATATGCAATCACATGCCAAGGGTGTTTTTTTTCCTTTTTAGCTATGAAGCCAATTTAAGCTTAAATACAGTGACTCTTATCTAGAAGAATGACTTATTAATCTTTCCTCAAAAGCCACTTGCCAAAAACACCTTATTTTCATAAACTTGTTACTATATGTTTCACTATATTAGACTTGTATAGAAAAAGAAGAGATGTGGAAAAACATGAAAGTTTGATTTTGAATTTTATTACTAAAATTTTCTTTATTCTAAAAAATACTTACCATGCTTATGAACCATGTTATCAATACTAAATTGATGCTCCAACTTACAGTGTGAAAATGTTTCTTCAGCAGATGTAAATAACCTGAAAAATCAAGCAATAGCTTCATGGAATAGTCCCCTAACAACTCTCAGTATTGATTTCATACTTTATCAGACATAAACTTTTCCCCCCACTCGACAAATTTCCAATTTACTTCCAATAATAATAAAAACCACCAGTAAAGAGGATCCCAGCCCTTCTGAAGGGAATTAGTATTTCTGAGTTCCATTTTACATCTAAAACAAACTATCCTTTAAAGGTCAAGATTAATTTGCCAAACAATAGCAATGAATTTATCACAAAGCTTTTGAGAGAGAGAAATCCCTTTGATAATCTCCTCTCTCAAGACACGAACATTCCCCATGTAAGACTCTTTTTTCCTCTAAGTATCAACTCTTGTTTTCAGAGGCTCTGAACTGGCACAGTTCAAACATCTTTTAGAAATAAAGCATAAAATGTAATTTTATAACTGGCACATTTCCAAAGTGCAATATTTCAAAAAGTGGTCTTATCGTGCTCCACAAGGATTTGCATTACAGACACTGGGAGGCCCAAGCTTCTTTATTATGTTATCTGCAAAACTGAAGGATGCACACTAAGTTAGGAATTTACAACAGAGACACATCTTTATGCTTAGCACATAGGCAGCAGTTTTAAATAAACATTTACCAAGACAGGTTATTTTTGTACTATTTACGAAGCCTACCACAAAGAAGTACCTCCCTGACACTCAATAAATATTATTTTGTGACTAGAGTATATGCACACATCCCTTATTTACCCAAATGAGGCTACATGTGGAAACTGATGAAATCAAGAGAAGCTAATACACCATCAATCAGCACCATGCCCAAACTCAGGGGGAACTAGTAAAAGGTTTATTAAAGTAATACTGCTGCTAAGTCGCTTCAGTCGTGTCCGACTCTGTGCGACCCCATAGACGGAAGCCCACCAGGCTCCCCCGTCCCTGGGATTCTCCAGGCAAGAACACTGGAGTGGCCCGCCATTTCCTTCTCCAATGCATGAAAGTGAAAAGTAAAAGTGAAGTCGCTCAGTCGTGTCCGACTCCCAGCGACCCCGTGGACTGCAGCCTACCAGGCTCCTCCGTCCATGGGATTTTCCAGGAGAGAGCACTGGAGTGGGGTGCCATTGCCTTCTCCTAGTCAATGCCAATCAGTCCTCTTTGATCTCCACTTGCCCAGAGAAGCAGCCAAAGTCAAAGTTTGTTGAGATGAAGAGGCAGAATTTTAAATGAAAAGAGCACTGTTTTGGATATAAGACAAACCACAGCTCTGCAACTCTGAACAAGTTACTGGTATTGCAATGTCTTTCTCTCAAAGCGAAAAAGGCATCAATTTCCTTCACCTTCAACAGGTGGGGATCCTATAACAAAGGTGATTCTTTAAATGGTTCAAATGGAACTATTTACACTTGAAAATCTTTCTACTTGTCAAACAAATATAGATAGGGAGAGCTGGAAGGATTCTGAGGGATTAATCTAGTTTAGTGACTCCCTTGTTATTCTTTAGAATCACTTCGGACAGTGTCTTTGTTAAAAAGCAGATTCCTAGACACTAACCCTGATTTAGAAGCGCGGAGGTGCAAAATTTAGCATCTGTTATTTTTTTTTCTTAAGTGTTTTAGGTGACAACCAGACTAGGGAACCAGAGATCCAGTCCAGAACACTTTTTACACAGGGGGAAACTAAGGCCCGTCGAAGACCAATACAGTAAACCTGGCTTCCAGTTCATGGCTCCTCTCTCTGGACAAAACTTCACTCCCAAACACGGGTTCCACATTTCCAGGGCAGCCACTCGGGTTACAGACTCCAGCTGAACCGACCACGAAAACCCACGTGGCTCTGCCACCCTGGGCCTGAGCCTGGCGCTGAGATGGACGAACCTGTCACAGAACAGGCAGGGGGTCTGCTGCTCGGCGTGGGGGAGATCCGCGTCGTCCTCATCCTCCCAGCTGGCCTCATCTCCGCTGTCTGACAGGCCTGGCGGGTCCTCCTCCTCCGCGGCGCCTAGCACACGCAAACGGTCAGACGGCCTCGGACACCAGTGCTAAACGGGCGCACGAGGGGAGGGAAGGGAGAAGGCCTTGGGCCCGGCCGGCGCTGCCCCCCGCACCTCCCCGTCCCTCTCCGCTGGGCCCCTTCGCCCCGACCAGGGCGCAGGGGGAGAAGGGGGCTCTCACTGGCCCCACGGCGACGCGGCCTGCGCGCTGAGGGGTCGGGGTACCCACCGGTAGCGCCTGACGCTAACGAGCACATGGCTGAGGCGGCCCTGGGAGACGAGCGCGCTTCGGGGCAAGGAACGGCGGGAGAAGCGCGCGTAGCCGCCTCAAAGCAACGCCGGTCGGGGAACCCCGGAAGTAACGTGAGCGCCCAGCGGCGCCGTTGCTCGGGGAAACCTCCGGGACGCCAAGAACCGCGAGAGCGCGAGCACGGGCTCGCGAGCGCTTCCGGCCTCAGGGGTGCGGCGTCGTTCGCGTGAGCTGGGGTGGGCGGGGCGAGGGCGGGGCTCCGCCCCCCCCAACGCAGGGTACGCGCAGTACGCGCCGAATGTGCGCGGAAACCTAGGCTGGGCCTTGCAGATTGTACGTAGTTTTTGTGTTCTCTTAAGGCTCCGGCAGACATTAGCGTTGACGCCCTCGCCTACAGCCCAGAGCCAATAGCGGCTCCGCAGCCCGCATCGCTCCCCTAGTCCATTCCTTATTCAAGGGAAGAGCGACTAGTGGAGGACGAGCTGCTTGCAGCGCCCTCTGGTGGCGGAGAACGTCAAGCGCAGGCGAGAGCCTAGGACTCCACCCTGGTTCGAGGCCCGAGGCGCCTCTGGGGTGTGGCTAGGGAAAGGGAACTGCAGAGACTATTGAATTTCCATTCAGTACCAGCGGCCAAAGCCTGAAGAGCTGTTTTAAGCAGTTTTGTCTTAAACTGTATATGCCCCAAGTTCTAGTACCAGATGTTGGCACCGGGCTTGGAACAAATTTATCCAGTTAAACTGACTGCTATGGCCTGCCAGGCTCTTACTTTGTCTAACATCTCAACTCATGCCTCCTCCTTGGGCCCTGCTCTCCAGGGACTTCCCTGGTGGCTCAGATGGTAGAGTCTGCCTACAATGTTCGATCCCTCAGTCGGGAAGATCCTCTGGAGAAGGAAATGGCAACCCACTCCAGTACTCTTGCCTGGACAATCCCGTGGACGGAAGAGCCTGGTAGCCTACAATCCAACACGACTGAGCAACTAAACTTTCACTCCAGCCTTTCATTTGGTGCCACCCATTTTCCCACCTGGGAGGTACTTCTTGTTTTCGCCAGCAAGTCTCCTCAGACCATTTTTCTAGTTTCCGTTGTCATCCGAGCAGCCTCCAGTCAGTCTCTTAGCACCTGCGTGTGTGCTAAGTCTCTTCAGTCGCCTCCGACTCTTTGCGACCCCATGGACTGTAGCCTGCCAGGTTCCTCTGTCCATGGGATTCTTCAGGCAAGAATATTGGAGTGGGTTGCCATTTCTTTCTCCGGGGGATATTCCAGACCCAGGGATCGAACCGTTGTCTCCTACATTGCAGGTGGGTTCTTTATCACTAGCGCCACCTGCTGCTGCTAAGTCACTTCCGTTGTGTCCGACTCTGTGTGACCCCATAAACGACAGCCCACCAGGCTTCCCGTCCCTGGGATTCTCCAGGCAAGAACACTGGAGTGGGTTGCCATTTCCTTCTCCAATGCATAAAAGTGAAATGTGAAAGTGAAGTCGCTCAGTCGTGTCCTACTCTAGCGATCCCATGGACTGCAGCCTACCAGGCTCCTCCGTCCATGGGATTTTCTAGGCAAGAGTACTGGAGTGGGGTGCCACACCTGGGAAGCCCTTTTTCCTTTCTTCTTTCAGTCTTTAGCCACAGTACTGTTTGAGCATGAGGGAAGGGCCATGTCTCTACTTTCATTTCTCTGGCACATAATATGTGGCCTAACTTATAATAGGTTAGGCCTAATAAATATAATAGGTTAGGCCTTATAATAAATTTGCTGAGTGAATAAAAAACATTCCTTAATGAAAATTCCTTGTATTATTGCTACACTCTTCTGAAGTTTACTCCTTTTACTGTAACCCCTAGGGGACAGAATCCACCAAATACCATTTTTGGGGTCCCCTTATATCAGGATGTGCCACTCTGCCATGCTTAGTCGCTCAGTCGTGTCCAGCTCTTTGCAAACCCCAATGGACTATAGTCCGCCAGGCTCCTCTGTCCATGGAATTATCCAGGCAGGAATACTGGAGTGGGTTGCCATTCCCTTCTCTAGGTGATCTTCCAAACCCAGGGATTGAACCCAAGTCTCTGGCATTGCAGACAGAGTCTTCACTGTCTGAGCCAGCAGAGAAGCCCAAGAAAACTGGAATGGCCTATCCCTTCTCCAGGGGATCTTCCTGACCCACGAATCAAACCGGGGTCTACTGCATTGCAGGTGGATTCTTTACCAGCTAAGCTACCAGGGAAGCCCATGTTGTAGGATACTGCCAGACTATCAGCTGGCTTTGCTAGGTTTGACTTACTGTTCACTGTTTACTGCTGTAAACCCACTGCCTACATGTCCAGTGGCACAAAGGAGTGGCACATATTATTGAATGAACTAATGAATTCAAAGTCATTTGTTACCTGGGCTCATTCAGCTTTTTCCTTCATCCTTCCAACACACTCTCCAGCAAGGCTTATCTTTTCCCTGTCTGCATAACATTTGGAGGAAAACGTGGTAAATCCCATTAATAGCCCAGGTAGCTCAGCGGAGCCACAGGTTTGATCCCTGGATTGGGAAGACCCCCTGCAGAAGGAAATGGCAACCCACTCCAGTATTCTTGCCTGGAAAATCCCATGAACAGAGGAGCCTGGTGGGCTACAGTCCATGGAGTTCCATAAGAATCGGACATGAACAACATAAGAGACTGAACAACTCCATGTTAACAGTAATCAAAATAACGCCCAGTCTAGAGGGGTGACAGGGTCAGAAGTTTATCTGTCACCACAATGCTGGGCTTAGCAGGGAGCAGCTTTTTTCTTTACTCCAAAGATAAAACACAGACCCTCTCCCATCACCCCGCTTCACTACTGAGATCAGAATAGAATGTTGAAGACCCGACAGAAGGTTTGTGGGTAAGGAAATAACAAACAGAATAATTTAAAACTGGGCACTGGGTATAGCTGCTTTTAGAGCCCACCAGCCTCAAGATATTCTCATGGGGTCCCCTCACTTCACGCCACACTTCTTGCAGCCCATGCTTTTATCACCCACACAGACTCTTCAACAGTTCAGCCCCAAAAGAACCCCACCCTCCATGTTCTACCTCCTCCTTAAAGCCCACATTCCAAAATCTTATCTCATCCTAAAATATGCCTCTTTCCCAGATGACTGACATTGGGCTTATCCCATCCTAAGATACGCCTCTTTCCTAGATGACTGACATTGGGAATGTCCAATACCCTCTTAAGACAGACAGACACATGCACGCTCGCATGCACACTTCCCTTATGGATCAGATGATAAAGAATCCATCTGCATTGTGGGAGACCTGGGTTCCATCCCTGGGTTGGGAAAATCCCCTGGAGGAGGGCACGGCAACCCACTTGAGTATTCTGGCCTGGAGAATCCCGGTGGACAGAGGAGCCTGGCGGGCTACAGTCCGTGGGGTCGCAAAGAGTCCAACATGACTGAGCAAATAAGCACAACAAACACACACCCGTTAAAGGGGATAGCCTGTATCTTCTGGCGTCCACTGAAGCTTGAAATTCACTACTTGGCTTCTCCCAGCACAGAAGTTAAGATGAATTTCATTGCTATCCTTCACTCCATGATGTGTGCTCCTCTTGACTCTGACCTTTCCTTCTGCATCTTCCCTTCCTTCTCCATAGTTTTTAAAGTAAAGCACTTTGAGACATGTTAACTGGCTATGTGAACATTTTGTGGTTAATCATTAGAGAGATCCTAGACCAACAGAGAAACCCAGATATTTCTATCTTATGCATCCATGGCATGTACTGATCCAGTAACAACTAGGTGGAATTTCCTGGAAATACACGGATACTGGACCCTCTTGCTGAGTGGCTGAAAACAGAAGCTGTGAATTCAGGCTAACTTGGGTTACAATCCTGGTTCTGCTATTTCCTGGCTTTAGCTTTGGGCCTTTGGGCAAGGCACTTAGCCACAGTGAGCCTCAGTTTCCCCATCTGAGATATGGGGATGATGTGAATTATAAGGATTGCTTGGAGGGTTAAAGGACAGACAGCACCTATAAAGGTTGGCATTTAGCAATCACCTGATAAATATTAGCTGCTATTCTATCACCCCAGTGGTCAATGCACTGCATATTTCGACTGAAACCTGGGCATTTTCGAACAATCTAAGGGCACCCACGACTTGTCCGTTCATACTAATTATTTAATTCTCCTATGAATTATATAAGCTTGGTTACATAATAACTTTTATTATATCTCCAAAAGAAGTAGTAAGACACAATGTTCACTTACTCATTGAACACGCAGTCAGCACAGGGTAACTCAGAGACACAAATGTAAACAATTTTAGTTCAGAACTCATCTGCATGATACATAAAGTGTGCACTGCTGCTGTGACTCTGTAGAAAAGCGTTTCAAAGCTGGCCTCCATGCCAGCGGCATCAGAACATTAAGCTTCAACAACAGATTCCTGTGCCCATAACGCAAAAGTTCCGAGTCAGAAAATTCTGACTCAGGCCCTCCTATTAACCCCTTATTTCTGTGCAGAATATCAGACACTAGGCCACCAGAGAGCTGAAGGGTCTCTATTTTTGAAAGGCTCCCCAGGTGATGTCTACTTATATACAAGCAAGCAAATGTTAGTTGCTCAGTCATGTCTGACTTTTTGCAACCCCATGGACTGTAGCTCGCCAGGTTCCTCTGTCCTTGGAATTCTCTAGGCAAGAATACTGGAGTGGGTAGCCGTTCCTTTCTCCAGGGATCCTCACCACCCAGGGACTGACCCTGGGTCTCCCACATTGCAAGCAGGTTCTTTACCATCTGAGCCACGAGGTAAGCCCCAGGTTTTAAAACACTGAGGCAGAGCACAATAATTTTTTGACTGGACAAAAACTGAAAACCATAGTCAAAGCACATTTTTTTTTAGACTCTGAAATTACCAATTAGCTGGTAGGTGTTGAATCTGACAATAAAAAAAAAAAAAAAAACATTTCTCCAGTGTGGTCATGGCTTGAGACAGTCATCAGCTTTCCCCAGGTCATGGATGGCCTTGTTATCCAGCAGTTCCTTCTTCTTGTCACTTGGCCTCACCGCGTTGTTCAGCATTGCTCTGACCACAGTGAGCACTGGCACAGAGTGCCCACTGGCCCAGGATTCTGGTAAGGAGCCAAAGAACTTCCTAACCAGCCATTCACCTGGGCGAGACTCCTGCCTATCACATAAGAGAACTCTAAAGAGAAAAAGAAAAGCCGGGGAAGAGATGGTAAATTGCATTCAGATCATTGTTGTTGTTGCTCAGTCACTAAGTCGTGTCCAACTCTTTGCGACCCCATGGACTGCAGCACACCAGGCTTCCCTTTCCTCCCCTATCTCCCAGAGTCTCAGACCATACAGGATGTTAATTGAACTGTGTCTCCCCAAATTCATGATAAAACCCTAATCCCCAGTGTGACGTCACCCAACATTAACCCTGATGGTACCTTAATCTTGGACTGGTAACCTCCCATTCTGTGGTGTTACTCTGTTAGGGCAGCCCAAACACCAATCCAGTGTGAAAACAGTCTTATTTGGGCATGAAGAGGATTCTGAAGAAGGTAGCAAACACTATCCAGGAAATTCCAGACCATTCTGAACATGGCACCAACAACGTGACATCTACCCCTTTCTTGAAAGCCCAAAGCTGGGTTCTTTGAGGAAGTGCTCTCCCTCCATACAACTTCTATTCACATCATAGATATCTTATATGTCAGTCTCTTCAAATGAAAAACCAGGCAGTAGGAATACTTACCCAGGCCTAAATATGGAATAACGATCAAATTTTAACTCTTCAACTCTAGCTTCCACTTCCCCCTGTTAGCAAAAGACACGTTTAGTATGTAATCAAGACCGACTGGCTATAATGCTAACAACAAGAGTAACTTGAGGTTTTGAAGACAATCTGCTTCTGCAGGTCTCAATATCTATAAATATCCTCTTCCAGAGTTTTAGATTCTAGAGTCTAGAGAGTGAAGGAAGAGATGACATGCAGTAGAAAATGAAAAAAGATGTGCTGAACTATCTCAAAGTCTCTTCTAATGTTAGGGTTCTGAGGATCTTTAATACCAGAGATGGCAACATTTCATTTCATGCTTACCAGATAATCAACAAAGGGGAAGACACTGGAAATTATCTTTCAAGTCACTCTTGATTACTAAATATATCCCTGCAAAAGAGCAGTCCCTGCAGCTTTAAAAAATGCATAACATAATGCATTTAATGCATTTTGGTATTACCTAGCATTTTATACTGGAGAAGGCAATGGCACCCCACTCCAGTACTTTTGCCTAGAAAATCCAGTAGCATTTTATATTATTACTGTCAAAAAGCCAAGGTTCCCCAAAGTATATAAAAGACAGAAATATGCACAAACCTTGACTTGCAGATATAAAAAATTGCTTGATTTATCAGCTCCCTTAGAGGAGAGCAAGTTGAAATGCTTGCACCCTCCAGACTTTGCCAGCTCTGCAGACTTCAGGACATAATCACGATCAACACGGACAAATCCCTCCTAAGGGCAAAAAGAATGAGTTATTTCCAAACAGCTGTGAGTTTGTCTTAAAAATCACTCCTCAGCTTGGGTGGCAGGTAGCAGTCCTGCGGTGGGGAGGGGAGGGGATCCAAGTAAAATGAATCCGAGTAAAACATGAATGTCAGGCTCAGACCCTGGGAAGGGCTCCGATATGACGCTCAGGATGGATGTTCCAGCTTCAGTAGCAAGGCCAGACTGTGATGAGAAAACAAGGACAGTGACACTGAAACACAGACACCGAGCAAATCTGCCACAAACAAAAAGAACGATAATATCATTAGGCTTGGAAACGGTGTTTAGCCTCACGTTTCTGTGTCTTTAGTCACTTACAACCTTACCACCCTCCTCCTGTCTTCTCTGTTTTTTTCAGTGTTAACTTTAACATGGTAGTGTCTCAGAAGAATGGCTGCCAACACTATCCAGGCACTATGAGAATGAAGTCTATTTAACTTCCAACTTTTATGTATGTTTTACAACATACTTTACTTCCCTAGTGGCTCAGACGGTAAAGCATCTGCCTGCAATGCGGGAGACCCCGGTTCGATTCCTGGGTCGAGAAGATCCCCTGGAGAAGGAAATGGCAATCCACTCCAGCATTCTTGCCTGGAAAATCCCATGGATGGAGGAGCCTGATAGGCTACATCCATGGGGTCCCAAAGAGTCGGACACGACTGAGCGACTTCACTTTCACTTTACATGTTAGTAAGGAGTACATCTGCAAATTTTTTACTGACAGGTGTATAATCAAGGGGGTTTCCCAGGTGGCTCAGTGTTAAAGAATCTACCTGACAGGCAGGAGACATGGGTTTGATCCCTGGGCTGGGAAGATCCCCTGGAGAAGGCAATGACAACATGCTCCAGTATTCTTGCTTGGGAAATTCCATGGACAGAGGAGCCTAGTAGCCTACAGTCCATGGAGTCACAAAAGAGCTGAATAAACAACAACATATAATTAAGAATGTTGGGAGACCCCTGATCTAGACTCAGTCCAGTGAGGGTAGCAGTTGGGTTTTTCTTAGTTCACATCTCAGCATCTGTACACACCCAGTGTGTACAGATAGGTGCTCCAAAAATACTGGAATGAATAAAAGTACAGTGAAAGCAGAAAAAAGGCAAATCCAACTAGGAAAAAAATAAGAGGCAGTCAAAGGAGGAGGAGAGAGGATGGTGTAAACAAGAGAATACGGACTCATTTTTATTTTTAGGGTCTAACTGAAGGACACATGCCTGTATCCAGAAAAGAGAATTCCGTGTAATAGCTTCTTGGGACCACCACAAAGCCTGGCATCTTCAAACTCAGGACAGCTGAAAATAAGTCTAAAGTCCACTGACGTTGAACTTCACAAGTACCCACAATTATATAATGAGGTTACACATAAGGAGGAGACCAAATCTGAAGACTGGATTACTGTCCCAGTGATTTTTTTTTTTTTTAATTAAAAATCCACCCAAACAGGGTCTCTGTAACCATTTACAGGGATGGGATGGGGAGAGAGATGGGAGGGAGGTTTGGGAGGGAGGGGACATGGGTGTACCTAAGGTTGATTCTTGTTGATGCTTGACAACAAAATTCTATAAAGCAATTATCCTTCAATTAAGAATAAATAAATTTTAAAAAATCTACTCTGTCGTAGTTATTGACCCTAAATGTATGTTTCTTTCATAGGATAGATAGAATGCACTTTTGGAAACATCACAGCCAACCCCCTCACCGTGGAGATGTGACGGACCACAAGCTCCAGCAATCTAAGAACTCCCGGCTAATAAGTGAGAGAGCTGAGAGCAAGATGCAAATTCCCGACTATCTAAGCAGGGCTTCCCATTTGTACCCATGTTCCTTCTTACCTCACACCATCTCCAGCTAATGACAGGACTAATCCATTGTTGTGGCAGCAGAATACTGGCCCCTCAAAGATGCCCACATCCTAATCCCCACACCTGTGAATGTGTTCGAGGCTGCATGGCCAAGGCGAATGAAGGCTGCAGGTGGACTTACAGCTGCTAACCAGCTTTTTCAGTCTCCTCTTTCACCCTCATCAAGAGGCTCTTTAGTTCCTCTTCACTTTCTGCCATTAAAGTGGTATCATCTGTGTATCTGAGGTGGTTGATGTTTCTCCCAGCAATCTTGATTCCAGCTTGTTATTCACCCCAGCCTGGGCTTTTGCATGATTTACTCTACATATAAATCAAATAAGTGGGGTGACAATACACAGGCTTGAGGTACTCCTTTCCCAATTCTGAAACAGTCCTTTGTTCCATGTCCGGTTCTAACTGTTGACCTGTATACAGGATTCTCAGGAGATATGGAAGGTGGCCTGGTATTCCCATCTCTTTAAGAATTTTTCCACAGTTTGATGGGATCGCAAGGAGTTGGATACGACTTAGCAACTGAACAACATTCAGTAACAACCTTGATGCTGAAAAGATTATTCTGTATTATCCAAGTGGGCCCAATGTAATCACAAGAGTCCTTACAGTGGAAAAGGGTGGCAGAAAAGGAGGCTGGAGTCAGGCAATGTGAGGGGCACTGGATCCCCCATTGCTGGCCTTAAGATGGAGGAAGGGACCATGAACCCCTGTGCCCTCTAGAGCCAGAAACAGTAAAGAAATGGATTCTCCCCTAGAGCCTGCAGAAGAGAAGGCAGCTCTGTCAACACCTTGATTTTATCTCAGCAAAATCCACATCAACCTGCTAACCAGAAGACGATAAGTTTACATTGTTGAAAGCCACTAACTTTGAGGGAATTTGTTACAGCAGCAATAGGAAACTAATACAAAATTCAATTCTAAAACAAGAGGCCCAAGCAAACTTTCCAGACTTTTTATGGCAGTAGATCATAAAAGAAAACATATTCTCAGTATAGGACTGGCTATAATGTGTTCATAAACTAAACATCTTCTGCAACCAGCTCCCAGACCCCGAAACAGAGCATCACTGTTACCCCAGAATCCTGTTTTGTCCTCTCTTCTCATCACTCCCCACAGAGAATCTTCGACTATGCCCACGACCTGCAGACATGTCTGTTGATCCTTTGCCTGTCCTTTTTTTTTTAGAGGATATAACCTTAACTCTTAGTCAGGTTTCATCTCCATCTCCTTTTGTGTTGTAGACGTTGAGATTCAACCCTAATACTGGACTCGAAGATCCATCCTACACACTGATTACAGTTCCCTCTTGCTGCTTCTCTAAATGGGTGTGCAGCACACTGATTTTAATACTCAGCACACTCTGAGAGTGGGATGAAACTGATCTCCTCTGAGCCATTCTCTGAATTGAGATTTTACATGTGCTGAAAATGTGCCAAGAACCACCCAAAATGACACCGAAAAATTCGAAAACACTTTACTTCTCTTCCATATCTATTTTCTTCCCCTCACTCCAATTCAGCAGAACTCTGATTTTGGTAACAGGTCCATGATTTCCAATAAAATTACATTGGTGACTACTGAAATTCCTTTTTGTTGCTGATGCTGGTTTAGCATTATTTCTTAGAAGGATTATTAGAACTATCTGTTAAAAAACGTTTCTTCTTTCATCAGCGTCTTTAAAAATAAGGGAAAGCTTCAGCCAATCACAAGGCTCTAGACCGACGCTGTGCCTCTCACTTAATCCAGGGCCAGTAAAGGGATAATTTGATTAAACTGAGACCCCAATTTATTTGGCTTTAGTTCTGGATCAACCTCTCCTTAATAGAGTCCTGTCGTCTCCGATTGTTTGATGAAAATTAAAGTGACATAAATACCATGGGACTTTTTTCAATCTGATTAGTCAGCTAAGGCACATCAATAGCACCCCAGCCATCAGCCTCTAGCGTCCCTCCTGTCACCCGCCTGGCGAAGGGCTGACAAGGGCTCCTTGCGGGACGAGCACCCACGCTGCTGCTGCGACCCCCACGCTTGGCCCATCAGCCCTGCTCAATGGGCCCTGTTGACAAGGTGCCCATACCTTTCTCCACTGCTGTTCTCTGGACAAAGCAAAATACTGTTTTATTAGCAATCAATGGCTGTTAATCCAAAACGATTTCACAAATCCTCTGAGCCCTCAAGCTGATTATAAATACGCATTTTTCCAAGCCCACAAACTTTGAATTTCACTTCCCCCACCCTGATGCGTGGCCTTTTAGCTGGTGAATGAAACTCAAAAGCAAAGGGGGTCAACGGTTTTCAAGGACTTGGAAACCAAACTAAATGCGGATCCCAGCGACTGAGTCAGAGACACCAACACACAACTGGTTTTCTCTGGAGTGACGAAGATGCTGTTTATAGACTGAAGGGAGCCATCTTTAAAATCTAATTATTAACACCCTTTCTTGTTCTCTAGCAACTCAAATAAAGAAGCAGTAGAAAAAGAAACCAAAACACGCTACTCCATATCCCAGAAACACAATTTTCAGAAAAATCATAGTTTCCCTAACCGTATAGCCACCTCATGCGAAGAGCTGACTCATTGGAAAAGACTCTGATGCTGGGAGGGATTGGGGGCAAGAGGAGAAGGGGATGACAGAGGATGAGATGGCTGGATGGCATCACTGACTCGACGGACGTGAGTCTCAGTGAACTCCGGGAGTTGGTGATGGACAGGGAGGCCTGGCGTGCTGTGATTCATGGGGTCGCAAAGAGTTGGACACAACTGAGCGACTGATCTGATCTGAACCATATAGCAGGAAAAAAAAGATGTCTCTTCTGAGAGCATTAAGTCCATTATATTATTGTGTCTTTACGATCCACAGTCGGCGTGTTTTACTCTAAGAGAGGAATCAGAGTCCTTCTAGAAAAAGGAATTGATTAAATAAATTGCCACTATAAATTTCCTTTTCCAGTACCTGCTCGAAAGAATAAACACAATATACTTATATGACACAGCAGAGAGAGCTTTGTGAGCTCCACAAACATCTAGGGAGACAAATTGTCTAATTACTCTTCAAGTCTTATGACAATCCAAAGCTACTACGTATTCTTTCTAATCTTTGCCAACGCCTGCACACTGGGAACACTGTGCCTTAGGAATAATTCATCCTGACACAGTATTTCAATACTGACTGATATGACAAGCAAGCAGCGGGAATGACGCAAGGTCAAGAAGAATCTTTTCCAAGAAAGGAGGATCTATCATCCTGCAAAGGGTCCCACTTGGCCATATTTCTGCTTCAGATTCTTTCTCCTCCACTCCCTTTTCAATCCAACCCTACAAATTAGACTAGAAAACAAAGAGATGCTGACCAACAACGGACAGTATGACCTGAGACCCCATTTGTTCCTGTCCTGGAGAGCACATCTGTACTTCATGTACAGAGTAGGAAGCAATGTCTTGGTTAGCAAAGGAGCTCTGGAGAGAAAAACAAAATCTTACAGAGATTCCTGAGTCAATCTTCATGCTCTCACACAATTTTTTTTTTCCATTCAGGGCACTCTTTTCTCTGTGTTTTAAAAGTCAAAGAATTTTGCAGGCCAAAGGAGCTGCAGTAGTCACCTCCCTCTCAGCACAGACAAGGAGGCAGTGGTCCACAGGAGCTATATAGCATACCCAAGGCCCCATAGCCGCTCGGTATCCAAACACAGCCTATAATCTGGGTTCCCTGAACCATCTGGGACCTCACCACTTCACAAGTCCCCTTCTAGACATCAAAGAAAACAGTAGAGGTGACAACAGGGGCTGGCAAACTTTCCCTGTATAGGATGAGATAGTAAATATTTGCAGATTTACAACTGTAATTACACAGCTCTGCCATCATCATGCAAATGTAGCCATTAATAATATATAAAGTAATGAGAATATTTCAATAAAATTTTATTTATGGATACAAAAACTTGAATTTCTTATATCCTCATGTGTCATGACACATTTTTCCTCTTTGAAAATTTTTAACCACTTAAAAATATAAAAACATTCTTAGCTCAAGGGTTATTCAAAAACAGGCAGGCTATATTCACCCACAGCAGTGTGCAAGCGCCTGGTTTAGAAGAGTGATTTATTAGAATCAGAAGCCCAGAGACTTCAATGATGCCTAATAAACGTGACAGTAGCTGTGTTAATCACATTAATGGCACCGTTCATTTGATAGACTCCAAAAGCCTGGACTTCAGAATCCTGTGCTGAGCTGGTGAGGAGATAAATGAAAAGATGAAACTACAATAACACCCTCCTCAAACTCACTAATCCTTCTCTTAATAAGGAGAAAGCCCCATTCTCAGTGGCACCTGTGAATTTTTTGCACTTCACTTACAGCCAATGTAGATCTGATTTTCAAGGGATATTTCAAACTTCACTGGCACGTAAGTTACATACCAAAGCAATGTGAAGGTCATCTGGGTCAACAGTACCTGGAAAACCAGCAGGTGAGGAGGACTAATATTGCCCAACGCCTCCTGAAAGCAGGCCCAACAAGAGGAAGAGAGTTGGCTGCATCAGAACCCCCCAAGAAGCCTATTAAAAACAGGCTTTCAACCTCAGATACAACACTTCTGGATTAGGGCCAGGTCATGAAGTCCCTGCACTGATTAGACAACTATGGCATGTGAAGGTGAAAAGAAGATCAGCATCTCACCAACTGCTGCTAAAGGAAATGGTTTTCCAAACAGCTCAAGACGGCAAACAGACCCTAGCACCAGTGTCAATAGAAATCTTGGTAGACTATATTTTATGGTTGCAACCTCCTCCCCTCAAAATTCATATGTTGAAGGCCTAATCTCCAGTTAATGTGTCCTTGTTTGCAGATGTAATTAGTTAAGATGAGGTCATACTGAGTAGTCATGTGTCCTTGTTTGCAGATGTAATTAGTTAAGATGAGGTCATACTGAGTAGTCACTCAGTCATGTCCAACTCCTTGCAGCCCCATGGACTGCAGCCAGCCAGGCTCCTCTATCCATGGAATTCTGCAGGCAAGAATACTGAAGTGGGTAGCTGAACCCTTCTCCAGGGGATACCCTCTAGGAAGCTATACCCTTCCGACCCAGGGACTGAACCCAGGTCTCCCACATTGCAGGCAGATTCTTTACAGTCTGAGCCACAAGGGAAGCCCCATACTGAGTATGGTGGTTCTTAATTCAGTTCGACTGCTGCTAAGTCGCTTCAGTCGTGTCCGACTCTGTGCGACCCCATAGACGGCAGCCCACCAGGCTCCCCCGTCCCTGGGATTCTCCAGGCAAGAACACTGGAGTGGGTTGCCATTTCCTTCTCCAATGCATGAAAGTGAAAAGTGAAATTGAAGTAGCTCAGTCGTGTCTGACTCTTAGCGACCCCATGGACTGCAGCCCACCAGGGTCCTCCATCCATGGGATTCTCCAGGCAAGAGAACTGGAGTGGGGTGCCAATGAAATTTGGACATGGCCACAGGCAGGTGGCGCTAGTGGTAAAGAACCCACCTGCCAATGCAGGAGACATTGACTCGGGTTTCACCTCAGGTCAGGAAGATCCCTTGGAGAGGGGCCTGGCAACTCACTCCAGTATTCTTGCCTGGAGAATCCCACGGACCGAGGAGCCTGGCAGGCTATATAGTCCATAGGGTTGCATAGAGTCAGACAGACTGAAGTGACTTAGCATGCACACACAGGTATGCAGGAAAAATGCCATGAGAAGAGACACAGGGAGAAGTCAGCCATCTGCAGGTCAAAGAGAGAAGCCTGGAAAGCATCCTTCCTTCCCAGCCCTCAAAAGCGACCAACACTGTCAATACCCCAATCTCAGATGTGCAGGCTTCAGGACTGGGAGATAGGAAATTCCTGTTGTTTAAGTCACAGGGGTTATCATTTTTTGTTATGGAAGCCTTAGCAAACTAATACAACGAAGGTCAGGGGGAAATAAGTGGGCTACTCAGATGACCTCAACACTAGAGATAGAAATTCTGAATTTCTTGAAGTTCCTCTACTGGAAACTGCTGGTACCAGACGAAAATGTGGGCTATTTCAGTTATAAAGCAGCTACAGAACGACACTTAGCTAGCCACCAACTTTGCAAAAGCCATCCAATGACCTTGTTTTTAAAAAAAAAAAAAAACAACAGACAGGGTTCCTGACCAGAATACCAGGTGGGGTGAGGCCCCCATCAAACAAGTACCTAGCCACTTGTGAACTGTCACTTCTTTTAAACTGCCTTAAGTTATCACAACCTCCAAGCTTTATATTGCATCCAATCTAAATTAGTTTCAAATTAAAAACAAAAAAGACTTTCTGGAGCAAATGTCAGCTTATTTCCTGTCACTATATTAAACCATTTATGCCTTAACTAATTTCTGAGATTATATATTTGGTTTACTAGTCTTTTCCTTACTCATTAGTTACTTTTATCTTTTCAAACTGTTTGGAGAATAAAAGGTATTGAGCGGCCTGTGGGGTGGGGAAAAAACTCCCATCAAAAGAAAACTATTCTAGATAGGGAACACACCCAAATCCTGATTAAAATTGCATTATGCAATTTGAATGCAATAAAACAATTTAGACCTTCCCCTGGAGAGCTCTATGAGATTTGCCTTCTGTCATGAAAATCAAGCGCTCTATGCTTAACGCAGTGTTTTTTATTTTGCTGAGTCACCACCAAAGTCAGGTTGGCAGGTGAGACCGTGGAACCTGCAGTGTACTAGAACAAAAATTTTTCCATGCTTTTAGAGGACACAAGGCTTGTGACTGTCCCTGGGACAGAAAAGACTGCATGAGCTGCTCGGCAGGAAAATGACCCTTTGTTGGAGAGATGATATGCCAATTCCTGGGAGAGTCAAACTTCTTGATAATCCTCGCTTCTCGGCAAAGAACTCAAAAACCAGACTGTTCCTCTGGGCACATGGCAAAACTACAGAAAATCTGGAAATTCATCCGTAATGAAAGCATAAATACAATTATTCTTTGGATCGCCCAGAGAAATATATCTGAGCCTAACTTCTTGGTTGGTATACATCAATAGTTCTTAACTGTGTGTTCTCTGAATGATTCTGATGCTTGGGCCTGTTTATAAACCTATGGTAAACCCACATGGGACCATCGTCGTCCTGCATAATAACAGACATGTTTAACTCCAGCAAGTAAATTCTGTCAGAGAGATAAACTATAGTCAAGGTATGAATCAAATAAGATGTACGCATTAACACTTGCCCAGGATCTACATAGTAAGCTTTGATTTCTAACTATATAGTAAAGTTTGACTTCTAGATAGAGGCCGATGCAATTTAGAATGCAATTTATCATTAAAAAGCAAATAAAATGTCTGGGAAGACAGTTCTGCGTCAGTTAAGGCTGAATCACCACAGGGGTTGAATCATCGCTGGAGGCTGACTCATCACTAGCTGAATCGTGCCTCTGTTCTGATGTTCTAGCGCAGAAGCTTAAGGCTCTGCATGGAAATAGGCTGAAGCAAATCACTCAAGTGAGAGAGATCAATTTAAGACATTTATAAAGAAACAAAAAAACTTACTGCTAAGAGCATGAGCCAGTTACTTTTACTCAAACCTTAGTCAGAGGATGGAGTGACCACCATATTTGTAAAAGGCAAGACCATGAAATATCTATGATGGGATATGAACTCAAGGATTATGTTGAAGGAAAGATGAATTTATCAGTACTATTCAAAGTATAGCAAATACTAGGGCAGCACATGGAATCTTAAACGTTAAGTGCTAATATACGCTTAAGCACAGCAAATAGAAAGCAAAAGGGGGAGCAAAAATACAATCTTTGATGTGACTGACAAGAGAAAAGGGGAAAGGGTGTATTTCTTCCTTACCGCCCCAGCTTTTTTCCTGGTGGTACCCAGGCAACAGAATCCAACATCATGACCTTGAAAGGCAGAAGCATAGTCATCCAGTTTCTCAAAGTCCACCACTTCTTGATTCTAGACAACAGAGACATAGCTGTATATTACTTGATGTTATTAAAACAAACAGGAAAAAAACCACCCCATCTAGATTTAAAGAATAAATGAGGGAATATTAGTAGAGTCAATTCACTTAACATCACATTTTGCAAGCTCATTTTCTTCCAGAAAAAGCAATAAATCTAAATTTAAACATCAACAATGTACTTAAACGTCTACAGTACACACAACTGGACTACGGGTGATCTAGCTCTCTTAAGTCAGGTTCAAATATAATTTCCTCTTTGGAAAAATAAAAGACCTCTCTCTATATTACCAGGAGAAATATCAATGAGGTACAATGTCAAGGAAGGAAATGGTGTCTGGAATCTCAAAACCTAGGTTTGAGTCTTAGGTTTGCTGCTTACTAGGCATGATAATCATTTTGGCCAAGTTATTCATATGCCTCAGTTCCTTCAGCAATAAAATGTGAAAGATAATCTTTCTTTCAGTCTAAACCAGCATTACAATCAGGCAGCAGGTGCTTGACAAAAAGCCATATTCCTAGGTCTCATGCCAACACTGCACTTTTGATAAGCACCCTTGCTAATTCTCACACTCATGAACATTCATGAAACTCTATCTAACCTCTTGTTTGCTGTGAAATTTAAAAAAGAAAAGTTTCAGAAGTTCCTATCATCCAGGAGTTTACATAAAATGTTGCTTTTCCCCTCTCTTTCAAAAGCATTTTCCTGGCACTATACCCAATGCTGAAGAAAAGAATGCTTACAGAAAGTGCCTGACCAAAAGAAGTGCCACCAAAACTCGACCATCAAAGCACAGAACTCCATTTCAGTTTCTAATGGCCAGAAGTGTCTGACTTCATGCCCTGTGAAGTCAGACCATGAAGATCACATATCACCTGCCTGCTGCTGCCAAGTCGCGTCAGTCATGTCCGACTCTGTGCGACCCCATAGACGGCAGCCCACCAGGCTCCCCTGTCTCTGGGATTCTCCAGGCAAGAACACTGGAGTGGGTTGCCATTTCCTTCTCCAATGCATGAAAGTGTAAAGTGAAAGTGAAGTCGCTCAGTCCTGTCCGACTCTTCGCAAATTACCTGCCTAAGTCTGACCAAAGATGTCCATTTAGAACAGAAAAATCCTGAGAGACCAAAAACATATGCAAAATGACCTGCAGGAGTCAAGGACATTTATCTGTTAGACAGTTGTTAACGGGAATGTTCCGCCTGTGAAACCTGTGGGAACAGTTGAAGATATCAGAATTACACCACATTGTAATTTACCGCAGTGTACAAATTACTCCTTTACAAATTTCCACCAAGATCAAGCTTCAGATATTTAGAGGATTAGCACCAGACTGCAATCTGCTGTATCAGTGGGTCAACCAAGAAAGTGTAAGTGACAGGAAACGGATGATTCAACTTACAGACACAAGCCTGCAGCCCTGAGAAGTCAAGCAGGGCAAGTTCTTGCAGCTGAAAAATCGCACCTCTCAGTGCCAGAGAGTGTTTCCCACTCCACAAACCATCTTCTGATTCACTGACATTAGTGTGGAGTGGACAGGTAAACAAAATAAGCAATGGGGTTGAGAATATTGCCCAAGGTCACAGGACTGTTTTCTCTAGAAGCCATATTGAAGAACCCTGGTAACGTGGCTCTTCTCTTCGTCCCTGGCCTCTCTTTAACCTAGGCTCCACTTTATAGGGGTCTGGACTGAGAGAAGGGCTTTGTTCAAGTGACGAGGAAGCCCACCCGGACATACAATCCAGCTTCCAATAAAGCCTCTCACAGACCAATCGTGGTCACACTTGAACACCTCTTGAAGTGAAGTGAAAGTTGCTCAGTCCTGTCCGACTCTTTGCGACCCCATGGATTATACAGTCCATGGAATTCTCCAGGCCAGAATACTGGAGTGGGTAGCCTTTCCCTTCTCCAGGGGATCTTCCCAACACAGGAACTGAACCGGGGTCTCCTGCATTGCAGGCAGATTCTTTACCAACTGAGCTATGAGGGAAGTCCGAACACCTCTTGGGGCCACCTCAAACCTTGCAGCAGAAAATACCCTCACCCTGCAGAAACACTGCGGGGACACTTTTGAGTCACAGCTCAAATACCCACCACGTTTTTATAAGCTTCCTCGTCCAACGTGAGCTTCCTCCGGCCAATCAGCGTGACTTTGGAAAACAGGCCCTGTTCCAGAATTTCTTTCAAGAGCACTCTGCCGGTTTCCCCGCTGGCGCCCAGAATAAAGACGGATTTATTCTGCATCCTGAAGTCTTCCCGAAGCTTCGGCAGGGCTTCTGTCTCGGCCATGCTGCAGAAAGAACTAACAGGTGCTGGTCTCGGGACGTTTAAGGGGCGGCCGTGCTTCCCCCAGAACAAGGGTGGGTGGGTTGGTCTGGAGGAAGGTACGGTTCTTCTCCGCAGTCGGGGCCCAGGGGAAAGTGCAGAGTCACCGGCAGGGCGTGGCTCCCTGGCCGTTCCCCAGCACCTGAGCCAATCCACACCTCAGAAGGGGCTGGAACAGGGGCTGCGCCAGGTCCCACAAATTGCCGGTACCAGGGAGCCCGTGTCCCCGACTCTGGCCCCTCCTTCCTACAACCACAGAGGGTACGGAGCCCACCTCGGCCCCCCAAGAGGAGGGGTTACCTGAGACTGGCCCCCTGCCCCACGTCCTCGGGCTGCAGCAGGAGCAAGGCGGCTACCAGCGCCGCCACCCCCGCCGCAGCCGCGGCGCTCAGAGCTGCGGGCCGGGACATCCGGCCATCCCTCCAGCCCCGAGTTCCTCGTCCCCTGGCATGCCTCGGCGGGGCCCCTCCCAGCCCTACGCCGGACTTCGTCTTCCGGGTGACTTCCGGGTATCGCTGCTCGCCCCGCCCAGAGAGATGGGGCCGGTTGGGGGCCGGAGGGTGCGGCCCAGGTGCGCCTTGAGCACGTGGCCGCGCCCATCTGGGTCGAAACTCGGAGACTTCTACCTCAAGGTCGGGGATCTCTGGCACCCTCTCTCCAGCGTTCTTCCTCACTCCATGGGCTGAGCTGGCCCGCATCCAAGGCCTCCGGCCAGTAGCCTTGACTTGCGTTTGACCCTTTTCAAAACCTATAATGTCAACTGCGTGTTGAACATCTTCATCTTGAATTCATATCGAAACGTAACCCTTCCCTTCCAGCCGCCTCCAAAGAGCTGCAAAACCAGTCTGCTCCTTGCCTCTCTTGGGTGTCACTGTCTTATTTATTTGCACAATCTTCACCCCTTCCCTCTCAAGTCAGAAATTTGGACTCTTCCCCTTTGCCTCCTTTGGCAGGCCTTTCCACATTCTAGATTAATCACCAAGGCCTGCCATCCTCTCTGCCTTTCAAATATTTCTCTTATGCAATTCCGACTCTCACCTTATCTCACCAGTACAACTGGTTTCCCTGCTTAGGTTCTAGATGGTTGAGCCAGAGCAACCTTCTTACACCCATTCCCCTGTACACTCTTCAGAGCCAAGATCCATGGATTAGAACACAGCTATCTACACTGGGACTGTCCTGGATTTTGGAAGTCCTGGACAGGAGTTAGAATCATAAGCCAGAACCTGTACAACAGAGATAGATTGTGTTGTGGACTTTGGTCATTTTTGGCTGCCCAGCATTCAAATACTAGTCTTATTTTGTGCTGGGCTTAGTCATTCAGTTGTGTCTAACTCTTGGCGACCTCAGAGGCTGTAGCCTGTCAGGCTTCTCTGTCCATGGGAGTCTCCAGGCAAGAATACTGGAGTGGGTTGCCATTTCCTTCTCCGAGTCTTATTTTAGAGGATTAATGGGATCCAGGGCTCTACCTCCTACTCTAGAAGTCAAGTAAAACATGTTTCCTCTCCCAACTGCCAAGGAATTATTTTACATGCAGGTGAGACCTAGGCTCAGCCAGTCAGACACTTTCACTTTGGAACGTTATACAGTGATGCTGTGGGAAGCTGAGATAGAGTTTGGTTGGACAGAGCAACTGTATAGGGTAATGGCATCCTGGGATCTGCCAGTGATCTGATGGTCTGATTGGTTGCTTCACTTTCTTTAATTCTTGCCTGTGTTCAAAGGCTGTTTATTATACTTCCTCTTATTCTTTTCTTTCTTTCCTTTCTACTTTTTTTGGCAATAGTTTCATTTTCTGCTTTAGCTAACCAGAGCTATTTTCTGTTGCTGCTGCTGCTGCTGCTGCTGCTGCTAAGTCGCTTCAGTCGTGTCCGACGCTGTGCAACCCCATAGACGGCATCCCACCAGGCTCCCCCATCCCTGGGATTCTCCAGGCAAGAATACTGGAGTGGGTTGCCTTTTCCTTCTCCAATGCATGAAAGTGAAAAGTGAAAGTGAAGTCGCTCAGTCGTGTCCGACTCTTAGCGACCCCATGGACTGCAGCCCATCAGGCTCCTCCGTCCATGGGATTCTCCAGGCAAGAGTACTGGGGTGGGGTGCCATTGCCTTCCCCGTATTTTCTGTTGCTTGCAACCAAAAACCTTAACTGATACAGAGCAGAGTGTTTCCTTCCCTGCTGGTCTGCCACAGTGTTGGATTCTTCTATTAGAGTTCCTTTTCATACTGTTCACGGGGTTCTCAAGGCAAGAATACTGAAGTGGTTTGCCATTCCCTTCTCCAGTGGACCACATTCTGTCAGATCTCTCCATCCTGATTTGATCTGATTAGAGTTCCTAGAGCTTTTCTGCTAAAAAGCAACTTAAAACCATGCCAGCTAACACTGTCTCAAGAATTCATTAATCAAATCTGTTGCAGAGATGATTAGCATTGTAGTGTTAATTCTCTTTTTAAAAAAAATTGTGTCATAATTAATATACAACAAAATCAGTTAAGTTCAGTTGCTCAGTTGTGTCTGACTCTTTGCAACCCCACGGACTGCAGCATGCCAGGCTTCCCTGTCCATCACCAACTCCCAGAGCTTGCTCAAACTTATGTCCATATCGATTTGGTGATGCCATCCAACCATCTCATCCTCTGTCATCCCCTTCTCCTCCTGCCTTTGATCTTTCCCAGCATCAGGGTCTTTTCCAATGACTCAGCTCTTCACATCAGGTGGCCAAAGTATTGGAGTTTCAGCTTCAGCATCAATCTTTCCAATGAATATTCAGGACTGATTTCCTTTAGGATTGACTGGCTGGATCTCCTTGCAGTCCAAGGGACTCTCAAGAGTCTTCTCCAACACCACAGTTCAAAAGCATCAATTCTTCGGCATGGATACATGGAATAAAATGCATGGATGGAAAAGGTTCTGTTCCATGCTTTTAGACAATTGTGTATTCATCTTCACAACCACCACTAGAAACAAGATACAGGACATTTCTGTCACCCCCAGAAAGTGCCTTCAATCCCTCCCATCCCAAAGGCAACTGTTTTCTAATCTGTCAGTAGGTTAGTTTTGTCTGTTATAGGACTTCATTAAATATAATCATACAGTACATACTCTTCTCTGTCTCAAGTTTTTTGCTCAGCATAATGTTTTTAAGATTCATCTCTATCATTTGTCAGTCTGTGTTATGACTTTCATGGATCCTATGCACTTCAATGAGCCCCTTGCTTCATAAAAAATAAAATTTATCTCCTATAACTATGTTGCTATAATGACAAATTTTAGGGAAATATAATTTCCCTATTTTATAATTTTATAAAATATAAAACATTTTCATCAACCTGCTGCTGCTGCTAAGTCGCTTCAGTCATGTCTGACTCTGTGCGACCCCAGAGACGGCAGACTACTAGGCTCCCCCGTCCCTGGGATTCTCCAGGCAAGAACACTGGAGTGGGTTGCCATTTCCTTCTCCATTCATCAACCTAAAAGTTAATTTTTTCCTTCTGATTTTAAAAGAAATTAATACATTTTCATGGGCCTGGGCACTGTGCATACTATGTTAAGTGGGTAAGTCAACCTTGGTTGCTTCATGTATCAGCAGTTTAGTTCCTTTTTTATTGCTGAGTAATAATAATCCATTGGATGAATAGCCCATGACATGTTTAAACATTCTGTTGATGAACATTTGGTTTGTTTCCTGTTTTTGGCTATTATGACTAAGACTCCCATGAACATTTATCTCCTTGTCTTTCTGTGGACACAGGTTTGCATTACTCTTAGGTAAATACCTAGGACAGGAATGACTAAGGATTTCTCCCACCCACTCTTTTAAAAATTTAGTCATTTCACTGGATATTACATAGTCTTTCTTGTCTTTAACAATAGAGCTCTGACTTTTATCAAGCCACATGACTGACCATTTATATTCTATATTTCCCAACATCACTTGCAAGTCTGAACATGTGACAATGTTTTAGCCAATTAGCTGCAAGCAGAGATAATGTGTGCACTCAAGTCACATTTTAATAAGAAAACTACCTGCTTTCCCTTCCCTTTCCCTTTTCTCCTTTCCTTATGCCAAGATGTGAATATGGTATGAGTGAGCCAGCTCTAACCGTAGGCAGAATGGCAGAGGAAGAAGCTGGACCCTGAGTCTCTGCATCAATTCACAGAACAGAGCTACCTGCCTACTAGCCTGGACTGTTTGCCCACTTCCAGGCTGTGGGATAGGTCGACTTCTGTCATGTTGGAGCCACTATAATGTGTCACAGCAGCTTCATCAGCATTTTGCTTAATATAAGATGCTTTGAGTCAGTCATATCGATGGATACTCACTGGATACTGGACACTGATTCTCTAATGTGAGCTAAATACTGTTTTAGGTACTATAGACTTTTCCAGGATGAATCCGATACAAGATAAATATACTCTCACCTGAGATGGCAAGTTATGAATACTTGGGGAGCTAAATAAAAGTACAAGTTAACATTATCCAACATCTCCCAAACTTTCATAGGGTAGCACATGCTAAATGCAAATGAGTGACAAGGGATGGAAACTCAGAAAAACATAAGCCCATGACTTTTCTTCTCTGACAGTTGGTGAACATCAATGCCCTTAGATAAAAGGACACAACCTAGACTACTAAGGCAACAGGGCCACAAAATTTCAGAGCAAATAGGAAGGGAAAAGTATAAGAGAGGGAGATAAAGGGAACACAAGAAAGCTGGGGTAGCATGGAAAGGCTCTGGGCCAGAAGACCTGCCTGCCAAGTCCACGTTTGACATTACCTTTGACTTAGATGAAGTTTCTTCATTTATCTTGGTATCCATTTTCTTATGTGTAAAATGGGAACTGTTTTATGATATTCACTTTGCTCCAAGAAACAGAGACTCATTCATGCTAACTAAAGACAATGAATATTGTAATACCCACGTAGTGTGTATGGGAGACAGAATCTCAGAGAAATCTGAAAACAGAATCAGCTGTAGGATCAGGCCTCAGGCAGAATGGAACTAGAAGGTAGTTCTGCATTTAAGTCAGATGTAGAGTCTTTACCATCAGGGATTCCGGTGTCTTCACTTTAGAGCTTTATTTTTAGTAACACCTTCATTAAGACTTCTGTTTCAAGCTATTGAAATGTCAGCTCAAGATGTTTTGAGCAAAGAAAAAAATATATACTGGATTACATAAAAAAAACAAAACAAAAAAAACTGTGTGTGAAAGCCTTGGGCATCGCTGAAGTCAGGCGGTCAGCCAGTGGGGCCAGGACTCAGTCCCTCGTCCTCCCTTGGCTCCTCCCTCCTTCGTGTCGGCCTGACGCTCAGACCTCACCAGGTGACTCAAAGGCGGTAGGCAGGTCCAGCCTATCACCCCGTTTTAGTCAAGGTTCAAGATAGGAAAGACATGGCACTCAAAATGCATAATTGAAGGCAAGGGTACTCAATGGATGATGTTTCATAGAGCAAAAGAGAAGAGGGGATCAGTTCATCAAAACTGAGACAGAGAGGGCTGTCTTATAGGACACGGTGAGTTTGGAGCAACTGCACAGAGAAGGAATTGAGGGAATAATAGCCCAACCTCACTCCCTTCCACCTTTTTGGTGCAGCTTGTGGGACCTTAGGTCCCTGCCCAGGGATTGAACCCATGCCCCCTGCAATGGAAGCATGAAGTCCTAATCACTAGCTGGCCAGGAAATCCTCTTCCCCCTCTCTTGATCTCCTGCTGGTACTAATTGATCAGAAGGAGCTTAGACTGTGCAGACCACTTTTATTCAGGGCACAGAGCCAGGGGCAGGGATGAAGAGAGTGGATTATTCAAGATATCAGTGCATCCTCTGAGATTTAAGTCCAGTGGAAAAGGCCAAATCATAAGCAAAAGTCCCTTCTTAGTCAATTGCATTTCCTTAGTTCTGAGTGAGAAGAACTAAGGAGACCATCCTGACCATCAGTGTAAACAGAGGAATGAAGCCTAGACGAGGTCAACTCCTCATGTTTGAAAGTACCACCTCAAGGAAAGCAGCAATTTGGATTCATTTCTTTTCTTCTCTGATTGCTGTGGCTAGAAAATAGAGGTCACTATTAAAAAAGAAAGAAGAATGGGTTTAAACAGTATTGAAGGTGGCCATACTTCTTCCCCATTTATTATCCCATTTATTCATAAATATGTATGCTGGATAACTTTTTTGTAAAGGAGAGTTATAAATAAATGTAGCACTATTAAGATATGTGGTGGGGCACAAAGAATTTAGATTTGGTAAAGGTAGGTGTTTAGAAAAAAATTTTGCCATATTCCTGTCACAGAACAAATGCAGGCATGAACTGCATTCAGCAATTTAGGTGCTGATTTGGTACATTTATCATGTTCTTGACAGTAATTTTTTTCCCTTTTGGAAGTTGTAGAAGTGAAGAGATGCTGGCATATGTACCCACATGTTTCCTGCTTCCATGCTAATTTTTGTTTCATTTTATAGATGAAAACTGAGTCACATTTCTGTTAAATATTTTATGTAAGATCATAGAATTAAAGTTTGATGCCAGGACAAGAAGTTGGACACCCAGATCAATGACCAAATGTTTAGTGATTCCAGTGCAACTCTAGAATAGTCTTCAGGAAAGCATAGTTTCTCTTGTCTTTAGCTGATTGTCCTGTATTTGTCATATTATTCAGTTCCCTAGCATTTTTAAGAGTGTCCTCTCATTGACCAATGCTAAAGAATACCCTATGCAAAGGCACTGTGGTGGGTGACAGTATGGCTGGTTTAGAGGGGCCAAAAATCAATATGGCTGAAATGGAGGGATAAACACCTGGAGCAGAGGTGGGGACAGGACACTGGATAAGCAGGCAGGGCTAGACGGTACCTGACCTCAAAAGATAAACAGTCACTTATAATTATTAATTTTAATTTTTAAATTTGGGGAAATGATTTCTTTTCATTATATTTTTAATGATTTTCTTCTATTTAAGGTAGCCACATATTACTTGAATTACTAGTAATACATTTATTAGTTGTTGTTGTTCAGGCTCTGAGTCATGTCTGATTCTGTGTGACCTATTAATACGTTTAATAAGGTATTTAAAAGTGAGGACATTTTAAAAATATTAAGAATAGATGGTTATATAGGATACATGGGATATGATGAATTCAAGAAAAGGTAATATCTGAATGGGAAAAGTTTGTGAAATGCTGGTGTACTGGATATTTCTCATTTGCCCCTTCATATCCACTTTCTACCCTCTATACTCTTCTCTGTGATGGCAGAGCTGACCTCTAAAATTTCTAGTTGGATTTGGCCAATGGGAGGCACTGGTTATCTGAAAGGGGGAAGAGAGTGAGATAAGGGTCTTTATTTCCCCATATCCTTCTCTACAGAGTCACTGGGGTTGGTCCTCTGCCAAGAGGCACAACTTCCATCATTCAGATCTCCCTCACAGCCACAGACACCCTCTTCGATTTCCTGTAACCACCTCCCCACCACACCTCTTCAGACGCAGCTATTGTTAGCACTGGGGCACAGCACCATTCCCTGTTGGATTTTCCTTAACCCTTCCCCACACTCTTATAAATCTTCTTTTATTAAATTCTCCTCCACTGTCCCATTTGAAAAACTCTATGTTTTCCTGCCAGAAGTGAAGTTGCTCAGTTGTGTCCGACTCTTTGCGACCCCATGGACTATAGCCCACCAGGCTCCTCTGTCCATGGGGTTCTCCAGGCAAGAATACTGGAGTGGGTTGCCATTTCCTTCTCCAGGGAATCTTCCTGACCCAGGGATTGAACCCAGGCCTCCTGCATTACAGGCAGATGCTTTAACCTCTGAGCCACCAAGGAAGCCCTGGTCCTGCCAGAACACTGATCAATAGGCCTTATGTGGTGGAAATCATGAACTTTGAAATCACAAATAGATTTGAATCTTGGCCACTTAAATAGCTTATGTGACCTTGGGCAAATCCAAGTAGATAAGCATGGTATTTATCAACCCAGGAAGACTACCCTGTGAGTTCAGGCACCACATCTCACTGATATAGTCCTGGTTCTTGGGGTAGTTTTTAATACTTATGTTGACTAAAAAGATGTGCAACTTGAGAGTTGAGTTTTACTTGGGGCAAAATGAGGACTGCAGCCCCAGAAGCAGCATCTCAGATGGCTCTCAGAGACTGCTCCAAAGCAGCAGTGGGGGAAAGTCTATAAGGTTTTGGTGAAGGGGGAGTTCAATACCATGAAGCACTCATTTTACAGAAGGCTTTTTCTTAGTCATGATGTCACCATGAATGGATTTAGTGCTTCTCTAGATGCAAGGATTGAGATCATAAAATCTGTTCCTAAAAACATCCAACTGTCGAAAGACCTGTCCCACCAGATTCCCTGGAGCACAGAGTGCCTCACTCCACCCTGAACTCCCTCAGGGGTTGCTGAAGGTCAACAGCTAGAGCAGCATGGGGTTCAATCCCCATAGAGGCAGATGGCAAATGCCTTTGTTGTTCAGTTATTGGCAATGCTCTTGGTAAGTGCCAATTTGTAGTTGACACTTAGCTGGTACTCATGAAAAACTTTTGTTTTTTATCTTTTATTTAATCTTTTATGTGACCAAAGGAGAGGAAGGAGTCAACCTGTCAAACATTCTTACTTTGAAGTTCCCAAAAATGAGGTATAAATTGTGCAGGCAGTAACCCTCAGATGTGCTCTTTAATGGAAACAATACAGAGAGAGATTAAAGGGCGGGGGGGGGGGCCCTTCCCTGGTGGGGGTGGGGCTTCCCTGATGGTCTAGTGGTAAAGATCCTCCTGCCAATGCAAGGGACACGGTTTTGATCCCTGGTCCGAGAAGACCCCACATGCTGCAGGCAACTAAGCCCATGCATCACAGCTACTGAGCCAGCACACCTAGAAACCATGCTCTGCAACGAGACAACACCACAATGAGAAGAGTGGCCCCCACAACTAGAGAATAGCCCACATGCAGCAATGAAGATCCAGCCAAAAGTAAACAAACAACAATTTTTTTTTTTTTTTTTAAGAAAGGAGAAAATACAGAAAGGAACTCATGGGCAAATGGTGTTCTGCTTACACACGGTCTGACCTTACAGAGTTCATCTCCTTCCCTATGTTACCCAAAAGCCAGTTCCCTTCTGAGGGGGTACTTCCGTTGCCATGGCATGTCTTCTTTCCAACAAAAAAGCAACATGAGGGATAGCACATAAAGGACCCGAGGGTCCCACGCAGAAGACAGTGAAGGAGTCCCAGAAGGGCTGAAGGCTTATTTGAGACACAGAGCCAGATGAACAGGGAAGCCAGAGATGTCATGAATCCTCAAAGTCAATTAGAGGTAAAGAAATGGTATATTAGGTTCCTACAGCTGCCATAACAAATTCACACTGAGTGGCTTATAACAACAGCAGTGTATTCTGTCACAGTTCTGGAGGCTAGAAGTCTGAAATCAAGGTGTTGGTGGGGTCATGTTCCTTCTAGAGGCTCTTTGCTTCTTCCAGCTTCTAGTGGCTTCAGGGATCCCTTGGCTTATGTCTGGGGACACCTGTCTTTGCCTCTGTCTTCACATGTTCTTCTCTTCTGCCTTACAAGGATACTTAAGGCTGGATTTAGCGCCAACCCAGAAAAATATAGAATGATCTCACCTAGAGATTTGTAACTTAGCTACACTTTTTTTTTCCAAAACAACAAAACTTTCGAGATTTGCGAATAACGGGAAAATTAAGTTATGGGAATTGGACCCTTACCGGGGTCTTCTGGGAAATTAGAAGCACCGCCCTCTTCTGCAGCTCGACGCTTCTCCAGTTTGGCGATCAATTCTTTCGCTGGATTGAAGATTCCGTTGGTCTGCTGGTCACAGACGTAGCAGCGCGAGGTGGTGCGGAAATGCTGAAGCGCACAGCCCTCGCAGAAATAATGCCTGCATTTGGTGACCACAGGGTTTTGGAAGGTCTGGCGACAGATGAAACACTTGAATGGTAGTTCCTCCTCATCCCTTGCCACTTCATAGTTTTCATCGTCGTCGACGCCATAGCGACCTTCGTCGAGCTCGCGTTGGATCTGCCACCCGTGCTTGTAATCTGAGCGGTCATGGAGGAATTTGCAACTGTCTCCGAAGCCGCAAAAGCCGGTCTCTTTGTAGTCCTTGCAAATGTCGGGCTGGTAATCCCAGCGCACGGTGGCACGCAGATGCTCGGGAGCTCGAATGGGGCCCTTTCTGGCCATTCCGGAGGAATCACTACCGGCAGACGCGTCTTTGGGCCTCATGTATTTCTGATAATTATTCATTCCCCGGTAGATCTTATCATCTTCCTTGCCTCTCAACTCCTCCCGGATCTTCCGGCTGCGCTCAAAGATGGCTCGTGCGTCACGCTCCTTCTCCGTGTCTAGCTCGTACACAGCGGTCGCCCCCATGTCCTCCGGCCCCACGGGTTTCGCCGACCGAGTGGACTTATAGACCACGCCGAGACTCTCGGGCTCCTCTACTTCCTCCTCGCTACTCCGGTCCCCGGAAGCCCCCTTCTGTTTACCACCGCCCGGGGTCTTCTGGATCATCGGAGTGTGGATCGCTCGCTTCTTTTCCGGACGAACCACCCTGTTGCCTTCGTCATCGCTGTTGCTGCTGCCGCTGCCGCCTCCGGACTCTTGGTCGCAGATCCGGAGTTTTCTGCGGCCTGCACCCCTCTTTCGTCCAGGCTTTCTAAAAAGAAAGGTGCACACCTGGTCCGTCGTCTTTCCCGGGGAAGGCTGCTCTGCCATTTTAAAGAGTCGCGAGCTCTGAAACTGTTGTAGTCTGCTGGGTGGCGCAGGGCCTCTGTGCGCCACTGCGCTCCGCCATGAGGTGGATGCAAAGCCGGTTGCGCAGAGGACTGTGGGAGCAAGCGTGCGCGACAGCGTGCGCGCGCCACTCCTTAGCTATATTATAAAAGACTTACCCCGCCCCTCCAATAAGGTCACGCTCACAGGTCCCAGGGGCTAGGGTATGTGTGTGTGTATATAGATCAGATCAGATCAGTCGCTCAGTCGTGTCCGACTCTTTGCGACCCCATGAACTGCAGCACGCCAGGCCTCCCTGTCCATCACCAGCTCTCGGAGGTCACTCAGAGTCACATCCATCGAGTCAGTGATGCCATCCAGCCATCTCATCCTCTGTCGTCCCCTTCTCCTCCTGCCCCCAATCCCTCCCAGCATCAGAGTCTTCTCCAATGAGTCAACTCTCCGCATGAGGTGACCAAAATACTGGAGTTTCAGCTTTAGCATCATTCCTTCCAAAGAAATCCCAGGGCTGATCTCCTTCAGAATGGACTGGTTGGATCTCCTTGCAGTCCAAGGGACTCTCAAGAGTCTTCTCCAACACCACAGTTCAAAAGCATCAATTCTTCAGCGCTCAGTCTTCTTCACAGTCCAGCTCTCACATCCATACATGACCACAGGAAATATATATATCTTTTTTTTTTTTTTGGAAGCACCATTCAACCTACTGCAAATGGCAGACAAAACAGATGTTAGCCAGATTTTAATCTAAAGAGTTGATTGATGAGCTCCGCATTTTGGAGAAGGAAATGGCAACCCACTCCAGTATTCTTGCCTGGAAAATCCCAGGGACTGGGGAGCCTGGTGGGCTGCTGTCTATGGGGTCGCACAGAGTCGGACACGACTGAAGTGACTTAGCAGCAGCAGCAGCATTTAGTAGATGAAGAAACTGGAAGTAGTGTGCAGAAAAGAGATAAAGTTAGAAGAGGGCTTTTTGTTGAAGCTCTTGCCAGAGGGGATGATGGCATGGATCAAAGCAGTCATTGTAGAAAAGAGAAACAGTGGAAACAGTGTCAGACTTTATTTTGGGGGGCTCCAAAATCACTGCAGATGGTGACTGCAGCCATGAAATTAAAAGACGCTTACTCCTTGGAAGAAAAGTTATGACCAACGTAGATAGCATATTCAAAAGCAGAGACATTACTTTGCCAACAAAGGTCCGTCTAGTCAAGGCTATGGTTTTTCCTGTGGTCATGTATGGATGTGAGAGTTGGACTGTGAAGAAGGCTGAGCGCTAAAGAATTGATGCTTTTGAACTGTGGTGTTGGAGAAGACTCTTGAGAGTCCCTTGGACTGCAAGGAGATCCAACCAGTCCATTCTGAAGGAGATCAGCCCTGGGATTTCTTTGGAAGGAATGATGCTAAAGCTGAAACTCCAGTACTTTGGCCACCTCATGCGAAGAGTTGACTCATTGGAAAAGACTCTGATGCTGGGAGGGATTGGGGGCAGGAGGAGAAGGGGACAACAGAGGATGAGGTGGCTGGATGGCATCACTGACTCAATGGACATGGGTCTGGGTGAACTCCAGGAGTTCATGATGGTCAGGGAGGCCTGGCGTGCTGCGATTCATGGGGTCGCAAAGAATCAGACACAACTGAGCGACTGAACTGAACTGAACTGAACTGAAAGCCTATGAAAGATCTTATAAAAGAACTATCTACCTTGGTTTATTTGGGAGAAGGAAAGGGCAATCTACTCCAGTATTCTTGCCTGGAGAATTCCACGGACAGAGAGGTGCCTGGCAGGCTACTGTTCAAAAAGTTGGACATGACTGAGCAACTAATACTTTGGTTTATATGAAGTTCTCTGTGACAATAGAGAAAGAGAATAGGATTTCAAGTTATAAGACCCAGGTGTAAGCCTCAGCTTGTACACTGACTAGCTGTGTATATTTGGCCCAGTCCTTAGTTTTAGTCTCTGCAGTTATAAACTGAATAATGGCGAAACCAGCTTACTGCACAGACTTATGTGCAAGTTTGTTTTTATTTTTTTATGTGAAAGATTTATTCAAAGTTCAAATTAGACCCTATGTGGGAAGGTAATCTAAGCTGCTAGTTAAATGTACAGGCTGTAGCATTGGTCCACTGGATTTAAAATTCCCGCTCTGCCACCAGCTATGTAAGTGACCTTGGGCAAGTTCCTTACCTTCTTTTTCTTGGTTTTCCCATCTGTAAAGTGTGGATGACAGTAGTTAGCTAACTCATGAAGCTTTTGTTGGAGGATTAAAATGAGATGATCCAAATAAAGCACTCAGTATCTAGCATATAGTAACCCCTGAATAAATATTACCTTATTATGGAAAAGATCTTTGTCAACATCTAAGTACTACAGCAGTGACTTGTCATTTTGGCTATAGATGAGCATCTCTTAAAACTTCAGAAAAATAAAGATGCTTGGGCTTTGCCCTGCTGCTGCCGCTCCTGCCAAGTTTCTTCAGTCATGTCCAACTCTGTGCGACCCCATAGACGGCAGCCCACCAGGCTCCCCCATCCCTGGGATTCTCCAGGCAAGAATACTGGAGTGGGTTGCCATTTCCTTCTCCAATGCTTGAAAGTGAAAAGTGAAAGTGAAGTCGCTCAGTCGACCTATTGAATTGGGATCAGTAGTTTTTAAAGATCCTTAGATGATTGTGCTGCACCCAGAAGAAATTCACCTTGGCTAGACATGTTATTAGGATCCATTTCATAACAATGTCCATTAAGATAAAAAACATAATCTTCATCTTAGTGAGACTACATAGTGGTCTGAACCAACCTAGGCTTCACTTCCTTTTGTAAAAGTACTTTTATAGTACTTAACGATATGCTAAGGACCATTAGCTCATTTAATACCTGCAGCAGTGTTCTTGCCTGGAGAATCCCAGGGACGGGGAAGCCTGGTGGGCTACCGTCTATGGGGTCACATAGAGTCGGACACGACTGAAGTGACTTAGCATAGCATAGCATAGCATAGCATAATATGCTTCTGAAGCACAAGTTATTATAGATAAGGAAACTGAGGCACAGAGAGATTAAGCAAATATCCGAAAGTCACACAGTTAGAAAGTAGTAGAGCCAGCACTGGAACTGTAGTCTTGTGGCTCAGACAATTACAGCAGACAGATTCTCTCAAAGCTATGGTGTCTCTCTTATTTGTGCATGACAATTGTAACACTACTTACTCCCTTGGAGACTTGTGAAAATGAAGCAAGATGCTGCCTGTAAAACATGTAGCAATGAATTTAGTGTTTATTGCTTAACTATTAAGCACTAAATAAAATTCAGTCATTATTATTAATAATTTTAATATCATCATTATTCAGTTTCATGGAAATATAATGCAGGTTCCAGCTAAAATGTAATAATCTGAAATATCTGAGCCTGTTTAGCCAACTCCTGGGGCAGGACAGCTCGTTTAAGGCTATGTAGAATCTATCACTTGCATTTTTACCTCCTGAGCCTCTATTCCTTTCCAATGCTTACATGTCAGAGTCCCGTGATGCAGGGGGACATGAAAGGGGGACTTGAAAAGTGGTACCAGTGAACCAATGAAAACTCTGCAAGACTTTGATGAATAAGCAGCACTACCTCAGGGGGCCCTTTAGGTCAAGGACAAGTAGATGGACTGCCCTCTTCCAAAGAAAGCTTCTTGCAGCTTTAAATTTTTTTAAGGAAATCAGAGCCTTGACCCAAGGATGAGAGAGAGAGAGAAGGCAGTCCTGCCAGATAACCCAAGTCACACATGCTTCCAAAAAACACATAAGTTCATTTTACAGGGCGTATGAATCTCTAGGAATAAGAGCTGGAGGAAATTCAAACTGGTTAGGTAAATTGAATCTCTAGGAATAAGAGCTGGAGGAAATTCAAACTGGTTAGGTAAATTACAGCCTACCTGGTTAGGTAAAACCAGGTTACACAGTATTTTACAATTCCTGACACAAGCACTGATTAGTGTAACATAGAAAGATGGGCAGAAAAGAGTTTAATCTCTAGGAATGTGTGTGTGGAATTTTTAAGATTGTCTTCTCAACTCCTGGAAGCATCAGCACTTTGGATTAGTTTCCATGACAAAGCACAAGAGGGCGCCAGAGAAGGTGGAAAGTTTTGTTTTCCAGGGACCCACTTTAGAAAGTCCTTTCTGATCTCAATATAGGGGTGTTTACTATTAGTTCTTTTCGAGTTTTTTAAAATGAAATAAATATGTGCCTAAGCTTGTTGGCTAATACATTTGATCAAGGTGCTGCTTCTGCTAAGTCACTTCAGTCGTGTCCGACTCTGTGCGACCCCATAGACGGCAGCTCACCAGGCTCCCGCGTCCCTGGGATTCTCCAGGCAAGAACACTGGAGTGGGTTGCCATTTCCTTCTCCAATGCAGGAAAGTGAAAAGTGAAAGTGAAGTCGCTCAGTCGTGTCCGACTTTTAGTGACCCCATGGACTGCAGCCCACCAGGCTCCTCCGTCCATGGGATTTTCCAGGCAAGAGTGCTGGAGTGGGGTGCCATTGCCTTGAGTAGTTAGCAAATGCAAAGCTAAAATACTTAAGCATTGTTGGAGAAAGCAGAGAGTAAAGAAGATTGCTAATGCTGAATCAGTTCAGTTGTGAAATATTTATTAGTTGCTTTCTGTACGCATGCTGGTTAGATGCTTTGGGTGCCAAGATAAATGAGCCCACAATTTTTCATTGAATTTATTAGTCACATGAGAAATCAAAATTATCTATAATACTTTACTTTTTCTTATTTGAAACTCTATCCTCTTCACCTGTTAATTTCTTCAGAAGGATTCTGTGTAATGGTTAAGCGCAAAAGTTCTAAAGTAAAACAGTTTTTGCTCTTTCCAGCTCCCTGTGTCCCAGTTTCCTCACTTGTAAAGTGAGATGGTTATATCACCTACCTCATTGAGTGTTGTGAAGATTAAATAATACAATCCATACAAAGTGCTTGGAACCGTGTCATATTTAAGAGCTCGATATTTATGAATTTTTATTCAGATATTACTTGTTCTTGGGAACACAGCTGAAATTATAGACAGAATGATTGGGTCCAAAGGCATTGTTTGATATAAGTATGTGGACCAGTAACTTTTTTATTTCTATCACCTTCAAGAGAAAGCATCCTGACTGACACAGCAGTTATATTTAATTTCTTGATTTCTGTTAGTTACTGTGCTAAATTTTCTATATCTTATCTATCCTTTTAGTTTTCATAGTAGCTCTATGAGGTAGAGATATGATAGGTACTAATATTATTTCCATTTTACAGATGAGAAAACAGTAAAAACCAACGAGTAACACATTTCAGATCACACAACTAATAAAGAGAGGAATCAAGATCTGAATCCATTTCTAGTCTTACTCTTATAATAAGACTGATATTCCCCCAAATGACACAAATATCCTCTGGTATAACACACTTTGAAAAGTTTGACCTCAAGCACTTGTGGTTCCATGTAACAGCAACATACTTCCTTGAACTTTCATTGGCTTCTCCTTTTCCTCAGTATTGGCCATGGTCACTATGAAAAGCCATCTAATTTATCCCTCAAATACCTACTGTGCTATATACTACTTACTGTCTTGCTAGAATGAACAGTCTATGAAGGAAGACTTTGTTTTGCTCACTGTTACATCCCCAGCACCTAGGATGGTACCTGACACAGCACAGACGCGAAATAAATATTTCCTGAACAAACAAATGTGGGTTGGCTTTCCTTGATCATATTGCACAACTTGGAGAGCAGAATGTTTGAGAACATTACACACTTGGTAGAACTGGTCAAAAATCCTTGTGTGTTTTTCTATATTGTCGTATCGTATCATAGGAGCTAAACACACATACACACACAGAAATTGACTGATAGATATATCAACTCTACCCTAAAAACAAGCTCAATTCCCTTCAGATCAGATCAGTCGCTCAGTTGTGTCCGACTCTTTGTGACTCCATGAATCGCAGCACGCCAGGCCTCCCTGTCCATCACCAACTCCCAGAGTTCACTGAGACTCAGTCCATCGAGTCAGTGATGCCATCCAGCCATCTCATCCTCTGTCAGCAAAATTCTGTGAACACCTGGTTAGTACATTGAAACTGAGTGTAAAAGTTCCTAAACTCTGTTTTAGGCTCCACCCCTAAGGGCAAGGCAGGGTCTACTTTCTTGCCACTATTGTGATGGAATTGGCCCCAGTATACAGCCTAACAGGAGAAGGCAATGGCACCCCACTCCAGTACTCTTGCTTGGAAAATCCCACGGATGAAGGAGCCTGGTAGGCTGCAGTCCATGGGGTCTCTAGGAGTCGGACATGACTGAGCGACTTCACTTTCTCTTTTCACTTTCATGCATTGGAGAAGGAAATGGCAACCCACTCCAGTGTTCTTGCCTGGAGAATCCCAGGGACGAAGAAGCCTGGTGGGCTGCCGTCTATGGGGTCGCACAGAGTCGGACACGATTGAAGTGACTTAGCATAGCATAGCATAGCATAGCATACAGCCTAACGGGGAAGGCAATGGCACCCCACCCCAGTACTTTTGCCTGGAAAATCCCATGGACAGAGGAGCCTGGTAGGCTCCAGTCCATGGGGTCGCTAAGAGTCGGACACGACTAAGCGACTTCACTTTCATTTTTCACTTTCATGCATTGGAGAAGGAAATGGCAACCCACTCCAGTGTTCTTGCCTGGAGAATCCCAGGGACGGGGGTGCTTGGTGAGCTTCCGTCTATGGGGTCACACAGAGTCGGACACGACTGAAGCGACTTAGCAGATACAGCCTAAAGGAGCTTCACTGGCGGCTCAGTGGTAAAGAACCCATCTGACATTGCAGGAGACTTAAGAGGATCAAACTCAGATTTGATCCCTGGGTTGGGAAGATCCCGTAGAAAGGGCATGACAACCCACTCCAGTATTCTGCCTGGAGAATCCCATGGACAGAGGAGCCCGGTGGGCTACAGTCCATGGGGTCGCAAAGAGTCGGATGCAACTGAGCACACACACATAGAACCTAAAAGATCTGCGGTCTCTAACTTGTCCACTAGCGAACCATGTGGCCTTGGACAAAACCTTTAGCCTCCTTGAAACTTCATTTCCTCCCTTGTAAAACAGAAATAATCTCCTAGTTTTTTGTGAGGATCAAATTACATGGTTATGAAAACACTAAAAAATCAAGCAGGATATATAAGGGAAGACAAATTGAATTCATACTTTTCTAGGTAAAAGGTTAAAAAAACCCCTCATTTTGATGACTAAATTCCTTATATTGGTTGGCTTGTGTGGGTAGCATGGGATTTGGCCAAAGACAAATTAGAAACAAGTTCTCAAAATATAATTTGGAGGAAACCAGTTTGGTTGAAATCAAACTGGCTCAGAGAACAATTAGGTCAAAATAATAGTTTGAAGAAAGCAAGTTTCTCGGTTATTTATTTTTTTTAATGGTTATTTTGGTTTACTTTGGGAGTCTTTTTACATGTCAGCACTTTTATCAGTTTAAAGAATTTCTCAGAGTTTTTTTTCTTTCTGTTTAAAGTCATTTTTAAGGGTGCCTTGAATTAGGTTTCTCATTGGTTTGACCATTTGTCAAATGTGTTTCCTCTCAGATCGGATAACATCGATTAATTATTTATAACTGGGAATTTATAATTGACTATTTATAAAAATGAAATACTGGAACACACACAACTTTGCAGCTCAGTAGATATGGCAGTTTCTCTTTCGAACATTTGAGCTCTTGGAAACTGGCTGCTTTGGGGTCTTTTTACCTCTTTTATACAATTTAGTATTAAGAGAGAGCAATGAAGAGGAGAAAATCTTGAGTGCAGGGGAGGAAGTGTTCAGGATTCCAGTGTGGACAAAGACACCATTCTCTGCCAAGAGCCTTCATAAACCTTCATTTAAATTTAAAACAAGCGGGCAAACTCAACTGTTGAAGTTCAAGAGGGAAGATTGAGTGCAAAGAAGGCAGCGAGATTTTAATCGCCTTGATGCTGTAAATGTGGTCAAAAGCACAAGAGGGCAGTGCAGTGCTAAATATCTCAGCATTGACTGCTTGAAATGTACACTGACTTGCATCTAAACAAGGCATTAAGCAAAGGAAAAATTTTGAACTCATAGAAACAAAAAGTAAACAGGTGTTTATCAGGGGCTGGGAGGTCGGAGGAATGGGGAAGGGTACAAGCATTCTGTAAAATGGATATCTTGGGAACACAGGAGTCTTGGGAGGATTATCTAAGACAGTGTATGGGAAGCACCTGGGACCTAAAAGCTGCAGCATAACTGGTAACTCTTATTATTGCTAAACATTAATTTCATAGTACCTTACCATTTCTGAACAAGTCAAATAACACACAATCTGATTACAACAGCTGATAGTTCACTTTTGTCCTCATCGCGGGTGAAAATTATAATTAATTTAGCCCATCCACATTCATTCTCATGCTAAAAAGTCATCTAATGGTGATAGAGATCAGTATAACTCATTCAAATATAGAAATCAGAGCTCTAACGGAGCCACAGCAGATAAAAATGTCCTATTGTGTATTAAGATGATGTTAAGGAAAAGTTTCTGAGTAGAACCCATCAAGCCAAGAATCTATAATCCAGTTTTTCTTGTCAAATCCCAATACCCGATTCAATAACAGTAGTCATGATAATGACAATAGTCCTTATCTGTCCAGTCAACAAAACTACTAAGCCTTAATTGATGAGAAGAATTCACCTGGGCATCCAACAGTTATTCTGCACATAATGTCAGTCATGCTAAATCACTGTGCTATGGTTAAATCACTCAGCAAATAAATATTGGCTGGTAAGAGTATAGAGAAAAAAGCACCAAGGAATAGAAGGAGTCATGGAAGCTTCCTAGTTCATTAGAGATTATTGCATGAGAATCTAACATTTAATAGCAGTTCAGAAAGATTTCTACCATCACTGCTGACTTGGACAGATTCAGTGTTCAATCCAGTTTCATGTGGAATATTACTCAGCCATTAAAAAGAACAAGAGAATGACCTAGAGATTGTGATACTGAGCAAAGTAAATCAGAAACAGAAAGACGAATATCATACACTATCACTTATACATAGAATCTAAAAATGGAGTACAAATGAACTTATTTACAAAACAGAAGTAGAGTCACAGATGTAGAAAACAAACTTATGGTTACTAAGGGATAATGCAGGGGAGGGATAAATTGGGAGATTGGGACTGACATATACACACTGCTATATACAAAATAGATAACTAGTAAGAACATACTGTATAGCACAGGGAACTATACTCCAGACTCTGCAATGGACTATTATGGAAAAAGAATCTTTAAAAAGAGAGTATATGTGTATATGTATAACTGATTCACTTTGTATACACTTCAAATCAATACAACATTGTAAATCAACTCTATTGCAATAAAAATTTTTTTAACATTTCAGAAAGTACAGTTGGACCCAAAGACTGAATAAATACTCCAGACAGTAATCAGTGAGGTGGTATATATAGAATATAGAAAACACCTATGTATGTGTGTTGAGTTGGTCAGTCATGTCCAACTCTTTGTGACTCAATGAACTGTAGCCCACCAGGCTCCTCTGTTCACGGAACTTTCCAGGCAAGAATACTAGAGCGGGTTGCCATTTCCTACTCCAGGACATATTCCTGACCCAGGGATGGAACTTGCGTCTCCTGCGTTGGAAAGCATATTCTTTACCACTAGGCCACCAGGAAGCCCAGAAAACACCTTAGCTGGAAATTATTCATGTCCATTCAAGCTGGATTTTCCTTAAATTGTTACTTTTACATTTGGTTATTATTTCTTTCTCAGGTAAATATGTGTACCTTTTTGAACATGGAGGCTGAACTAGCCTGAATAGCTGCTGGAAAAGTTTTTTGTATAAATGAAAGTGAACTCGTAAAAAAAAAAAAAAGGAATTCATTTGGGAATTGAAAAGTGGAAAGACTCAGGTTTACTTTCAAATTGTATATAAACAAAAAGAGAGTGAAGTTAGCTGATAATATTTTAAACTTCTTTTGTTAATCTGAAATAATCTATGTATATGCATTTAAAAATCCTTTAAATTAAAAGACAGAATTCTGTTTTATGGAGTTTCCCAGGTAGCTCAGTAGTAAAGAATCTGCCTGCCAGTGCAGGAGATGCTAGAGATGCAGGTTCGATCCCTGGGTCAGGAAATCCCCTGGAGTAGGAAATGGCAACCCACTCCAGTATTCTTGCCTCGTAAAGTCCATAGACAGAGGAGGAGCCTGGTGGGCTACAGTCCATGGGGTCACAAAGAGTTGGACACCACTGAGTGACTGAGCATGGTTAACATTTAGCTTCATATTCTGTTTGGTACAAATCTAGCTATATGTAAAGAAGTGAAATTAAACGAAAACATAGTAATTACATTTTAAAATAAACATGTGCTTGTTGTGTTAAAATAATTACATATGCTGATTAAGAAAAAACATCCAAAATACAAGTACATATTCAAAGATAATGTATTTTGGTAATAGTTTCACTATGCAAACACAACAAAAAATAACCCTCATATCTCCACTTTGAAGATGACTCACCATCTTCTCCAGTAACTTCAAATCCATCTGCTACAATTAGCTCTGCTTGTTAAAAGATTATCCCTCTGTTTTCTAATATGCTACAAAAATGGGATATCAAAATAACTGCCTTAAATGTATTGTGCTTTTGTAATGAAATGCATGCTATAACTATCTAACTTGCAAGGACTGTTAGATAGGATTATACAAAAAAAAAAAACAAAACTGTGCTCTTTGTAGGAAAACTAGTGATTTAAATCAAACCTACTCGAATTCAAAGAGAGGCACGGTTATCAATTGGATAACTGTGGTTAGTGGCCACAAGATGAATGACTTCATCTGCAAACCAAATTCCTCAGTTTAAAATTGGATGGCCTTTTCCCTTGAAATTGCTTGGAGGGGATCACACACTTTCTACAGAGCCAGCATGAATTCATTTGGTTGATATTACTCTCTTTTTCCAAGATAAGATGGACTGCCTGAGAACATTTGTTCCTTCTGTAGTCATGGTTCAAAAGTGGACCTGATTGTTAGTAAAACCTGCCAGTTGTCAGAAACAGATGCTTTAATACGGGTAAGTTATTCTTAACAGTGTAATCAAAACTCTTGGAATGATGATCTGCCCTTGAAATATGGATTCTCAAATTTAAGAGTTGAAGGAGCCTTTAAGTCATTTAGCTCTTCCTGTAGCCTCTGTTCGGATTAGGCTGGAGATTCTTCTGACTAGTATAACTCTCTAAGGAGGAAGATTCTATTCCTATCTTACTAATTGATTCTAAGTGCTTTTTAACACAGATGTCTAAGTCCTTTCCTAGAGTCTAAAGTGAAATTGATATTTTGTGGTCCCCATAAATTTCCAAATGTATATGCCATGCTGTTGTAGAAAGAGTATTGGACTTGGAATCAAAAAACCTGGACTTGACACTCCTTATTTGATCTTTGGCAAGTCCTTTATCCTTTCTGGGGTTCAGTTTCCTCTTCTGCAAAGCTAATAATCCTTACCTGTCTCAAAGGAGGTTGCAAGGCTCAAATAAGCTAAGACATACAAAAACCTGAAATAATTATAAAACTGCAGATTTTATCTTATGTCTTATGATAATTAGGAAGTTCAGAAAGAAATAAAGATTTAGGGTTTAGATCTTAAATACCTATGCTATTAGGAATCTTGGTTATGTCAGTTCTCAGGCTACCCTAGACACACCACTCTCTTAGGGGCCTGACCCCAGGCTCAAAATCTACAAAATTTCAGCATCCATTGCTCTCAGACTCTTCTCAAACAGTTTACGAACTGTAAGTCATCATACACATTAAGCTGTTACAAAAAAGCCAGTGAGTCACCTGTTTCAGAAAAGCCTAGGTTTAGATTGTCTAATAAGAGCTGGGTTGTTTTTTCTTGGAACCCTTAAGATTTGCTGTTATTCAGTTGCTAAGTCATGTCCGACTCTTTGTGAACTTATGGTCTGTAGCCCACCAGGCTCTCTGTCCATGGGGATTTTCCAGGCAAGAATACTTGAATAGCTTGCCATTTCCTTCTCCAAGGGATCTTCTTAGATCATGGATCAAATTTGTCTCTCCTGCACTGGCAGGCAGATTCTTTACCACCAAGCCACCAGGGAATAAAGTTTATCCTTTATGAATCGATCTAGTTACTGAGGAACTCAACAGTTCAGAGAATCACACGATCCTAACATACTCGCTAGTATCTCCATTCTGACAAGCAAAGTAGCAAGAAAAGTATCTGCTATTTGCGTAGTTGCTTTATAGTTCTCTAAGCTCTTCTACATATTACAAACCAAATATATAATGACTTTCATCATAGCAGTAATCTCAGGCATTTGAGAGGTGGCAACAAAAAGGAAAGAATGAAAGATCATGAATTAAACCACTTAAATATCTGAAAACTATAAAATAAATATACAGATGTATGCCAAACTGAACTATGGTACTACCATCCACCAAAATGTAAATCTGTGCCATTCACACAAAGGATTTGTGCCCAGTCAGCATTTATTTTCTTTCTTTTTCCCCATTCTTTTCTTTGGGAAAACATCACATGTTGTCCAGAATCTACATTGGGTTATCCAAAAAGTTTGTTTAGGTTTTTCCTTAAGATATTAAAAATGTGTGTGTGTGTGTGTGTGTGTGTGTGTGTGTGTGTGTGTGTGTGTGTGTGAAGTTGTTTTTGTCATGTCCAGCTCTTTGTAACCCTATGGACTATAGCCCACTAAGCTCCTCTGTGCATGGGATTCTCCAGACAAGAATAGTGGAGTGGGTTGCCACATCCTCTTCCAGGTATCTTCCCAACCCAGGGATCGAACCAGCATCTCTTATGTCTCCTGCATTGGCAGGTGGGTTCTCTACCACCAGCACCACCTGGGAATTTGACCAGCCCAGTATTTTGTGTGGTACTGGAGAACCCTACTCTCCAGTAGAGCTGGAGAAAATAAAAGAAATATTGAAACAAACTATTTAAAAATAATTAAATTCTATGTCTGTAGCACTGAATCTGTTTACATATTGAATATCAATATGGGTCCAATTTTCAGAAAAGACTTAAATAAGGTGGTGAAACATGAATCCAGTAAGAATAGGGGCAAATTTTTAATTTTCCTTAACAGAGGGTCCCTCTGCCTTGATAAGATTCACCTACATGCAGCTGACTCTAACTGCTTTAAATTAAGCAAAGATTCTAGCTTTTTAAGCTGATGTCATCATCTATTAAATAGGAATAAAACTACAACCTTCTTCATGGGGTGGTGATGACTACCCAATCATATGATGTCTGAAATGAAAGTATTTTTATATCAGTGGGGGTGCGTTCTGTTACAAGTAAGAGAACAACCAATTTTAATTTTGGCATACATACTACACGGAATGTATTCTCTTTCCCAAAGAGAAATACAATAAAACTGTAGTAGATCAAGCAAGCTTCAGGAACAGCTTTATTGGGGCTGTAACTTCATTTTTCTCTGAATTTCTCTAATTTTTCCTTCTTTGTGTAATGGCTTTATCCTCAGGCTGGGTTCCAGATTTTTTCAGAGTATGGTTCCTGAGACCATCTTCATCAGACTCTCCTACTGAACCAGAATCTTGGGGTATATGGTAGGGAAAGGATGTCCAGGGAATCTTATGTTTGAACAATATTTCAGATAACTCAGACATGCTAAAAATTGGAAACCAATGGAGAGCCCTGAAAGAGGAAGGCAGAAAGCACACAGTCCTATTCCAGATTTCCCAATCACAGCCTACAGCAATTATAGGGCTTCAGCTAACTACTTACTAAAGCGTGATCCATTTATTCTTATTCCAAAGGCCCTCAGAGAGAAACTGAGGTTTGAGACTCTATTAACATGATGTTTCACTCAAGTCTCTTTTGCCTGTGTCCTTCCTTCAGACATCTGACACATACACCACTGTCTTCACAGAGGAATCTGCAGAAGGAGAGGCAGATGGAAAGTGAGTTCACAGAGAATATCAGTGGGATTTTTTATTGCAGCAATAAAAACAGATTCTGGCTGTATTAGAAAAAAGGGGGTTCATTAGCTAGATATTATTAATAGGTAGAGATGATGAGAAGGTGTTTGATCAAATGGTCAAATGAAAATCACATGTCTGTTCTTTTGCACATGAGATAGAGAATGAAATCTGGCATTTGGGGATTCTGAATTAAAAGCTACTCTCTTCTATGAAGACTATATATAAAAGGGAAGTGTCCAGAGAAGAAATAAGAAGTGAGGCCTTCTTACATATAAAAAGGTAAGAAGGAAAAAAAAAAAAAAAAATTACCTGATTAAAACATGGGCAAAGGAAATAGATATTTCTCCAAAGAAGACATATGAGTGGCCACCAAGTATATGAAAAAGTGCTCAGCATCGAGAATCAACAGGAAGATGCAGATCAAAACCACAATGAGATATTACCTTATACCCTACTTAGGATAGCTATTTAAAAAAAAAGATAAATATTGGCAAGAATGTACAGAAATCAGAACACTTGTACACTGTAGATGGGAATGTAAAATAGTATAGCTCCTATAGAAAACAGTATGGAGGTTCCTCAAAAAAATAAAAATAGAACTACCATGTTTAGCAATTTCCCTTCTCTGTATTTACTCAAAAAAATTGAAATCCGGATCTCGAAGAGGAATCTACTTTCGCATGTTCAATGGAACATTATTTATGATAACCAAGATATGCAAACAACACAAATTGTCCAAAAACAGATGAACTGATAAAGAAGAGGTGGCATATACACACAGAAGAATATTATTCAGCTTAAAAAGGAAAGAAACCTTACCATTTACAACAACATGGATAAAATTGGGAGAAATGATAAGCTAAATAAGCCAATCCCAGAAAGGCAAATACCATAGGATTCCACTAATATAAATAGTCAAACGTATAGTCAACCTTCTAAAAGCAGAGAGTAGAATGGTGGTTGCCAGGAACTTAAGATGGGGAGTTGATGTTCAGTGGATATAAAGTTTTAATTAAGCAAGATGAATAAGTTCTAGAGAACTTCTGGGCAACATTTGCAACCCCAAGGACTGTATCCTGCCAGATTCCTCTGTCCATGGAATTCTCCAGGCAAGAATACTAGACTGGGTAGCCATTCCCTTCTCTGAGGGATCTTCTCAATCCAGGTATCAAATATGGGTCTCCTGCATTGCAGGCTGAGCTACCAGGAATGTCCATAGCAACATTAAGAAGGAACATCTCGCATTAGGCATTTTTACCACAAAAAAGGATGAGGGAACACAAGGAAACTTTTGAAAGTTAAAAATATGCTTATTACCTTGACTATGGGGATAGTATCATGGGTGTATGCTCATATCCAAAGTCATTAAACTGTATACATTAAACATGTGCCTTTTTTGTATATAAATTATATCTAGTCATTTTTCTAAAGTTTTGTTATTTTTCCCATATTATTTTTTTTAAGTTGATATGTTATGTTTTCATTTTTATTCAGTTCAAGAATTTTTTTTTTTTTTGGCTGCATGCCATGTGTTGGGATCAGTTTCCCAACCAGGGATCGAACCTGTGGCCCCTGCATTGGAAGCACAAAGACTTAATCACAGGACCTCCAAGAAGTCCCAATAAAGTCATTTTTTTTTTTTTTTTAAAGGAATGCGACTAGATGCTGGGTAGCCAAATAATGACAAATGCCCACTGCAGAGATCTCTGCACTAAAGCATTTTCCAAGGAAAACTGAGCCTGCTTCTGGAAAACATCTCCCTGGGTGTTAAAAGTAGATGATATGGGTGGTCAGACAGCACCACCAATGAATACCAAGAAGGAACCAAAAGAAGTTCCAAATTCATATTCTTCCCATTTATATGACATGCAGGGACTCTACTGAGCAAGCAAAACCTCTACAGTTCAGGAAAGATCCAGTAGGTAGGGATGGGTGAATGTCCTTATGATATTTATGTCTGAGATTCACACTTATCTTCAGTGAGATCTAAATTAAGAACTTGGGAGTTTTCAGAGATTCCTAGAAACTCCAGTCTGTAAAAATCATTAGAAATCAAATAGCACACTGGTTTGAAAATATTTTTGCTGCAGACACACTTCTTCAGAGCCTGATAAGGAAAGCAGACAAAAGTTGGTCACTATGGCTGATTCTTGTTGATATTTGACAGAAAACAACAAAATTCGGTAAAGCAATTATCCTTCAATTAAAAAATAAAGTGGTGAAAAGACTCATTAAAAAGTAGGGTACAATTCTAAGCCATCTGTTCAGCTTCCCCTACTTCATCCACACTCTCCCCACTCCCCAGACAACTCTCTTGAGTCACCCGTGTGATGCTATGAGAGTCATCTATTATAGCTGGCCTAATAAGCCTGTCCTCAAACTCAATGGTTTTTAACAAAGAGCATTTATTTTAAATTGTGCAGTTCTACAGAAAGCATGGGGTGTGGCATGGATTAGGTGAAGGAAGGGTAGCTGGTTAGTTTAATGGGAGCAAAGAAGGCCCTGCTAGCTTAATATACATTGCAAATTGTTCCACCGATAATGCCCACCTTTGGGTCCTCTGCCGCCCCTCCTATTTCTATCACATTCTACAAGTTTATAGACTAACTGTTCAGTGCTTGACCCTACCTTGTATTTGAGAAGCAGAATTCAACCAGTGGTGGGAGCTTTTGGCACTAATCTACACTAAAGAATAAATGACTTCTTGGATCTGTTCTCTGCATGACTGGTAGGACTTGTAACCACAGAGAGCACGGATGTCCAAGTGGACGAGAGCAGTGAGAAAAGACACTTTTGCGTAGAAGTTGTTGTTATTTAGTCGCTCAGTCACATCTGACTCTTTGCGACTCTATGGACTGTAGCCCGCCAGATTCCTCTGTCCGTGGGATTTCCCGGGCAAGAATACTGGAGTGGGTTGCCATTTCCTTCTCCAAGGAATCTTCCCTGCCATCTCCTGCATTGCCAGGCATACTTTACCACTGAGCCACCTGGGAAGCCCATTGTGTAGAAGAGCAGGACACAAACAGGGTGGCTGAAGCAAATTCTATATCTTACACGTTTTTTAAAAAACAATATTTCCCAGGACCTGTAATGCAGAGCTGTATATTCAAATCATGAAATAAACACTTCGTTAACTTGTTCATTCATCAAATACTCATGCACCTCCTCTTTCCCAGGCAGCTAGAACTTGTCAGCTGATTGATCTGCTAGCAAAACAGTGATTCCAAGAGATTATCATCATTTTTCTTCACCCACTATTTTCAAAGGGCATTGAAAACACAGATCTGACAGGGTAGTTAAAGGGCCAGGCTCTGTGAACTATAGGGTTTAGTGCAAATGTCAGAGATTTCCATTATCATCAGTATCACTGTAGATAGAGGAGGAAGGGGCTTAACACATGATCCCTGCTTCAGGTTCCAGGAAGATAGAGTCTTGGAGGATGATCAAAACTATTTTTTGATCATGTGATCATTTACTGTATCCCCAGGTACAGTGGTAGGTGGTGAGGATACAGCAGTGAATGAGACAGATGCATTCTGTGTCCTTGTGGAAATAAACTCTAGTGGACCGAGGGTAGAGGGCCATGTGGTGATTGTAATTTCTTTGAGTCAATATTTACTGAGTGTTTTTTCTGTACCAGCCCTGTGCTAGACATATAAAAATTAAAAAACAAAGCAAGCCAATGACAACCATCCATCTTCACTTGCCGGGTACTCACAGACACAAAGAAAGCAGCTAGGCTGACGTGAAAATCGCTATCATCCAAGACATACTCTAGAGCTCCAGGGCACAGGCAACGTTGCTATTACTTCTAACTGGGGAGAAGGAGTCAGAGAAAACCACAAGGAAGAATTGACATGGACTGAGCTAGGAAGGACAGAGGAGAATTCACCAGATAGATCTGTGAAGGTTGGGTTAAGATTTCATCCTTAGGGTTAACAATGGGCCATTCAAAATGTTACCGCTTCTGAAAACACACCAAGAGAAACAGAAGCAACTGCAGCAAAGCAGATTCAGGCTTCATTTGATTCATTTACAAACACAGTTACTTAAAAATTAGCTTTCCCTCTGATTGTGTTAAAATGTCCTCAGTGAGACCATTCCAGTACCAGTCCAGATATTGGGTGGAAGTTGACAAGACTGGCTGATGTACTGACTCTTCTACTTATTTCTTTAAACTTACATGTTGTTTCCCAATTTGAAAAAAGAGAGAGACAGGGGGAGGAAGGAGAAAGAAGGAAGGGAGGGGAGGGAGTAAAGGATAGAGGTTGATTCTGGGAGCTCATACATTCGGAGATTAGAATCTAGTGCAAAAGAGACACTAGTTTTAGAAAGGAACAGCCCAGACTGGCACCAAATGAGAAAAAGCATGTGGAAAAGGTGGAAAAAATAACAATCAGGTAAGGGACTGAAAAGCTATGTGAGGAGTAAGTCAGAGAAGAAAGGTGACAAGCAGCATGTGGTACAGATGACCTAATTCCCCAAACAGCAGGCCGGGCTGTTGCTCTACTTACTAGGAAAAAAGGTAAAAAAAAAGAAAAAAAAAATGTAAAATGTTACTTCTGTGCACACAATCACCTACAGCTAAAAACTGCTTCAGCACAGTGAAAGCAATTAAAAATTGGCAGTTTATAGGGTGGGAGTTGGGAGAGAGGTTTAAGAGGTAGAGGATGAGTGTATACTTACAGCTGATTCACATTGTTGTATGGCAGAAACCAACACAACATTGTAAAGCAATTATCCTCCAATTAAAAAAAAAAAAACACACTGGCAGTTTGCAGAGAAAGAAAATTAAAATTTCACATTTTGTGTGAAGTGAGCAGTCTGCAAACTGGCTCCTCTAAGCCAGCTGAGATTGTGCTCTGGGGGTCGTTGCCTTTAAAGGTCTACCAGGCTCATCTCCTGACCTCTCTGGAGCCTTAGGCCCAAAGCAATTTCCTACTTTGATGGTGATTCCTACTTGCCATTCTCTCTGGTTCCATTCAAAAATCTCTTTCAGCCTTTTTTTTTGCAAGACAACAGTGGAAACAGGCTTCTGGGGAAGATGAAGCTATTCTATTTTTGATTGCTATGGCTGAGTCCTAGAAAGTCCATTCCTTGAAATGTCTGGCTTATAGGCAGCTGCACATGACCTGATTTTCAAATAGAGTCCCAGACCATCCCTTCCCCAGGGGATTTGCCCTTTAAGCTGCACAGCCGACAGGCATCAAATGATACCCATCCCGACGCTGGGAGCCCAGAGAGAATTTTTCCGTTTCACAGCTGAACCAAACTTCACAAATGCACCAGGGGAAGAACTGGTAAAAGGTTGAGCTGGAGTGACTGTCTTCAAATTGGAATACTAATGATGACCTTTAATGAAGCCTGACAGTACAATCTGTTTCTCATTGTTGTTTAAGTGCCGGCTCCCAAGCACACCCTGGTTTTCAAGGAAGGGACAGACTGGGATAAATGGGCCCTGCTGGTGTGCAGGCCTGAATACAGCTGATCTTTCAGCTGGGATTAAATTAATTAAAGTGATTCTCTTGGCCACAAAATTCGTCTTTTTATCTGTCATTATTGTATTGTTGATTAATCTCCAGTGGAGGCTAATTGGAATCTGAGCTTTCAGAGGCAAGGGATCTTGGAGTGATTGGGATGAAATTGTCCTCATTTGGAACAGCGAGAACAGGAAGGGTTGTCTTAGTTCTAGATGTGAAATGAGTTTGTTAATTTAAGACCTCCATCAGAAGACAAGCCCAAGGCAAGAACAGTAAGGCAAAGTGAACCTATATGGAGAAAACTTTAGCTGTGTGGGCTTTGCCCTAGATTAATAATCAATAGAATAGTCGCTAAGAAACCTACTATAAGCATGGCTTTGTGCCAGGAAATTAGAGGGACCCATTCATATGCCATGGCCCCTTAAATCAGGTGCACTTTAGTTAATGAGATGCCTGAGTCCCATGCCCTAGAGGAATCTGGAAAAAACTTGAAAACACATCTAGTTCAAACTCTCATTTTACACATAAGATGGAAACTACAATCAGCAGTGATGATGCTCATCAAAGCTAGGGTATTTCTTGAAGTGGGAAAAAGTTGCCAGGTCGTGACTGGAATATCAAGACGTCAGCTGGGTTCAAAGAGAACACCCTTTCCCCTTCTACTCTGAAGGCTGGCATGAAACTGGAAGGATGACCCAAGGAGGGATATTGGGACTGGGAATCTATGAGAGAAAACAAGACAAGCTGAGACAACTTGCAACGGAAAAAGAGAACCAAAGTTCTGTTTCTATTAGTAAAGTCTTTTAAAGTTGCAAGTGGCAGAAATTTGATTGTCCTTTGCCTCCATGGCCACTCCAGGGAGGTATATTCTAGTGGAATTCCTATTCTGAAGGCTCTACTGTTAAGCCATTCTCTCCTATAAGTTTGAATTCTGGCGTCTAGGTATTGACCAAAAAAGCTAATTGTCAAGGGGATATACACACACACACACACACACACACACACACACACACATAAAATTATGACTGATTCACATTGTTGTGTGGCAGAAACCAACACAACACTGTAAAGCAGTTTTCCTCCAACTAAAAAAACAAAAAGCTGATTGATTTCAAGACATTATTCTGCAAGCTTCTGACCTCTCTGGCAATAACTACACGTAAAATTGCAGTTGGCTGCTCCCGTTAGTATTCTGTGAACTCAGGTCCAAAGTCTGAGATCTTATCTGTGATCCTTAAATGTAGACATCACCATTGTGGTTTCTGTCTCTTAGCAACAGTCTTCCCATTTTAACGAATTCCCACTCTGATCAGTAGGTGACACTTGAGCCTCTTCTAAGCAAAATAAAAGCCTGAGGTAGGAAACAGTTGATGTTTTCTTACCTCCAGGCTGCATCTCAGTTAATGGCCGTCTCCGGCAGAGCCAGATGGAGAGTACTCAGCAGGAAGAAAGAATAGAGCAGGTTAGGCTTCCCTGTGCTATGGTAATACCTGCATCCCAATATTATTTTCTATTCTGTATTCCATCTCTTTCCTTTTTTTTATTTATTTTTGCTCTTTTATTTTTGGTTGCAAAGGGTCTTCGTTGTTGAGTGTGGGCTTTCTCTAGTTGTAGAGAACAGGGTCTACTCTGGTTGCGGTGCAGGGGCTTCCCACTGCTGTTGCTTCTCCTGTTGCAGAGCACAGTCTGTAAGTGCATGGGTTTTGTAGTTGTGGATTCCTCCCAAACCAGGGATCGAACCCATATCCCTTGCATTGGCAGGTGGATTCCTAACCACTGGACCACCAGGAAAGTCCAGTCCCCTTCCTTTGTTTGTACGACCTAAAGAGTTGATAAAGGATTCATGTTTTCCAACTCAGGCAGATACAAGCATCTTGAATGGCTGGCCACAGCAAAAAAAGTATCTCAATAATGTGCCTGTGTTGCATTTGGTGTATGTCAGAAACTCACAAGGGCTCAGTCCTGAAGCAGCCATCTCCACCATAGGAATGTGGGGAAAAGGAAGTCCCTTCTTTGCTGGAACTCACCTGGTAGAGGGTGGGGAGAATCCCAAGAACTCACCCTCCTGGGGCCACTTCCATTGCTGCTGCTGCCACACAGGTGAGGAGAGAGGTCTGCTGTTTCCTTACTGGCTCTCGCCTGGAGTAAGCCAGGGAACATTAAAAGACCTCTGTCCCTCAGGATTCTCTCCTACAGGTCCTTGAAAGCATGGGCTTTCCTCAAAGCCTTTTATGTTTGTATCTGCTTGTAGTTGTAGGTTTCAGGGTGCCCCAGAGTCTGAGACAGGCTGTCCAGGAGGGACAAAGGCAGCAACCTAGGAGATCCACAGCCAGGTTGGCCCTCAAGGACTGGCTTCTCTACCCAGTCCTCCTGCTCTGATCCACCTCACAGAGTCCTCTGACAGTTACTTTACACGTTCTACCCACAATTTTTAGTTGTAGTCAGAGAAAGCAATGGGGTGTATTATGCTTATTCCATTCTGACCAAAACCAGAAATCTGTGTTTTTTCATCATGTCTCCATTAGTCTTTGAACACATCTTTGCTTTTGGATTCAATAAGGTGTTCCAGGGTCATCTTATATTTTTCTTGTCCAGCTCTTGAATCAGTCATTGCTCAAAAGAGTTCTGGTTCTGTTTTATAGAGAATGGTATTTAGGAGCCAAGATCTGGGCGCTAGATCACATTTGCTGTTGCTACTACTTTTGGGTTTTGCTTCTTCCAGACCCTTTCATGGCTCTTGGGTCCTCTCAGTGATCATACCTTAAAAGCAGCAGCCATGGTACCATAGATAATAGTGCTACCTGGCTATTTATTGATAAGTTTAAAATAAATAAAATTTAAAATTTAATACCTCAGTTGCATGAGCTACATTTCAAGTGCTCAACAGTCACATATGGCTGGTAACAACAACCTAAGACATTGTAGATATGGAACATTTCTATCATTGGAGTGCCTATCTAGATAATTTCTGCCCCAAATTGTCTGCATTATTTATTGCAGTTTGCTTGTGAAAATGAAGCATAAAACTCAAGTCAAACTTTTCATAACATCGATAAATTAAATATACAAAAAGTTATAGTTATCAAAGGAGAAAGAAGGGAGAGATAAATTAGGGAAAGGGGGGACGGATTAACCAATACAAACTATTGTACATAAAATAGATAAGCAATAAGAATTTACTGTAAAACACAGGGAAACTGTAATATCTTAGTCTATAATGGGAAATAATCTTTAAAAATATATACATATAACTCAATCACTTTGTCATACACCTGAAACTAACATGATCTTATAAATCAACTATACTTCAATTAAAAAACTAAATATACAACGCCACCTGTAACAAGCATACAGACAACCCAGGATGGGCTTTAGAGCAAAAGAAAGAGCAATGCCTTAAAATTTGCCTTCCAGGCTAGCAGTTTATCTACTTAAAGTCGGTTTGAGCTTTCAAAGGACACGAGAGATTCTAACAGAAACTTCTTGAGGATTCCGTCCAAGCTGTATTACCAACTAAAATGAGAAATTTTAATTTTCCTTGTCCATCTGTACTTTTTCCACTTACCCAATGAGGGAGGGAAGGATACTAAGTGAACACACTGTTGATTACAGAAGATGTTTTCTATTCACAGCAGTTAGATGCATAATGCTGTTCCTCACCAGGGGACTGTAGGATGGACTTTGTCTTGATGAGCTGCTGAAGAGGCTAACATGGTTCTCACTATTGTAGCATTCGTACTCAAGTGTCATTAAGTCTAGGCCTGCTGACAATGATTGGCCAGAGAGAAAAACAGAGGAAAAAAATGACATCAAAATTGTGTCAGAGATAAAAGAGGTATATGTCTGTGTGCTCAGTAGCATCAGTCGTGTCCAACTCTAGGGACTGTAGCCTCCCTGCCTATTCTATCCATGGGATTCTCCAGGCAAGAATACTGGAATTGGTTGCCATGCCCTCCTCCAGGGGATCTTCCAAACCCAGAGATAGAACCCAGGTCTCATGCGTCTTTTGCATTGCAGGTGGATTCTTTACCGCTGAGCCACTGGGGAAACCCCCCAAAGGAGGTATATGTGCAATATGTATATTTATCAATAATATCACATATGTTATTGTATATTTAATATATAATACTATTATAACAATATAATTAAGGGAGATAATGCACATACAGAGTTTAGCATAAGACTCAGCACAAATAGTAAGCACCTGTTACACTTTAGCTATTCTTTTGATTGCCTTTTTTTTAAAAATGAAAGTTTAGTTTCTGAGTACAAGTATACTTCTCTTCCTCCTTCTTCTCCTATGATGACTAAGAGAAATTCCATAACTACTTTAGCTATTCTTTTGATTGCCTTTTTTAAAAAAAATGAAAGTTTAGTTTCCAAGTACAAGTATACTTCTCTTCCTCCTTCTTCTCCTATGATGACTAAGAGAAATTCCATAACTACTTGGCAACCATTTTGGCAAATGTTTTGATTGTATTATCTCATTTGACCCTGAAACAACCCAGTGGGATAGGTAACATTATTATACTCAGCTCCAGGAAGATTAAATAACTTGCTCAAGATCACACAGCTTGAAAATCATAGGGGAAAAATTCTATGCATGTCATCTGGCTCTCAAACCAGGACTCTTAATCTCAGTGTAAGAAATTCTAAACCAAGTTGCGAAATACTTTCACACCAATTTTGTGTGAAAAGATTCAGAAAATATTGATCTCAAGCTTTGAAGCCTTGTACATCATAACACAATACTCTATATACATATAACATACACACTCTAATATCTAGTGAAAAGAGAGGCTGAGGACATAGATTCACAAACAATGAAGATGATAGCACACACATACAGTCCTCCCTTGGGTGCTCAAGTCTCTCATATAAATGGCATAGTATTTGTATATAACCTACATGTATCCTCCTGACACTTTAAATCATCTCTAGGTTATTTATAATTCTCAATACAATGCAAATGCTATGTAATAGTTGCCATCGGTTGGCAAGTTCAAGTTTTGCTCCTTGGAACTGTATGAAAAAATATATTTTGTAATATTTTTGATCTGTGGTTGGTTAAATCTGCAGACTCAGAACCAGCAGATACTGAGGGTGGAGTGTACAGTACTTACTTTGTATCAGACTGTTCTCAGCCCTTTATTAATATTCATCCCATTTTCACAATAACCCTATTAGGTAGGTATTACTATTATGCCCATTTTCAGAAAAGGAAACCAGGCAGCAAGATTTAGTGCCTCACACAACATCTCACACAACTAGTAAGTTTTGGATGTGGGATTTGAGCTCAGATACTCTGATTCCAGAGGCCATAGTATATTGTCCCAAATGAGTGCTATCACATAGCTGGTGATGTCAGTTACTAAAGAAGTGATCCAACCACAACAACCACGGCCACAACTTAAAAATTCCCTAAATCTGAAGCTTTTACAAAGTCTTTGGCTTTATCTTAAGAGAAGCATAAAAATAGAAAATGTAAAACAGTAAATCCAGTTGCTGTGGGTTTTCTAGTCCCATAGGCTACCAGGATTCTCATTCCCTACTCCACTCCCACATTTTCTTGTTTTATTATTTCTTTATCAATTCACATAAACACACACAGCTCCTTCAGAAAAACTCGACCACTATGTTTGTCTTTCTGAATTATTCTGACCCTTCACACTTGAGACTTGTAGCTCCTTGAGTAGCAATATGCCTGAAACAAAAGAGGAGATCAGTTGAAAAACATGAGTGGATTTTCTTAGAAAATTGCATGCTTCCATCACAGGGCTGTTGTGAGGATCAAAGTGGGAATGTGTGTGATCTCGCTTTGAAAATTCTGAAGGCCTTCAGAAATGGAAGGAGTCATTATTATCACCATACTAAAACCAAAACCCTAAGCTCTCTTCCCAAAACAATTCCCGCAATCACAAAATCAATGGGAAGGCCAGGTCTGTGGTTCATGGTTTTTCTTTATATTGTGTCAGACTTCAGAGTTTTTGTGGTTCTTTAGTTGTTAATATTTGTTTCACTGGCATTGCATAAGACTTGCAATGAAGCTCATGAAGAGTGTGCAGTAAGATTCATTTATGAATGGCCCAACAGACGACACTTTTTTTTTTTTCAGGGAAATTTGCATTTGTCATTGCAATAATTGAATTCACTGCTCAACACACAAGTAAATGCCTCAAAGAAGCCTTTGTGTTGTGCTTGGGATTAAGAGTATTTCTTTCTATCAAAGCAAGGCAAGTTTTGTCTGAAATGAGTTTCTTTTTGTAGCACACACACACAAAAGTAAATTAGAAAAAGATGCTAAGATGATCCTTTGGATATGATGACCTCAGTTGAACCAACTTGCCCTGTGGCCCAAGTAAAGTCATACAATTTATCTGGACCTTGGTTTTCCTCACTACAAAATGGGGAGGGTGAACTAGGATTCTGTGATCTGTTCTAACTCTTATTTTATGACTCTTCCCTTCTGATGTGCCCAAAAGATTAAATGTGGTGCACCTAGGACCTAACGATTGATAAACCTTAATGTTCCAGAAGGAAAAGTGAGACTTATTCCACCTTCATTCTAATCAAAATACATTGTATCCCTCACTTTATAGTTAACAGTGTTTCACATATATTATTTCATTCAATCCTTGCCATAAGCCTTTGCAGTAGCAATTTTTTTTTCAATTTTATAGATGATGATGGAATTGAAACTCAGAGGGAGTGGTTCAGTGTCTCTTTCAAAATTCCACATTTAATGAATGGTGAGCCCATTCATATAGGTCTGGAGTAGTATAATTTCTACTACTCTATGATGCTTGATTATTTACTATAGGAGGAGAATTTTACTCCCTCCCTATGGATTGCAAATGTTGGTATTGAAAATTATGCTGGTGACCCATATCTTTTCTCATGAAATGATAGTAAGAAACTAGTTGAGCCAGAAAGTTTGAAATCCTATTAGGTCTATTTCATAAACACTGCAAATGTAAAATGCAAAAAAACTAAATATTATATCTTGACATTCATTCATCCATTATTTCTTTCATAAATTAAGCACATATTTTTCAAGTGTCTATGATTGCTAGGCATGGTGTTAGGAGGCTTACTTAATAAGGCCAAACTCCTACTCTCATAAAATGTATAACTTAACAGAAAAGAACATAAGCATTGTCATGAGTGTTCAGCTAGGAAATGGTTAGGGTGATGTAGGAGCATACAAAACAGGCTTGTGACTATCTGAAACAGTTAGAACTGCTGCTGCTGCTAAGTCACTTTAGTCGTGTCCAACTCTGTGCGACCCCATAGACAGCAGCCCACCAGGCTCCCCCATCCCTGGGATTCTCCAGGCAAGAACACTGGAGTGGGTTGCCATTTCCTTCTCCAATGCATGAAAGTGAAAAGTGAAAGTGAAGTCGCTCAGTCGTGTCTGACTTTCCGTGTCCCCATGGACTGCAGCCTACCAGGCTCCTCCATCTACGGGATTTTCCAGGCAAGAGTACTGGAGTGGGGTGCCATTGCCTTCTCCAAGACTTCCCAAAGGATGCAGGGTATAAACTGAGAACTGAAGGAGGAGGAGACTCCTGATGATATAAATGGTGACAGAGAAGTTCCATCTGGAAGAAAGTATATGTGCAAAGGCAATCTTGCTTTTATATTTGTAAAGTTATTGCATCTTTTAAAAACATGTTTCTAAGATTTTGAAAGTACAAAAATAATATAAGTATGTTGTGCCACATGAAACAACATAAAGGTCTATAAATGATAAAGTTAAAAGACTTTCCTGGTGGTCCAGTGGTTAAGACTGCTCGGTCTCAGGGCAGAGGGTACAGGTTCCATCCCTGATGGAGGAAGCTCTGTATGCCATGCAGCTCAGCCAAAAACAATAAAATGGATAAACAACAAAGTCCTACCGTATGGCACAGGGAACTATATCCAATCTCCAGGATAAACCATAATGGAAAAGAATATTTTAAAAATGTACATATGTGTATAACCGAGTCACTTGTTGTACAGCAGAAATTAACAAACATTGTAAATCAGCTATACTTCAATTTTAAAAGATAATGGAACACCCTTTAAAAAAATAATAAGTTAATATTCTCTTTATCTCCATTCTATTTCCATTTCTACTCAGCCAATATGAATTACTTTTATGTGGAATCTTCCTCTTCCTCTCTATGAAACAGTTAATACATAGCTAAATTGTTTCATAATGCTTGGACCCAGACAGGATGGTATTATGTGTGTGTTGGTTGGTTGAAGTCACAAGCCAAGAACAGCTAGTTGCTGTGACCCAGATGTGGCTATTGTAACTGCTTCAGTGATTTTCATCTTCTTTATGGACACAAGGACATCTGATTGATTGTTTAGCGAAAGTCAGGAATGGATTTTTCACAGGTAAAATGAGTAGCTTTTAACATCATAGATGTTAAAATCGCCTCTTATTGGTGAAATTGGTGGTATTCAATTGTATATGGCTCATCCAAAGTCTTTTAGAGACACTCCATTTCCTTGTATGGACAGAGATTAAGACACCAGCAAGGTCTGCAGCCTGCTTCCTTAGGGATGGTGTCTGAGGCCTGATCCTAAAAGGTACTGTCCAGTGTGTTCTGGGGGATTTCTGATGACCTGAAAGACCATAAGGAGAACAGAGTCCCAGCCCTGCAGTATTGTCACATCTGGCTCAAGGGAACCAGCTGTGCAAGACAGTGAATAAAGCAACAAGAGGGCTTAACCAAGCTTCCAGAACTAGCGATAGGCTCTGTTTATGCTTGTTTGCTAAAAGTGTTTATTTATGCAGCAGAATTGAGTCAGACACTTGCTTTTACCATAGCCCAGTAGTGAGATTATCTGAGACTAGCTACCTTTACCTGCCTGGAACTATTAACAAGTTAGTATTGACTTCTTAGACTGATATGACCCTAAGAGTGGTGCATGTCTAAGTTGACTTGCTGCTGCTGCTGCTGAGTCGCTTCAGTCGTGTCCGACTCTGTGCGACCCCATAGACGGAAGCTCACCAGGCTCCCCTGTCCCTGGGATTCTCCAGGCAAGAACACTGGAGTGGGTTGCCATTTCCTTCTCCATCTAAGTTGACTTAGATAAGTTCAAAATACATATAGATATACACACATACACACACACGTGTAAAGTTTTAAAAAGTAAAAATATGGCATGCCATATTCATTTCTGTTTTTTACTAAATACATCATGGTTCACCTGGGTTAAAGAATAAAGACAATCTACTTTTTTTAGAGGCTGAAAAACAGTCTATAGAGTAGACACACTCACTTATTTGACCATTCACCATATACCACTATTATTGAATATTTCTATTTTTATTTCATTTTTGTTTTTATGATGATAAGCATTGTTATAATAAACACCCTTGAACTTCAAATCTTATTCTTGTTTTTGTTTCTGTGGAATGTATTTTTTTTAAGTAGGATTGTTAGGCCAAATGCAATTTTAACATATGAAAATGAAGAATATTATAATAGATATTGCCAAACTGCTTTCCCAAAAGGTTGCAGTAATTGACAAATTTCCATACCCCATAAATTTATCAGAAGATGCTAGTTCTCTAGCATCTTCTCCAATTCACAACAGTATTGTTCTTTTTATTCTTTGTCAATTTTATGGGTCAGAATGGTACATCATTGTTTTTATATTTGGCATCTTCCTGACTATTAAGGTTAAGCCTTTTTTTCCTTGTGCTTTGAGACTTTGGGATTTCCTCTTACGTGAATTTCCTGTTCATATTATTTGGTAAATTTTAAGGTGCCTTTTAAAATGTGTAGGGATGTTTAGTGTGGTAGAAATATTGGTTTTGTTTGCCATACGTTTCATATTTTTTCTAAGCTACTACTTGCTTTTTGATTTTGTCATGGTGTCTTTTGCCATGTTAAAAAAACATTTCTTTTCCTTCATGGCTTCCTGGTTTCCTGTGATGAAGATGGTCTCCCATATAATAGGTTTCCTACAAATATTTTTCAAATTTTTCCACTTTATTTTAAAATGTTGAAATATTTAATCCACCTGTAATTCTTACATAAGGTACGAGTTAAGGGGTCTTTTTCTTCTGAGAGGAGAGCAAATACCATTTACAAAATGGAATATCTATGTTTACTGAAATGGAATGCTACGTCTCATATAATAAGCTCTCAAATGCACTGTATCTTTTTTTTTTTTTTAGATTTTTCTATTTGGCTCCAACACTGTAGTTTTCTTTTTCTATGTGCTTGCCAGTTCTCTGTTGTTAGAACAGGATACTTATGGTAAATTTTGCTTTCCTTGGTTAGCTGTTGTTTATTAATAAAAATAAGTTAATCAAGTGAAAAAGCAAATTATTGAAATTTTAAAGCTTATTATTCATATGGTGAAAAAACCAAGTGGAAACAGGCAATAAAATCAGTTTTACCTAATCAAACAACTTCAGAAATGTCCTTTACTTCCCTCAACTTCAGCTTGCTCATTTGTAAAATGGGCATTTATAATTATCCCCTACTCCACAGATTCATTGTAAAGAGCTAAATAAATTAGACATAGAAAACAGCTTGTAAATTCTAAAGCATGTTACAAACGCCAGTTATTGTTCACATACGTGTTGTTGTAATACGTGTGACCCCTATTTCTTTATGGACTATTTCTGAGTATGTAAACATAAGGACATTTATAAATCATGAGCCTACTCTGGTTTCTCCCACTTAAAATAGAGGAATAGCCTACAAGGCCTTAAAAATCACATGTGTTTTCAAAGCCCTGGCCAATTAATTGGGAAGAACTATAGAAAACAAATGGAGATGATGAACAATGCATTGTGGAAAAGCCGCCTCCCCAAATCCCCAGGTTAAATAGACTTAAGCATCATCCTATGTTGCAGCCTTCTCTGGGGAGGACTCTAAGAGGATCACTGCCCCATGGCAGGCTGGGTAAAGGGTGAAAGGTTAACAGGCCAATCCCAGGACAAGGTGTTGGCCCAAACGAGGTGTTTGAAACATTTGCTGAAGGACTTAGTCCGCCGAGTTCTTTATTTCCAACAGCAAAAGTATTTAGGGAACAAAAAAAGACTTTTGTGTGGAAGAATTTGGGAAATTTAGTTAGGTCCTCTCTTCTCCAAGGGAACCAAAAAGATTAAAAAGTTTCCCTGTATTTTGAGGACATTATTACAGATAAACACACACACACACACACACACACACACACACACACACACACACACACACGCAGCTCATTTGTGTTCTGAGAACCGACATCATGCTGGCAAGACTCCCTGTTCAATAACTTTTATTTGGAATTACTTTTCCTGAGAGCAAACAGAACCACCAAGAATACAAGTGGTTGCCTGATACCCTGACATCTGAATACTTTTAATAGCTCTTTTACTTTTAAGAGCAATGAATTTTTCAGTAAAAACTAGGTTTGAGGCAAGGGCAGGTAAGAAGGGAACAATTTCAGAGTACGAGGAAAGAAACTCATTGGACGCCTGCCCTCCCCCCACCCTCTAACCCTACACATTCCAAGGCCAGAAAAATTGTCTTTAGTCATGCGTCGAAGTCCTTAAGCACTGGCTTTAGCCACATTGTTATTCAAAAGCAGTTCTGTAGGAATGAGATCAGGAACCTGGAAAATGACATTCTGAAGGAAGAAAACAGTATTTCTTTAGATGTTTGTACAACATACTCTGAAAAGGCCTCTGGTCAAATTTATCCGGAGCCAGAATGTTCATATCACCTTTCTGAAATCTGAAGATGTTAGCAGTGATGGAATGCAAAGGATCACATGGCAAATTCATACGAACATGGCACCAATCAGGTAGGAGGAGTTCAGCTTGATTTTACAATGATAGGCCAGAAAATTTGTAAAACCAAAGTGACTATACAAGAAACTAATTCCACAAAATTTAACTGTATGGATCTGGAAGAAAGGTGACATTTGTGGGGAGAGGGTTGCTGGAAGCATTAGTGGCAATTATTCAATGCATAGAAAGAATTGCAAATAGAACTCGGCTATATCCCCTTTTCTCCTTGCCTTAATGAAAAGAAAGGATAGAATATAAAATTATTTTTAAGCTATGATAACCAGTGTGTTATAATTGTGTATGCTTGTGGGCTGACTTTAAGAGACACCATGAAAAAATAATAAAAACAGTGTGGAAGAGGGATTAGAGGTCATTTCGTCTCTCTCTCCCTCTCTCTCTTGGCTTTTTAGTATGTTACAATATTCCTTGGAAAATAAGTAACAGTTTAAAAAATTGACAAGTCCAACTTATTGTAGGATTGTCCCCAGGAGGATGAAAGATACCTCTTTCCATAATGGGCAGATAAATTTGCTATTTTCCAGAGGAGATACGCAGATGACACCACCCTTATGGCAGAATGCAAAAAAGAACTGAAGAGCCTCTTGATGAAAGTGAAAGAGGAGAGTGAAAAACTTGGCTTAAAATTCAACATTCAAAAAACTAAGATCATGGTATCTGGTCCCATCACTTCATGGCAAATAGATGGGGAAACAATGGAAACAGTGACAGACTTTATATTCTTGGGCTCCTAAATCACTGTGGTTGGTGACTGCAGCCATGAAATTAAAAGACGCTTGCTCCTTGGAAGAAAAGCTATAACCAATCTAGACAGCATATTAAAAAGCAGAGACATTACTTTGCCAACAGAGGTCCATCTAGTCAAAGCTATGGTTTTTCCAGTAGTCATGTATGGATGTGAGAGTTGGACTATGTAGAAAGCTGAGCACTGAAGAACTGTGGCATTGAAGAAGACTCTTGAAAGTCCCTTGGACTGCAAGGAGATCCAACCAGTCCATCCTAAAGGAAATGAGTCCTGAATATTCATTGGAAGGACTGATGCTGAAGCTGAAACTCCAATACTTTGGCCACCTGATGCAAAGAACTGAGTCACTGGCAAAGACCCTGATGCTGGGAAAGATTGAAGGCAGGAGGAGAAGGGGATGACAGAGGATGAGATGGTTGCGTGGCCTCACTGAATTGATGGACATGAGTTTGAGCAAGCTCCAGGAGTTGGTGGGGTCACAAAGAGTCAGACATGACTGAGCGACTAAACTGAACTGAGAAGAGATAGTTTGTAGAAAATCAAGTTATAACATAGCTTTTGTTATAAAGCTATGTGTTTTCAAAGCCCTGGCCAATTTACTGGGAGGAGCTATAACATAGGTGTTTTTTTCCCCCACTAAAAGAAAAGTAGAGAAATTTAAAAATTACATATGTAAAATTTTCTAAGCCTGATTTTGCTCATTACACAAACCCTTCTATTCTTTCTGTGTGTGCCAAAGATGACTTGCATTCCAAAGACCCTCGTCCAAAGATGATTCTCACAAAGCACTGAGAGGTCCCCAGTTTTGCCCTGTTAGAAGAGTGAACCTTCTTTGGCAGTGTTCTCAGGTTCATACTGCCATGAGAACTAGAAAGAGAACATAAATATGGGGACTGCGGGAGTGTAAGACGTAAGGGAACGGTGGGGCCTGGAATAATCTGAACATCAAACTCAACTCCTAGGTGGGCCAACAAGGCTCCTGCCTGCTTCTGCAGCTTCACAATCTTCCCTTGCCCCCATCGCTGCCCTCTGGTGCACACATCTCAAATCCAGACATACTGACCTTCTTGCAGAAACCCAAGCAAATATCCTCTTAGCTCACACAGTCTGTTTGGCCTTCCCTTTCTATCATCTTCATTAGGAAAACTCTTACCCATTCTCCAAGACAAATGATAATATTCTTTTAGACCAGTGGTTCTCAAACTTCTTGGTCTCTGGACTCCTGAACACTCTTACAAATTACTGGGAACTCCAAAGATTTTTGTTGATGAGGGTTATTATTTCTTGATATTTACAGTATTAAAAAACTAAAAAGTTTTAAAAATATTTATTAGCTTATTTAAAAATTATATGTTTTATGAAAAATAACTATTTTCCAAAACAAAACATATTTGGTATGCTTTTGCAAATCCCTTTAGTGTCTAGGTTAGTAAAAGGCAGCTGAATTCTCATATCTGCCTCTGCATTGAATCTGTTTAAATAAATATGTTGTTTTTGGTTGAAGTGTATGAAGAATATCTGGTCTCACAGATATGTAGTTGGGGAAAAAATGAGTATTTAAGTAACCTTTGCGGATAACTGGATTTCATTCTTAACATTATGCCCAAACTAGACAAACAATGATTTCTGAAAGATTAGTTGCCATGTGGGATTTGAAGCCATATCAAAGGAATTTTCATACTGTGTTAAATTAAAATCTCAGTCCACCTGACACTCTGAATGGATCTTTTATCCATGTCTGATTTTGTAACACCAGCATTGGTCATTTGAAATATATTGGTTCACTAAGTTAAGCAGATCTTCCAAATGTTGACACATTTCATTCTGCAATATTGGAACACCATTATCATTAATCTCACCACTAACCTTACTGGAAAAGTCCTTTTTATTGGGATATGTCAAGCTTATGATGCGGGGCAGGGGGCGGAGGGTGGGGGAGAGATACAGTTTTTGAAATTTTAATTTTTGCTTGAAATCTCAAATTTTATCATTAGCAAGAATTACTGTCAATTGTTTCCCTTGAAATGACAGGTCCACCTCATTCATTTGCAAGAAAGTACTCTTTCAAGTAAAAATTGTGTTTCACCAGAAAAGCAGTCCGTTCAGCTCACAGGTTGAACAATCACACAATGCTTTGCCTTAAGGTCATCCTCATGCTTTGGTATGAAGAATGCTTTATATATTACTTCCCAGGCCACTACACAGAATGTTAAAAAAAATGTGTACTCAAGCACCAAAATCTGACAATATTTTGAACTGACATTTGAATTCCTTCCTCAAGGAAATCCATAAAAGAACCTGGAATGTTTTTTTCCCTGCAAGTGTGCAGTCGTGAAGAAAGCCTGTACTAGCAGAGCCAGACCTTCATTCACACGAAGCCTCCAGTTTTATCACCATTATTTTTGCACCATCGGTGCAAATGTCAACCAACATAGTGGGGAAAAGGGAAGCAGTATCTTAGAATACAGTGAAAATAGTTTTGATCTCAAACACCCCCTCTGAGAGCTATTGCATGAGACTGTAAGTAACATGAGGGCGAGGTCTATGTCCAGTGGTGTGCTGAAGTCAACTGGTACTGGCTTGCAAGAGCTCATGGTTAACTTTTCAGGAATTCTTGCAAGCAGATTGACATCACACTGGCTGTGTGATTATCAGCCAGGGTAGGAATGTTTAATCCACAGAAACCATCAGACATCACAAATCCGGGTCCTTATGGAGAATGGATTGTTAACTGTCTACCAAACACCACTCTTTTTGTGCCTGCTGCTGCTGCTGCTGCTAAGTCGCTTCAGTCGTGTCCGACTCTGTGCGACCCCACGGATGGCAGCCCACCAGGCTCCCCCGTCCCTGGGGTTCTCCAGGCAAGAACACTGGAGTGGGTTGCCATTTCCTTCTCCAATGCATAAAAGTGAAAAGTGAAAGTGAAGTCACTCAGTCGTGTCTGACTCTTAGCGACTCCATGGACTGCGGCCCACCAGGGTCCTCTGTCCATGGGATTTTCCAGGCAAGAGTACTGGGGTGGGGTGCCATTGCCTTCCCCACTTTTTGTGCCTAGTTCTTTGTAAATCAATGTCTTACATTGTTCTTGCCACATATAGGTATTTAATGAAAATCTGTTAAATAAATCAGTTAATCTATTGATGCTACCTTCTCCAGGAGATTTTCCCATATTCTCCAGGCAGTCAGTCTCTCCATGTGTTCTATTTAACCTCCTTCCACTGGTTATGCATGCGTGCACATGCGTGCCTCTCCATGTATTCTATTTAACATCCTTATACTGGTTATGCATGCATGTACATGCGTGCTCAGTTGCTTCAGTCGTGTCCAGTTCTTTGTGACCCTATGAACTGTAGCCCACCAGGCTCCTCTGTCCATGGGATTCTCCAGGCAAGAATACTGGAGTGGGTTGCCATGACCTCCTTCAGGGGATCTTTCTGACCCAGGGATCAAACCCACATCTCTTGTGTCTCCTGGATTGGTGGGACATGGGATATAGGATTTTAGTTCCTCAACCAGGGATGGAACCTGGGTCCCCTGACATTCAATGGGATAGAAAGATTATAAGAAGTCTCACATCTGTTCATGCCAGGCTTTTCTGCCAGATGAATTATTGAAACAAAACCAAAAAACTTTGATTTCCTGAGCTTTGGGGATTTCAGAATTGCAGCGAAGGAGTGTGGACCATTTTAGGCTTTGGGTTGGCAGAGCTGGGCATCTAAACCTGTCTGGTAGTGACCTCTCCAAGGAAGCCACCCAACTGAAGCCAGTCGTCCTCGGATTCGCGTCCTTAGCTGCACGTTCTGCAGACAGGCTGTACGGGACTACAGGGCACACCCCTCTGCAGATGGGAAACAGTCATTGTGTCGGGCCACTGAAAAAAAAAAAAAAAAAGATGGGCTAGGTACAACTCCCAGATAGCATCTGCCTGATAGAGTCTGGAAGGCCAGTAACAAGTGATGAATCATGTCGGTAAAATCCCCTCACTGCTTCACAGCTGTCTCTCAAGCCCTTCCCGCCTGTCGGGGAGGAAGAAAAGCCCCTCCTGGAGGCCACTCTTATGCTGCTGGGTATGCCTAAACGCCCAATGGGCGGATTTATTAACTTCATATCTTCAGTAGGCCTTCACGTCAGACCCACCGCAGGCCTAAAGATGGCTCCCGCTGGGCCCCCAGCAGGAGGACAAACGTTGAGGCTAAGAGTGCAAGCCAGCATGAATAGGCCTAAATTAGGCTGGGCCTAATAACCCGTTTACTAACACCTGTATTAGTCCTGCAGCACTCGGGGCGAACCGCTGTCAGACAAGCTGTAATCCCGTAAGCTTTTCATTTGCATACCCCTCATTAGCTGATGAAAACTTGAAGAAGGCAGGTTTCTGCAGCTGGTGGGCCCATTCCTTCACACCGCCTGCCTGGGTGGTTTTGGTAATGAAGTCATGTGAGTGGATGTGAGGTTTATATGTATGGAAGGGATTAAGAGTATTAGAATGTGTGTGAGCTGATGTTGCCATATTCTCTGTCCCGGAGCCCAGTAATTGGATGGGAGGAGAAACGGCAGACCCATTAGTTTTGTCTGTTTACTCAGGAGCAGGGTGCTGGAGATTCAATTTTGCTTTCTTTGGCTCCCTTGGCTTTGTGAAGCGGGCCTGCTTTGTCTCCTCTGGCCCCCAGCACCTCCAAACCCCAGCCCTACTAAGGCGATTCAGCCACAAAGGAGAGAGGTCGGTGCCTAGAGGCTTGGGGAAGAGAAAATGCAGCCCAGACTCAAGTACTACTTGAAGGCAGCCCCATCCTGCCTCACCCAATCCTGGGAGAGAATGCGAGAGATAATTAAAATTTATCAACACTTCTGAGGCCTTTTTTGATTATTTTATTAGTTCTCCACATTTGGGATTAACCATCCTCAGCATCAAAGGCACCGCAGCCTCCTTATTTGGGAAATGAATGGTTAGACATTTCAGAGACTTAACAAAAGCAATTGTTGTATTTGCCGGGTTTGCATAATTTTAATAGACAAAAAATAACATGAAGGAAAAAAAATCCATTTCCTGTGCTGTTTGTACAGCTGGAGACAGAGCTGCTTGTGCTCCATGATGTCAGAGAGGCACCATTGTTTCGCCCCTCACCCGACAATGCGGTCCCACTAGGGTCAGTCACAAAACTGGACCAGGCAATTCTGCAAACTTTGAAGCTGAACATTGTTTCTGAAATGTATTGGGCGCCACAGATAGAATGATATTTATTCATCAGCAGGGCTGGGGTTTGCAAAGCCCCGAGCTGAGGACTCCCACCAGCAAAGAGTGAAGAAGGGAGGTGTGGATGAGCACAAGGCCAGAGCCTGAAGCCAGAGAAGACAGGGGAGAAATGTGGACTGGAGAATTTTCTTCCTGAAAAATATTGGAGAAGCACAGGAGAACGCTTCAACTCAGACCCTGTGAAGGTTTGTGTTACACTTGTAGTTTTCTTTATTAAAAGTCACAGCCTTGACCCCCTCCAAATATTCTGATGTGAAAACTTTATCACTCGCTGAAATATTCCATTTCAATCGGGCTTACACTTTTAAATGAATTTAATGAAGGAAAAAAAGTCCACCAAATGCAAGTCTGAGTTAGGCCATTTGCAGGATTTTTAGCGAGATCAGGGCATTCAAGTGAGACTCCCATGGGCAAAAGAGAAACAGCAGTGCCAGTTGTTTTCAAAGGCTTCCCTCAGTAAAATCCAACCTTTAAAAACAAAGCAAACAAAATGCCAAGCCAATAAGTCAGGAAGCACATTTATGTGTGTTTGACCAATCAGTAAAAGACAAATTTTGCCGTTTTTACCTTCCTCTGTCTTTATGATTTTAATTACTTTTTCCATTTCTGTTAAAGCAATTGGATCCCCTGTGCTTGACACTCAATACAGTTAACATTTTTCAGTCCCTACTCTCTGCTATGTTTAACACAGGGCTAGAAAGACGGTCACCCAACAAAGCATGCAAAATTTCAACCACTACCCTGTATTATCAAGTGGGCAATCAAGGAAATCTGGTTAGAAAGGTGGTGAGGAAAAGAGAAGAGGAGAAGTCTTATCCTGGCTCCTACAATGATTCTTAAAGACAGATTCATCAAATGTCAACCTTAAAGATCCTCAAATCAGTCATGCAACCAGTACTCTAAATCCCCTCTCCCCAAGATTCAGTAGACCTCCTTATCTGTTCCAAGCATTTTGGACCTATCATCTTCTTCAATTTTTGTAATTCTGATTTATAACTTGATTACAAATTATAGTTTTTGTAATTCTGATTTTCTAGTCACTTTGCTGCAGTCCATGGGGTCACCAAGAGTTGGACATGAATCAGTGACTGAACTGAACTGACTGAAGCCACTTTGCATTCCTCTCAAGTTTATCTTTGCATAATATAGTCCTCATGGGGAAAGAATTTACCATTTTTTGAGCACCTGTTTACACAGCAGGCTTCCCTGGTGACTCAGATGGTAAAGAACCTGCCTGACAATGCAGGAGATGTAAGAGACAGGGGTTTGATCCCTGGGTCGGATGATCCCCTGAAGAAGGGACTGGCTACCCACATCAGTATACAGAGGCTCGGAGAGGCTAAGCCGTGGTCCCAAGGACATACAGCCTTTAAGCAGATCAACCTAATTACTACTTCAAACCTAGTGGCTTAAAACCATAGCCATTTTCTTATTTCTTATGGTTCTATGGCTTGGCTGGGAGTTCTGCTGACCTGGCTGGCATAGCTGGGCTGGGTCATCTAGGATGGTCTCCCTCACATGGCTGGGCTTCAACTGGGATGGCTAGGATAGCTGGTCCTCCCTCTGCTCATCCATCAGGAGGCTGATGGAGACTTGTTCAGACGGAGGCACCTTTTCAAGAGAGTGAGATCAGAGGCTGCAAGACATACTGAGGTCGAGGCTCAGAACTCATGGTCACTTCCCTGCACTCTACTGATCAAAGCAAGACACGAGACCAGATCAGGTTTACCAGGTGGGTAAACAGATTCTGACTCTTGATAAGAGGAGTTGTAAAGAACCTGGGGCCATTTGCAATTGAACTTATGGTCTGAGGTTTCTGCTCTTTACTCAAGCCCAACAGTCTGTGTTCAAATCTTGGCTCTTTTAAGTATTAACTGTGATGTCTTGGGAAAGTTAACTAACCTCTCCCTGCCTGTTTCCTCATCTTTAAAATGAAAATAATAACAGGACCCCTTTATAAGGGTATTTATGAAGACTGAGTGGATATATATAAAACACTTAGAATACTGCCTGATATACATTCTGAAGGAGATCAATCCTGGAATTTCTTTAGAAGGAATGATGCTAAAGCTGAAACTCCAGTATTTTGGCCACCTCATGCGAAGAGTTGACTCATTGGAGAAGACTCTGATGCTGGGAGGGATTGAGGGCAGGAGGAGAAGGGGACGACAGAGGATGAGATGGCTGGATGGCATCACTGACTCGATGGATGCGAGTCTGAGTGACCTCCGGGAGCTGGTGATGGACAGGGAGGCCTGGCGTGCTGCGGTTCATGGGGTCGCAAAGAGTCAGACACGACTGAGCGACTGATCTGATCTGATCTGATCTGATAGATTCTGCACAATATAAATATCAGTTATTATTATTGTTATTGTTGTTTTTAACCCATATGTTACACTGCCTATCTCTATAATTACTAATGTTTATTATGTGCTAAGGCCTGAGTGAGTGAAGTTGCTCAGTCATGTCCGACTCTTTGCGACCCCATGAGCTGTGGCAGGCTCCTCCATCCATGGGATTTTCCAAGCAAGAATACTGGAGTGGATTGCCATTTCCTTCTCTAGGAGATCTTCCCGACCCAGGGATTGAACCTGGGTCTCCCGCCTTGCAGGCAGATGCTTTACCCTCTGAGCCACCAGGGAACATTTAAAACAAGAAACTGGGTGGGAAAGATTTAATATTTATTTACTATCCATTTATGTAGGCTCTGTGCTGGGTACTTTACATTTTCATTTAATTCTTATAAGAAGGTAGGTATTATTCTCTGTGGTTAGGTAACTAGGGGCTTCCCTGGTGGCTCAATCAGTAAAAGAATCTGCCTGTAATGCAGGAGACCACCTATCAATGCAGAAGACTCGAGTTCAATCCCTGGGTCAAGAAGATCCCCTGGAGAAGGAAACAGAAACCCACTCTAGTATTCTTGCCTGGAGAATCCCATGGACAGAGGAGCCTGGTGGGCTATACACTCCATGGGATCACAAAGGCTCAGACCCAACTTAGTGACTAAATCACCACCACTACCATGACAGGTAACTAAGGAGAATAAGACATGGATCCCTTTTCTCAAAAAGGTCACATCCTACTCTGGAAGACATTACTTAAAAGTGTCTTTTAATTGGTTATTTCACAAAACACTCATTAAACACGTTATTAACTCACTGGAGCTCAACAGCATTTTTGTCAATGCTGTGAAGCCGCTGAAGACAATGGTGTGCAGAGAAGGTACACAATGGAAAGGCCACAGCCAGGCTGGAGAAGAGTCTGGACCAGGGCTGGGGTCTTTGGCCACTTCACTGCAGGCTTCTCCATGATACCCCCTGATGTCTCACTTATTTAAATCAGCAAGTGTCATGTGAGGAGGAAAAAGATCTCCAGAAACTGCTAGTAAAAACTTGACTAGATGAAGGCAGAACAGCTGGATGCGGCACAAGCTGGCCAGCCTGGTACATGCCACCCCCATCACACTTACAGCTGTGTGCTTGTGCTTACTCACTTAGGCGTGTCTGACTCTCTGCGACCCCATGGACTGTGGCCCACCGGGCTCCTCTGTCCATGGGGTTTGTCCAGGCAAGAATAGTGGAGTAGGCTGCCATTTCCTTCTCCAACAGCTGTTGGCTGAAATCATTTTGGATGTGGTGGGCCTAGGCAACATGAAGCTTGAACTTCCATGGCCTTCTCAGGACTAGGGTTGTGGAGCCCAGTTCATGAATGGAAACCATTCATAGACGGCTTGATTTGTGATCAACTCACAGATACAAAGCATTCATCAAAGACTTGGATGGTCATTATCTGAACAACTTTGGAAAACTAGGGATCCTCCACTTCATTTAGGATTGCCACAGATCCTGGTCAAGACTAGACTGGCACACGTGGTTCTCTTTGCACATTGGAGGGGACTGACATAAGCCTTCAGAGAAAGCAGAGTCCAGCAGACTCTGGTGCCACTGCCATGCACTGAGCAAGTCCCACTTGGTGGGCCTTGAATGCCTTGTCAGTGAGAAGAGTAGCCTTATTAGTGTGTCGCTATGTGACTGTGTGAGGTGCTGAGCACATGGTAAATTCTTAACTGGTGATGGATGAACTGATAGTATTGGAGTAAGGAACCCAGGCTTGTTCAAAGCCTGCCCCGCAATCATCAGTTTGAAGGAAGATAAACATATGAGGAACAAGGGCTGAGTGGAAACCAAAGTTCCATTTTTGAGTTGGCTGCTTGCACACCCTGCTCCTGAGTTCTGGCAAAGAGAAGGTGGAGCACACAGTTTTAGCTTGAGGACCAGGGAGAGCCTTCCCACTCTCCTCGGAAATTTAAATCTCAGCATCGTCTACCCTCTGGTGGATTCATGGGGGTGGGAGGTCAAAGAAAGGAAGAAGAAAGAAGTTGGCCAGATTTGGAAAGAGAGAGAAAAGGTGGGAGAGAGAGAGGAAACAGGAGCAGGATGAGGAGGTGTGGGGAAAGGGAGAGAGAGGTACCAGTCATACTTGCCGTGACAGCTCTGGGTGGATCTGCTCACCACACAGGTACGAGGAGATGCTAGCTGCTTTGTAACACGGTGACCCTGTCTCCTGATAACCATGACCCAGTCCATGTTTTAAATTCTCGTTATCCATATTAGCAACTCCTCTTCCTGCGCTATGGGTAGTACAAGGTGAGTGGAAGAAGGGGCAGCACTGGGAGACGAGGTTGAAGACTGACCGGCCTGGCGGCACTTAGCATACCTCAAGCATAAGTGAGTGGAAGAAGGGGCAGCACTGGGAGACGAGGTTGAAGACTGCCCTGCCTGGCGGCACTTAGCATACCTCAAGCATAAGTGCTGTCATTGTCGTGGTTGCCGTTATTACATCTCTATGCTTGTGTTTCACTATTAGTGAAAAGGAAATTGAATAGTGAGGGTTAAGGTTTCTTTCAGCTCTGAATTAACGATAGTAATACTTCAAAAAAAAGAAAAGACTGATAAATAAAAACCTATCAATCCAAACTCATTGGTTTCTAATGATACATTGGGAGACAGTGGGCCATAAAAATAAAGCCCGAGAGACAGCCATACTTGGGCATATTATTTAACCCCTCTGAGTTTTAGATTCCTTATCTGTAAATAATGATAACTATTTCCCAAATTTGGGAGAATTAAGGAGCTAATGTAAAAGCCTTGTTAAGCAGACATAGATAGATATCCTATGATATCACTTATTTGCAGAATCTAAAAAACATTGATATAAATGAACTTATTTACAAAACAGAAACAGGTTCACAGACTCAGAGAAGGAACTTACGGTTAGCAGGGGGAAAGGGTAGTTAGGGACTTTGGGACTGACATGTACACACTGCTATGTTTAAAACAGATAACCAACAAGGACCTACTGTATAGCACAGGGAACTCTACGCGATGTTCTGTAATAACCTAAATGGAAAAAGAATTTGAAAAAGAATAGATACATGTATATGTATATCTGAATCACTTTACTGTACAACTGAAACTAACACACCATTGTTAATCAACTATACATTAATATAAAAAATTTTTTTAATTGTTTTAACAATCAAAAACAAAACACAGCCTTATATGTAGTCAGGTTCTAGAAATGGTAGATCATTATTACTGAAAATAGGACATAAGAATCTACTTTTTCATCAGTTCTGACCTGTATTATGCTATTCCACGTACTCCTATGTTTGCAGCTTTAATTTTATCACGCCTCACTCACAACTCCACTACCACTCCGTATCCCCACAGGCCAGGTCCGAGTGGAGCATTGTAATTGAAGTGGCATCAGATTCAGATTCAGGGAGAACCAGAGATGTATCTAGGCTCTGTTGCTTTACAGTTTTGTGACTCGGGACAAATAATTTACTTCTCTGGACTGCTTCCACGCCCAGATAATAATTCTGTGACCAAACTTCTAGCTGTTGACCCCAGTCTACATTCACTTCTTTATTATCTGCACATGCTGCTGCCTTCTTAAAAGACTACATTCCCCAACTTCCTTTGCAGCTAGTCATGGTCACATGACTCAATTTTGGCCAACAAGTTATAGCTAGGAGTATTACCTGGCATTTCATTCATCTTTCCTATTTCTAAGAACAAAGCCATAATAGCTGGAACTCAAAAAACTCTGTGGCCTCTAGAGATAATTGAACAGAGACCTGAAGGAGTCTAAATCCTGAGAAAGTGGGATTCCAGTACCAGCTCTGTAGTGCTACCTCTGAACATCTCTTAAGAATAATTAAAAATAACCAAACCTGTTTAAATTAACCTTATTCTGAGTTTTATGTCACCTGTAGCCAAACTTACATAAGATAATGAATGATAAAGTATTCAGCATTTTGTAAGCATTCAACAATTTTAGTTTATTTCTCTTATCTTCCCCATCAAGTCCATTCTTGTTACTGCAGAGAGCCTTTTAAAATTCAAATTATTAAGCAACAAATTTCATAGATGTACTCAATTATCCCAGTTGCAAAGTCATTAACTGGCTTATGATGAAGATCAAATGAAATAGTTCTGTAAAAGTAATTTGTATGTTGTAAATTCTACCTCAGTGGGAGGCATCAAGACCCTTCCCACTATGGCCACACCTCTCTGATCAGCCTTGTTCTAGCTTTCTTCTCTTGTCTATCCTAACCCCTCCTTCCACATACCTCATTTTCCAGCTATATACCAAACTGAGCACCTCCTACATTAGTCTCAAAATTTTTAATTGGTGACAGAGTAGAATAAGCACAGAACCCAGGCATATCTGAAGACAAAGCCTGAAACAGCTTTATAGAAAAGTCCAAAATTTCTTGGAAGTATTAGATTTTATTTAAAAAAAAATTTTTAATTTTCATTCTCCTTTACAATATCCTCCTATTTCCATTAGTACAACTATACTGTTTAAATCATTCAACCTTGAGTAGTTTGTGACTTAGAGAATTCTCCGATCCAGATCCAAGAAGGAAGTCCAAATCTGTCACATCTCTGTGTTTTTGGTGCTATTTTTTCTGCCAGAAACACCTTTCCTTGAACTTGGCCCTCCCAGCCTCCTCTGTAAAAGTATTCTTGATACCTTTAAGCGGATTTAATTTCCAGCAAGCTGTATATTGCTCCACTATAGCACTTAAGAGATGATACTTAAACTTGTTTGGGGAGTGGGCTGTCTAAAGTGAACGGGCTGCCTCCTTCATTAGCCTAGGATCTGCTCCAGGGAAATGACTGCACTCTTGTGCCAACATCACTGTTACCACTGTTGAACCTCCATCCCCATTAGGGCCTAGCACTGTGCCTAGCCCCTAAGAGGTGCTCAGTAAAGACCAGATAGAATAAATAAATGTCCAACAAATAAGTCAAAGGATAGAAGCAACTTTGTGGACCCTAACCTCAGATTTCACCCACCATGCACTGTCTAGTTTGGCCTGGGTCAACGCCAGTAGTGACCTCTTCCATGGATGTGGCTCACTACACCTCTAAACTGGATCCTGAACCCTACTATGTGTACTATGGAAACACAAAGGCAACCACCTTCAACACAAGTCAGTCAAGCCAGGAAAATCCACTGCCAATGTCCCAATGGTCTCCAAAATGTCAATACTATTGAGGTTGACGCTAAGCCTCACACACCCCCACATTATCAAATGCCCGTTTGCTTCATGTTTTGTCTGGTCTGTCAGCACCATTTACTGCTGAGCAGGTCCCTTATCTTTATTGATCACTTAATTTATCTTTTCTTAACTTCCCTTGCACCGTCTGGTGCCGTGTGTCCGTCTGTTGAGGCTGTCATGACTGGTTTGCTCTTGACATAATAGGGGCAGCAGGTGGTGTGACTAAGTTGACCCTTGGCAGAATGGAGGATCATTCCTAGTCCCTGTCTCAACCTGCCAGTGCGTCTACACCCTCCCAGCTGTTCCACATTAAAGCAGTCAACTGTGACTTTACAGTCCGAGTTTTACACAACTGTTTTACAAACCGGGAAGAAGGTCTTTTGTCGCAAATCCTTTGTCAAGCAGTAGAATAGGGGGTGTGGGGAGCCAGTTCCGAGACTTGAGACTCGGTGCATTTTAATGACTATGCAGATAGATGCATATTGCTTTGCTTTAGTGTGGGTTGACGGTGGAAGGCTGGCTGGGAAGAGAGAGGCCAGCTGACTCCTTGCTCTTGGGACGATTTAGTAAGAGGAGCAACTGTTGTTTTAACACTAATTTCAACTTCAAACAGACTCTACTCCATGAAAGTCTTCATTCTTCTTGTAAAGTGAAAATAAAGGCAGTTATTTAGAGCCTTATGTCTAAGAGTCAGTACCCTGGGGGCAAGTGTTGCCCAAATGAGAAAACAGCAAGAGAATTATGCCTTTGGGATATAAAAGTCAAGTGTCTTTATGATTTAGGGCTTGTAATCACATGTGAGAAGAAATGAGACAAACTGAAAAAAAAAGTGTAGAGTTTTGAGTCAGACAGATCCAGACTCTAAAGTTAAGTGACTTTTGACATAGCTCTCTAGTAACAATATAGTGTATTAAAATTCTTATTTCCATTTTGCAGCCAATCAGGGGTTAATTTCCAAATTAGTTGCCATACTAACAGAGTATACAACTCAATAAAAATAAAATAAAATGCAATCACAAAATAGGCAGAAGATCTAAATAAACATTTCTTCAAAGAAGACATACAAAGGGCCAACAAGCACATGAAACAATTCTCAATATCACTAATTATTTGGGAAATGCAAATCAAAACCATAATGAGGTATCACCCATTGGTCAAATGGTTATCATCAAAAAGTCTACAAGTAATAAATGATAGAAAGGGTGTAGAGAAAAGGGAACCCTCCTACACTGTTAGTAGAAATATAAATTGGTAATCGTAAAATGGAGAACAGTATGGAGAACAGTATGGAGCTGACTTAAAAAACTAAAAATAGAGCTACTATATGATCCAGTAATCCCACTCCTGGGCATACATCCCGAAAAGGTGCAAACTCTAATTCAAAATGCACTTTAATGCACATGTACTTTAATGTTCACTGAACTGTTACAACAGCCAAGACATGGAAGCAACCTAAGTTTCTATTGATGGATGACTGGGCAAGATGCATTATCCAATCACTCTCTCTCTCTCTTTCTCTCTCACACACACACACACACACACACACACACACACACACACAATGGAATATTACTCAGCCATAAAAAGAGTGAAATAATGCCATTTGCAGCAACATGGATGATTCTAAAGAATATCATAATAAGTGAAGTAAGACAAATACAAAAGTGAAGTAAGACATATGATATAACTCATATGTGGAATCTAAAAAATAACATGCTACGCTAAGTCAGTTCAGTCATGTCCGACTCTGTGCGACCCCATAGAAGGCAACCCACCAGGCTCCCCTGTCCCTGGGATTCTCCAGGCAAGAACACTGGAGTGGGTTGCCATTTCCTTCTCCAATGCAGGAAAGTGAAAAGTGAAAGTGAAGTCGCTCAGTCGTGTCCGACTCTTAGCAACCCCATGGATTGCAGCCTAACAGGCTCCTCTGTCCATGGGATTTTCCAAGCAAGAGTACTGGAGTAGGGTGCCATTGCCTTCTCCTTAAGTGAGGAAAGGAGGGAAAGTATTCCTGGAGGAACTCTACTGCTAAGTCACTTCAGTCGTGTCCGACTCTGTGTGACCCCATAGACGGCAGCCCACCAGGCTCCCCTGTCCCTGGGATTCTCCAGGCAAGAATACAGTAGTGGGTTGCCATTTCCTTCTCCAAAAAAAATTAACATAAATTAATTTATTTACAAAACAGAAACAGCCTTACAGACATAGAAAATAAACTTATAGTTACTAAAGGGGAAAGAGAAGTGGGGGAGGGAAAAATTAGGAGTATGGGATTAACAGATACACACTGCTAAATATAAAATAGATAAGCAATGAGAATTTACTGTATAGCACATGTGTGCATGCTAAGTCACTGCAGCCCTATGGACTGTAGCCTGCCAGGCTTCTCTGTCCATGGGATTCTTCAGGCAAGCATACTGGAGTGTGTTGCCATGCCCTCCTCCAGGGGATCTTCCCAACCCAGAGTATGAACCAGGGTCTACTGCATTGCAGGCAGATACTTTACTACTGAGCCACCTGGGAAGCACCACTGTATAGCACAGAAAACCATATTCTATATCTTGTAATAACCTATTATGGAAAGTAATCTGAATATTTAAATATACTGCGGGCAGGAATCCCTCAGAAGAAATGGAGTGGCCATAATGGTCAACAAAAGAGTCCAAAATGCAGTACTTGGATGCAATCTCAAAAGACAGAATGATCTCTGTTCATTTCCAAGGCAAACCATTCATGTCACAGTAATCCAAGTCTATGCCCCAACCAGTAACGCTGAAGAAGCTGAAGTTGAACGATTCTATGAAGACCTACGAGACCTTTTAGAACTAACACCCAAAAAAGATGTCCTTTTCATTATAGGGGACCGGAATGCAAAGGTAGAAAGTCAAGAAACACCTGGAGTAACAGGCAAATTTGGCCTTGGAATACGGAATGAAGCAGGGCAAAGACTAATAGAGTTTTGCCAAGAAACTGCACTAGTCATAACAAACACCCCCTTCCAACAATATAAGAGAAGACTCTATACATGGACATCACCAGATGGTCAACACCAAAATCAGATTGATTATATTCTTTGCAGCCAAAGATGGAGAAGCTCTATACAGTCAGCAAAAACGAGACCAGGAGCTGACTGTGGCTCAGACCATGAACTCCTTATTGCCAAATTCAGACTGAAACTGAAGAAAGTAGGGAAAACCACTAGACCATTCAGGTATGACCTAAATCAAATCCCTTATGATTATACAGTGGAAGTGAGAAATAGATTTAAGGGCCTAGATCTGATAGATAGAGTGCCTGATGAACTATGGAATGAGGTTCGTGACATTGTACAGGAGACAGGGATCAAGACCATCCCCATGGAAAAGAAATGCATAAAAGCAAAATGGCTGTCTGGGGAGGCCTTACAAATAGCTGTGAAAAGAAGAGAAGCGAAAAGGAGAAAAGGAAAGATATAAGCATCTGAATGCAGAGTTCCAAAGAATAGCAAGAAGAGATAAGAAAGCCTTCTTCAGCCATCAATGCAAAGAAATAGAGGAAAACAACAGAATGGGAAAGACTAGGGATCTCTTCAAGAAAATCAGAGATACCAAAGGAACATTTCATGCAAAGATGGGCTCGATAAATGACAGAAATGGTATGGACCTAACAGAAGCAGAAGATATTAAGAAGAAGTGGCAAGAATACACAGAAGAACTGTACAAAAAAGATCTTCATGACCCAGATAATCACGATGGTATGATCACTGACCTAGAGCCAGATATCCTGGAATGTGAAGTCCAGTGGGCCTTAGAAAGCATCACTACGAACAAAGCTAGTGGAGGTGATGGAATTCCAGTTGAGCGATTCCAAATCCTGAAAGATGATGCTGTGAAAGTGCTGTACTCAATATGCCAGCAAATTTGGAAGACTCAGCAGTGGCCACAGACTGGAAAAGGTCAGTTTTCATTCCAATCCCAAAGAAAGGCAATGCCAAAGAATGCTCAAACTACATCACAATTGCACTCATCTCACATGCTAGTAAAGTAATGCTCAAAATTCTCCAAGCCAGGCTTCAGCAGTACCTGAACCATGAACTTCCTGATGTTCAAGCTGGTTTTAGAAAAGGCAGAGGAATCAGAGATCAAATTGCCAACATCCGCTGGATCATGGAAAAAGCAAGAGAATTCCAGAACAACATTTATTTCTGCTTTATTGACTATGCCAAAGCCTTTAACTGTGTGGATCACAATAAACTATGGAAAATTCTGAAAGAGATGGGAACACCAGATCACCTGATTTGTCTCTTGAGAAATTTGTATGCAGGTCAGGAAGCAACAGTTAGAAGTGGACATGGAACAACAGACTGGTTCCAAATAGGAAAAGGAGTTAGTCAAGGCTGTCTATTGTCACCCTGTTTATTTAATTTATATGCAGAGTACATCATGAGAAACGCTGGACTGGAAGAAACACAAGTTGGAATCAAGATTGCTGGAGAAATATCAATAACCTCAGATATGCAGATGACACTACCCTTATGTCAGAAAGTGAAGAGAAACTAAAAAGCCTCTTGATGAAAGTGAAAGTGGAGAGTGAAAAGGTTGGCTTAAAGCTCAACATTCAGAAAACGAAGATCATGGCATCCGGTCCCATCACTTCATGGGAAATAGATGGAGAAACAGTGGAAACAGTGTCAGACTTTCTTTTTCTGGGCTCCAAAATCACTACAGATGGTGACTGCAGCCATGAAATTAAAAGACGCTTACTCCTTGGAAGGAAAGTTATGACCAACCTAGATAGCATATTCAAAAGCAGAGACATTACTTTGCCAACAAAGGTCCATCTAGTCAAGGCTATGGTTTTTCCAGTGGTCATGTATGGATGTGAGAGGTGGACTGTGAAGAAGGCTGAGCGTCGAAGAATTGATGCTTTTGAACTGTGGTGTTGGAGAAGACTCTTGAGAGTCCCTTGGACTGCAAGGACATCCAACCAGTCCATTCTGAAGGAGATCAGCCCTGGGATTTCTTTGGAAGGAATGATGCTAAAGCTGAAACTCCAGTACTTTGGCCACCTCATGCGAAGAGTTGACTCATTGGAGAAGACTCTGATGCTGGGAGGGATTGGGGGCAGGAGGAGAAGGGGACGACAGAGGATGAAATGGCTGGATGGCATCACTGACTCGATGGATGTAAGTCTGAGTGAACTCTGGGAGTTGGCGGTGGACAGGGAGGCCTGGTGTGCTGCGATTCATGGGGTCGCAAAGAGTTGGACATGACTGAGTGACTGATCTGATCTGATGTTCAGATTATTTTCCATAATGGAATCACTTTGCTGTAGAGCTGAAACTAACACAACATTGCAAATCAATTATTCTTCAATAAAAATTCCTATTTCTGATCTATTTCTGTCTGATTCCTTACAGCAACTTTTCTCTCCTGGGTTGTGTGCAGTGTTAAATAAAGACTACTATTTCCAGAAGACCTCTATTTCTCTTTAAGATAGATATTTTTGATATGACATGTATCTGTTAACCTGAAGTGGATTAAGCAAAACCTTCAAATAATTAAAATCCACACTCCCTGTCTCTACACATACACATACACCTGCATTTTAGTTAGAAGTGACAAGGCAAGGAAAAGATGATAAACTTAATATTGTGAAAGGGTATATTAGAGTAAAAAAATCTTTCATTCTCTCTTGTTAATACTAACCAGCTGTAACCAGCTGGATGAGTTTAGGCATATCACTTAAGCACTGTGAGCTGAGTTGGGAAACTATTAAAAGTAGTTTATCTGTATGTGAACTGGAGAAGTGGATGGTAATGGGGGCGGTAAAAGAAGAGTGAGGTTTATGGTCTCTCTTTCTCCTTTATATAGGTCTGCAGAATGGCAATTTCTACTTTCTTTTTAGGTATCAGAATGGCACTGGTAGTCTTTCCTCTCAATGACTCCTAATTAAGGTAGGAGATGTCTACTATCTGATTCCTTACAGCAACTTTTCTCTCCTGGGTGGTGTGCAGTGTTAAAGACTGCTGTTTCCAGAAGACCTGTCTTTTTCTCTTTCTATTGTCTGGGCGAAAGCTCACAGGTGCAGTATTCTCCTTCCAGCCTTCATGTCTTTATCAGGGGTGTGGGTGTGTGGTGAGAAAACCTGAGTTAGAACCCAGGTCATGTCTTCTAAGGCAGTGATACTCAAATGCGACCTGCTGACCGGCGTGTTTATGACTGACCCATGATAAGTAAGGCAGACACTGTCATTAGTATTTAGAAATCTGTCAATCCATGAAGCAAGCCCGCTTTTCACATTAAAAACTGCATAGTGATGTAGCCAAGAGGTAAATGTATATATAACATTAAGTGTTTATATTGGAAAACAAGTAAGTCCTTTAATTAATAGTCTAAGATTCCATATTATGAGACTAAGAAAACAAGATCAAATTAAAACCAAATAAAAGAAAAGGACATAAAAAGATAATAGCAGAAATCAATAAAATAACAGACACAATCAATGAAGTCAAAACTGATTCTTTGAAAAGAGCAATAAAATTGATAAACCTCTAGCCATGCTAGTCGGGAAAAAAGGAGGCAGACATAAATTACCAATATTAGTAAAGAAAGAGAAGATCAATATGTAGAATGTTCAGAATTTAAAAGAATAATAAGATAATATCATAAACATGCCAATAAAGATTTTGATAGCTTAGGTGAAACAGATTCCTTTAAAGACATAAACTACTCAAGAAGAAATGGATAATCTGAATTGTCCTTATTTATTAAAGCAACTGAATTTACTGTCAAAAACTTTCCCACAAGCCATACTTCAAATTTAGATGGGTTGACTGATAAATTCTACCAAACATTTAAGGAAGAAATATGCCAATTTTATACAAACTCTTACATAACTTAGAGGGCTCCCCTCCTCAGCTGGTAAAGAATGTGGGAGACCTGGGTTTGATCCCTGGGTTGGGAAGATTCCCTGGAGAAGGGAAAGGCTACCCACTCCAGTATTCTGGCCTGGAGAATTCCTTGGCCTGAACAGTCCATGGGGTCTCAAAGAGTCAAACAAGACTGAGCAACTTTCACTTTGACATAACATAGAAGAGGAGAAAGTATTTCTGAAGTCATTTTATGAGGCCAGCATGACCTTGGCAGCAAATCCAGAAAAGACATTGCAGGAAAAACAAAGAGATATTCCCCATGAAAACTAACAGAAATACATAACAAGATTTTATCAAATTGAATCCATTAATATGTAAAATATTATATATCATGATCAAATAGAGCTTATTCCAAATATGGGAATTTGATTCCACATTTCAAAGTTAATCAATCATGTCAATGGACTAAAAATGAAATGGCCTATGGGCATATCAAGATGCAAAACAAAAGCATTTGTCATAATCCACATCTATTCATGCTAATATTTTCAGCAAATTATAACCAGAAGAGAACCCTGTCAACTTTATAAAGGCCATCTATGAAAAACCTATAGCTAACATTATACTCATCTCACAAGCTAACAAAGTAATGCTCAAAATTCTCCAAGTCAGGCTTCAACAGTATGTGAACCATGAACTTCCAGATGTTCAAGGTGGATTTACAAAAGACAGAGGAACCAGAGATCAAATGGCCAACATCCGTTGGATCCATAAAAAAAAGCAAGAGAATTCCAGAAAAACATTTATTTCTATTTTATTGATTACACCAAAGCCTTTGGCTGTGTAGATCACAACAAACTGTGGAAAATTCTGAAAGAGATGGGAATACTAGACCACCTGACCTGCCTCTTGAGAAATCTGTATGCAGGTCAGGAAGCAGTGGTTAGAACTGGACATGGAACAACAGACTGGTTCCAAATTGGGAAAGGAGTACATCAAGGCTATATATTATCACCCTGCTTATTTAACTTCTATGCAGAGTATATCATGTGAAATATTGGGCTGGATGAAGCACAACCTGGAATCAAGATTGCTGGGAGAAATATCAATAACCACAGATACTGCAGATGATATCACCTTTATGGCAGAAAGTGAAGAGAAACTAAAGAGCCTGTTGATGAAAGTGGAAGAAGAGAGTGAAAAGCTGGCTTAAAACTCAACATTCAAAAAACTAAGATCATGGCATCTGGTCCCATCACTTCATGGCAAATAGATGGGGAAACAATGGAAACAGTGAGAGACTTTATTTCCTTGGGCTCCAGAATCACTGCAAATGGTGACTGCAGCCATGAAATTAAAAGACAGTTGCTCCTTGGAAGAAAAGCTATGACCAACTTAGACAGCATATTACTTTGCCAACAAAAGTCCATCTAGGCAAAGCTATGATTTTTCCAGTATCATGTATGGATGTGAGAGTTGGACTATGAAGAAGTCTGAGCGCCGAAGAATTGATGCTTTTGAACTATGTTGCTGGAGAAGACTCTTGACAATCCCTTGGACTGCAAGGAGATCAAACCAGTCAATCCTAAAGGAAATCAGTTATGAATATTCACTGGAAGGACTGATGCTGAAGCTGAAACTCCAATACTTTGGCCAGCTGACACGAAGAACTGACTCATTGGCAAAGGTTCTGATGCTGGGAAAGATTGAGGGTAGGAGGAGAAGGGGATGACAGAGGATGAGAAGGTTGGGTGGCATCACTAACTCGATGGACATGAGTTTGAGTAAGCTCTGGGAGTGGACAGGGAAGCCTGGCAAGCTCCAGTCCATGGGGTCACAAAGAGTCGGACAGGACTGAGTGACTGAACTGAGTTGAACATTATATGTACCGGTAAGAAACTTGAGTACATGCCTCACTAAAATCATGTAGAAGGCAAGGATGTTTGCTCTCACTCTTCTTATTCAACATTGACTGTAGCCAATGTAACAATGCAAGAAAAAGAAATAAAAGGCAAACAACTGTAATGAACTAAATCAGTCTTTACTGCATCATGATCATCTAAGTAGAAAATCCCATGGAATCTTTTTTTTTTTTTTTAATGCTACTAGGGAAATAGATGGGGAAACAGTGGAAACAGTGTCAGACTTTATTTTCTGGGGCTGTAAAATCACTGCAGATGGTGACTGCAGCCATGAAATTAAAAGACGCTTACTCCTTGGAAGGAAAGTTATGACCAGCCTAGATAGCATATTCAAAAGCAGAGACATTACTTTGCCAACAAAGGTCCATTTAGTCAAGGCTATGGTTTTTCCAGTGGTCATGTATGGATGTGAGAGTTGGACTGTGAAGAAAGCTGAGTGCTGAAGAATTGATGCTTTTGAACTGTGGTGTTGGAGAAGACTCTTGAGAGTCCCTTGGACTGCAAGGAGATCCAACCAGTCCATTCTAAAGGAGATCAGCCCTGGGATTTCTTTGGAAGGAATGATGCTAAAGATGAAACTCCAGTACTTTGGCCACCTCATGCGAAGAGTTGACTCATTGGAAAAGACTCTGATGCTGGGAGGGATTGGGGGCAGGAGGAGAAGGGGGACGACAGAGGATGAGATGGCTAGATGGCATCACTGACTTGATGGACGTGAGTTTGAGTGAACTCCGGGAGTTGGCGATGGATAGGGAGGCCTGGCGTCTGCAATTCATAGGGTCACAAAGAGTCGGCCACGACTGAGCAACTGAACTGAACCGAACTGAACTGAGAAGTAATTAGTGAGTTTAGCAAGGTAAATATACAAAAATTGTTTATATTTCTGAAGTGAAGTGAAGTGAAAATCGCTCAGTTGTGTCTGATGCTTTATGACCCCATGGACTATACAGTCCAAGGAATTCTCCAGTCCAGAATACTGGAGTGGGTAGCCTTTTCCTTCTCCAGGAGATCTTCCCAACCCAGAGATCAAACCCAGGTTTCCTGCATTGCAAGCAGATTCTTTACCAGCTGAGCCACAAGGGAAGCCCAAGAATTCTGGAGAGTGTAGCCTATCCCTTCTCCAGCAGATCATCCTGACCCAGGAATTGAACTGTGGTCTCCTGCATCGCAGGTGGGTTCTTTACCAGCTGAGCCACAAGGGAAGCCCAAGAATACTGGAGTTGGTAGCCTATCCTTTCTCCCTTCTCCAGCAGATCTTCCTTACCCAGGAATTGAACTGTGGTCTCCTACATTGCAGGCGGATTCTTTACCAACTGAGCTAGGATACTAGCAATAAAAAAGTTAGAAATTAATTCTTAAATACATTTGCAGTAGCATTGAAAAATATGAAATACTTATTGTAAATTTAGCCAAATATGTGCAAAAATTGTATGCTAAAAACTAAAAAACATTGGTAAGAGAAATTTAACAAAAAACATGAAACATAAAAGAAAAAATAGATAATATGGGCTTAATATAAAATTAAAATTTCTGTTCTTTAAAAGATGTTACTGAGAAAATGAAAAATGAAACCATAGACTGTAAGAAAGAAAATATTTGCAAAAAATTTTTGCATGAGTAAAACTATGGCTGATTCTTGTTGATGTTTTGTAGAAATCAACACAATACTGTAAAGCAATTATCCTTCAATTAAAAATGAATAAAAAGAAAAAAATACATTTATTAAGTTCAAAAAAATTTTTGATAAACAATTTGTATACAGAATGTCTAAAGAACTCTTTATAATTTCATGATAAGAAAGAAAATTTTCATTTGTAAAAATTTTAACACACACATCACAAAAGAAGAAATCTGGATGGCTAATCAGCACAAGCAAACATGCTAACATTATCAGTTACTGCATGTGTGCTCTGTCACTCAGTCATGTCTGACTCATTGTGACCCCTGTAGCTCACCAGGCTCCTCTGTCCATCGGATTATCCTGGCAAGAATACTGGAGCAAATTGCCATTTCCTCCTCTGGGGGAATCTTCCCAACTCAGAGACTGAACTCACATCTCCTGCATTGGCAGGTGGATTCTTTACCACTGTGCCACCTAGGAAGTGGTATGTAAATTATATCTCAATTAACCTGACTTAGATAAATAAGAAAAAAAAATACATACATACATATATATATATATGCGCCATGATCTTTGTTTCCTGAATGCTGAGCTTTAAGCCAACCTTTTCACTCTCCACTTTCACTTTCATCAAGAGGCTTTTTAGTTCCTCCTCACTTTCTGCCATTCAGAAAACGAAGGCTCCTCCGTCCCCACTCCAGTACTCCTGCCTGGAAAATCCCATGCATGGAGGAGCCTTGTGGGCTGCAGTCCATGGGGTCACTGAGGGTCGGACACGACTTGAGCGACTTCACTTTCACTTTTCACTTTCATGCACTGGAGAAGGAAATGGCAACCCACTCCAGTGTTCTTGCCTGGAGAATCCCAGGAACAGCAGAGCCTGGTGGGCTGCTGTCTACGGGGTCGCACAGAGTCAGACACGACTCAAGCGACTTAGCAGCAGCAACATATATATATGTGTGTATATATATATATACATATATAAGTATACAAATACTTATACAGAAGGAGAAGAGGGCGTCAGAGGATGAGATGGCTGGATGGCATCACTGATGCAATGTACATGAACTTGGGCAAACTTTGCCTGGCATGTTCCATGGGTTCACACAGAGTCAGACATGATTGGGTGACTGAACAATGACCACACACAAATAACATTGATGTATATAATGTTCACTTAAAGTGTCCATATATGTATTAAATGTGGGGAATTGCTATTTTACTCATAATTTTAAATTTTGTTATAATTCACAAGGAGAAAAATTATGAGTGTGATAGTGATTCTATATATTGATTGCCTATAGGCACATTTTCAATTAACTATATATACAGTTTTATAGTACTTTTTTAAACTTTTGTTATTTGTTTTATTGTATTAATGGAAATGTAATTTTTATCTGTTGAATCTAATAAACATTGCAAATTGAGTTTTGTATGTCTTTGCTTTCTTCATTTCATTTGTCTGGTAATTCATTTTTATTGCATTTGGCTAATTAATGGCCCTGTTATTGAATAGGAATAAAGAAAAGGAAAAACTGGTTCTTCACCACAGATAGTTACAGAAGCACTGAATGCCTAGAGCCTGTGCTCCACAACAAGAGAAGCCACCACAATGAGAAGCCCTTGAATCCCATTGAAAGAGTAGTTTCTGCTTGCCGCAGCTAGAGAAAGCTCATGCGGAGTAACAAGGACTTAGCGTAGCCAAGAAAGAAAAAAGCACTATTAAGGCAGGTGTAGAGGCCCATGCCGGAGAAGGTAATGGCACCCCACTCCAGTACTCTTGCCTGGAGAATCCCATGGGCGGAGGAGCCAGGTGGGCTGCACTCCATGAGGTTGCTGAGGGTCGGAGACAACTGAGCGACTTCACTTTCACTTTTCACTTTCATGCATTGGAGAAGGAAATGGCAACCCACTCCAGTGTTCTTGCCTGGAGAATCCCAGGGACGGGGGAGCCTGGTGGGCTGCTGTCTATGGGGTCGCACAGAGTTGGACACGACTGAAGCAACTTAGCAGCAGCAGCAGCAGCAGAGGCCCATGCATGTGTGTGTGTGTGTGTGTGCGCGCATTAGTTGTTTCCCTTGTAATTGGTTTGGATCACTGTCTATCTGCAGATTCAATCTTCTATTCACAGCAAGCAGCAATTCTAATAATCCACTGAGTCTTAAGTACAAAATCATTTCCCAGTGTAGCTCTCCTGGCAACCTGTGACTAATTCTCAACTCTTTCTGAAATGGGAGAGGAAGAGATCAGCTATCTCAAATCCCAACATAAAGTTCCTTTCAATTTTAAAATCCTAAAATTCGATTGGGAGTTTATTTAAAACAAAGCTTAGGGTGTTTGCCAGGGTCATTGCACAGAGAAGTCTCCTTAACCTAGTCCTTTTCACCAAGCCTAGATACTTTCCCTCAACTCAGTCAAGGGTAACAGATATCGACTCTCTATAGGGCCCCTAGTCAGCCCTATAATAGAAAAGATGAGCAAGGCAGAGTCTGTCCCCTCAAGGGATTTATGCTGCTGCTACTGCTGCTAAGTCGCTTCAGTCGTGTCTGACTCTGTGCGACCCCATAGACGGAAGCTCACCAGGCTCTGCCGCCCCTGGGATTCTCCAGGCAAGAACACTGGAGTGGGTTGCCATTTCCTTCTCCAATGCATGAAAGCGAAAAGTGAAAGTGAAGCCGCTCAGTCGTGTCCAACTCTTAGCGACCCCATGGACTGGAGCCTACCAGGCTCCTCCGTCCATGGGATTTTCCAGGCAAAAGTACTGGGGTGGGGTGCCATTGCCTTCCCCTCAAGGGATTTATAGTTCATCTTATAATAACAATTACTCTTCAGAATGTTAATCTCAAAGCCTCTCTGCATGCATGCTCAGTTGTGTCTGACTCTTTGCAACCCCATGGACTGTAGCCCACCAGGATCCTCTGTCCATGGAGTTTTCCAGGCAAGAATACCGCTGTGGGTTGCCATCTCCTCCTCCAGGGGATCTTCCAGACCCAGGGATCAAACCCACATCTGCATTGGCAAGCAGATTCTTTACACTGAGCCAATCCCAAAGTCAGTAAGATCCAGAATTATCAGGAAACATTCAATTGTGTTTTCTTCCTTAGATAACAAAGTAGTGCCAGAAATGTTAGAAAAATTATATGATTACAATAATCAAAATAAATAACCTGTCCCTTAAATTTCAGTAAGGTAAGAATTAATTCTTACCCAAACACCAAATTCCTCAGAGTTTTTACTCCTATTGATTAAGGCTTTCACTGCCCACTTGAAACTGTTATCCAAGAAGTATAAAACCTCCCTTCCCAAAGGGAATAATTAGTTTGATATTGGCCACCTGACCTGCGTCTTGAGAAAGAGGACCTGTATGCAGGTCAGGAAGTGGCAGTTAGAACAGGCCATGGAACAACAGACTGGTTCCAAATAGGAAAAGGAGTACATCAAGGCTATTGTCACCCTGCTTATTTAACTTATATGCAGAGTACATCATGAGAAACGCTGGGCTGGAGGAAGCACAAGCTGGAATCAAGATTGCCGGGAGAAATATCAATAATCTCAGATATGCAGATGACACCACCCTTATGGCAAAAAGTGAAGAGGAACTAAAAAGCCTCTTGATGAAAGTGAAAGAGGAGAGTGAAAAAGTTGGCTTAAAGGTCAACATTCAGAAAACTAAGATCATGGCACCCAGTCCCATCACTTCATGGCAAATAGATGGGGAAACAGTGGAAACAGTGGCTGACTTTATTTTTCTGGGCTCCAAGATCACTGCAGATGGTGATTGCAGCCATGAAATTAAAAGATGCTTGCTCCTTGGAAGGAAAGTTATGACCAACCTAGACAGCATATTAAAAAGCAGAGACAGTACTTTGCTAACAAAGGTTCATCTAGTCAAGGCCATGGTTTTTCCTGTGGTCATGTATGGATGTGAGAGTTGGACTGTGAAGAAAGCTGAGTGCAGAATTGATGCTTTTGAACTGTGGTGTTGGAGAAGACTCTTGAGATTCCCTTGCACTGCAAGGAGATCTAACCAGTCCATCCCAAAGGAGATCAGTCCTGGGTATTCATTGGAAGGACTGATGTTGAAGCTGAAACTCCAATATTTTGGCCACCTGATTCAAAGAGCTGACTCATTGGAAAAGACCCTGATGCTGGGAAAGATTGAGGGCAGGAGGAGAAGAGGATGACAAAGAATGAGATGGTTGGATTGCATCACCAACTTGATGGCCATGGGTTTGGGTTGACTCCGGGAGTTGGTGATGGACACGGAGGCCTGGCGTGCTGCAGTTTATGGGGTCACAGAGTCAGACATGACTGAGCAACTGAACTGACTGAACTGATTGTTACATCCTTGTTTTCTCCCATTGTCTAGGCTTTTTTGCTCAAAATTTTTCTGTACTTACTTGCTTGTTTATAGATTTTTTTGTTGAGATAATAGACATAGCCCCTCTGGTTTATTGCTATTTTCAAGTAGTGGAACACAAGGTTTATATAAAAATCCTAATTTCCAGGCTTTTCCTCTGCTGAAATGTGAAGGCTAGAACCTTAAGAGATAATGATCTAAATGGCTCTCATTTTGAAGCTAACAGTTTAAAACCCAACCATTTATAGAGAAGTTCTTTCTAGAATTTGCCCTCACTCCCTGGAAAAGATTTGACTTTCCTAATGAGCCATGTACCTCCATTTACTATAAAATAGAATTCTGTAATTTATCCTATTTTCTTTTGGCTTAAGCTAAATAACTATGTCTCTAGATCTCAATTACTCAACTGCTCCCCTATATAATTTTTTCACTTCTCTTTTAACCTGTCTTACAACTTTAATCTGCCTCCAAACTTCTGTGGAAGTTAGCAGGTATACAGCACTCAAAAGCGAACATTAAATTAATAATGGCAGTTTAAGAATGAATTCTATTAATTCCTTCCTCTCCATTCACTACGAGTTGTATAATAATCAGATTTTGAGGTGTTTCAAGTGCCTAGATTTATTTATTTTAGTGAAATCCATCTATTGATGCAATCAGGTAGAAATACTTATTAAGGTAAAATTAGATATTACTTATTCTTTCTCTAAAAAATCAGAAATAACTGACTAGGTTTCTGAAGAAGATTATTTTTAAACAAACAGCTTAAAAATTTGCAAGCAACCAAATCCAGGCAGTCAGTAATAGCACTCCCCAAGAAAATACTACTATAAAAATTTGAAATTATTCTTTAAGAGCAAACAAACAAAACAATATATAAGATATTTGAACAACATGGATAATAAGCAACATGTTTTCTTAAAGGCAGCATCAAAATTTTTAACCTATAACCAAAATCTGGAGTTCAGGTTTACCTCTGAATACAATCTCATCAAGGGTGATCATGTTTCCAGTATCTCTTTACACCTCAGTAATAAAACAATGTGAGCGGACACTGGAAATGTCTGTCTGCCATCCCATTTTGAAAATTGGTCTTTTACTAAAACATCTTCAGTTAAAAGTTCTCCGGTTGATATTATTTACTGTGGTCAGGCGACCAGATAGCGGGGTCCCTCACCTCAGGGTCCTGGGGTATAAATTAGAGAGAAGGCACAAGTAAACTGAGTTTGGTGGTCATTTGAGATCCTGATGGACATTTGTCTACCTCACAAAAGCCCCCTACAATTGGGCTCAATTTGTCACAACTGACAGCTTCTGCTCTAAAGAGGCCCAGATCTGGAGTGGCACAGATGTTAACAGTTTTTCTCTTTCCTTAGTTTGGACCACAGGGACAAAATTCACAGAGTTGATAATTCTAAGCAACCTGCAAAACTTCAAATATGCACCTTTTCCTATCTCTTTTCAGAGCTCATTGATGTTGTTCCGATCAGTTTCCTTAGGGTGAAAGCCATTGCCAGAACCCTCCAGCAGGAGACCTACAGGCACATAATAATTTCATGAAGCATTAGAAGGACTCTAAAAAATACAAACTGAGAGGGCACCGTCACATAAGTCTCTGAGCTTTTAGAGGCAGAGCCCAGCCTCACTCACTGCTGTATCCTCCCACAGGGTTCACCTGGGTGGACCACGCAACGGTCCCTCTGTAAATGTTGCACAGAATTGACAGAGGACCTTGACATGTGGTCTTAACGAGCCCATTTCACTTAAGTCTCCCTTAAACTGGTTTCAAAGAAGTTCCCATTTGTAACCAGACATCTACAGCAGGGGCCATTAGAAGGTACAATCTCAGTGAATTCTTGTGGCAAAAGCCATCCAACTCCTGTGTGTTTTGTCTGTTCCCAGAAAAATGACTGAGGAAAACAAAAATTTTTGTGCAGGCACCTTGCAGTGAGTACAGTTTTCATATAACTGTCTTAAGAGTAATTGAATCTGTCTTTTAACAACTCACAAATTATCTCCTGACAACTTGAAATAATAGACTTTTTTGTTAAAAGAAAAAGCCTGTGGAGACCAAAGGTTAAACAGGTCTTTTCATCATGATAAATCACTGGTTAATGAGGTCACTATTGTTGGGTATTACGACCATTGCCTTTAATGCCATTACCTCCTGGTTGTAAAGCTGACACTACCAATGGGCTGCATTCTTTGAACTTTTCCACAATATTGACTGGCTTTTCTGAGCAGATGTTCCTTGCATGTGATTGCAAGAGGTTCTACAATTCTCAGTCAAGGAAACAGCTTCAGGCAAGCTTATGGAAACCAGACGGTTGAGGCTTTGGCAGACACAAGGTAAGAAGGAGCAGGAAAAAAGAACACAAGTTTTAATTCTGTGATAATAACTTCAATTTGCCCCATGTACCTGAGGTGATATTATGTGGCAACTAGCACCAGAGAGCTTAATGAATGGTTATTCATTAGAAATAAGGTGAAAGTGCAATTAATGCTTGGATTTCTTCTTACACATTACAATAGCATATAGGAAAAGGAGTACGTCAAGGCTGTATATTGTCATCATGTTTATTTAACTTATATGCAGAGTACATCATGAGAAACACTGGACTGGAAGAAACACAAGTTGGAATCAAGATTGCTGGGAGAAATATCAATAACCTCAGATATGCAGATGACACCACCCTTATGGCAGAAAGTGAAGGGGAACTAAAAAGCCTCTTGATGAAAGTGAAAGTGGAGAGTGAAAAGGTTGGCTTAAAGCTCAACATTCAGAAAACGAAGATCCTGGCATCTGGTCCCATCACTTCATGGGAAATAGATGGGGAAACAGTGGAAACAGTGTCAGACCTTCTTTTTCTGGGCTCCAAAATCACTGCAGATGGTGACTGCAGCCATGAAATTAAAAGACACTTACTCCTTGGAAGGAAAGTTATGAACAACCTAGATAGCATATTTAAAAGCAGAGACATCACTTTGCCAACAAAGGTTCGCCTAGTCAAGGCTATGGTCATGTATGGATGTGAGAGCTAGACTGTGAAGAAGGCTGAGCGCCCAAGAATTGATGCTTTTGAACTGTGGTGTTGGAGAAGACTCTTGAGAGTCCCTTGGACTGCAAGGAGATCCAGCCAGTCCATTCTGAAGGAGATCAGCCCTGGGATTTCTTTGGAAGGAATGATGCTAAAGCTGAAACTCCAGTATTTTGGCCACCTGATGTGAAGAGTTGACTCATTGGAAAAGACTCTGATGCTTGGAGGGATTGGGGGCAGGAGGAGAAGGGGACGACAGAGGATGAGATGGCTGGATGGCATCACTGACTCGATGGATGTGAGTCTGAGTGACCTCCGGGAGTTGGTGATGGAGGGAGGCCTGGCATGCTGCGATTCATGGGGTCGCAAAGAGTCGGACACGACTGAGCGACTGATCTGATCTGATTTGATCTCAAGTTGATCCTTACAGAAATTCTCTATGCTCCATTTATTAATACTACTTTTAGATAGGGACACTGAGAACCTTAGAGAATTCCTTTTTCTAGGTCTTGCAGATACTAGGTGATAAGGAATTGTTGACACCAATCTCATGCTCTCTCATACAGACAACCATTGACACCAGAAGAAGAAATTAACTACACATTAGACTCTGATAAGTATTAACAGTCACTTCAGATGTTTCTTTTAGAAACAACAATTCCACATGAGTTGTTCTTCATCTGCACTCAATGACTGAAAAGAAACAGAATATAATTGTTACAATAGAAAGATTTTAGAGAGATTGTAATTCCCAATTACATAGGGAACAGATGCCCAGAGGTAACTCAGCAATTCTCATAGCCAGATAATGAATGAAGATATCATGAATGTCATATTTGCAACAGCATTCTTAGAGCAGAATTGCTTCAGGGCACATTTACAATTTTTTGAATCACAAAATCTCCCTTCCTTAATTTTTTCTTGTTGTTGCATTGTGTTGTTTTGTTTTCCTGAATTAAAAATGAAAAATGGAATTAATAAATCAGTTATACAGCTAATATGAAATCAAATATGTACAATGTTCCAAATATACATTATTACTATTATGTAGGCAGGACACCCAGATATTTTGGCATGAACTGTACATCTCTTAACATCTGCTACCCACTGCCTTTGTGAATAAAAGAGGAAAATGAAGCAATGCCATTGCCATCACTGGAGAGCTAGCAGACATTCAATTGAAAAAAATGTCTGTGAATTTATACCATTCCTGATTCATAAAAATTTGAAGCATTGGAATAACTTAAATGTTTTACTTTTTGAGTTACTGAGAAAGAACTTTTCTCATAGGGGAATAAATCTAGAATCACTGATGTTTGCTACCTTTTTCCCCCTCGCAGTAAGTAATGACATCTACAACATTAGCCAAGCTTTGCTACTTCAGTGGGTATTTTTACATTTTTTACATGCTTTAAACTTTTTATTTTATATTGGAATATAGCCAGTTAACAATGTTGTGCTGGTTTCAGATGCATAGCAGGGTGACTCAGCCATGCATACACATGTATCCATTCTCCCCCAACTCCCCTCCCCTCCAGGCAGCCACATGAGTCCAGCCATCATGGTTTGGGTTTGCATCACTTTTGAGGGATACTGATGAGATTTAGAGAGGATTAAAAAAGAGACTGAAAAAATGGGGAAGCAAGAGAACAGCAGCAGCATATTGGATGTTCATTAAGGGCAAAGACTATATCCACTTTTGTATCTGGCAGATAGAAGGCATTCAATCCATGTTTGTTGAATTAACTGAATAGGTACAAATGCACAAAATCATAAATGAATACTTCACATATACTCTATAGATAATGGTTTAATTTATACTTCAGGCTTCCTTTTCCAAAGATGGCTTACTTCAAGTATTTAATTTATTATCACAACTTCCAACTGTCATTCAGGTGGGGAATCATTTTGTCTCTTTTGACAGATGAGGAAATAGAGCCACTGAACAGGAAGCAAACTATATAAAAAAGGAAATACTGATTTCAACCGAATCATGCTCCATCTTTTCAAAATTATAAAAGGGAAACCATCCAAAATAAAACTGACAAATTTAACACAGGAAGAGGCAATCTTGGTTGTGCATGTTCCTCCAAAGAGGGAAAGGTTTCCATTTTGGGAGAACAACAACAAAAAAAAGAGTCAAAAATCTTCCCTCGCACACAACAAAGGATAAAACGTGGTATTGAAACAGGAAATTAATCTCCCCAGTGCTTTGTCTTTGTACTGTCAAAGACTCTGATAAGGGGGAAAATTCTAGATGTCTGGAATCCCATTTCAAAGCCCTAATAATGAGCTGTTTTTCTTTTCTTTTTTTTTTGAGAACTGCAACCCTGGATCTGTAGGGGGGATTAGGCAAATGTTCATTAGTAGGGCTTAATTTCCAAACCTAAACTCAGACTAGGCCTAGTCCACATTCACATGAAATTAAAAAAAAAAGTCAGGCACACTTCAGGATGTTTTGAAATACATGGGTATTAAGTCTTGTCTTGGTAAAACAAATATTCTGCTTAATTTCATTTTTTACCACATTCAGGTATCACACAGAGTCTGAATTGGAGACTAAACCTATTCTCTCACTTTAAGGGATTATAGTGTTTCAATAATCAAATTAACTTAAATAAGTGATTTCAAGAACGTGGGTCTGGTCAGTGGACAGAGAAATAACAAGAGGATGATAGTTAACATTTTACTTGAACTCACCACAATGTTGTAATGTGCTACCTTTGTCTAGCGTAGTTATTCTCATTTTAGATGAGGAAAATCAGATTCTAATGGGTGAAATGAGAGGTGAGCATGTAACATTATTAGGGAAACAGTCTTGCCTCTCTGTTTCTATGATTCTGGGACTTTTTTCCTTTTAACAGCTCACTGCAGTGGTCAGCAGTATGGTGGTTATAATGTCCGGAGTGCTTTAAAAACTTCAATATAATCTTGTGATAGAGAAGATGGGCCAGATAGCTTAAAGTGTATAACTCCAGGGGTGGTAAGCTCATGTCTAGAATGTATACTGCCCAGGAGCAGTTGGCTAGTGCTATCTCAGAAAAGATACATCCCAGAGGAGGCCAGGTCATTCCTGATCGACAACTCACATGCTGCTAATTGGAATACAGGGCTATCAAAAAGGGATATTATTAGTGAAACTAGTATCCTGTTAAATAGAATAAATGTTAGAAAATGGGTTTGCATTCAACATAAAGGGATGGGCAAAAAGAGTTTATGGTCTCTCTCCATCTTTGTATGAACAAGGTATAAGAATTCACTAGGTAACTTCCCTAGCAGTCCAGTGGTTGGGACTCTGAGCTTCCAATGCAGGGGACATAGGTTTGATCCCTGGCGGGGGAATTAAGATCCCACATGTTGTGTGGTACAGCCAAAAATAAAATAAAAAGCACATGCCATCGGGGAAAAGAGCATCTAAAATAAAAAGAATCCACTGAGGCGCTGCAGGAGCAAGAGGATCCAAAGACCCTGAGAAGTTTGTCTTCAAGGAGAGCTAGAAGATAGCTACACAATCCATCAAGCATTCCTGGACTCACCCCTGTGACCATTTAGTATCCACCTTCAGCCATACCATAGCCCCAATCTATAGATTAAGTTCTGATCTTCAAATTCTGAATCAAAAAGATTCAAGGAACCTTAGTCTGAAGTTTGGAGTTTAAGCATCATCAACTTTCCCACATGTCTAGGGTTGACTTTGGGTGGCCAAGGTTTTGACAACTTGGCTTTTTCTTCTTCCTAGGGACTTTGTGATATGATCACAACTTGGCTGCCTGGGTAAGGATCCTCCTCAACAGTCATTCCAAATCCAGAGTTTGGGTCCTGCTCTTGAAATATAGGTTCCAGTCAGGAAAGTACAATCTCCATAAGTTTGCACAAGACAGTCCTAGTTAATGCCTATTGACACAGTGTCATTGTTGTGTAATTATTAATAGCACTCCAATTCCCTCTTAGAAGTGTCCTGGTTTGCATAGGAAATTATATGTTCACTCTACCCTTGAGAGAAGAAAACCTTCTCTTCTTCAGCATTATATTCCTGGGGCTTGGCAGGGAGATGGAGTTCAATATGTATCAACTGAAAGTGAAAATCACTCAGTCGTGTCAGACTTTTTGCGACCCCATAGACTATAAGTTCAAGGAATTCTCCAGGCCAGAATATTGGAGTGGGTAGCTTCCCCCTTCTCCAGGGGATCTTTCCAACCCAGGGATCAAACCCAGGTCTCCCACATTGCAGGCAGATTCTTTACCAGGTGAGCCACAAGGGAAGCCCAAGAATACTGAACTGGGTAGCCTATCCCTTCTCCCTTCTCCAGCGGATCTTCCTGATCCAGGAATTGAACCAGGGTTTCCTGCATTGCAGGCGGATTCTTTACCAACTTAGCTATCAGAGAAGCCCCCACGTGGATTCTCCAGGCAAGAATACTGGAGTGGGTTGCCAGGCCCTCCTCCAGGGGATCTTCCCAACCCAGGGATCAAACCCAGGTCTACCGCATTGCAGGCAGATTATCAGCTGAGCCACAAGGGAAGCCCATGTATAGGCTGAAGGAGTGAGTTAAGTAAATGAAAGACGGCAATGGCACCCCACCCCAGTACTTTTGCCTGGAAAATCCCATGGACGGAGGATCCTGGTAGGCTCCAGTCCATGGGGTCACTAAGAGTCGGACATGACTGAGCGACTTCACTTTGACTTTTCACTTTCATGCATTGGGGAAGGAAATGGCAACCCACTCCAGTGTTCTTGTCCTGGAGAATCCCAGGGACGGGGGAGCCTGGTGGGCTTCCGTCTATGGGGTCGCACAGAGTCGGACACGACTGAAGCAACTTAGCAGCAGTAGCAGTATGTCACAATGTGTTACCTGGGGCCAGTCTTCCTGATACTACTATCGCTTAAGACTTGCAAACACCACTTGCCTAGACTTTCAAATACATTCTTACATTTCCTGCAGCCACTTAAATTAGGCCAACTTGAACTTTTCACTTTCATACATTGGAGAAGGCAATGGCAACCCACTCCAGTGTTCTTGCCTGGAGAATCCCAGGGACGGGGGAGGCTGGTGGGCTGCCGTCTATGGGGTCGCACAGAGTCGAGCACGACTGAAGCAACTTAGCAGCAGCAGCAGAAGTGTCTTCTACTGGCCAAAGCTGGGAAAATCTGAATATCAATGAGAGTAACAACATCAATGAGTTGGACACATTAAATAAGATTAAGCTCATAATTTAAAAAGTGATAATCAAAAGATTCCAAAACAAAACCTCATTTGTGATTTTTGGAAGACCTGAGGAACCAATTTATCATTTAAAAACTAATATATATGGACTTCTCTGGTGGCGCACTGGATAAGAATTCACCTGCCAATGCAGGGGGCACAGGTTCGATCCCTGTTCCAGAAAGACTCCACACGCTGTGGAGCAGCTAAGCCTGTGTGCCACGACTACCGAAGCCCATGGCCCTAGAGCCTGGACTCTGCAGCAAGAGAAACCACCACACTGAGAAGCACATGGACCATGAGAAAGTGGTTCCCACTCTCTGCAACTAGAGAAAGTCTGGATGCGGCAATGAAGACGCAGCACAGCCAGAGTAAGTAAATAAATACAGCAGTGTGTACATGTCAAAAAAAAAAAACAAGTACAGAAAGGGAAAGAATTAAGCATTGAGCCTGCCTTTCTTATAGGACTAACTGCACCTCCCTGTAGGTCATCAGCTCCTGAGGGGATGTTTGGCTTTCTAATAGGACACAAGCTAATAACCAAAGACTAAATGATGTATTTAGAATATCAACATTTTCCAACTTCTAAGGAAATAATGAGTCTAGATTGGTGGTTGCCAAATGGAGCAATTTTGACCTGCAGTAGACATTTGGCAATGTCTGAAGACAGTTTTGGTTGCGACAACAGGGGAAGAGATGGGTATAGCATCTAGTGAATAGACATCAGGGATGCTGCTGCTGCTGCTGCTGCCGCCAAGTCGCTTCAGTTGTGTCTGACTCTGTGCGACCCCAGAGATGGCAGCCCACCAGGCTCCACCGTCCCTGGGATTCTCCAGGCAAGAACACTGGAGTGGGTTGCCGTTTCCTTCTCCAATGCATGAAAGTGAAAAGTGAAAGTGAAGTTGCTCAGTTGTGTCCAACTCTTAGTGACCCCATGGACTGCAGCCCACCAGACTCCTCCGTCCTTGGGATTTTCCAGGCAAGAGTACTGGAGTAGGGTGCCATTGCCTTGCTGCTAAACATCTGAAAATGCCCAAGACAGTCCCCCACAATAAAGGATTATTTGGCTCAAAATGTCAACAGTGCTAAGGATGAGAAACCCTGAGGTAGACAATAATCCTTACTGGTTGCAAATATTAGAGACCAGCAGACACTGTGTTCCTCGTGAGAGGCATACACAGCACCTCCTATACAGTCATCAGGCAAGAAAAATCAACTTTGCATCTGAGTAAACCTCTAGTTCAGGGGCTCTAGTAGGCATTCAAATCCCCAAGTGGGTTTGTGAAAACACAGACTTCTGGGACCCTCAGCTGAAGTTGCTGATTGGATAGGTCTGGGTGAGTTCCGAGAAGGAGAAGGAAATGGCACCCCACTCCAGTGTTCTTGCCTGGAGAATCCCACGGACGGAGAAGCCTGGTAGGCTGCAGTCCATGGGCTCACACAGAGTCGGACACGACTGAAGTGACTTAGCAGCAGCAGCAGAGTGGATTCCGAGAGTCTGTATTTACAACAGGCTCCGAGGTGTTGGCCCTGCTGGCCCAGGCTCACACTCCAAAATATAAGTTTCAGTTTACAAGAAATACAGAAGGTAGGGGAACATCTTAACTCATTATAATATTCATCCATCATACTCTTTATTCTACTATTGGAGTTCATTATAATATTCTCTTCTGACCTGGGGATGGGGGGCTTATCCAACAGTGTCATATTATTTTGTCTTTTCATACTGTTCATGAGGTTCTCACAGCAAGAATACTGGAGTGGTTTGCCATTCCCTCCTCCAGTGGACTACTTTTTGTTAGAATTCTTCACAAATGACCTATCAGTCTTGGATGGCCCTGCGTGGCATGGCTCATAGCTTCATTGAGCTTCACAAGTCCCTCTGCCATGACAAGGCTATAATCCATAAAGGGGTGTCCAATATGCTATGGGGAAGAGCGGAGGGCAATCACTAATAGCTCCAGAAAGAATAAAGTGGCTGGGCCAAAGCAGAAATGATGCTCAGTTGCAGACGTGTCTGGTGGTGACAGTAAAGTCTGATGCTGTAGAGAACCATACTGCATAGGAACCTGGAATGTTAGGTCCATGAATTAAGGTAAATTGGACATCATCAAGTATGAGATGGCATGAGAACATCGACATCTTAAGAGTCAGTGAACGAAAATGGACGGGAATGGGCAAATTTAATTCAGATGATAATTATATCCACTACTAGGGGCAAGAATCCCTTAGAATACATGGAGTAACCTTCATAGTCAACAAGAGTCCAAAATGCAGTACTTAAGTGCAACCTCAAAAATGAAAGAATGATCTCTGTTCATTTCCAAGGCAAATAATTCAATATCACAGTAATCCAAGTCTATGCCCCAACCACTAATGCTGAAGAAGCTGAAGTGGAACAGTTCTATGAAGATCTACATGACCTTCTAGAACTCACACCAAAAAAAGATGTCCTTTTCATCATAAGGGACTGGAATGCAAAAGTAGGAAATCAAGAGACACCTGGAGTAACAGGCAAGTTTGGCCTTGCGGTACAAATGAAGCAGAGCAAAGGCTAACAAAGTTTTGCCAAGAGAACACACTGGTCATAGAAAACACCCTCTTACAAAAACACAACAGACAACTCTACACATGGACATCATCAGATGGTCAATACTGAAATCAGATTGATTATATTCTTTGTGTCTGAAGATGGAGAAGCTCTATACAGTCAGCATAAACAAGACTGGGAGCTGACTATGGCTCAGATCATGAACTCCTTATTGCAAAATTCAGACTTAAATTGGAAAAAGTATGGAAAATCACTAGGCCATTCAGGTATGATCTAAATCAAATCCCTTACAGTGATATAGTGGAAGTCACAAATATATTCAAGGGATTGGATCTAATAGACGGAGTGCCTGAAGAACTATGGATGGAGTTTTGTAACACTGTACAAGAGGCAGTGATCAAAACCATACCCAAGAAAAAAGAAATGCAAAAAGGAAAAATGGTTGTCTGAGGAGGACTTATAAATAGTTGATAAAAGAAGAAAAATGAGGCAAAGGAGAAAAGGAAAGATATCCCCAACTGAATGCAGAGTTCCAAAGAATAACAAGGAGAGATAAGAAAGCCTTCCCAAGTGATCAGTGCAAACAAATAGAGGGAAATAATAGAATTGCAAAGCCTAGCGATCTCTTCAAGAAAATTAGCAATACCAAGGGAACATTTCATGCAAAGATGGGTACAATAAAGGACAGAAATAGTATGGACCTAACAGAAGCATTAGATGTTAAGAAGCGGTGGCAAGAATACACAGAAGAACTATACAAAAAGAGATCTTAATGAGCCAGATAATCACGATGGTGTGATCACTCACCTAGAGCCAGACATCCTGGAGTGTGAAGTTAAGTAGGCCTTAGGAAGCATCACTGTGAACAAAGTTAGTGGAGCTGATGGAATTCCAGCTGAGCTATTTCAAATCCTAAAAGATGATGCTGTTAAAGTGCTGCACTCAATATGCCAAACTCAGCAGGCCACAGGACTGAAAAAGATCAGCTTTCACTCCAATCCCAAAGAAAGGCAATGCCAAGGAATGTTCAAACTGCTGCATAATTGCACTCATTTCACACATTAGCAAAGTAATGCTCAAAATTCTCCAAGCTAGGCTTTAACAGTACGTGAACTGAGAACTTTCAGATGTTCAAGCTAGATTTAGAAAAGGCAGAAGAACCAGAGATCAAATTGCCACTGTCTGCTGGATCATAGAAAAAGCAAGAGAATTCTAGAAAAACATCTGCTTCATTGACTACACTAAAGCCTTTGACTGTGTGGATCACAACAAACTGTGGAAAATTCTTAAAGAGATGGGAATACCAGACTACCTTACCTGCCTCCTTTTGTTTTGCTTTTTAATATTGAAGATATTCTCTTTTATCCTAAGAAAGTTACAAAAATTTCTCTGGAAACTATATTTCCAATTGTCTATTCTGTGTCCATCTTAGTGTCCTTACCTGGTTGAGAGAGTGTCTCCCAGACACAGCCCCTTGAAGGCTATAGCAACCTGCTGTAAGTCTCAGGCAGTCCTAAGCTATATTTATGAAATGACACAAAATGACTATCACACAAGACACCCTGGGAACTCAAGGATAGTGTCACTGGGGTTGACCAGAAGGAAAGACCACCTCCTTCCTGATGTAAGAAATCAGAGATGGCTGCATGGAAGAGGAAGAGTCAGTTGATTCAGAACCTGAAGCGAATGCATAAGATTTTGACAGCTGGAGATGCAGTAGATAAGACAGACAAATGAAAAGTCAATCACTGCAATAGATGCAATGGGGCAAGGTCGAAACTGGTGAGTACAGCATCTGCTGAGAGGCTGGCAGGAGCATGGGAACCCAGGAAACTTGTAGGAGATGTAAGGAAGTTGGAGACACATCGTGAAGAATGGAGAGTGCTCAGCAGGTGATGTGTCGTAAGTGTCTTTTCCTTTTTCAAAGGACTTGCCTTATTTTGGAAGCCTCACCCACATAGCTCTCTTATGTAGGTCTAGTTCACGCAGGTTCTTTTCTACTTCCTTTGCTTTTGATACTGCAGACAATTCCCGTCTCCCTCTAATGTAGACAATTCTCTCCTCCAATAGGTAAGAGTATTCTTTCATTTCCACAAAGACAGCCCACTACAACACTACCTCTAGATGCATGGGGTCCCAGGTTGAAGAACAAACTACAGATATGGCAAGGCCAGGCAGGTTCTGTCAGATTCTCCACTGCCTTGCACACATTCCTGACCAAGGCTGCCCCAAGGCTGTGCACCTCACTGAGGGAAATGGCTGTGACCCTCAGCTCCTTTATTAGGTTTCCAAGTTAAAGAAATAAATTTGGTTTAAAAAAAAATGCTCATTTCGTGTACACTGATTAGCATAAAATTGCTCTTTTGTCTCAGCTGCTATAGAGGACAATGGCGCTGAGACTCCTTGCTGGGAAGACAGTCCCTCTCTCTTCTCGCACAGTGGTTCAGGTCACTCCACACAAAGATCCCAAGGAACCAGGATCAGCCAGACTTCTACTGTAAAAACCAAGAAGGGACCTCTGGCCTCAACCTGCTTCATCTCTAGGTGAAAATATAAAACATGGACAGGACAGAAAGTATTCCTCTCTAAAGTCCAATTTCTACCTCCCTTCGGGAGCAGAACCTTAAGACATGGGCGATTTTATTCACTCGTTTCCTCTTTTATTACTTATGCAGTGGCTACTGCATAAGTCCTGATTGGCCTTGATGCTTACCATCTGAGAAAGAGATGAGAGAGCAAATCAAGTCACTGCTTTTTCCAAGAACTTGGAAGGAATTACCAGCCCTATAATGCTGAAATCCAAGTATATGTGCGTGTATATATACATATATGGGCTTCCCTGGTGGCTCAGTTGGTAAAGAATCTGAGACCTGGGTTCAAACCCTGGGTTGGGAAGATCCCCTGGAGAAGGGAAAGGCTACCCACTCCAGTGTTCTGGCCTGGAGAATCCCACGGACTATATAGTCCATGAGTTCGCAAAGAGTTGGACACGACTGAACGACTTTCAATTCATTGTATTGTTTGTGAATACATATATTTGACTCTGAAGTATGCACTTTCCTATATTTTAATATCTCCCGAATAGGCAGAAGTCCTACAATTAACAGCACAAAATTATAAATGGCAAGAATTTTTCTTTCTTGATGGCACATGAAACTGTGCATATTTAATCATTGAGAATATCTTGGATTGGATTTAAAAACCAGTAAAAGTCAATGACAATTTAGAAATTGATAAACAAACAAACAAAAAATCCTTGTATTGACAAGCTCTGCGCATCTCAAAGGAATTTCCTTTCTCATTCCAGTCCTCCAAAGAACAGTTTTCCGGGAGACAGAATTCTGTTTTATCAATCTGAAAATGAGATAGTGTATCTCAAATTCCCTAAGACTACTGGTTCCTAGCAAAACTGCAAGGAGACAGAATCAATTTTAGGCAGATAGAACCGGTTCTAACTTTCGTTTCTGGTACTCACTATTCTTTCCTTTTTGAAGCTTCACTTACCTGCTCTGTAAAAGACTGATGACAACATTTCTTTCCTAGAAAAGCCTGGCATGTAGGACATGCTCAAAAAAAGTTTCTTATCTATTATTACAGTTATTTGTGATACTAGATACATAACTGCCCAGAAGTTCATGCAATCTGCAAAACACGCCAACCAGGTATGAAACTGGTAACTTAAAGCAAGGTCACAGAGTTGGTGAAAGAGATGGGGCTGGCTGTTCTGAACAGTCTAGTGTTCTCTCTTTTATTCAATAGCCAACTCTGTCAAAATTCTCATCATAGCCCCCAAGACCTGCACTCTGGATCCTAAAGAGCCCCAACCCACTCAAAAAGCGAACAAACAAATCCAGAGAGTGACATGAAAATGGCTAGGTTCTTTAGAAGACATTGACTGATTCTAGTGAGCATCTGTGTGAATTATCGTGTCAAAAATGCAAGGGTCATAACGAGTTCTGATAGGATCCGATGCCTGTGACCCCCTCCCCTGACATCCTCTGGGGGCCACCAGTCCTGGCCCGACACAGCTGCTCTGCTACCCCAGTTCACAGCTATATTGACACAGCCATTTTCATGGTAGGCCTGTTGTAAATTTGTTGTTACATGGTGCGTCTGCCCCAAATTGCACGGTATACGTAAATTTTTGTGTGTGTGGCGGGGCTGGCACGGGGGTTGGGGGGTACCGGGGCTGAATGGAGCGTGTGATGAGCAACCCGCAGGAGACCTAACCCTGATAAATTGTTTACTTGTTAGTGATGGGGCTCAAGAGTGGGCCGGGGGCTGCGGGCTCAGCGGGACAGACGTAGAAGGTGGACCCACGCCAATTACGAGGCATTGTGGCGTCCCACCCTGTGATTGACACCAATGTCTCCCCTCTCACCATGGGTCCTTTTACTCTCCCAGACCCAACACAAGCCCCACTGTGCTAATACCATGGTGTCTTCAATTTCCTCTGCTGCCAGCAAAAATTAACCTAGGCCTGCAGCCTGTGGAAGACCTAAGGCCTCTGTTTTATCATGCATTTTCCCCCAGTTTTTCAAGGATGAGTTAAAAAATAGAGGTTGCTAAGGCCAGTTGGGCAACAAAGGAAGCAAAGGGACAAACATTATCTTTGGATGACTGACTTCAAAGTTAATGATCTTCCCCACTGAATTGTGCCCTCCGCTCCTCAATGAGGTCTTTGCCATCAGATAAAGAAGCGCCTCTTTAATCCACTAACACTTCTTTGTCCCTTTGTGGCAAATGATCATTTCATCAGTTTCGGGTACTCTCTGCCGGGAGAGTTTTTTTTTTTTTTTTTTTTAGCCTGAGTGATTCAGAGCAGGAGGGACAGAGAAGGGTATTTCTCTACTTCATTTTTCCTCAAGTGACGGCTGAATAACTATGCAAAAAAATTAAGGCATAATGACCCAGCAACAGTGACAAAACCTAATTAGTCACGGAGGCCACTGGGTAATGAGCCGCAAAACCCGGCTCTTGAGTGTGTAATAACTGTATTTTTCTCCATTTCTTCCCCTTTAGTCACAGCCTTGTGTGGCATTTTTAACAAACCAAAATGGCACCAGATGCAACAGGGCTCAGACATTTTAACTTGAATTAAGAAACCATATGTTCCGATAAGTCATGGTCTCTTCTTTCCCACAGACTGGGTGCTCCATCTGCGAGGTAACACTCCGATGGCCCATGGGGAGTGAGCACCCCACGAACACCATGAGGGGTTGGGGTTGGGAGTGGGGTCTCCAGAACTCTTGCGATAGACAGCGGTTCTGACTCCCACCAGCATCCTGGATATTCCAGATGTTGGGCCCAGATTGTTCTCCGAGCACGCTAAGACTGAGAAGCTTGAGGGGGAGAGCGGATGGGAGGGGGCTCTGTGTCCAAATAATAGAGTCTGGAATGCTGAAAATTGCCTTTAACCCTGGTGGCTCAGGTGAGAAAGTACCGCTTGCAATGTAGGAGACCCAGGTTCAATCCCTGGGTTGGGAGAATCCCCTGGAGGAGAGACTGGCAATCCACTCCAGTATTCTTGCCTGGAGAATCCCATGGACAGAGAAGCCTGGCGGGCTACAGTCTGTGGGGTCGCAAAGAGTCAGACATGACTGAGCAACTAAGCGTGCATTTATGACAACGTCATCCACCTTCGGGTGATTTAAGACACACTTCAGCCAAGTCTGAGGCTCCCAAGAGCCTGGTCTCCTCCATCCTTTTGAGAGAAAGCAACCAAGGATCAGTGAGCTTAGGACACTGCCCATGATCACAGTTAGAGGAGTGCAGGCATCAAGCTTTGGAGCCACATCTGTGATCATTATCCCAGCGTATTTCCTGTTTGTTGTCATTATTATTGTTGTTAGCAGTAATTCCCCTTTGCAGTCAGAACATTTTTTAAAGGGGGGAAAGTTGACATAGCATAGTTTGGCATGACCTCTGTCTTCAACCCTCAGATCCAGAGTCATTTAGGTGACAGGCCAGTAATAAACAATGCTTATTTGGAGCGGGGCATCATCGGGGGTGTGCCCTTGGCCCTGCTCTGATTTTAATGTGAGATACTTCCAAACCCCATACAGGCAGGCGCTGCCCCACAGTGCTAACTCATTTCTCCTCTGTCTCGGTGAAGGTCATCTTACTTTTGGACATCACCAACTTTGGGGCTGTGACTGGGCTTAGAAACAACAGGCATTATGATCTTTGCTCTGTGCCATAGAAAGGCTGACTTTTCTTTTGTTCCTCCCCATACCCAGCAGACCAAGAAAAAAACCTTCACGAGATGAATCCAGCTCCCCCTAGATTTCAATAAGGATCTTATCTCCCCTTGAGCTTCCGGCTGGCATAGGGGAATCTCAAATGAGGAGTCCCACGTGGAATACAGAGTATAGAATTCACCAGAAGACACAGACACAGGTTTGGAAAAAATTGCCTCCTTGGGGAATTTTAAAATATCATTCAGTTAAAAAAAAACACACACACAACCCACCAGCAACTCTCTCCCTATAACAGGAACAATGCATGATATGAAAACATAAGCAAAAACAAAAAAAAATAGATTGTACAACTCGAGGGTTTATATAATACATGTTATATTTTAATTCCCCATATAATTCTGACACAGCAAAGGCCTGGTGTCTGGGACTGTGTAAATGTGACAGCTCTCTGTTTCTCTAATACAAGAGCAGCTGCAGAAAGCAAAATAAGAACGTGGCGACCCCTGCTCAAAAATTCTCAAGGATTTCAAGACAGAGCATTAAACGAGGTGCGGGCCCTTCCACGCTTTGGGTCCTGTGTGACTGCACAGGTCACATACCCGTGGAAACATCCCCGGAAAGCAAAGCTCACGCATCAGCGTCCAGGTAGCAAAAGCACACACGAGACAACCATGAACAGTTGGGCCGAGAAGACCGCCTTGCATTATCCCGACTTCTCACTCAGAGCGGTTCAAAGCTGACTCTTTTTCCTCTAAACTTTGAACTTCAGAAAGCCTACTTTAGCATCTCAGAAGTACTGTATGTAAAACAGGGAGTTTCTCCATGCAGACAATGCCATTTCTTCTTGACTCTTCTCTGGACTTTCATCTATTCTAGTCCCCGGCAAGCTTGGCTGCTCTGCTCATTGGGCCTTTTCCTGCACTCCCGTCATTATCCTCTTTTTATATACTGCACTGCGTGCCCTTGTGAACCTGTTGAAAAATAGTGAAAGAGAGCTGAAAAGTACCACTGGCTCCTAAAAACAGTGCTGAGGAGGAGGCAGAAAGGGGGAACTCCGGTTTTATTCAGTGCTAAAGATAACACCACCAGAGTGATAGACTCCTCCGAATTGTTTGTCTCCCCCTCCCCACCCCGGGCACTGAATGAGCCTCTTAACAGCTCTTGAGGGCCTGTCACAGGTAGGCACCCAACAGAGATAATTCCCAGCCTATGCTTGACTGCTTCTTTATAGACACTCACTCATGGTTCTGAAAGGCCTCAGACACTGTTGAATAAACTCCTACTCGCTTCCATAACCTTTTTCTCCCACTGAATTTTCCGGGGATGTGAGCAGCTTCCCAGCCTCGCCAGAGGATGCTTCTGAATGCACTCCTGTTCTGAATCAAAGTCTGACAGCCAAGCCCCTTTCCTAAACAAGAGAAGAAAATGGGGGCATCGGTCCCCAGGAGGAATCTCTGTGCTTTCTTCTTCAGGTGAAGGCCAGCTCCCAGAGGCTCTGGCCTTCTTCCTGCTCTTCTCATGGGTTTATTTAGTTAGGTTGCAGGAGACCTGGGTTTTTTGGTTTTTGTTTTTTTAATAAAGTAAAAAAGCCTCTGTTATCTGAGTCCTCTCTCTTTTGGTTTTGAAAATGAAAGACATGCCTATGGGACATGCCGGGGGCTTGTTTGTCGTCAGAATGTCCTGGAAGAGCACCACGCTGGGTGTGAATCCAAGCTCCACCATTTGTTAAAGTGTAGGGCCTTGGGCAAGTCACTTGCCTGTCACAGTCTCATCTATAAAGTAGGGCTGATAACAACCTCTGTCATAGGCTCCTTTCTATCAAAGGTTCAAATAGATCATATATGTAGAGTGTTTTCCATGATGCCCAGAGAATTCAATAAGTGTTAGTTTTTATTACTATACTATTGCTCTATTTTTCTTTTGTTATTCTTCTGATTTGCAGACTCTTAGAAGGCGATGGCACCCCACTCCAGTACTCTTGCCTGGAAAATCCCATGGGCGGAGGAGCCTGGTAGGCTGCAGTCCATGGGGTCGCTAAGAGTTAGACATGACTGAGCAACTTCCCTTTCACTTTTCACTTTCATGCATTGGAGAAAGAAATGGCAACCCACTCCAGAGTTCTTGCCTGGAGAATCCCAGGGACGGGGGAGCCTGGTGGGCTGCCGTCTATGGGGTCGCACAGAGTCAGACATGACTGAAGCAACTTAACAGTAGCAGAGGCCCTTTGAGCCCAGTCTTTGGCTTCTGAAGACTGTCTTCTGGCCTCTGACACTGACCACCTGCCACCAGATCTTTCTAAGCTGGCTTCTCAGTGAAGGAGACACGACCTTCTCCTTATCACTATTAATTCATCTCTCTTTGTGTGTTCTAAACTTTGGGGCTTTATTTCGTTTTGGCTGTGCTGAGTCCTCATTGCTGCTGTTGGGCTTTCTCTAGTTGCGGCAAATGGGGGCTACTCTCCCGTTGCTGTGCGAGGGCTTCTCATAGGGGTGGCTTCTCTCCTTGTGGGGCACAAGCTCTAGGCTCATGGGTTTCAGCACTTGTGGAGCACAGGCTTAGCAGTTGCAGCTCTTAGGCTTGGCTGTTCTGTGGCATGTGGGATTTTCCTGGACCAGGATTGAACCCGTGTCCCCTGCACTGGTTGGCAGGTGGATTCCTAATCACTGGTCCACCAGGGAAGTCCACTTTTCATCTGTCTCTTGAAAACACCCTCAGATCAGATCAGATCAGATCAGTCGCTCAGTCGTGTCCGACTCTTTGCGACCCCATGAACCGCAGCACGCCAGGCCTCCCTGTCCATCACCAGCTCCCGGAGGACACCCAGACTCACACCCATCAAGTCAGTGATGCCATCCAGCCATCTCATCCTCTGTCGTCCCCTTCTCCTCCTGCCCTCAATCCCTCCCAGCATTAGAGTCTTCTCCAATGAGTCAACTCTTCGCATGAGGTGGCCAAAATACTGGAGTTTCAGCTTTAGCATCATTCCTTCTAAAGAAATTCCAGGATTGATCTCCTTCAGAATGGACTGGTTGGATCTTCTTGCAGTCCAAGGGACTCTCAAGAGTCTTCTCCAACACCACAGTTCAAAAGCATCAATTCTTCGGCGCTCAGCCTTCTTCACAGTCCAGCTCTCACATCCATACATGACCACAGGAAAGACCATAGCCTTGACTAGGCGAACCTTTGTTGGTAACGTAATATCTCTGCTTTTGAATATGCTATCTAGGTTGGTCATAATTTTCCTTCCCAGGAGTAAGCGTCTTTTAATTTCATGACTGCAGTCACCATCTGCAGTGATTTTGGAGCCCAGAAAAACAAAGTCTGACACTGTTTCCACTGTTTCCCCATCTATTTCCCATGTAGTGATGGGACCAGATGCCATGATCTTCGTTTTCTGAATGTTGAGCTTTAAGCCAACCTTTTCACTCTCCACTTTCACTTTCATCAAGAGGCTTTTTAGCCCCTCTTCACTTTCTGCCATAAGAGTGGTGTCATCTGCATATCTGAGGTCATTGATATTTCTCCCAGCAATCTTGATTCCAACTTGTGTTTCTTCCAGTCCAGCATTTCTCATGATGTACTCTGCATATAAGTTAAATAAACATGGTGACAATATGCAGCCTTGACGTACTCCTTTTCCTATTTGGAACCAGTCTGTTGATCCATGACCAGTTCTAACTGTTGCTTCCTGACCTGCATACAGATTTCTTAAGACGCAGATCAGGGTGGACACATTTTGTTATAGTTCCTCATTCAAATGATGGAAGTGAATATCCCCATGACTTCAAAGGCCTCTTTTGAGATCACTGAGGCATGAGAGGACTTAGGAAAAATATTATATAAGACTTTGTATTACTGTTCTTTTTATTCTTCGTTCACATTTTACTTCATTGTGTGAAATAAACAAAACAAATGTTTTTCTGCCTCCCTACCAGAAAGATAGAGAGATCCTTTTAGAGATTTCTCATTTAGAGGAAAATGAGGTCAAAAGTGGGGGCAACCTCCTTTCCTCTTCTTATTGTCCCAGCATTTCCTCTGGAACATCATTGGCACAAAATGCAAATTTCAAGGTGACCCATCTCTGAGGTCTTTGTTTTGAGATATCAGGCACCAGCAACACTTCCTTGATGGAACTACACATGCTGATTGGTGTGTGCTGATGCTGGGTTAGCCACTCAGTTGTGTCCGACTCTTGTGGCCCCCTGGACGGTAGCCCGCCAGGCTTCTCTGTCTGTGGGATTCTCCAAGCAAGAATACTGGAGCGGGTTGCCATTTCCTTATCCAGGGAATCTTCCCAACCCAGGGATCGAACCCAGGTCTCCTGCACTGCAGGCAGATTCTTAATCGGAACCTCTAGAATCAAGCAGGCTGGAGGCTAGGAAGGAGGCTCCCTCACTGAGCATGTGAGCATTCTTTCTCTTAACAAGAAGAAAGGCATTTGTGTCCTATTCAAGTTGGTCCCCCTTTAGGATCAGCACAAAGCTGTCTGAGGTAAAGTCCTGGGGGAAATTGTTCAAAGGGAATCCCACCCCAATTCTAACCCACGCCAGAGAACCCATCACTCTGAGACATGTTTCCTCTCAGCAGGACTACTTGTGAGTAATTCACTTACTCATTTAGCTGTTTACTGAACACCTATTCTGTGCCTGGTCCTCTGCAATATGCGTGTGTGTGTGCACTAAATTGCTCAGTTGTGTCCGACTCTTTGTGACTCTATGAACTGTAGCCCACCAGACTCCTCTGTCCGTGGAATTTTCCAGACAGGAATTCTGGAGTGGGTAGCCATTCCCTTCTACAGGGGATCTTTCTGATCCAGGGATAGAATCTGTGTCTTTTATGTCTCCTGCACTGGCAGGCGGGTTCTTTACCACTAGTCCCATCTGGGAAGCCACTCTTCCGTGTAAGAAGACATGGAAATAAGTCTAAAAGATCCCCATGGCCAAGAACTCATTATCAGAGTAGGATAAGGAGATTACATACAAAGAACTCTAAGCCATGGTTTAAAAAACCCACTGTGCTACAACAGAGGGGCAGGCAAAATATCGTGGGAGTACAGAAGAAAGAGACACGAGTTCAATTTTCAAGAATCGGCAGGTGAAAGGATAGGATCAGGAAAATCCTCTTGAATTGTGCCCTAAAAGATAAATCTGGATTTGTTCTTGCAAAGATTGGTTCAAAGAGGAAATGAGCTTCAAAGGTGGAGGAACCGTCAAAGCTCAAAAGTGTGGGCCCAAGAGGCATGTTCAGGAACAAGAGATACTGCGTTGCCATTCAATTTTCAAACATGAATGAACTCTGAGAGAAAGGGACTTTCAGTCTTGTTTGGAGCCACCTCCTGCTCTCAGTTTATCCCCCAAATGCTCACCTCTTTCCAAAGCACACAGAGTTCCACCGGGAGTCCTGAGGAGTTACACCAGCATAAGACTTAGTCTTTGCCCTCCCAGGGCTCATAGCCCTGCTTCTTCATCCTTTTCTCTCTGCATACATAGTGTCAACATCCCTTTTACTATATTAGAACAATCTATAGGTATTATCATATACCTTCCAGGGCTTCCCTGGCTCACTGATAAAGAATCCACTTGCCAATGCAAGAGACGTGGGTTCAATCCCTGGGTCAGGAAGATCCCCTGGAATCAGAAATGGCAAACCACTCCAGTATTCTTACCTGGGAAGAATCTGTCGTGGGAAATTCCACAGATGGAGGAAACTGGTGGGCTACAGTCCACAGGGTCGCAAAGAGTTGTACATGACTGAGTGACTGAACATACACATACATTATCATATATGATATAAACTACATATTGAAGCAGTAGCTGTTATTGTTATAAAGGAAGAGCAACTCTGGCTGGCCTTTGAAGGCTGACAGGAGTGGGGAAGGCAAGGTAGACACAGTGTGAGCAAAAGCCTGGAGGTGGGACTATCTATGGTAAGTTTTGCAGTAAATAGTTCAGGGAGACTGGCAAAGAAGGTGAGAGTGGGAGGCACGCTCAGTAAGTTGGGCACATTTAAGAGGGTGCAGCCTTGAACGCATGGCTAAGGAGGCTGGCATTTACTCTTGTTGGCTAAGAAGACAATGGATATGAAACAGTCCTGGAGACAACCTAGGTTAGAAGCAACTGCAGACAAGCCCAGTGAAAGCTACAGTCCCCACTGCTCTTAACAGCCATGTTCGGCACTGTGTGCTTCTCACCCTGCTCATGCCTAAAAAGCCTTTTAGCAAAATTGAGCTGGGTCAATGCAGATTCTTCTGTGATGTACAAGAACAAGACAGTAGCTGCTACAGCTGAACAGAAGAGTCTTGAGGCAAACCTGAGGCTGGGGTGTCTGCTTGGGGACCACAGGCTCACCGAGTCTAGGAAGATGCTGGGTGATAGAGAGCAAGGAACCTGGACCAGACATGGATGAAGCTGTAACATCATTATGAAAAATCACATGGCCCATAGGAGAGACCAAGAGAGCAGCTACCTGAGGTACTGGTGGTTTTCTGGTACCTGATTCAGTTTCTGTGCATCCTCACAAAAACTCCTCCTTCCTTAAAGTTAGTTGAATGGGTTTATAATTTCTAATTACTACAGATTATAGTACAAGCAGTACTGTGTTTCTGGATGGCCCACCAGAATGCCATGAGTTGTCCATGGAAGAAACTCCAATGAAATCCAGATAGCAACCTCTAGCTTGCAACATTTCCTGGGGGAAATCAATAAAGTAAATCAAATTTCAAGCTTCCTAAAGCCTGTAGAAAGGCAGAATGCTGTAACACAAAAGGAATGGGTATCCTATCGCAAAGACCACACTTGACATGGATGGATGGTCAGTCAAAATGAACAAAGAACCCAGCCAAAGGTAGATCCTTGAAAGAGCAGTTCTGCAAGTTAGAGATGAGACTGAGTGAGGTTAACTCAGACAACTATACCTTGAGAAGAAACATCTTACACACAAGTCTGTATCCTTTCCTTGACACTGCTGGTGACCGCTTCCTTCTACTCCAGTAGATGAAGTGACTTCCTGATCATTGAGTGACATAAACTATGGGTTGTCCCTCATAACCATTCCCCTCTCCCTGCTAAATAGTGAACTGTTTAGTGAGGCAGATGACCACTTAGAATAAAATATGCATTTCCCAGCCTGCCTTGCAGGTAAGATTCAGTCATGTGACTAAATCCTAGCCAATGAAATGGAAGTAAAAGCATCATGTGGTAGCTTCCATAAACTTCTCTTAGTTTCTTCTTTCCCCTTTCCTCTATCTTGCTACCTGGAATGTGGGTGTGGTGGCTGGAACTCTGTCTTGAACCATGGGCATAGGAAACACACTCTGACTGTGGCAAAGACAGAAGGAGCCTGAGTCTCTCAGGACTTGGAGACACCTGCCTTACCAGCCCTGCTGCTGCTGCTGCTAAGTCGCTTCAGTCGTGTCCGACTCTGTGCGACCCCATAGACGAAAGCCCACCAGGTTCCCCCGTCCCTGGGATTCTCCAGGCAAGAACACTGGAGTGGGTTGCCATTTCCTTCCCCAATGCATGAAAGTGAAAAGTGAAAGTGAAGTCGCTCAGTCGTGTCCGACTCTTAGCGACCCTATGGACTGGAGCCTACCAGGATCCTCCATCCATGGGATTTTCCAGCCCTAGAATGATTCTTTTCAGATCTTTACATACAACACAAATCTCTCTCTCATTTAAAATAATGTTATTTCATATCTCTGATACAGTTCAACCTCTGAGTGAAAAAGCAACACTATATAAATCTGTAGTGTGTATGTTCCCTTTCATCTGAGTTTAAAGAGGTATATAAAGGTGACACATAATCAATCATAGAAATCTCAATACTGGACAAATAAAGGCTTCCAAGTGTAAGGATGAGCAAAAGGAAAGAATTTTCTGGATATATAGCAATATTAAGCAATTCCAAAGAAAGGGCTGATATGAGATGATATACAGCCCTAAAAGCAAAAGAGAACCATAGAAACATCTCCAAATTGTATTATCAATATGCTCTAGAAGCTATTGCATCTCTAAAACTGGATCAATTTGGTAATGAAAGGGAAAAAATCTACATATAGTTTTCTTAAACAAGGAAAATGTAACTAATGGATTTTAGAATGCAGCGAAGGCAATAAAGGGCAGACTAAGCGCTGCGGGGTCTGGATGTTCCTGACTCCACGTTTCCCTTAAACATGCTAAGCTTTCATTATTTTTACTCAAGGTTGCAACACAATCTATCCTACTCTTTCCAACATCTGACTTACCCTGTTTCACCAAGAATATTCAGTGTATTAGGTATGAAACCCCTCAAACTTTTTATATATACCTATAGTTTATCTCTATGTGGCCCACTCTCTCACCAAAACACCCTCTCATTGAAGAGGAAGATGGATCTTTTCCTATTCTTAGGCCAGTCTCTATTCCTGATCACGTCCTTTTCCAATTTCTCTAAGATCAGGACCTTGTTCTTCCTCTTTCCCTATATTATTACCCTTTCACTGTTTGCCAGATTCTTCTGTGCAGACTGAAGATATGTTTAAGTTACCTATCTTTTTAAAAATCCTTCAGTTCTTCATTCTCCACTAGTACTGCATCACCAAGTATCTCCTGTGCCAGACATGGTCCTCAAAACAACCGGAGCCCTCACTACCTCTATTTTCTCACCCCTAAGCACTCATTTTTAAATAAGTTGCTTAGATAAGTTGCTAAATAAGTTGATTTTCCTTGTTATAAAATGATATGTGTTAATTATAGAAAGTTGGAAAAGTATAAAAGAATTTATCCATAGATCTGTGACTTAGAAAAAATTAAGTGAATCTTTCACAAATTTTTCTATTCATCTAGTCTCTATATATTAAAATATAAAATTGAATCTGACTCTGATTATAGTTTCATAGGCTTTTACTCACTTTAAGAATATTTCATAATTTTTCTATATCAAGTTCTCTTTAGAAATACATTCACTTAAATAACAACTTATATGTGAATGTTCACAGCAGCCCTAATTACAATAGCCAGAATAGAAGGTGAAAACAACCCAAATATTCTTCAGCTGATGAATGGGCAAACAAAATGTGTTACACCTATACAAGGGATATTATTTAGTCATAAAAAGGAATGAAATAGTATCCATGAAAGTGAAAGTTGCACAGTCGTGTCTGACTCTTTGCGACCCCATGAACTGTGGCCTGCCCGGTTCCTCTGTCCATGGAGTTATCCAGGCAAGAATACTGGAGTGGGTTTGCCATTTCCTTCTCCAGGGGATCTTCCTGACCCGGGGATCAAACACAGATATCCTGCATTGCAGGCAGATTCTTTACCAACTGAGCCACTAGGGAAGCCCAGTATCTATACTACTGAATAGACAAATCTTGAAAATGTTAAGGCCACATATTTTATGATTCTGTAGATATGAAAAGTCCAGAAGAGGCAAATCCATAGAGACAGAAAGTGGATTAATGCTTGCCAGGGGCTGGGGGAGGGTCAATGAAGAGTAAGGGCTTAGTGGGTAGGTTTTTGTGTGTGTGTGTGGAGCAGGGGGGTGTGATAAAAATATTCTGGAACTAGATACGGGTGATGTGTATGTACCAAATGCCATTATTGTACACCTTATAATGGTTAAAATATTCAACTTTAAGATTATATGTATTTTACCACAATAAAAAAGATATTTAATAGTTGTTCCCCCTAGAACAGATAAGTGACACATATACCACAATAATTCATTAATGACTCATCCACATGTATGATTCATTAATACATAGTCACTCTTTAGCAGGGACCTATGAAAATCAGACATGGATAAGGAAGTTTTAAGACAGACAGGCAGAGGGAATTCCTCGGCGGTCCACTAGTTGGGACTCCGTGCTTTCACTGCAGAGGTGCGTGCTCGGGGAACTAAGAGCCTGCAAGCCACATGGCATGGCCAAGAAGTAAATAAATATGGGCAGGCAGGACACAGTGGGGAAAAGAATCTCCTTGGCGTCACCCAGAGCGAGTGTGTTTTGGCACTTAGAGGGCCTGTTAGCAAAGAAAGGAATGGATAAAGGAAGAGAGATTGAAGCAGAGGAAGACTTGGGTTTACTTCTCTAGATTTGTAGGACAAGCCCCACAAGTGGCTTGGAGAAGATGGCTGGGAAAGTACAAGACACAACACAAACTGTAAACTGCTTAGGAGTCTCTCACTGCCTTTCCATTACTGTAGTCCTAAAGGTTGACACATGTCAGGTACATAGTAGGTGGTAGGTGCTCAATGAACTTTTTTTTCAAGATATTGAAGGTTTTTATTAGCCCCTCAAAGTTTTTTCATGTCCATACATAGAAAACTACCCTCAAACCCAGGCTACCATTGATTGCTTTTTGAAATTTCTGGAAGACCTAAGCCACAGGGAATTTTTTCTCTGTTTTGCCTTTTCTTGATTTAAATTTAAGTTAAGTTTGTACAGTACCCATTCTTTTATAGCTGGCTTATCTGTCAGCATAATGTTTGGACATTCTTTTGTGTGTGGTATTAGTTTGTTCCTTTTTACTGCTGTATAATATTCGATTAAATGAATATACTCAAATTTCTTTTCTCCATTCTGCTGTCAATGGCCATTAGGTTCTTTCTCAGTTTTTAATAAAGAAATAATGGAAATTTCATAGTTTTCTTGTCATAATATTTGCTTGTACCTAACAGAAACTTCGTCAAATTAATATAAGTAATTTTAGTATGAGGATAAAAGTGAATTTCCCACAATCCAACTGCAGAATGCACAGCAAGGTCTTGTGACAACAGAACAATTATCCGTTCTTTTCCTCTACCTGGAGCCATGCAGATCTCTCACCTTGACTCCTTTGTCCATACCTAGTCTACTCTTCCTCTTACAGATTAGTTTCCTCTGCAAAACTTTTAGTTTCTATTCTTTCAAAATTCTAGCTGCATGAGGCTTTGGGTACAGACATGACTACTTTGTACACCTACAAATCTGATGAACAACACTCAATCTGACTCAATCTCAGCTTGATTCGGTGTCTACATCAGAAAAGCGGCTGTGACTAGGCTGGAATCATGCAGTTAAAGAGTCTCTCTTCTAGGCTATGAATAAGAGATTTTCAAAGATGGATTATCGTTTGTGGAGGCAATGGCAATGCTATGACATGGATAAGCACAAAGTTAAGGGAATCATATTCCACCCTTTGAAACTTTGGGCTACAGCCCATGGTCCTAGGAAAATGTCTTTAGGCCATAAAGTGTCACTGTGTGTACGCATGTGTGCTAAGTCGCTTCAGTCCTGTCTGACTCTGTGCGACCCCATGGACTATAGCCAGCTGGGCTCCTCTGTCCATGGGATTCTCCAGGCAAGAGTACTGGAGTGGGTTGCCGTGCCCTCTTTCAGGAGACCTTCCCGACCCTGGGATTGAACCTGCACTTGTTAGGTCTCCTGCGTTGGCAGGCAGGTTCTTTACCACTAGCGCCACCCGGGAAGCCCCTAAAATGCCACTAGGGTCATAGAAATACCATCAGCAGGATGCTCCAATGAGTCATCTGCTTCTCAAGTCACTGTTTTTCAAATGGATGCTAACCTCCACAAACGGAGATCAAGCTACAAGGGTAATCACTTAGTCATGACATAGATTGTGCAAGATTCCCTTCTAATAATTAGCATCTTGTCTCTGCTTTCCATGGGCACTCTGAGTCCATGGGACTATTAAGAGTCCACAGTCAGCCAACGATGAAAATCAGAGTCCACCGCTAATGTGCAAATAGCAAACACCTCTCTTTTCTTTTCAACTAAAGTATAATTGACCTATAACACTGCGCTAGTTTCAGGCACACAACATAGAGATTCAGTATTTCTACACAGGGAAAATGATCACCATGATAAGTCTAGTTACCATTTGTCATCATACAAAGTTAATATAATGTTATTGACTATATTCCACACGCTGTGCATTTTATCCTTGTGACTTATTTTGTAACTGAACATTTGTAGCTCTTAATCTCCTTTACCTATTTCACTTATCCCCTCAACCTCTCCTCTCCGGCAGCCACCTGTTTGTTTTCTGTATCTATGCATCTGTTTCTATTGCATTACATTTGCTTTGTTTTTTAGATCCACATATAAGAGAAACTGTATGGTATTTGTCTTTATCTGACTTATTTCACTTGGCATAATATCCTCTAGATCCATCCATGTTGTTGCAAATGGTAAGCAGTCTTTTTCTTTCTTTTTTTTTTTTTTCCTGAAATCTTTCTGAAATTTCCAGAACTTCAACCTTTCTAGCAACATGCATAGAAGCACCTAGGAACCAATGTGTTAATTTGGACTAATCTTCAATGTTCAGGCAGGAAAGAAAACAGTAGCTTTCTACAGTGAGTCCACCTGGTGCCGATGGTCTGAGGGAGTCTTCAGACTCTTTAAGGGTCCCCTAAGTGGCCTGAGGGGGCAAGGCTACCTCCAAGTCCCAGCTTATTCTTGAAGCTTTCTCTGTGTGTGTGTGTGTGTGTGTGTGTGTGTGTGTGTGTGTGTAACCATTTAGGCTACACGCAAAGTTTAACATACATCAAGTTAAAAAGTTAGACCTAGAAAAAATAACATAAATGTGGTATATTTTAATATTTGCTTGTACCTATTGTTACTGGTGGCTCAGATGGTAAAGAATTTACTTGCAATGCAGGAGACCTGGTTTCTATCCCTGGGTTGGGAAGATCCCCTGGAGAAGGGAACAGCTACCCACTCCAGAATGCTGGCCTGGAGAATCCCATGGACAGAGGAGCCTGATGGGTTACAGTCCATGGGGCCCTGAAGAACTCAACACGACTGAGTGACTTTCAGTTCACTTCATTGTTACAACAACAGTGGATCAAAATACATGCTGAATAGTTAAGGACAAAACACTTGCATTTCCTTCATTCTGGTATTCTGCACTGCATTTTAATTAGTGTGACAATAAGATTCTCAAAAGCCATCATGTGAACAAAATTTTTACAAAACGATTTATTACTGAGAGGCCCTAATTCCAAGTTATAGCATATTAGTTTCCAAAATGTCTATAATCTAATGCTTTGTTTCTAAAATCCTTAGTGGGTCGCGGATAGAGTTTTGTCCTGAAAAAAGAAAAAGATAAGTTCCAGTTCTTTTCTCAAAAAACTTTTTAAAATCATTCTTTTTTAAAATCTTTAAAGGCCTAGGCTGTTGGTTACCTTGAGAGAGCACTGGGGTTGACTGACAGTATCTGTCAGAGGCAATGAACTCCACTCCAATGCTGCCTTTATGTTGCTGTGTCAAGTTGTTCAACTGTGACCCTTCCATCTGTTCCAGCTAATCTGAAAGTCATTTAGACCCGCTTCCCCATTCATTTGAAACACAGCACATTCTCCTGTTAACACACATATGCAAAGTTGTCTGCTGTCAGCAACCTATGGGTTTTTTTGAAAAGTCTCACTTACAACATCTGTATAAACATTTATACAACAGAAAATCCATTTATTGACTATTACTGCTTTCCTAATTAACTTTTTCAGACATTTCTAAGTATAGGGCCATTTTGGATATTTAGTATCTATTGTCACCCCAAATTCATTTTTAAACAGGAATGGTCACTTGACTTTGACATTTCAAAAAAAGCATTCTGTGTTATGTATTAAGACTTCTTGCGAATTCATGATCTTATTTTCAAGGATGCAGTTTACAATTGAAAATCTTTTCTTTTAAAAAAAATAAGTTTGGGAGGAAGCAATCTAACTCATCAGACCTACTAAATCAGAATACCTGGCGTGGGACTCTGGCAATCTGTTTATTCAAAGAGTCCTCCAAGTGATTTTGAAAATCAAACAGGTTTAGAAACAACTGATCTGATTTACTTATACTTTACTAAGATGCCTGGTAATACCTGACTCTGTTTTCTTATTTGTATGACTCTCATAAGAGTCTATTAAGTAAATCACTTAATTAAAAGTAAAAAAAAAAAAGAAGTATAATAATAATAATAAAAAAACCCCAGGAAAGCTTATTTGAGGGATTTACACAGACATTTCCTTGCATTATGTGTAAACTGAAACTGCATTTGGATGTAACACAATAGGAATACTCATACTGTGCTAAGTAAATTAAGACCTCCTTTGGTACAGACCTTTAAAAAAAAATTGCTTTGCTTTATTTTAACCTGTTTCCTTCTCTGTATTTACTCTGTTAGATCTGCACTGTGTAGACTTTGTGTGATCCTGTATGACCCTGAGTGAGTTACTTCTCTCTGTGACTTAGTTTATATAAGGGAATTAAAATGATTTCTAAAGTCCCTTCTAGCTCCGACAGTGCCTGGGGACCTAAAACAAGTTCTAGACAACCTTTCCTCCTGATATAATCACTTCTAGCCTAGAATGCAATCTCCAACCAGACATAATCAGGGGATCACAAAGATAAAAAGTTATCAAGGTATTTCTGGAAAGTATTTCTGAGGTTTAGGAGTTTAAGGGACTACCCTTTGTGAAATGTTCCTAGAATTTAAATTGACAGCCCTAGCTCCAAAAGGTTTTTTCCACTAATCTACCCACAAAATGTGCCACTCTCTCCTTTGAGGTTCTATTTCCAACCATCAGAGGTTCTTTATGTTACATCTGTTGAATTTGTCCTTCCATATACACCCCTATCTCCTCTTTGTGTCTCAAACATGTGTAGTTGAAAAAAATGTAAAACTTCTGATGAGCTATGAGATCTTGAACAAATCATTTAATCTTCTCAAGCTTTAGGGTTTTTTTTTTTTTCATTTGTAAGATGGAAATAATATCTGCTTGAGTAGAAAATAACTCCTAGGTACAAAAGAAATGAGAGAGAAGTGCTCTTTAAACTCACCTTGCCGTGCAGATGTCACTATTACTATCTGCAGTAAGGTGGTCCTGCTCTGTGTCACCCCTGTGAATAAAGGATCATCTACTAAATGACTATTTGGAGACACCTTTGAAGAAAAATAGCTGGAGAAGGGAACAGCTACCCACTCCAGGATTCTTGCCTGGAGAGTACCCATGGACAGAGGAGCCTGGCAGGCTACAGTTCATAAGGTCACACAGAATCGGACATGACTGAAGCAACTTAGCACACAGCACACACGTACACATGGAGAAAAATGGAAGGGAACGCAAAATGTGTACCAAAAACTCTTAAACTTTAGGCATAATAAATTTATTTCTAGGAACATACCAAATTGTGCATTCTATTTTTGCATAAAGATGTCCATCAAAGCATGTCTATAATAGCCCGTATGACAATCAATCCAATGTCCACAAGTAAATCATTATCTAGTCATCATTGAAATAGTATGTAGCCATTCAAAATGGTGTTTTGGAAAAATATTTAATGACTTAGGAAATGCTCAAACTACATAGTAAGGATTTTAAAAAAGATGCAGACCTGCATTTAAGTAATATTACAATTTTATGGCAAAATATAGTCTAAATATATGTTAAGGAAAAAAAGATAAATTGAAGTATTTATAGTGACTGTCAATAATAGAGGTATAGATAATGTCCGTTTTCTATTTGTCTCTGTATTTTGCTTCAGAGGTTAAGGCATCTCCCTGCAATGTGGGAGACCCGAGTTCGATCCCTGGGTCGGGGTGATCCCATGGAGAAGGAAATGGCAACCCACTCCAGTATTCTTGCCTGGAGAATCCCATGGAGGCAGGAGCCTGGTAGGCTACAGTCCATGGGGTTGCAAAGAGTTTGACACAACTGAGCTACTTCACTTTTACTTTCCGTATTTTGCAAATTTTTTAAAATGTATTTTTTTTAAAGGCATTAATTCCTCCTCTCGTAAATTCCAAACCATATATTCATTCATCCATCAAAACACTGAGGATCGCCTGTCCTCTGCAGGACATGGGGAGACACGGAGGTGGGAAACACAGTCATAGGCTTTACGGAGCTCACAGTCTAGAAGGAGAAATACTGTTCCTTATACAAAGAAAGGTATTAATAAGAAAAAGGGTCCTTAGAACAGTACAAATGAGTTGCCATAGAAGTTAAGAGAGGAAGTTTCTTTGAGGATGGAACACATAAACTGTTTATTAAATCCTGTAAGAAAGACCACTGATATAATAAGCAGTTGATAGAAATGTGAAGAACTGACTCCTTAGAAAAGACCCTGATGATGCAGAAGATTAAAGGCAGGAGCAGAAGGGGATGAGGATGAGATGGTTGGATGGCATCACCCACTTGCTGGACATGAGTTTGAGCAAGCTCTGGAAGTTGGTGATAGACAGGGAAGCCTGGCATGCTGCAGTCCATGGGGTTGCAGAGTCAGACATGGCTGAGCTACTGAACTGACTGAGAAATATTTTAATATGATTAGAGTTTGCACAGACTATACCTTCTCATCAGGAAATGGAAAGTATTTAAACTTTTACTTACTAGAATGCTCTTATCAAATTAAGTCCTGGCCTGGCGCACCCCATATTTGTCCAGAAAAAAAAAAACATGAAATTAAACTCATCAGCAATCCATTCTTAAAAGGTGATATACCCAAGAAATTATCTGAAGAGACTTCAAATAGCACAAAGTCACCAAAATCATATGAGGGCGCTTGGATTCTTCTAGCTACTCTTTCAGTCCCCTAAATTCAGGAGTACAATGTAGGTACCAAAGTGAAGAGGAAAAGAATACTTTCTACTCAGAGTCCAGAATTCACTAAGAAAGAAAATAAATAATATAGTTGAAGTCTATGATGCTGATCCCCATACTAGAATAAAAATAAAATTGTCCACAAAGCTATCCCATCTTTCACCTTTAAGAGCATCATTTTTATTTTTAATTGAGTTGTTTGCTTTTTGCTGCTGAGTTGTATGAGTTCCTTATATATTTTTTATGTTACCCCCTTATCAGATATATGGTTTGCAAATATATTCTCCCATTCTGTGGGTAGCTTTTTCATTTTGTTGACTGCTTCCTTTGCTGTATAGAAGCCTTTTAGTTTGGTGTAATTGTATCAGTTCATTTTTGCTTGTGTTGCTTATGCTATGGGTGTCATTTCCCCCGAATCATTGCAAGACTGATGTCAAGGAGCTTTTTCTTTGCTTTCTTCTAGAAGATGAATAGTTTCATGTTAATACATTTCAAGTTAATTTTTGTGTGTGATGTAAGATGAGGGCCGAATTTCATTCTTTTGTTTATGAATCCCTAGGTCGCAAGAATGAGTCAATGTTTGCAAACCAACAAATGTGATACACCACATTAGCAGAATAAAGGATAAAATCATATAATCATCTCAACAGACACAGAAGAAGCATTTGAAAAATTCAACATTTTTTTCATGATAAAAATTCTCAGCAACTTTAGTACAGAAGGAATGTATCTCAACATGATAAAGGGCATATATCACAAACCCACTGCTAACATCAAAATCAATAGTGAAAAGTTGAAAGCTCTTCTTCTAAAACCAGGAATAAGACAAGGGTATCCACTCTTTCATTTCCAATCAATATAGTACCAGAATTTTGTAATTTATTTAAATGTTGAATCACCATGCTGTACACTTGAAACAAATGTAGTATTGTATGTCAACCACATTTAAAAGAAAATACTGGAAAATGTAGCCAGAGCAATTAGGCAAGCAAAAGAAGTAAAGGGCATCCAAATTGGAAAGGAAAGAGTTAAACTACCCCTGTTTGCAGACAATGTGATCTTATATAAAGAAAATCCTAAAGATTCCAGTAAAATATTGTTAGAACTAATAAATGGATTCAGTAAAATTACAGGATATAAAATCAACATATAAAAATCAGTTGTGTTCTATATACTATACTATATACTAAGGACAAACTAATCAAAAAAAGATTTAAAAAACCCATTTACAATGCAATCAAAAATGAAATATTTAGAAATTAATTTAACCAAGGAGGTGAAAGATCTGTACAATGAAAACTGTAAACTTTGATGAAAGACACTAAGAAGACACTCATAAATGGGAATATCCTGCATTCATGGATTTGTTGGAGTAGGAAATGGCAACCCACTCCAGTATTCTTGCCTGGGAAATCCCACAGACAGAGGAGACTGGCAGGGTGCAGTTCATGGAGAGAAAGAAGCTGGAACAAACATCCCAAATTGATACCTTTTTTGCCGCTTTGCCCCAGAGCCAGCACAGTAAGGGTTCTGTCAACACTGGCAGAATATAGGACAATTACATGTCCCAGAGTTCCTGGGACAGCCCTGGCTTCTGCCTGTTGTCCTCGCATACTTATTTCCTTTCACTCTCACAGTGGTCCCAGGTTGGATGATATATTATACACTCAGGAGCTCTTGGGTCCACTGAACACAGGATGGGGGCAGCCCCAAAGAATGTTGGTATCTGGTATCTTGGTAACGCTGGTATCTGAATGAATCAGAGAATGTTAATGCTGGTATCTGAGTGAATTAGAGAAATGTTAATGCTGGTATCTGAACAAACCAGAGAATGTTAACACTGGTATCTGAATGAATCTCAGCCTCTCTCCACCTAGACTCTACCGAGGGCACAGTGAACCAGCCAGAACAACAGATGAGCAGTCAGCCAGGTAGAGGAAAGATTCTATTCACTATTTGCCACCAGGTCCCTAATGCAGCCACCGGGGACACACACATATCGCTTTCATTTGTCTTTCATTCATTCCCACACCTTCTGGGAAAGCTACTTGAGTGTGCTTAGAAACCCCATCTCTCCACTATTAAGCTGGGGGGATGAGGTGCAGCTTAGGAACAAATGTGTGACCCAGGGTGGTCACACAGAGCATTTCAAATCCTTGGTTACGGGGTTGCTTCAGGAATAGACATGTGACCCAGGCTTGGTTGTTCAGAGTTCAACCCTGGATTGCTCACATCTGAAAAACTGCCTCTGCCACAGGACACCTGACAACATGGAAAATCCATTTCAGGATATTTTGAAAATTGGTTGAATCACTGAGGAGTTAAGAAAAAGCTTGGTGTCCTTGGCAACAGTCTTTACCCTATGAGAGGACAGTCTACCTAAGAATAGAATCAACACAGAGGAAAGGCAGGATAGACAGAGTGGTGGAGAGAAAAAGACAAATCCTAAGGACAGTGTCTAAATCCATGTATGTAATGAGGCCCAAAGTTAGTGTTTCCCTAAACTTTTAAGTTAGGGGTGAAAGTGAGAGTGAAAGTCGCTCAGTCATGTCTGACTCTCTGAGACCCCATGGACTATACAGTCCATGGAGTTCTCCGGGCCAGAATACTGGAGTGGGTAGCCTTTCCCTTCTCCAGGGGATATTCTGAACCCAGGACTCCCACATTGCAGGTGGGTTCTTTACCAGCTGAGCCACAAAGGAAGACCAAAGTTAGGGGTAAAGTTACTAATTTCCTTTTCTTAAAAATTGAGTTTAAGTTGGATTTATAGCTCTTGAAAAAATGAGAACATTCAGTTCAGTTCAGTCGCTCAGTTGTGTCCGACTCTTTGTGACCCCATGAACTGCAGCATGCCAAGCCTCCCTGTCCATCACCAACTCCTGGAGTTCACTCAAACTCATGTGCATCCAGTCAGTGATGCCATCCAGCCATCTCATCCTCTGTCGTCCCCTTCTCCTCCTGCCCCCAATCCCTCCCAACATCAGAGTCTTTTCCAATGAGTCAACTCTTCACATGAGGTGGCCAAAGTACTGGAGTTTCAGCCTCAGCATCAGTCCTTCCAATGAACACCCAGGACTGGTCTCCTTTAGGATGGGCTGGTTGGATCTCCTTGCAGTCCAAGGGACTCTCAAGAGTCTTCTCCAGCACCACCACAGTTCAAAAGCATCAATTCTTCGGTGCTCAGCCTTCTTTACAGTCCAACTCTCACATCCATACATGACCACAGGAAAAACCAGAGCCTTGACTAGATGAACCTTTGTTGGCCAAGTAATGTCGCTGCTTTTGAATATGCTGTCTAGGTTGTTCATAACTTTCCTTCCAAGGAGTAAATGTCTTTTAATTTCATGGCTGCAATTACCATCTGCACTGATTCTGGAGCCCAAGAAAATAAAATCTGACAGTTTCCACTGTTTCCCCATCTATTTCCCATGAAGTGATGGAACCGGATGCCATGATCTTCATTTTCTGAATGTTGAGCTTTAAGCCAACTTTTCACTCTCCTCTTTCACTTTCATCAAGAGGCTTTTTAGTTCCTCTTCACTTTCTACCATAAGGGTGGTGTCATCTGCATATCTGAAGTTACTGAGATTTCTCCCAGCAATCATGATTCCACCTTGTGCTTCTTGAAGCCCAGCGTTTCTCATGATGTACTCTGCATATAAGTTAAATAAGCAGGGTGACAATATACAGCCTTGACGTACTCCTTTTCCTATTTGGAACCAGTCTGTTGTTCCATGTCCAGTTCTAACTGTTGCTTCCTGACCTGCATACAGATTTCTCAAGAGGCAGATCAGGTGGTCTGGTATTCCCATCTCTTTCAGAATTTTCCACAGTTTATTGTGATCCACAGTCAAAGGCTTTGGCATAGTCAATAAAGCAGAAATAGATGTTTTTCTGGAACTCTCTTGCTTTTTCGATGATCCAGTGGATGTTGGCAATTTGATCTTTGGTTCCTCTGCCTTCTTTAAAACCAGTTTGAACATCTGGGAGTTCACGGTTCACGTATTGCTGAAGCCTGGCTTGGAGAATTTTGAGCATTACTTTACTAGCGTGTGAGATGAGTGCAATTGTGCGGTAGTTTGAGCATTCTTTGGCATTGCCTTTCGTGTGTGTGTGTGTGTGTATATATATATATATATGTAAAATCTTAGAACACAGTGAAATGCTTTTATTTCGGTATGCATCCACATCTAAGCATTTAGTGGTCCTGAACAGAAAAGTGGAAAAATCAGCCATTTGTGAGGAGTTTCAAGGATCCGCTGTGCACACTGAGTTCTTTCTTAATCCATGCTAACAACCAAGAGAAGGAGCAGTACTAAAACCAAAGTATGCAGCAAATTCAAGGTTCTTTTTGTTCCGGTTGTCAGCTTTCAAAATAGACCTAAATGAATTGCAAGGATGACCAAATGAGAGCCCTGTTTATAACTTCTTCAATTTTTAAGAGCAAAGCAATTACAGGAAAATAAAACAATTCATTCAGAGAGATTGTGTGTGCTTGCAAGTGCTTTCTGGGGCCTTTCTCCAAGAGTAACCACCAAGGACTCTGAGGGCTGGCAGGTCTCAGCACCCCTGATGACTATTCTTTTTACCTTATCAAAGCCTGAGCTAAAAAAACAAAACAAACAAACAAAAACCACACACACACACACACAAAACACATCAGCTGATGATGACAGCAGAGGGTGATGGGGTTGAGAACCCAATATTCATTTCCCAGGCTGGTGCATGCGTGCTAAGTTGCTTCAGTCATGCCCAACTCTGTGCGACCCTATGGACTGTAGTCCGCCAGGCTCCTCTGTCCATGGGACTTTCCAGGCAAGAATACTAGAGTGGGTTGCCATGGCTTCCTCCATAGGATCTTTTCAATCTAGGGATTTAGTGAAGAATAAATAAGTGTGGTTCCAAAACTAAATGAGGGAGGTCAGAGACTTTCCAGCCTTACCTGTTGGCTTCTGGTCAAAGCAAGGAAGTGTCATTGCAAAGTGCTGGGTGGTGATGGTGCAAAAAGGGACTTGAGGAGGAGGAAGGAAAAAACAGCACCCTTCAATTAAAGTGGGGTGAGAAGATATGGGGAAAGTCCTGAATTCCTCACCAAAGGCCAGTTTCAGGAAGTGAGCAGAGGGGGTTACAATCTATGCCTCAGCCAGTAGTGGTAGTGGAGGATGGGGGAAAGGATGAAGGCTTGGAAGGGGGGTGCATCATTTAAGACTTAGAGAAAGAGGCCAGGGATGCAGACAAAGCACCCTCACCCACTCAGCAGTATCCCACAGGCTGTGATTGGAAAGCTTCACGTCTACTCTAGCAAGTCACCCCAAGCTAAAGCCTACTGCAGGGAGGGAGGGAGGCAGAGGGAGGGGAAAGGGGAGCAGGCAGAGACCCAAGGCCATGTAATCAGCAGCAAGGTGACTGTGTGAGGTGTATTTTCACAGTTCAGTTAGCTGTGCCCCACCAGTTATGACAGGAATCAATTAAAACATACTTGCTTCACACTAGAAGTTCAACTATGTAGACAGGGCTTACATTTGACAAGATGATTTGTTAGAGCAAAACATACATTTCAAATGGGCAAAAAATAGCATCAGTTACAGTATCTTAAGGTGCCCTTGAATGGGAGCTTTCTTTCCAGTACTTCAAGGTCTACAAGACATATCTAGAAATTTTAGTACTGTGGAAAATGAAGACTGTTTAAACTGAGGGGTGGGGGGGTAGGGGAGGGTCTGTGATTTTCCTTTTTGATTAGCTGCTGTAACACTGTCCTTCAGGCAGTTGAAAAAGTGAAAGCGTTAGTCACTCAGTGGTGTGTGACTCTTTGTGACCCCATGGACTGTAGCCCGCCAGGTTCCTCTGTCCATGGGATTCTCCAGGCAAGAAAACTGGAGTGGATTCCCATTTCTTTCTCCAGGGGATCTTCCTAACCCAGGGATTGAATCCAGGTCTCCTGCACTGTAGGCAGATTTTTTACCATCTGAACTACCAAGGAGTGTCTCAGGCAGCTGGAGGAGATTCATATTTTCTTTAGACACCATTAGGCACCAAACCGCATGCAGAACAACTCGGATGCTATATGAATCCAGCCACTCTGCTAGCACTGACATGGTTCTTGGGTCCACCACTCCATTAGAATTATTAACTCCATTCAGATGAATTTTTGTTACAAATCGTACAAAAGGGAGGGGCTTCTGGGTATTTAGGTCCACATTCTATTTTAAGGGTGTATATCTGGTTTTCATAAACTTTTCAGTCCAGTCACTCAGTCGTGTCCGACTCTTTGCAACACCATGAATCGCAGCACGCCAGGCCTCCCTGTCCATCACCAACTCCCGGAGGTCACTCAGACTCACATCCATCTAGTCAGTGATGCCATCCAGCCATCTCATCCTCTGTCGTCCCCTTCTCCTCCTGCCCCCAAATCCCTCCCAGCATCAGGGTCTTTTCCAATGAGTCAACTCTTCACATCAGGTGGCCAAAGTACTGGAGTTTCAGCTTTAGCATCATTCCTTCCAAAGAAATCCCAGGGCTGATCTCCTTCAGAATGGACAGGTTGGATCTCCTTGCAGTCCAAGGGACTCTCAAGAGTCTTCTCCAACACCACAGTACAAAAGCATCAATTCTTCAGTGCTCAGCTTTCTTCATAGTCCAACTCTCACATCCATACATGACTGCTGGAAAAACCATAGCCTTAACTAGACGAACCTTGTTGGCCAAGTAATGTCTCTGCTTTTGAATATGCTGTCTAGGCTAGTTATAACTTTCCTTCCAAGGAGTAAGCGTCTTTTAATTTCATGGCTGCAATTACCATCTGCAGTGATTCTGGAGCCTCCCAAAATAAAGTCTGACACTGTTTCCACTGTTTCCCCATCTATTTCCCATGTAGTGATGGGACCAGATGCCATGATCTTAGTGTTCTGAATGTTGAGCTTTAAGCCAACTTTTTCACTCTCCACTTTCACTTTCATCAAGAGGCTTTTTAGTTCCTCTTCACTTTCTGCCATAAGGGTGGTGTCATCTGCATATCTGAGGTTATTGATATTTCTCCCAGCAATCTTGATTCCAGCTTGTGCTTCTTCCAGCTCAACGTTTCTCATGATGTACTCTGCATATAAGTTAAATAAGCAGGGTGACAATATAAAGCCTTGACGTACTCCTTTTCCTATTTGGAACCAGTCTGTTGTTCCATGTCCAGTTCTAACTGTCGCTTCCTGACCTACATACAAATTTCTCAAGAGGCAGGTCAGGTGGTCTGGTATTCCCATCTCTTTCAGAATTTTCCACAGTTTATTGTGATCCACAGTCAAAGGCTTTGGCATAGTCAATAAAGCAGAAATAGATGTTGTTCTGGAACTCTCTTGCTTTGTCCATGATCCAGCGGATGTTGGCAATTTGATCTCTGGTTCCTCTGCCTTTTCTAAAACCAGCTTGAACATCAGGAAGCTCACGGTTCACGTATTGCTGAAGCCTGGCTTGGAGAATTTTGAGCATTACTTTACTAGCGTGTGAGATGAGTGCAATTGTGCGGTAGTTTGAGCATTCTTTGGCATTGCCTTTCTTTGGGATTGGAATGAAAACTGACCTTTTCCAGTCCTGTGGCCACTGCTGAGTTTTCCAAATGTGCTGGCATATTGAGTGTAGCACTTTCACAGCATCATCTTTCAGGATTTGGAATAGCTCAACTGGAATTCCATCACCTCCACTAGCTTTGTTCGTAGTGATGCTTTCTAAGGCCCACTTGCCAATCATCATCCGTGTCCGTATTGTAAGTGTCCTGTCATTGTTATTGTCTATATCCCAGCTAACTGTGCCATCTCTTACTCCTTTCTGGCCTTCTTTGAGTTCTTCCAACAGCCAGAAATCACAAGGGACTTTTACTTCCAAGCCCATGGTGGCTGCCATCTGGTATCGCTGTGGCTTAAAGGCCTATACCCGTATATCTGAAGACAGATCTCATGTCCCCCAGTGATAGTCATCCTCATATGCCACGATTCCAGATCTCTACCACATCGCTCCTACTGCTTTAGGGGTCTCCCAGAACACACCTCCATGCCTGATTAGATACATTACCATAATAGCCAGGAGGTATTAAGCATTTACTATTAACTAGGCAATGTACTGGGCTTCCCCTACGGTTTAGCGCATAAAGAATCCACCTGCAAAGCAGGAGACACAGGAGATGAGGGTTCAATCCCTGAGTCAGGAGGATTTCCTGGAGAAAGAAAACATCAACCCACTCCAGTATTCTTCCCTGGAAAATCCCTTGGACAGAAAAGCCTGGTGGGTCACAAAGAGTCCACAGGGTCACAAAGAGTCAGACACAATTAAGCACTAGGAATTGTGCTAAGTTCTTTACAGTCCTCATCTCATTTAATTCTCATAGCAGCTCTACAGAGGTGGGTCCTATTATTATCTCCATTTTACAGATGAGAAAACTGAGGTTTTGAAGATTAAATAACTTTCCTAAGGTGATGTAGATATTAAGTGACAGCTTTGGACTCACAGTTTGATTAATGGAATTCATACTCATTTCACTACTACATTAATACTGCTTTTATGGCCTGGGACAGAGGGTCTTATATTACACATAGGAACTTGCAATTGCATTTGTATACAGACTACGCAATGTCAATAAAATATCTGTTAGGGGAAGCACACTGATTCAAACCGTCCACTCTGGCCAGGTACCATAGTAACTATTTGCATGAGTTGTTTTACTATAGGAGGTCCTGGTAAGGAACACAGAACTAATAAGCCTCCACCAACCGGAAGAGTTCAGGAAAGGTCAAAAGGAGACACCACATGTCTGACCACCTCCCAGAATCCTTCTGTCTGGCATCCATTTGGCTGAACAAGATGTACACCACCAGGAAGGACTCTGAGTCAGAATGATTGGCTAAAGACAACCCGGAAACTAATCCCATCACCATAAAACCCAACACTCAAGCCACATGGCAGAGCTGTTCTCCTGGGTTCCCTTGCCCTACTGCTCTCCACCCGGGTGCCCTTTCCCAATAAAGTCTCTTGCTTTGTCAGCACATGTGTCTCCTCAGACAATTCATTTTCGAGTGGTAGACAAGAGCCCAGTTTTGGACCCTGGAAGGGGTCCCCCTTCCTGCAACATAGCCATGAGAAAATACATTTCTGCTGTTTTCAGCCACCAAATGTGTGACAATTTGTTACAACAGCCATAGAAACTAAGGTAACTACTGGGTAGCTTCAGATCCTACTTCCCCAAACCAATGAATAAATTATATCTCCCAATCTTGAGCCTCCAACAATGTAAAATATATCATGCCTTGACTTTGATCACATCCTCTACATGAATACTCTTGTAACTGCTAAAATGGAGACCAGACACAGAACCTTTTGTATCATTGTCAGAAAGGGACTCTGGCTTCACAGTAGGAATTACCAGACAAAAGGGCTTCCTGGTTTAGTAAAGAAATTTGGGAAATACTGATTTGAAAACATTTGAAAAAGTTTCTCTACTACAGGACTTCTCAGAGCCTTTAATATGCTAATAAGACTGTGAATCTCCAAGGAGCAACATGGTCTTCAGTGTTCACCAAGCTTATTTCATTATAATCACCCTACCCCTGGGAATGGGCTTCCCTTGTGGCTCAGACTGTAAAGGATCTGCCTGCAATGCAGGATACCTGGGTTCGATCCTCGGGTTGGGAAGATTCCCTAGAGAAGGGAATGCTACCCATTAAAGAGCCTCTTGAAAAGAGGAGAGTGAAAAAGCTGGCTTAAAACTCAACATTCAAAACATGAAGATCATAGCATCCAGTCCTACCACTTCATGGCAAATAGATGGGGAAACAGTTGAAACAGTGACAGACTTTATTTTCTGGGCTCCAAAATCACTGCAGATGGTGACGACGGCCATGAAGTTAAAAGAAGCTTGCTCCTTGGAAGAAAAGCTATGACAGAAGAAAACCAAGACAGCATACTAAAAAGCAGAGACATCACTTTGCCAACAAAGGTCCATATAGTCAAAACTATCGTTTTTCCCAGTAGTCATGTATAGATATAAGAATTGGACCATAAAGAAGGTTGAGTGCGGAAGAATTGATACTTTTGAACTGTGGTGTTGGAGAAGACACCTGAGAGTCTCTCGGACTGCAAGGAGATCAAACCCGTCAGTCAGTCCTGAAGGAAATCAATCCTGAATATTCATGGAAGGACTGATGCTGAAGCTGAAACTTCAATACTTCAGCCACCTGATGCGAAGAACCAATTCACTGGAAAAGACCCTGATGCTGGGAAAGATTGAAGGCAGGAGGAGAAGGGGATGACAAAGAATGAGATGGTTGGATGGTATCACCGACTCAATGGACATGAGTCTGAACAAACTTTGCGAGATGGTGAAGGACAGGGAAGCCTGGTGTGCTGCAGTCCATGGGGTCTAAAGAGTCAGGCATGGCTGAATGACTGAACAACAACCACATCCCACTCCAGTATTCTTGCCTAGAGAATTCCATGGACAGAAGAGCCTGGCAGGGCCACGAGGTCATAAAGAATAAGACACGACTGAGTGACCAACACACATCCCTGAGAAAGTACCTTTACAGACAAGAGTTACAAAGACCACAGTTAGGAGAAAAATATGTCTGGCCCAAATACCTCACCCTACTGATGACACTGAAGTTCAGAGCAGTTGATTTGCCACAGTCCCACTGTTGGTGGGGCACCTTCAGGGTTATAACTCAGACTTTCTAACCTTTTGTCTGGTGTTCCTTCTATTAACCATGTTGAACATCTTTAAAAAAGGAAGCACTGAATGTCATCTTAAAGTAAAGGGAGGAGGGATCTTCAAAGACAACTTCATTGAAAGGAAACATTTTCTGCAGTGAGTTAACAGTTTATAGAATGCAGCAATGAGATATGAGGAAAGGGGCATTTTTCTCATCTTTTGTTACTGGCATTGACCCTGAAGGCCCTTAGTTCTCCCCCAGAAGCTTAAGGGGCTTAGATCAAGGGCAGATTTTGAAACTGAATATATTCAGATTAAGCAAAACCTTGAGTGAGAGGATTTACTCCCCACAAGCTGTTGCCAACTTGGGGCTGTCCCAGCCAGGCCCCTTTTCCTCAACTGCAGTCGACTGGTTTCCAAGTTGCTAGCATTCAAGCAGCCCAGTTTCCTGGGACATTAAATATCCACAGAGCTTCTTTAGCCTCCTGGATCCTTTCCTATTTCTCCACTGTTTTTAGACAGGTTTCGGGTAGGCTGCAGATTTTCTAACAATCACCCAAGGAGATGATCCTGGGGAAATTACCCAGAGATCTGGAGTCTAAAAAAATGCTCCTTTCTTATCAGTTAGTGTTTGACGAGTCACAATGAAGATTATTCCTGGAAAGGAGGATATTTTGCCATGATAATCTAGAAGGCAGAGGCAGCTGGGAGTCCGGGGTTACAAGTAGTTGTTTATTTGGGGATTTTTCTTTTAATATCATTTCCCCTGGTTTGCTGGATGCCACTCTTACTCCTCAAGTCTGAAAGATTGCCACTGATTTTGAGAGTCTTGAATGTGGCAGAGAAAACAGTTGCCAAGTTTCCATGAAATTAAAAAAGACGCTTGCCCCTTGAAAGGGAAGTTATGACAATTCTAGACAGTGTATTAAAACACAGAGGCATCACTCTGCTGACAAAGGCCCGTCTCGTCAAAGCTATGGTTTTTCCAGCAGTCATGTATGGTGGTGAGAGCTGGATCATAAAGAAGGCTGAGTGCTGAAGAACTGATGCTTTCAAATTGTGGTGCTGGAGAAGATTCTTGAGACACCCTTGGATTACAAGGAAATCAAACCAGTCAATCCTAAAGGAAATCAGCCCCGAGTATTCATTGGAAGGACTGATGCTGAAGCTGAAGCTCTAATACTTTGCCCACCCAATATGGAGAGCCAACTCATTGGAAAAGACCCCAATTCTGGGAAAGATTGAAAATAAAAGAGAAGAGAGAGAAAGAGGATGAGATGATTAGATAGCATCACCAATTCAATGGACATGAACTTGGGCAAACTCCGGGAGATAGTGAAAGACAGGGAGGCCTGGGGTGCTGTAGTCCATGGGGTCGCAAAAGTTAGACACTTACCGACTGAACAGTGACATTTTGAATGAGCTCTGTCTTTAAGACTGGATTTCTCTGTATTTAAAAGGCCTCAAATTTTTCTCTTTTGTGTCTATATTTTAAAAATAGCTTCTATACTTTTTTCCTCATAATACCTGCTTGTTTTAGAAATGTTGGAAGTATGAGATTTTTGTGTTCTCACCACTCAGAAATAAAAGTAATTAACATTTTTGGCTCCAAGCTCTTTTAGAATCATTTTTAAATATCTTAACAGGATGCTGGTGAGGATAAAGTTTGAGGTGAGTCTCCCTAATCCCCACAGGATGGAAGGCAACCTGTATGCTCCGTCACTGAGTCAAGCATAAGGAGAATCACCTGTCATTTATTGCGCTACTATATCAAAAAAACTTGGTTAAATTGTATGAAATCAGAGAACCCCATTGAATAGGTGAGAAACCGAGCCCCAGAGAGTTAACTGACTTTCCCCGTAACACCTGGCATCTCAGAGGTAGAGCAGGGACCAAAAACACTTTCTGGCTCATTTCAGTGTTTCTTCTCCCCTCACTATACCAGTGTGTCACTAGAGAAAGAATTATAGTTACAAAATTCAGTTTGAGTAAGAACATTTGGCTATGCCAAAACTCAAAGCACGAGGAATTTTCATGTACTAACTATTTGGCACTATGGAGAGAGAAATAATCTCCACATAGATAGAAATTTTCCAAACTACCAAAGGTCAGCTTTTTAAGCACAAAGACCTGCATTTCAATGTTAGCCAGTGCCAAGTAGAAATTATTCTAAATATGCCTTTTTAAAAGACAGGCACATTTAACAACACAGTTTTTTTTTTTTTTTTTTTGATGACTCGAAATCATAATTACGAGCATCAGTTTTTATTCTATCCTACAACAGAGTGAGTCCTTCTGGGATTGGTAAATTATAAACCCCTAATGGTTCCAGACTGCTAAGCTTTCATCACGTTATATTTGCTTTATATGGATTTTCTGTCTCCCCCTTCACAATCAAGCTGTCAGCTATTATTTCTTGCTGCTCCCAGTATGTCTGAGATCTTCTCCTCATTTGTTCCCCATCTGCTATGCTCCTGCTAATCTTTTATGAGCTGGAGAAGCGGATATCCACATGTGTTAGAAGTATTTGTAACGTACAAGTAATTAGGCTCTGAGTGAGTATTGAGGGGTTTTCTCAGTCATAAAGTTAGTGAGCAGACTTAGGAACACATATTTTGACCGCTCAGAAGCCGTTTTAAATTTGTGTTCTCTTCAGATTGGCAAATAAATAATATTCAGATAAATGATACATCACAGTACTTTAAAAGTAAATAGAAACAGACATGAAGAACTCAGAAATCTTTTGCTGATCTTATGCACATCATTCTTTCCTTGGGAAGCGATCCAAATCTCTAAGCAACATAGTGGGTCCTGAGTTTCTAATTTCTTTCTTTCATTTCTTCTGTTGCTGCTGTTCAGTCTGTAAGTCGTGTGACACTCTTTGCAATCCTACGGGCTGCAGCAGGCCAGGCTTCCCTGTGCTCCACCATCTCCCGGAGTTCGCTGAAATTCATGTCCATCAAGCCGGTGAAGCGTTCTAACCATCTCATCCTCTGCCACCCTCTTCTCCTTTTGCCTTCAACCTTTCCCAACATCAGGGTCTTTTCCAATGAGTTGGCTCTTTGCATCAGGTGGCCAAAGTATTGGAGCTTTAGCTTCAGAGGTTTGTAACTGTACAGGAGTCAGTGACCAAAACCATCCCAAAGAAAAAGAAATGCAAGAAGGCAAAGTAGTTGTCTGAGGAGGCTTCACAAACAGCTGAGGAAAAAAGAGAAGTGGAAAGCAAGGGAGAAAGGGAAAGATATACCCAACTGAATGCAGAGTTCCAGAGAATAACAGTAAGTGGTCCTTCATTGCTTTTAAACTTCTAAAATTTACTTTACAACATACAATTGGTCTGTTCAAATCTAATGGAAGCACAGCCTCGGCATCACTCATGAGGCCTGTCCAGTGCAGAGGACAGGCCTCTACTGTCAGGGGTGTTTCCCACCCCGGCCCTTCATCTCCTGACTCCTTTCCCCTGCCTCCAGTTGCTGTCTTCCCCTCTTCTGTGCAAAAGGTGGCAACTTTTCATTTCTTCACTTGTGGCTTGCGTATTTTTGAAAAGATCAAAACAGCTTTCCCTTAATTCAAACTTTAAAATTCTTTGAAATGATTTTCCTACTCTAGCCCCCCATTTTCCCCCAGATTTTAAATTTCTAAAAATTGTATTGCCAAGAATAAACAAGTAAATGACATGGACCAGGAGGAAACTAATGTCCCTGCTCACGCGATGCTGAGATCATTGGGAAAGCTACCATTAGAACTGGTGCTGAGGGAACAGCATGGGCTGTAAAAGCCAAGTGATTTGCAAAATTATGCCAAGAGGAGGAATTACTCAATGCAAACACCTGCTGTGGAGTGATTATCAAATTATCCACAGTGTAGCTATGACCCTGCAAGTTGATTTTCCTCCCCTCCCCACCCTGCCCCCAACTGCCAACCCCACGCTAGTTTGTATTTACCAGTAAACATCCACAAAACCCCTGCACTCTGCTAAACCAAAAGGCCGAATTAACTGACTTGCGTTGGAATTAATGAGGGGCTGTAATAACCACAGCCCAGCCACATCAGAACGGGGCATCACCTATTTGCAAAGGGCTTCCACACACACAGGAGCTCAGTTTGCAATAATTGCTCTCACCCTAAGGTGGTTCCCACCGATGGGTTCTCCCGAAAACACCGCAAATCTTTAAAAGAAAAACCAAAGTTAAAATACACCCCAACCGTCTGGTCTACTTCTTCCCACCCCCCTCCACCACCACTTTTCTTTACAGCTGTCAGTTTCTAAAGTATATATTTTAATTTTCCATGGTGGACCACATCCAAAGCTTTTTTAAGGAGCATGGGATTCTATTCTTCTCTAAAATCTATATGCAGCCATGGATTACCACAGCTGGCTCTGGTAACACGCGCAAAGTCCAACTTACTCTCTGAGACGATTTCTAAGGCTATTGTGAGTGACATTAGGCCTGTTTCTGGCGAGAAATCCTCTAGTTGTAATGTACATCATCTTAAGTGGTCTTTTTGTGATCAGGGTCCCAGCTCTTACACAAATGCAGGGCACATTTTCCCCAATGGGTGTCCCAAGGAGAGCTTGGGAAGAAATCATCATTATCAAGGCGGTTCACCCAGACACACAGACTTGCTTGTTACCGTATTTAAAGAAGTGGCCACAAAGAAATAGTCATTGCATTTACAATAGGAGAAACCTAGTATGCATTTCCAAGGAATCACATTTTGGGGAGAATTACAGAATAATTACACATATGCTTAGATCACGAGCATTCAATGAAGCAGACAGTATTTTGAGGATTTAAGATGTTGGCGTTGTGGTCGTCTCTAAGAAACCGGGATAATTCAGACATTCAAATGCAAAACTGCACCATTTGGAGAGTGTAGTGCGGTCTGTTCTGGTCACTGTTACAAATTCGGAAAGGATTCCCTGGCTGCAGACATTAGAGGCACTTAATACTTAAATCTGTTTCCAAATGTAAAGCATAGAACAAAAGTGCTGGGCATTAATGAAACATATCCTAACACTGGGGTGCTGGCACATTTCATTAAAGTGTCACTTTGGGAGAGTAAAAAATAATGACAAGGGCTTTGCTGTGTGCAACTTGATAAGGTCCTCAGATGAAATATCACTAATAACACGTTAGATATGCATTTAACACTATCAGGGTTTTCAGATAAGGTTGGAATTAACTTTATCCTGGGCTGTTGTCTATAACCAATTACTATAAATGAACCGCTTTCGTAGGTCTAAATACTGACTGTTCATGTTAGTTGTATTCAAACTGCCAGGAAATCAAGTATTCTTGGAAGTTACTGCAAGGATCTTAATAAAAATACTTTTAAAAATCAAATATCTTGTTTACTCATATATTATTCATTTCCTGAAAGAATGTATCATGTGTATGTATTTTTAAAAATACACACCTTTATCATTTTTGCTGGGTCAGTGGCAAAAAACTTTCTACTGCACACGCAAAAGTGGCCTTCTAAACTCTAAAGGATTTTTTCTTTTTATAATTAAAAAAAATGGGATAAAAATAAGAATTCAATAGATATAGACCAAAAACTCAGCATTTTATGAATTTGAAAAGATTTCCAATTTCATGTTCCAATTTAAAGCTACATAGTCGTCTATTTAGGAAAGTTTTCCATGTGCAAATACATGGAATTTGCATTTTCAGGAAAATTTCAAAACATCTCCTGAGATCCTGTGTTCAAAATATCAGAATAACAAGAACTTTGCAACTCTGGCAACCACCTGGAAACTCTTACCAGACAGATTTATGCAGAGTGTTTTTCAACATGTATATATGTGTTTGATTTTATGCAAACGAGTCATTCTGTAAAACGTAGCAAGGCAAGAAATTCTCCTAAGCTGGTCCGATGCAGCCAAGAATCGAGTTACAAAGTAACACAAAACAAGAGACGAAATAGAGAAATTAGTCCAAAGCAAAACAAGAGAAGGGCAGGAGAAATTTGGAGCTGACCGTCTCCTAATGTGAAAGGTTAATCACAAGATTTAAAACCTGATCTCACTCTCTAAGGCAGCTCATGTAATTGCATACATTGTAAAGAGATATGAGAACAGTGGGAACAGGAAGAAAAGAACAATTGAGCTTGATATAAACTGTAAATTTAATGTGGACAAAAGCAAAAACAGGCAGAGAACTCAGCAAGGGGTCAGCTGGAGAACTAAGACAGTAGAAATGGCTATAAATAACTACTTTTAAAGAAAAGACACCTTTAATTTTTGGATTGATACATAGTCTAATGGGATACTCCCTAAAGGCTCTTTAGATTAATTCCATTCATCTGTGTTGCCTAGCGAATATTTATAGGGAATCTATTATGTGCTGATACTGTGGATATACAGAGGTAAATCTAACACAGGGAGAAGAAAGCCATAGCTCCCTAGAGCACATAGTACCAACTGAGAGTTGAGAAGAAGAAATCACTCCACAAAAGAGCTGGTATTTAAACTCTGCCTGGAAGAACGGGCAGGACTGGGCCATATGCAGGTAGGAACGGAAAGACAGGAGCAGAGGCAGGAGAGTCTGGAGTGTGTGCATAAGTCACAGGCAACTGCAGGTGGACTGGAGTGCAGCCGACAGACACAGAAGCAGCGTGGGCTGCAAACGGAGATGGGTAGACATCGTGGGCTCTGGAGGAACTTGACTGCTTTTTAATGGGACGTGGGACAACACTGGAGTTTGGGGATTCCAGGAATGGTCTGACTCTAAAGGTGTTGAAGAAGATTAATCTATGTGGGGCAGTCTAGAAGAGGAAGAGGAAAACATCATCTCAGCAGAATATATTTCAGGACAGTGAAAGCATAGAGATTTGTGTTTGGGGGCTAGAAAGTACTGAAAGCATATTTATGAGTTGCTGCTGCTGCTGCTAAGTCACTTCAGTCGTGTCAGACTCTGTGCAACCCCATAGACGGCAGCCCACCAGGCTCCCCCGTCCCTGGGATTCTCCAGGCAAGAACACTGGAGTGGTTTGCCATTTCCTTCTCCAATGCATGAAAGTGAAAAGTGAAAGTGAAGTCGCTCAGTCGTATCTGACTATGAGTTACATATTTCTAAATTTTAAGATTCACTTCTTGCTAAATTGGAAAAGAAGTAAGAGGTGCCATGGAGGAACATGTAATTCATCAAGGACTCATGGAAGACCCAGTAGGTGTGATTCAAACCAATTTCCCCAGTTTTTCCAGAGAGATCTCTGGGTGCGTGTGATCATTCAGTCCAGAGACTGACTGGATTAAAAAAAAAAACACACACCAAAGGTGTATATAATTCCCTATTACGGCAAGAATTTGGATACATCTCAGGCCCAACCAGGACATACAACAACCAGCTGCCCCATGAGTTGCCCCTGTGTCCAGAAATGTGCTGCTGCTGCTGCTGCTAAGTCGCTTCAGTCGTGTCCGACTCTGTGCAACCCCATAGACGGCAGCCCACCAGGCCTCCCTGTCCCTAGGATTCTTCAGGCATGAACACTGGAGTGGGTTGCCATTTCCTTCTCCAATGCATGAAAGTGAAAAGTGAAAGTGAAGTCGCTCAGTGTCCGACTCTCAGCGACCCCATGGACTGCAGCCTACCAGGCTCCTCCATCCATAGGATTTTCCAGGCAAAAGTACTGGAGTGGGTTGCCATTGCCTTCTCCGAGAAATGTGCTAACCAGGCTAAAAATTGTCTCTGCATCTACATCAGGAAAGGGAAGCAGGCAAACACACAAGGAAGCCCTTGGCAAAAAGGGCATGGTGTCAGGCTTGGGGCCAACATTTACTAAGGAGGATAATGTACAGATGAGTAGAATTTTGGGGGGGTTTGTTTTCATAGGGACATTTCTTTACTTGTCATATTTATATGGGCTTCCCTGGTGGCTCAGTAGCAGGAGACACGGGTTCAGTCCATGGGTCGGGAAGATCTCCTGGGGGAGGAAATGGCAACCCACTCCAGTACTCTTGCCTGGAGAATCCCATGGACAGAGGAGCCTGGCAGTCCATGGGGGTCGCAAGAATCAGATATAACTTAGTGAATAAACAACAACATATTTATACAACGCTTTATTCTTTTCAGGAGGTACTTCCCTGGTGGCAGGAGACCCAGGTTCAATCCCTGGGTTGGGAACATCTCCTGGAGAAGGCAATGGCAGCCCACTCCAGTACTCTTGCCTGGACAATCCCATGGACGGAGGAGCCTGGTAGGCTACAGTCCATGGGGTCGCTAGAGTCTGACATGACTGAGCGACTTCACTTTCACTTTTCACTTTCATGCATTGGAAAAGGCAATGGCAACCCACTCCAGTACTCTTGCCTGGACAATCCCATGGATGGAGGAGCCTGGTAGGCTACAGTCCATGGGATTGCAAAGAGTCAGACATGACTGAGTGACTTCACTTCACTTTACTTTATACTTTTCAAGGTGCTTTTATTAACTTAAAAATATTTACTTATCATTTATTTGGCTGTGCCAAGTCTTAGTTGTGGTGTGTGGGAGCTAGTTCCCTGACCAGGGATTGAACCTGGGCCTCCTATATAAGGAACATGGAATTTCAGCCACTGGACCACCAGGGAAGTCGCCCTCAAGGTGCTTTTAAAAATATGATTTCATTTCCCCCAATAACCCCATTATTCTCCTTTTACAGAAAAAGTTACCAAAGCCCTGTCAGACTGTGTGACTATCTCAGAGCTTCTTGGTAGCAGGGTGAGCACCCAGAACCCAGCTCTCTGGATTTCTCCTCCACGTCTTCACCCGGCCCGTTCCTCCTTATCATCAGCAAATATTTATCAAGCATCTGTTCTGTAGAAGCCATGCTTCTAAATCTGAGCAAAGCCTTAGGTTTTTCCTGGGAGAGTTAGAAAAATCCTAGCAGGGTTTTTGGTGGCGAACGATAACCTGGCTCATCTTTCCTGCATAGCGCCCCCTGGTGGCATGTAAGATAAGCGTTGAGAAGTTTTTAGAATTCAGAAATTTTGAAGTTGAGTTTTTTTTTTTGGTTTTGTTTTTTTTTTTTTTTAACTTTACAATATTGTATTGGTTTTGCCATATATCAAAATGAATCTGCCACAGGTATACATGTATTCCCCATCCTGAACCCTGACTAAACTTCATGGAAAGGTGAGACTATTGAAACACAGAAAATAATTTTTATAAGGGCTCATCTAATCCAGTGCTCTCATTTGGCATATTAAGAAACAGATGTCCAGGGACTTCCCTGGTGATCCAGTGGCTAAAACTTCGTGCTCCCAATGCAGGGGGCCTGGGTTCAATTCCTGGTCAGGGAACTAGATCCCACATGCCACAAGTAAGACCCAGCACAGCCAAATAAACGTTAAAAAAAAAAAGAAATCTCTTGATGTACAGAGAGGTCAAGAAATTGTGCTCTTGGCAGTACAGCATTCTAAACCAGTGCTTCTCTTCAGTAAGAAAGGCACTCCTTGGCCTCTTCCTCATTTGCCTTTCTCCTGTGTGTTAATAATATTCGTGCCACAAAGGCAATGTCCTTGGAAAGGAGGACATGGAAAGGATAAGCCCCTGGTATTTGCACAAATAGATTCTGCTCTTAATAGTTATGTGACCTATGTGACTTTATCCCCCTCATCCTCCTCTGAGCCTCAGTATCCACATTGCTAGACTCAAAATATTCCCACCTTCAGATCAGATCAGATCGGTCGCTCAGTCGTGTCCGACTCTTTGCGACCCCATGAATCACAGCACACCAGGCCTCCCTGTCCATCACCAAATCCTGGAGGTCACTGAGACTCACATCCATCGAGTCAGTGATGCCATCCAGCCATCTCATCCTCTGTCGTCCCCTTCTCCTCCTGCCCTCAATCCCTCCCAGCATCAGAGTCTTCTCCAATGAGTCAACTCTTCGCATTCCCACCTTACTGGGTTGTTTTAAGTGTTAAATGAAATAATGCAAGTGACACACTTAGCACAAGCCTCGCATGGAGCAAACACTCAATACAGGGTCGTTGCTATTATGCTTAGTCAGCCACCTCTATCTGGAGTCATCAACCCTAGGCATTTGGTAAGAAATATGTATGTAACAGGAAATCAATAGGTTGGTACTTACAGATGAAGCCTTTGAAGTTGAAACAGGTATAGTAACTTGTTAAAGGCCTTATTTCAAATAACTGGCAATGTTCTAGAAGTTATATGCAGCATTCTTTTCATTATGCCACCATCAACTCCACCATTAAAAGATTTTTGTTGGCCTTTGTATCATCTGCAGCTGTTGTCTGTAACAATCCTGAATTTCACACGTGAAAAGGTTGATATAACGCCTGATTGGCACTTCAGTCTATAACTTGCACCCCGTTTAAGACTCATATTTTTTGAAATATAGTAGGAAAAATAAGCTCCTCCCCCAAATAATAAAATGATTAGAGGCTTTCAAGATTCTCTGGAGAGTTAAACCAAAGAAATGTGGTGCTCATCTGTTCCTGTAATAGGTATGCTGCCCCTAAATTTCCATTATGCACCCGGAAGCTAACTGAGCTCATTTTGAGAACAGGCATTTAAGAGAATGTTTGCTATATAGTCATCCCTCAGTATCCATGAGGGATTGGTTTCAGGACCCCTCACAGATACCAAAATTTGAGGATCCTCAAGTCCCTTATATAAAATGATGTAGTATTTGCATATAATCTATGCACATCTTCCTGAATACTTTAAATCATCCCTAGATTACTTATAATACCTAATACTTTGTAAATGCTGTGTAAATGTTGTGAATAAAATGTAAATACTTTGGCTCCGAGGTTAAAGCATCTGCCTGCAATTCGGGAGACCTGGGTTCGATCCCTGGGTTGGGAAGATCCCCTGAAGAAGGAAATGGCAACCCACTCCAGTATTCTTGCCTGGAAAATCCCATGGACAGAGGTGTCTAGTGGGCTATACTCCACAGGATAGCAGAGGGTTGGACATGACTGAGTGACTTCACTAATCTGTTCACTAAATAGTTGCTGCTGTATGTCAAATTCAAGTTTTGCTTTTTAGAGCTTCTTCGGATTTTTTTTTTTCTTTTTGGAGTATTTCAAGCAGCAATTGGTTGAATTCACAAATGTGGAACCCAAGGGTATGAAGGGCCCACTGCACCTATATTCAGAATCTTAGTAACCTATGGTACCTAAGGACCCCCTTGCTGCTGCTGCTCGTCCTCCTAAGTCACTTCAGTCGTGTCCAACTCTGTGCAACCCCATAGACAGCAGCCCACCAGGGTCCCCCCTCTCTGGGATTCTCCAGACAAGAACACTGGAGTGGGTTGCCATTTCTTTCTCTAATGCAGGAAAGTGAAAAGTGAAAGGGAAGTCGCTCAGTCATGCCCGACTCTTCGCGACCCCATGGACTGCAGCCTTCGAGGTTCCTCTGAAGGACCCCCCTTTGGTCCATGTAATTATTAAGAATACTCTTTAACTCTCAAAAGATTTCAGATTTAGACAATAAATTATATATATAACAAATTATATAGCCATCCTACCAACAAATCATGGGGGTAAGGAAAATTTCCCTCTTCTTTGATGTTTTAAATGGAAGGAAAATATTGGACTAACCCTCTTACAAACTACCATGAAAACTGAACAAATGAATGGAACAACTGTGTTCACACGCTGGATGGGAGTTAGCTCAGGGCTGCGGGTTAAGCACGATGATCACCCCAGATTTCTTTCCACTGGAATTTTCCAAATCTCAGAGCAGAATCAGCGAATCCAGGGTATGTTTCATAGAACAGAGGAGACAGAAGTCAGATTTCAGAGAGGCTGAGATAACCAGAATTTGTGAGGAAAAGTACTGAAAAGAGAGCCACACAGTGAAAGAACTCTATAAATCTGCGTAGAGTGCTGTGAGCCTTTGAATATTAATAGTAAGCCATACACACACAGGTGGGACTCCACAGTCCAGGCACAGAACAAGCCCTCCAGGGCTATCAGCTGAACAACTCTGGAAGTTTGCACAGTGCTAGGAGACATGTGAGTTCTCTAGAGTGCTGTGACCTGACAGAGTACCTATAAAAGCACACATCAAGGCATATCTTAATTAAATTGTTGAAAACCAATCATAAAGAGACTATCTTAAAAAGCAGTCAGAGAGGAAAAAAGACAACACCTTTAGAAGAATGAAGACAAGGATGATCAATGATTTCTCAAGCCAAACAATAGCAGAATGGCATTTTTTAGATGGTGAAAGCAAAGAAAAAAATGATTTTGTATTATTAAATACATCATGTATAAAGGCATCAAAAATATGAAATACCTAGGGATAAATCTAACAAAATAAGTTAGGAACAGTATAGTAAAAACAAACAAAAAAAAATGGAACTGGTAGAAATTAAAGAAGACTAAAATGTTCACAGATTGGAAGATTCGGTATTATTAAAATGTCTGTTTTCCACAAATTGATCTATATAATTCAAAGCAATCTAAAGGAAAATCCTTGAGATGAAACTGGAATTTCTAATTCTTCACTTTCACTCATGGATTCTTCACAATCTATAACATTTGCCCAAAGAGAGGTTGGCATTCTTTCTGCTTTTCCTGTGCTTTCTCAGTATGTCAGGCTGGTTTTATGATATTGCAATCATCATGGGAAATACCTCAGGGTGAAGAGTTTGCTGGTTTGGAACCTGTGCCTTTAACGTCTTGGGAGAGGATCATCAAAGACATCATTGTCACCCTCCTAAGCCTACGTGAATTGTTCTGTGGGCTCAGTCACTCAGTCATGCCTGACTCTTCACAACCCCGTGGACTGTAGCCTGCCAGGCTCCTCGGTCCATGGGATTTTCCAGGTAAGAATACTGAAGTGGGTTGCCATTTCCTTCTTCAGGAAATCTTCATGATCCAGGGATCGAACCCACATCTCCTGAGTCTCCTGACTTGGCAAGCAGATTCTTTACCACTGAGTCACCTGGCAAGCCCATGTGAATTTTTCTAGCTCTCTTCAATTTTTCAAGTGGTTTATACTTTGGCTCCATACCTTGGGAAGACTGGCATGAAGGCTTTAAGATTTCTTTAACTTCATCTATATCTGTGCCTACTAGAATGACATTTGGATATGTCATTCACATATTTGGATATAAGCAGCTCTTTTCGGGAAAACTGCCCTCAGCAGGCGGAGAAGGCAATGGCACCCCACTCCAGTACTCTTGCTTGGAAAATCCCATGGATGGAGGAGCCTGGAGGGCTGCAGTCCATGGGGTCGCTGAGGGTCGGACACGACTGCTGGAGGGCAGGCACCCCACTCCAGTACTCTTGCTTGGAAAATCCCATGGATGGGGAGCCTGGAGGGCTGCAGTCCATGGGGTCGCTGAGGGTCGGACACGACTGAGCGACTTCACTTTCACTTTTCACTTTCCTGCATTGGAGAAGGAAATGGCAACCCACTCCAGTGTTCTTGCCTGGAGAATCCCAGGGACGGGGGACGCTGGTGGGCTGCTGTCTATGGGGTCGCACAGAGTCGGACACGACTGAAGTGACTTAGCATAGCATAGCATAGCCCTCAGCAGGAAACCCCCTTTCTGGTCACTTTAGTGAAGCTACATTGTTACTAACTTTCAACCAGATACCCCCATGCTTTGTTCATCTCCAGCCCTGGCACACTTTTCTTGGCTCACACAATACTTTGCCTAACCTGTTGCCTCGTTCCTCAGATCAAAGAAGTAGAAGTGAAGCATAAGTAATTAACAGATGACCAGGTCTCTCCCCTAGCTTCCTCTTTCAGTAGTCTCATGAACCAACTGTGTGAACAAGCTAACATCTAAAGAAAGATCTCAAGGAGTCAACAAACTTGTACACAGTGGAAGATGGCTGACTTTGAATCCCAATCTCAATGATTAACCAAGATTATTCCCCTTTTCCCTTTAAAAACTTTCATGACTGTGCAGAATCTGGTTCAGAAGGTAGTTTTTTGGGGAACAAGAGTTCCCCTTCTCCCCAGATTGCTGGCATTCTGATTAAAAATAATTTTCCTTTCTTCCCAGAACTGTCCCTTGGGTACTGACTTTTGAGTGGGGAGCAGTGAAACTTGAGTTTGGTTACATTCACAGGACAAATATGGCTCAAAGTATCTTTAATCTCATTGTAGGAGGAGTGAATTTAAAAAAAAAAAAAAAGCAGGGAGCGGGGACCTCTGTAAGAACTCTCTTCAGTCTTCACAGTGACATTGGTTTTTCTGGCTCTTTCTCCAAACCACATACTGAATGAATGGCTTAATGCTGGTGGTATGGAGTGAAATTCTATTTTTGGAAGTAAGTCCTCAGGGTAACTTATTCCACTGAAAATATTCCTCTGCCTTTGAATGCTGATATTCATGGATCTGAGTGCTGCAGTCTTCTATAACATGATGAAGAATTATTGGTTTTGTTCAGTTGCTAAGTCATGTCCAATTCTTTGTGACCCCATGGTCTGCAGCATGCCAGGCTCCCCTGTCCTTCACTATCTCCTGGAGTTCGCTCAAATTCATGTCCATCAAGTCGGTGATGCTATGAAGGATGTCAGGCATGTTTCTAAACATGTCTAGATTATCCTCATGAACCTAGACTCTGAACTCCTCACTAAAGTTGGTGAATACCCCTACTCATCAGCTGCTTTGCAGTTCAGCCATACCATATGGTACAAACCAAGCACCCAGCTTCAAACCAGCTCTAACATTCCACTTACTGACACCCTTTCTCGATTGGGAATTTGATAATATTTTGGACTGCAGAAAGCAGTATCTAAGTACACACTCTGGATGTTTTGTACTCTGCCCCCAGAGTGCAGAAGCTCCATTCTGGCACCTTCTCTTTTTGCCACTCTGACAGTTGAGTGGCAAAAAGAGACAGTGGTATGACAGTTCTGTTACTGCCCTGAGATATAAACATAATTGATCCTGGGCAAGGACCAGCTGGTCAGAGAGTCACAACAATCTCTCCCTTCTCACTTGATGCTTCATCAATGAAAGAAATCTGGGTAGGAGTTTCAATCTCAGTTAATATAATTTGTTTCTCACCCAAATCTGTACTTTGGGCTAGTTGACAACAACTCCTTAGTAACAGGGAACAGTATAAGTAAACCTTCAAGCTGGGGGGAATCCAAGTCCTGCCACTTTCTGGCTTCATGATCTTGGACAACTTATTTAACCTCTTGGATTTCTCAGTTTCGTCATCTGTACTTCAACCTTCTTTTCAAGGAAGGGCCTCTTAATTCCTTCATATGATCCTTGTGGAGGTGAGCCAGGAAGTAGGCATAGGCCCTCAGGTTCTCCCTGCCCAAGCAGTCAGTGGAGATGGTCAGGCTGCCCCTCGAAGGAGCTCACAGTGCCAGCTGATCCCCACTGACTGGAGACCCAGCAGGGCATGGAACCACATGCCAGTGTAGACTGTGCTAACACTTCTGGAAATCTGCCAAAAGATTTCTTAAACATGAAAGAAAAGCACTAGCAATAAGAGAAAAATACGAATTGAATTTTAACAAACTTAAAAGCTTTGATTTTTCAAGAAAGAGTGTCAAGAAAAAGGTCAAGTCTCATACTTCTAGGAAAATACCTAGGAAAATACACATACCTGAAAAAATACTTGTGTCCAGAATAAATGCAAAGAACACTTAAACTCAGGGAGAAGACAGTAATCCATTTCTCAAATGGGCAAAAAATCTGACAATCAATTCACAAAAGAACATAGATATTCTTGAGAGAGTATCTGTGAGGGAAATTTTGGAGGTGATAAAAATATTCTATGCCGTGACTGTCAGGGAGGCTACATACATTTGTCAAAATTCAATGAACTGCACATTTTAAATAGGTGTATTTTGTTATATCTAAAATATAACTCAATAAGGTTTTTTTAATAAAAGGGAAAGGGTAGTAAAAGGGGAAAGTTATAGGACATTATGTAGCTATTAAGAAGAATAAGGTAAACATCTACTTCTGAATTTAAACATAGGATATCAAGTGAAAAATGAGAGTTATAGAATAGTACCATTAATCCCATGCATTTTTCAAAAAAGTAGTCTCTCCTCCCCTCCCCCACCCAAATACATATATTTGCTTATATATACCCAGAGAGAATGGTTACAGAGAAAAAGCAAGTCAAGGGCTACTCTGTAGAGTATCAGAGGAAAGAAGGAGCAGGCTTTTATTTTCATTTTAATACCCCACTGTTTACCCAGTCATGAATCGTGAGCATCTGGGTTGCTTCTATCTTTTGACTACTGTGACTTAATGCTGCTCTAAACCTTTTTGTACAAATATCTGCTGAGTTCTTGCCTTCACTTCTTTTAGGTATATATCTAGAAGTGAAATTGCTGGATCATGTGATTATTCTGTTTAAATTTTCCTCATCTGTAAAACAGGTATGATAATCCCCGCCCTGTTCACACCCCTGGGGCTTTGAGAACCATATAAATACCCCTTTGTAACCTGTTAAACATCAAATTCCTGTAAGAGATTATGAGAAAGTTTTTGTGAAGAGTACAATTCTAAAACAGAAGTGTGTATAAATAATTTAAAAACAACGAATGCTTCATGTGCCAAGTACTGACCTACGCATTTCACAGATGTTAGCAAACTTAACATTGGAAGGACTGATGCTGAAACTGAAGCTCCAATACTTTGGCCACCTGATGCAAAGAACTGACTCATTGGAAATGACCCTGATGCTGGAAAAGATTGAAGGCGGGAGGAGAAGGGGAAGACAGAGGATGAGACGGTTAGATAGCATCACTGACTTGGTGGACATGAGTTTGTTGAGCAAGCGCCAGGATTTGGTCATGGACAGGGAAGCCTGGCATGCTGCAGCTCATGGGGTTGCAAAGAGTCAGACATGACTGAGCGACTGAACTGAGCAAATTTAAGCCTCAAGGGGCAATCTTATGAAGTAGGTTTTGCTACAGTTTGGCCCTCCAAATCTGTGGGTTCCATATCCACAGATCCAACCAACCACAGATTGAAAATATTCAGGACAAAAAAGAAACTTCCAGAAAGTTCCAAAAAGCAAAATTTGCATGCACCGGCAACTATTTTACATATTATTTACATTATATTAGATAGTATAAGTAATATAAGGATGATTTAAAGTATATGGGAGGATGTGCATAGGTTGTATGCATTTGATATAAGGCACTTGAGCATACATGGATTTTGGTATACATGTGTGTCTTGGAACCAATCTCCCATGGAAACCAATGAATGACTTATATTATCATTCTATATATGAGAAAACTTAGGCACAGAAAAACTACATAACCTGCCCAATGTCATATACCTAGCAACTAGGAGAATCAGAAAAAACTTCAAGGAGTAACAGACTTCCCCATATGACAGTTCTTTCCTCATTAGGTAGGTTTTATCATAATTTACAATTTCAAATTTTGAAAGAAAAAAAATACATGTATCTCATTTCAAAGCTGTATTAGTAGTTTAGGAAATGCAAAGGGATATAAATCTGTTATTATAAATGCTAAGTTTCCCATAAATGGTTACTTCTTTGATTCTGAAAGAGGAGAAGAATCTAGATTTTTTAAGTATCACCATGTGTAGGTATCACAACTGGCTTCTGAAAAGATTCTGACCTCCTTGTTACTGTTGGAGTTTGAGGGAATCGGTGGGGGAGCACAGAGGGAGGGGAGCAATGTCTGCCTTTGGCATCAACACGAAGGAAAGAGAGAGCAAAGGAAAGCATGTGTGAGCCAATAGGAGACACACCATATTTCTAATGAGGTCTTCATGCCTTCTTTGTCTTCAAATGAAAACTAGAACCATGAAATTCCTTTTTTGTTAATGTTAAGATGTGGTAATGCCAAGCATTCATGACCATAAGCATGGAAAATTGATGAAATTACAATCTGTTCAGGGAAATAATGTAGTGATGAGAGAAAAAATCTTCACCTGTGTCAGGATCCTGATGGCAGCTTTTAAAAACAGGTGAACATTCTCTCCCCTCTCTGGGGGAAGACATCCCTTTGTTATGATATGCCAAGTAGATGCATATGGAAAAAGGCCAAAGGAAAAAAAAAGAAATTGACACAAATAATTGAGATATTTTTAAGGGGATGTAAGTCAGTGAGCATTTCATTAGTATCATTTCAGCAATTTTCTGCTCTCCAAGAAGAAGCCAAAGTGAAATCATATCCTTCTACTTAATGAGCAAAAGAATGTGATTATCTTGCTGGAACATTAAGATTTGAGATGTTCATGTGACGTAAATCAGAGTTAATCTAAGTAAAATGAACCTGGCCCTTTTCCCAGGAATGCTTTTCATCAGAATACATTAAAAGTCATTACTTCTTTAAGAGCTATTAACAGCCATAACTCAATATTCAGAGTCATGCATTTCTAACATATGCTATATTGAAGTTGCGAGTAACTGAAAAAAGAATTGCTCATTCTGGCTTCCCTGGTGGCTCAGATGTTAAAGAATATGCCTGCAATATGGGAGACCTAGGTTCTGTCCCTGGATAGGAAAGATCCCCTGGAGAAGGGAATGGCTACCCACTCCAGTATTCTTGTCTGGAGAATCCCAGGGCCAGAGGAGCCTGGAGGGTTAAAGTCCATGGGGCCGCAGAGTCGGATACAAATGAGTGACTAACACACACACACACACACAACTATAGAGCATTCAGCTTCCATCTTAAGTACCATCTCCAAAGGTTCATAGGTACATGACTATCAGTTATTGCTGGTTAACAAGTCAATTTAAACTTTGTAGCTTAAACAATAACCCCTTATTAATGCTCTCAAAAATGACACAATGATCTCTGTTCATTTCCAAGGCAAATCATTCAATATCACAATAATCCAAGTCTATGCCCTGACCAGTAACGCTGAAGAAGCTGAAGTTGAACAATTCTATGAAGACCTACAAGACCTTCTAGAACACCCAAGAAAGATGTCCTTTTCACTATAGAGAACTGGAATGCAAAAGTAGGCAGTCAAGAAACACCTGGAGTAACAGGCAAATTTGGCCTTGGAGTACAGAATGAAGCAGGGCAAAGGCTAATAGAGTTCTGCCAAGAGAACACACTGGTCATAGCAAACACCCTCTTCCAACAACACAAGAGAAGACTCTACACATGGACATCATCAGATGGTTGACACTGAAATCAGATTGATTATATTCTTTGCAGCCAAAGATGGAGAAGCTCTATACAGTCAACAAAAACAAGACCAGGAGCTGACTGTGGCTCAGATCATGAACTTCTTACTGCCAAATTCAGACTGAAATCAAAGAAAGTGGGGAAAACCACTAGACCATTCAGATATGACCTAAATCAAATCCCTTATGAGTATATAGTGGAAGTGAGAAATAGATTTAAGTAAGGGACTAGATCTGATAGACAGAGTGCCTGATAACTATGGACAGAGGTTCGTAACATTGTACAGGAGACAGAAATGAAGATCATCCCCAAGAAAAAGAAATGCAAAAAAGCAAAATGGCTATCTGAGAGGCCTTACAAATAGCTGTGAAAAGAAGGGAAGTGAAAAGCAAAGGAGAAAAGGAAAGATATACCCATTTGAATGCAGAGTTCCAAAGAAAAGCAAGGAGAGATAAGAAAGCCTTCCTCAGCCATCAATGCAAAGAAATAGAGTAAAACAATAGAATGGGAAACACTAGAGACCTCTTCAAGAAAATTAGAAATACCAAGGGAATATTTCATGCAAAGATGGGCTCAATAAAGGACAGAAATGGTAGGGACCTAACAGAAGCAGAAGATATTAAGAAGAGGTGGCAAGAATACACAGAAGAACTATACAAAAAAGATCTTCATTACCAGATAATCACGATGGTGTGATCACTCACCTAGAGCCAGACATCCTGGAATGTGAAGTCAAGTGGGCCTTAGAAAGCATCACTACAAACAAAGCTAGTGGAGGTGATGGAATTCCAGTTGAGCTATTTCAAATCCTGAAAGATGATGCTGTGAAAGTGCTGCATTCAATATGCCAGCACATTTGGAAAACTCAGCAGTGGCCATAGGACTGGAAAAGGTCAGTTTTCATTCCAATCCCAAAGAAAGGCAATGCCAAAGAATGCTCAAACTACTGCACAATTGCACTCATCTCACACGCTAGTAAAGTAATGCTCAAAATTCCCCAAGCCAGGCTTCAGCAATATGTGAACCGTGAACTTCTGATGTTCAAGCTGGATTTAGAAGAGGCAGAGGAACCAGAGATCAATTTGCCAACATCCGTTGGCTCATCAAAAAAGCAAGAGAGTTCCACTCTCTGGGAGTTTCTGCTTTATTGACTATGCCAAAGACTTTGACTGTGTGGATCACAATAAACTGTGGAAAATTCTGAAAGAGATGGGAATACCAGACCACCTGAACTGCCTCTTGAGAAATCTGTATGCAGGTCAGGAAGCAACAGTTAGAACTGGACATGGAACAGCAGGCTAGTTCCAAATAGGAAAAGGAGTATGTCAAGGCTGTATAATGTCACCCTGCTTATTTAACTTATATGCAGAGTACATCATGAGAAATGCTGGGCTGGAGGAAGCACAAACTGGAATCAAGATTGCCAGGAAAAATATCAATAACCTCAGATATGCAGATGACACCAACCTTAGGCAGAAAGTGGAAAAGAACTAAAGAGCTTCTTGATGAAAATGAAAAAGGAGAGTGAAAAACTTGGCTTAAAGCTCAACATTCAGAACACTAAGATCATGGCATCTGGTCCCATCACTTCCTGGCAAATAGATGAGGAAACAGTGGAAACAGTGTCAGACTTTACTTTTGGGGGCTCCAAAATCACTGCAGATGGTGATTGCAGCCATGAAATTAAAACATACTTACTCCTTGGAAGGAAAGTTATGACCAACCTAGGCAGCATATTAAAAAACAGAGACATTACTTTGCCAACAAAGGTTCGTCTTGTCAAGGCTATGGTTTTTCCAGTGGTCATGTATGGATGTGAGAGTTGACTATAAAGAAAGCTGAGTGCAGAGGAATTGATGCTTTTGAACTGTGGTGTTGGAGAAGACTCTTGAGAGTCCCTTGAACTGCAAGGAGATCCAACCAGTCCATTATAAAGGAGATCAGCCCTGGGATTTCTTTGGAAGGAATGATGCTAAAGCTGAAACTCCAGTACTTTGGCCACCTGATGTGAAGAGTTGACTCATTGGAAAAGACTCTGATGCTGGGAGGGATTTGGGGGCAGGAGGAGAAGGGGACAACAGAGGATGAGATGGCTGGATGGTATCACTGACTTGATGGACATGAGTCTGAGTGAACTCCAGGAGTTGGTGATGGACAGGGAGGCCTGGCATGCTGCGGTTCACGGGGTCGCCAAGAGTCGGACATGACTAAGTGACTGAACTGAACTAAACTGGTATATGTACTTGCCGCAGTACCTAGGACACTGTAATTAAGGGGGGGAGGGGAGACAGGGAGAAACAAGGTCACTAAATGACCTTAAAAAATCATGTGCTGTCCTGATACACTTTTGTTCTTACTATCTAGTTTGAGGGGGTAAATGTAGAAACATGAATAGTGTATTACAGCATGAGATGAGATGATATGCCATGGTATCTTCTCCTATCCTTTCATATAGCGGAAGCTCCCGCAGGCAGGGTTGAAAATTGGCCAGCTACTTGAAGGAGCAGTTAAAACAGAGGATCATACAAAATAATACACACAGACTTATCTAAAATGTGTTATTTTAATCTAAAACATGTATACAAACATCAATCTGCCAATATCCTAAATTGGGAGCTATGCTTTTCTTTGAGGACAAATCTTATAATTGGTGTTCTGCATCACCTTTCTTACAGAAAACACACCCTTAATAATCACATATGATTTCCAGCTTCATTTTTATTTTAGCATATGGAGAACTTAGAGACATTTGAGGAACAAGTACAAAACCTTCTATTTTTCTTGTTTTTTTTTCCCTAATAGTCTCAGTTTTCTTTACCTGGCTGGCAATTTGTTTTAGTGATCATCTTTAAACTTAATCCCAAGACATCAAACTTAGTTTCTGAAGGAACAACAGCTCTTTCATTTTGCACTGAAATGTCATTGATTTATCTCATATTTAGTTAAATCATATAACTACAGTAGAAGAACAACTGGCATAAAAAAGCTTATCAACAAACAACTCTCTCTTGGTAAGCATACAACTCAACCCATGACAGCAGACACATCCAGGTAGCTGCAGAGTGACTTGTAAGCCAAGATTGTTCATGGGGCCTAAGAATATAACTGCATACTTAATAAGGAAAACAGAAACCAGTGGTTTACCTGAATTAGTTTGAAGTGGAAATTGGTTAAGAGCACTTTTTAGATCTGTATGTACTGTCATGGAAAGATATTTAACAACCCAGGATGAATCCCAACTTAACTGAAAAGAAACCCCCCAAATCTATATACATCCACATGTTGCAAATGCACAGATTTCAAATTTGTCAGCCTCTACAATCATGTGAGCCAATTCTTTAAAATAAATATCTTTATATATATATATATTTATTTATATATATATACACACAAACACACATTCACACACGTGATGTACATTCTCATGACAGGCTTTTAGTTTCTACCGGGAATAAGCAAGAAAAGTAGGTCAGGGGCTTTGAGTCTTAAACTCCGTAGGGCTTAAAATCACTGTCACATCCACTTTTGTTACTTCCTCCCATTTTTCAGTCATCAAATGGTTCAATGCCAAAGTGTCACAGCTAGTTTCAGAGATGGCATAAAAAGGGCCACAGAGCAGGTGTATGCTGCTCCCTAGCTGCACTCAGTAAGGAGAATCCCAGAGGGGAGATTTGGGGTAGGACCCAAAATCACAGGAGCAAGCTGAGTCCCAAGATACACAACAAGGAGGAATAAACCCTCCAGGAGGAAGGCAAATCCCACTCAAGGTTCTAAGACCTAAGAGCAGAAAGGCCTCTGATCGCTCCCCTTCCCCACAAGCCCACAATTTCTAAGAGTCAGGGGATGTACAGAGGTCACTTGAATGCTTGATATAACCCTCTCTTCTGTGCTGATTTATAGGATAATAAGCATCTAGCAGAAAAAAAAAAAAAAAAAAAACCACCACTAATGAGGCTGACAGGTGTGCCCACAACAAAGTTAAGCCTTCCCAGGCAGTCAGTCTAAAAAAGCATTTTTCCACCAAGGCCAAAGGGACATCTCCAGCAGGTGACCCTTTCATTTCCTACTAATTCAATTTGTATAGCAATAAGCATAGCTCACAGACTAAATCTGCCTTTCTCTTAGCAAGGAACCTGATATGCCTTGAAGTTGCTCACTTAATTCCCATCTCCTGTTACAATCAGGAAGCTATATTCTGACTTGATTAAAATTAAGAAATCTGAGATTTGGAAAGAAGCTTAGCATACATCACAAAGAACCTTTAGCCTCTTTATTTGATGGTGAGGACCTGAAAGGTCACACAGAAACCCTCAAATAAGACAGATCAGAGAGTGAGTGCTGCAGAGCAGAAAGTACCCAGGGAAAGGGATCCAGGGTGTTCAGGCAGACTGGCTACACGTGTGGGATCAGGAGAGGGTGAGGCTGGATGCTAGGGGGTGACAGGGTGGATGATCCATTTCCCAGGAGAATGGCAATGTGGTGATCTGGTTCAGCCCCTGCCAGGAAGCCCTTGTACCTTCCAATCTCAGCTTAAATACTTTCAATGATGTGGGGGTTGGGGGGTGGGGCAGGGGTCTCACCATTTCAGTTCAGTCCAGTCGCTCAGTCCTGTCTGACTCTGCGAACCCATGGACCTCAGCACGCCAGGCCTCCCTGTCCATCACCAACTCCCAGAGCTTACCCAAACTCATGTCCATTGAGTTGGTGATGCCAACCAACCATCTCATCCTCTGTCGTCCCCTTCTCCTCCCGCCCTCAATCTTTCCCAGCATCAGGGTCTTTCCAAATGAGTCAGCTCTCCTCATCAGGTGGCTGAAGTATCTGAGTTTCAGCTTCAAATCAGTCCTTCCAATGAACACCCAGGACTGATCTCCTTTAGGATGGACTGGTTGGATCTCCTTGCACTCCAAGGGACTCTCAAGAGTCTCAGCAGACCCAAACTAAAAAATTTTTGTTGTTGTCATTTTTGGTTTTTTCTAATCAAATCAAGTCTGCTTCCTTGAAACTTCTACCCATTACCCTAGTGGTTCTCACCTTGGCTGACATTTAGGCTTACATATGGAGCTTCGAAAAATTCCTGACACTCCAGCCTACACACCACTAATCAAATCCGAATTTCTGAGGGGAAGTGGGGGTGGGGGAGGGGGGCGGTGTAACATTTGCGTAGGCGCATGCGTGCTAAGTTGCTCTGTCGCGTCCGACTCTTTGCGACCCTGTGGACTGTAGCCCGCCAGGCTCCTCCTCTGTCCATGGGATTTTCCAGGCAAGAATACAGGAGTGGGTTGTCATGCCTTCCTCCAGGGGATCTTCCTGACCCAGGGATTGAACCCTCCCCTCTTACGTCTCCTGCATTGGCAGATGGGTTTTTTACCACTAGCGCCACCTGGGAAGTTCCAACTCAAGCATGAGTACTGTCTAAAGTTCCTCACATGCTAGTAAAGAAATGCTCAAAATCCTCCAAGCCAGGCTTCAGCAATATGTGAACCGTGAACTCCCAGATGTTCAAGCTGGTTTTAGAAAAGGCAGAGGAACCAGAGATCAAATTGCCAACATCCGCTCAATCATGGAAAAAGCAAGAGAGTTCCAGAAAAACATCTATTTCTGCTTTATTGACTATGCCAAAGCCTTTGACTGTGTAGATCACAATAAACTGTGGAAAATTCTGAAAGAGATGGGAATACCAGACCACCTGATCTGCCTCTTGAGAAATCTGTATGCAGGTCAGGAAGCAACAGTTAGAACTGGACATGGAACAACAGACTGGTTCCAAATAGGAAAAGGAGTACGTCAAGGCTGTATATTGTCACCCTGTTTATTTAACTTATATGCAGAGTACATCATGAGAAACGCTGGACTGAAAGAAACACAAGCTGTAATCAAGATTGCCAGGAGAAATATCAATAACCTCAGATATGCATATGACACCACCCTTATGGCAAAAAGTGAAGAGGAACTCAAAAGCCTCTTGATGAAAGTGAAAGAGGAGAGTGAAAAAGTTGGCTTAAAGCTCAACATTCAGAAAATGAAGATCATGGCATCTGGTCCCATCACTTCATGGGAAATAGATGGGGAAACAGTGTCAGACTTTATTTTTCTGGGCTCCAAAATCACTGCAGATGGTGACTGCAGCCATGAAATTAAAAGACGCTTACTCCTTGGAAGGAAAGTTATGACCAACCTAGACAGCATATTCAAAAGCAGAGACATTACTTTGCCAACAAGGTTCGTCTAGTCAAGGTTATGGTTTTTCCCAGCAGACACATATGGATATGAGAGTTGGACTGTGAAGAAGGCTGAGCGCTAAAGAATTGATGCTTTTGAACTGTGGTGTTGGAGAAGACTCTTGAGAGTCCCTTGGACTGCAAGAAGATCCAACCAGTCCATTCTGAAGGAGATCAGCCCTGGGATTTCTTTGGAAGGAATGATGCTAAAGCTGAAACTCCAGTACTTTGGCCACCTCATGCCAAGAGTTGACTCATTGGAAAAGACTCTGATGCTGGAAGGGATTGGGGGCAGGAGGAAAAGGGGACGACAGAGGATGAGATGGCTGGATGGCATCACTGACTCGATGGACATGAGTCTGAGTGAACTCCAGGAGTTAGTGATGGACAGGGAGGCCTGGCATGCTGCGGTTCATGGGGTCGCAAAGAGTCGGACACGACTGAGTGACTGAACTGAACTGAAAGCTCCTCAGATTGCCCCAACTGGGGAGCCAGATTTGAAAAAAACCTGTTTTTGGTTCAGTTCTTGTATTAGTTGGCTGCTGCTGCTGCTGCTAAGTCGCTCAGTCGTGTCCGACTCTGTGCGACCCCATAGACGGCAGCCCACTAGGCTCCTCTGTCCCCAGGGTTCTCCAGGCAAGAACACTGGAGTGGGTTGCCATTTCCTTCTCCAATGCATGAAAGTGAAAAGTGAAAGCAAAGTCGCTCAGTTGTGTCCGACTCTTAGCGACCCCACGGACTGTAGCCCACCAGGTTCCTCCGTCCATGGGATTTTCCAAGCAAGAATACTGGGGTGGGGTGCCATTGCCTTCCCCCATTAGTTGGCTAGGGCTTCCATAATAAAATACTACAGATTAGGTGGCTTAAACAACATGTTAATCTTCTCACAAGTCTGGAGACGGGAAGTCCAAGATCAAGATGTCAGCAGGTCTGATTTCTCCTGAGGCCTCTCTCCTTGCCTTGTAGATGGCTGCCTTCTCCCTGTGTTCTCACATGGCCTTTCCTCACGCTGTGTGCATCCCAAGGTCTGTCTGTCTCTTCTTACCAGTCAGGTCAGATTAGGACCCCAACCTTATGATCTCTTTCACAATCACATTAGGGATTGGGGCTACATATGTGAAGGGGCATGATGGGGACACAGGGCAGGAGACACAATTCTGTAACAGTTCTGCTCACTGACTAGAACTGGTTGATTTAGATCTCCTTACCCACAGTGTTAGAGCACCCCCATAGGCCATGGGGTTTCCGGTTGTGAAGGTGGCCAGTTGGATTCTGGGGCCATTGGAGGCCCTAGGAGAGCTGCTTCTAGCCCCCTGCAGCTATCCAAGCATCCTTTGAAAACAGCAGGGCCAGATGCCATGCCCAGCAATCTCGTGAAGCCCAAAATCAGCAAACAAAGTGAGTTATGTCTGGCCTTCAGTTATTTGGGCAGGAACATCTCCTTGGCAGATAGCTGCAGAGTACCCACAGGGCTACTGGAGGAGTACCGGGTGCTCAAGAAGCGCAAAGCACAGGACAGAGTCAGAGGTTAGGGGCCACACGGGTGGGCTCCAGGTGGTGGCTTCTACCCTCTCCCTTCACATAAATCAGGTGACATATTATGACAAATGAAGTCCTGGCAAAGAAGTGGATTCTACAAATTAGGGCTCAATCATTCTTTTGAAAGACTGACGTGTAAGTGTCTAGAACAGTAACTGGCACTTAGTAAGCCTCAATAAATGAATGAACCAATTAATAACTGAAAATATTTTATGGGATTTGAAATCCATTAGAAATGTTACAAGAGATTTCAATGTTAAAAGTTAATTACACTTAATTACAACTCTCGAAACTGCTGAACAATTGAAAGAGTAGTTCTTTCTACTTTCGTCTCATGTTATGAAAAATGGTTTTCATTGTTGTGGTTTTCAAGAATTGGAATAGCCTATCGTTAAACAGTCTTGATCAGAATTGTGTGTAGCTGGGCTTCCCTGGTGGCTCAGTGGTAAACAAAGCACCTGCCAATGCAGGTGATTCCTGACCACTGTAGGATCTTCTCGATCCTTGGGTGGGGAAGATTCCCCTCTCCAGGGAATGGCAACCCATTCCAGTATTCTTGCCTGAGAAATCCCAAAGACAGAGGAGCCTGGCGGGCTACCATCCATGGGATTGCAAAGAGTCAGACACAAGTTAACAGCTGAGCGTGCGCGCGCGCGCGCACACACACACACACACACACACACACACACATTTCAAGTTTAAAATCTGACATTAAAAAGAAAAGCCATGTTCACTGAAGCAGTGTTGTTCATTGTTTCCAAGCAATGTTCCACAACAACTCATTAACTTTATTAACTTTAAGGAATTTTATTTAAGGGACTTCCCTGGGGGCGCAGTGGATAAGAATCCACCTGCCAATACAGAGGACATGAGTTCTATCCCTGGTCCAGGAAGATTTCCTATGCTAGATAGCAACTAAGTCCATGAACCACAACTACTGAGCCCACGCATCTAGAGCCTGTGCTCTGCAATAAGAGAAGCCCGAGCACCGCAACCAAGAGGAGCCCCTGTTTGCCCCAACTAGAGAAAGCCCAGGCAAAGCAACAAAGACCCAGCACAGTCAAAAAGAAATAATTTTTTTCAAAAAAATAAATTTTATTTGAGGTATTTCTTAAATGCATTTGATATATCATCCCTAATACTTTGTATTTTATTTTTATTTTATTTTTTCTTGTCAAAATAGTATGTAAAGAAAATATAATGAAAATTTTCACCAAGCCTCATATGTTGTTGTTTAGCTGCTGTCATGTCTGACTCTTTTGCAACCTCATGGACTGTAGCCTGCCAGGCTTCTCTGTTCATAGGATTCTCCTGGCAAGAATAGTGGAGTGGGTTGCCATTCCCTTCTCCACGGTATGTTCCTGACCCAGAGATCAAACCCAGGTCTCTTTCGTTGCAGGCAGATTCTTGACCGCCTGAGCCACACAGACATATATAAATCTTCTTTAGTTTATATATTACAAATATTGTCACTTTTTATATATGTTATAATATGAAAAAATTTAGGAAGCACTGCCTTCTACTTCTCTCAGTAAATGGCACAATATCGAAATTATTAAGCCTAAATTCGGGTGCTACTCTGATTGTTCTTTTTCCTCCATGTTCTCAATCAGATCCTTCCATCAGTTCAGTTGTAACTACCTTCAAAATCATCTTCTCTGTCCACTTCTTTCCTTCTCCAATGCTTCTACTTGGATTAAGCCACCATCATCTCTTACCTGGACTACTGCAAAAGATTTCTATCTGAGTTTCCATTTCCTGTGTTCCTTGCCCTTCTTTAATTCCTTCCTCACATGGCAGCCAGTGTGTCCTTTCGAAAACTCAATTAGATCCTGTTATGTCTCCCCAACTCTTTACGCCCTTAAAACCTTCCAGTGGCCCTTTAAGTAAAATCTAGACTCCCTCTTATGGCCTAAAGGGCCCTAATAACATGGTTTCACCTTCCTCTCCAGCCTCACCTCTACTGCCTTCCCACGGTCACATGCTGTAGCCCAAACAGCGAGTTCCATTTCCTAAGAAAGAATTCTAGGGCAAAGGTCAAGGTCAAGTGGAGATACCAGGCAAACAATTAGATGGAGAATCTAGAGTTTAGGGCACTTCTGAACCGGATCTATAACCTGGGATTCTAGTAGAAAGTCACAAGACTAGGTGAGATCACCAAGGAAGAGGGCTTAGAAAGAGGAGGACCAAAGACTGGGCAGTGGAGCATTCTTAACATTCAAAGATCAGGGAGATGGAAAGAAACCTGCAAAGGAGACCGGGAAGCAGCAGCCAGCAGTTGTAGGAGAAAAAAACAGGAGGTTTGGGACCCTTGGAACCACTCTGAGAAGTCTGTTAAAAATATACACTTTCAGAACTATCCACTGGACTTTTCAGTACGAAGATGAACACCCAGCATTCCTAGTCCTGTTATTATCAGAGAAACCTGGCAAACACTGTTCTGGAGCGTAACACACTCAGAAAAATCACTTGCCTGGAGCCCTTTGTAAACACATACTCTGCAGGGACCTCACCCCCAAATACACTGAAACTGAACCCCCAAGGGACTTAGAATTTGGAAGTTCATCTTCCAAACTAATTATTTCTTTTTGGGACTTGTTCTTAAAGAGTTTTGCTTTTGAACCAACGAGTCAGCAGTTCTCTCTTCATTGACAAAGGCTGATATACCATTTCCATCATCTCTTCAACTGGAGGCATTTAGTAAAACCATATGGAGTTGATTTTAGCACATGCTAGGGTCACCCCACTCCAGTACTCTTGCCTGGAAAATCCCATGGATGGAGGAGCCGTGTAGGCTGCAGTCCATGGGGTCGCTAGGAGTCGGGCACAACTGAGCGACTTCACTTTCACTTTTCACTATCATGCATTGGAGAAGGAAATGGCAACCCACTCCAGTGTTCTTGCCTGGAGCATCCCAGGGACAGATGGGCTGCCGTCTCTGGGGTCGCACAGAGTCGGACACGACTGAAGCGACTTAGCAGCAGCAGCAGGGTCTCAGCAAAGAGTCTTGGCTTTGAACTAGAATTAAAACTACGTAGCCAAAAAAAAAAAAAAGGGTGGAATTCCCAAGTCTGGACACAATAGTCAAACTACAAGTTATAGCACTCCACCCAAATTTCCTAGCTAACTTAGCTCCCAAACCTCTCAGAGTCATCTTCTCTGAGTCTCAGGAACCACATTTTCCTTTCCCAAGTGTTCTAATGGTGGCCATGTCAAGACAGCCCTTACAGGGCCTCTCTTTCTGGGGTTCTCACAGCTGCCTCCTCCAACCCAACCTGCTCCATCAGGCTTTTTCTGGTTCTCTGTTTAGAGGCTCTTCCTAAATTTCCTTACTTTGAATGTTAAAACCTCTCCCTCCCATCCATTGGATCAAAATGGGAAACTTTTTGCCCTCTTTGACAGAAATCATTCCTTGTTGGCCACCTGATGGGTACTTGGGGTTAATTAGAAAATCCCCATCAAGAGTTCAGAGGCCAATATCAGCTGTCAAAATCCCACATTCCCTCTCTCGCCCCTCTTTCAAGTGCAAAACAACCTGTGTCTGAAGATGTGCGGGAGATAAAAGGGCACACACAGCAGCGCTGGGGGCTTTGACTCGGCCCCATTCATGGCCCCACCACCATGAATACTGCAAAATCTCAAATGAAAGTTTTAATCTCCCCACTGCATTCAGCCTGAAGAGAAAAGGGCTTCCTTTTAACAATTTCCCCCCTTAAACCTTTTGTGTTGCCATGCTCCTGAAAAAAAGCGGAGATTTCACTCTGACCCGGCGAGGGCTTTACGCCAAAGAAAGCAACGCACCTCGAACCCTTTGTGCTGAAAGAAGGGCTGGCCGGCCCGAAGCCACCGGCGCGAAAGCGGCAACCCACGGTGGGGCGCGCGGGGGCAGAGGGTGCCCGTGTCTCTGCAGACGCCGGGCTCTGGCCTCGGGCCCCCTGGGCCTAAAGGAATGAGTGTAATGCGCCGCGGACTCCACTGCTCCTATCAGTGCGGAGTCTAGCGTGGGGGGTGCGACATGAGGCGGCTGATTTTCCAGCCAGGACACCGGTCTGAAACGCACCCGCACCCGCAGACCAGGGGGCTCAATGTGGTCCTTGTTTTCACAATGCACTCAAAAAGAGAAGGAACTCCAAGTTCAACTCTAAGCGACCCTTCGGGGAGAATCTCGATCGGTGGTGTTCACAATACCCCGGTCGATTGCTACGGACGCAGACCCCGTCCTCTCCCTGAGCTGCGGCGCCTGCAACTCTGCAGAACGCCTTTGCGCCCAGGGTGCTCGCTTCCCGCGCGCAGACCCGCCGCGCCTGAAAAGGACCTGGAGAAACGCAGAGGAGTGTTTCGATCTTTGCCTGCCTTCACCATCACTCCCTTCGCACGTAATTAATGCTACCGAGGTGCTCGTGACAAGAAACCCAACTCTCAGCTCTTCTAGCATTGAAAAAAAAAGTCCCAAAATTATGACGTCCCCTTCTTTATCTCCTCCAAAGGGCTGCTCTAAATGTTTGAAATTAACACCTGATATTAATCCAAAATGTCGGGATTAAAAGCAAGAGGCTCTGTTTCTGAGCCCAGCGCGGTTTTACGAGCGCCTTAATTTGGTGTTGCTTGATTCTGACAGCCCAGTGAATGCCACCTCTTTCAAAAGAGTGTTTTCTGTCGAGCGGCCAGAGTTCAAAAGGCCCAGCGCTCAGCTTTCAGCGCGAACTGAGTGCAGGGCCGGCTCGGAGCGGTTCTAAAGCAGCCCCTGCCGGTCGGTCCCTCCTTACATCTGTAAAGTGACGAACGCGCCCATTCCCTCAAGGGTTCTGCCTCCTCCTGTTTGACAGTTTGCTTTGCTAGCCTTTTCATCACTACTGAACGTGAATTTAATTGAGGGTCATAGCCTGGTAGGTATGTTGTCACTGCCCAAGGCAAAATTGCTTTGATAGTTTTCCTTTTTAAAATTTGTTTGTAAGGGGTCTCCCCTTTCCCTCTCTGGCCAGTTCTTTTTGGCGTGTGTGACTTGGAATGGGTGTTGTCTTCGGGACAGCGTGGGCGGGGGCGATTTTCAAAAGATGTCTCAAATTCAGACGTTTAAAGAAACAGCGGTGAGAGGGCGGTAGCGTGGAGGTGAACAAAAGGCCAAATAGCATTTAAAATTATTACATTTATCTGTGCTGAATGACATGTATTTTAGAAATAAAAAGCACATATAAAGACTTTAAAATCCCTTCCTTTACATTTGCCACTTGCTGAATAAAAGCTTGTCGAAAACGTGCCTTTGATCATTTTTAAGCTGTGAAATTCTGGCCAACCTCTTAAACCAAACACAAGCGCACACATGTAACACACTTCCAAAATGAGAGCAGGAATAAATTGATAATGCTGATCAACTTTTCTGCATCTCCGCTCTAACTTCGAGCTCAACAATGAGCCCCAAATGGACACACAGGTTCTAATTAGAGTGTTTCTGAGTTCCTTTCCAGTTCTAACGATCCATAAATAATATTTCACAGTTTGTGGGTAGTTCAAGGGAAAGTACATCTTTTAAAAAAATCATAATTATCTAGATAATTAGACTAATGCAATAAAATTTAAGTACTGATTTTAGCAGTAATAAATACACTTATAGAAAATTTTCATTTTATATAAAATCATACTTCAAATGCACAAATACTGCTACATTTAAAGGAACTCGAGTGCAAATTATTCTGTCAAATGAAAAAGACTTTTCTAATGAGAATAAACACCATCTTATTAATCTATTTATTATATTAATATATCTGATTTTTCTTAAAACCAGATCTCTTAAAATAAAAAAAACAGAGTTTCCTTATACAGAAGTATGGCCATATTCATGGTATACTTAGATTAACAATTCTCCAGAAACAAATAGAAATAAAAGGTTTGTAACTTAACATCTTTTCTCATTAGTAAAATGACAGGAGATAAACTTAGAGATATCTGTTTGAGCAATGAAAAAAAGTTATTCAGAGCAGATGACTGTTTTTAACTCCTCTACTAAATATAGGTGTTCCAAATTTATATCTTTATGAAAGGAATATAAGATAATCCAATATAAATACTCTACATTTTAACTGAATTATGAATAATGCATCTTTTACATAAGTTGATTTAATATGACTCTTTGAGGAAAAGTTTTCATTTGATAAAATTTTGTTACTTGCTGCAGAAGTTTCAGGGAAGGAGAAATTGAAAAAAAGTTAATGCAATTACTAATGAATTTTAGTTAAGCCAACATAGAAGAGGAACAAAGTCATTGGATATGAGGATATGTGAGTTTTTAATCTTCTGACGATATTTGAGTTTTTAATCTTCTAATGCTAAAATCTCCTTCAGAACTGAGTATTTGGAAAATCAGGGAGTTTTGCTACCAACTGCAATAACATTTTTCGCCTAAACATTTTCCCTGCTTGTCTTAAGGTTAAGGGACAACCTAGTATAAACCACCTGTTGTGCTACGCACCTAGTCCAATTAGACAAGTCTTTTGCCTTTGTGGCAATAATGATCCATATGAATCACTACTTTCAGACTAACCGAATCTGAAAACCCCGGTCAGAGTGGTCTTTTCATGCTCACAAAGTCAGCAGGCAACTTGCCTCTCATAAAGCTTAAAATCTATCAAGCACATGCAGAATAATTCACATCACTGCCCCTGAAACCCTTTGAAGCAAATAAACAGAAAAGAAAAAGATTAAGATTTGATCTCAATTTAAACATGTTAACAGTAACGCTATATTATTCCAGATTTTACCCAGCTGTTTTGAATCTTTAGAGAATGTGAACAAGAGAGCAAACCTGTTTCAAGGATTAGAGAATATAAAGGTTCAAAAGAAGTCGAACCCCTTTCGGAACTATACATCTCCTGCCTTGGTTTCTTGCTTGGCAGAGTTTTAGAATTCAATGCCATTGGGTTCTTTCTCACTTTTTTTCTCTGCAATCTGGCTTTCTTATAATTACTTCCCCAAACAGATCTCTTACGCTCTTTAAAACTATAAACATTATAGATGGCATAGGGTGAGCTCAAATCATTTGCCTCATAGGGCACTGGGTTTATATCTAAAGTCATTCATAATCATCTATGTCAAATTCAGTGAGAGGACTTATTTAGTTTTACTCTTTTTTTTTTTTTTTTAAGGAAGACATGAGCAAGCCAGAAAGGGACTAAATATGACCACGTTTAAAGTTGTAACCACTTATCAAATAATCACTTCCTTTAAAAGAATGAATCTGCTAAATTTTCCCAGAACTGTAGAAGGAAGACATTTTCACAGACAAGAAAGACAAATGTTTACTAGAAGCTGATTCTGCCAATTAAGTTCAAATGGAGAGCTAGAGAGAAATATTTAAGTGTAATAGCAGAAAAAGAAGTCTGAAAAAGAATGAATCAAAGGGAACTATTTGTCTGTAGCATCAGTCATTGTAATTTTGCTGATGAGAAGGCAGTTTGTCATTACAGTTGGGTTAACCAAGTTCCACAGAAGATGCTGCCAGAGCTATAGGGATGAAGTGCCTGGAAAGATACATTTCATTTGTCTTGGGGACAGAGACAGAGGGTTTGAGGGTGGATGTATAGGAAAATATTCACCGAACAGTATTATTACCCAGGTATTCATCACGAGAACTCTTACTAGTCCCCATTTTTACAGATGAGTAAAATGAGTTTAGAAATTTTAAGTTTCCTGCATAAGAAAGACAGTAACTACCTGATGGTCTGAATTCTGCTTCAAGCTTATTCTTTCTAAAATAGATTGGTTCTCTACTCAAGAGCAGGAAGGCACATTTTAAATTTTCATTAAAAGCAGTAAATATAGGATAGTAGGTATTAAGGCTTCTCTTTTTCCTATTATCTGTTCTTACATCATTCATTTCACCAAGTTAATAAATATTCACTAAGCATCTTTTACTATCCACCACTCCCAAAAGATACTTGAAAGAAAAAGTAAAACTTTAGTGGCTCAGTTGTGTCTGGCTCTTTATGACCCCATGGATTGTAGACTACCATACCAGACTCCTCCGTCCACAGGATTTTCCAGGCAAGAATACTGGATTGGGCTGCCATTTCCTTCTCCAGAGGATCTTCCCAACCCAGGGATCGAACCCAGGTTTCCCACATGATAGGCAGACACTTTACCATCTGAGCCACCAGGGACGTCCCGTGAGAGATACTTGGTACAGGTTAAATGCCTTGCCTAAGGTTTCACAGAACCCAGGCAATCAGATTAGAGGCCATGCTCTTCATTAAGTGTCATTCTCTGATGCCTCTGCTACAGTCTTGCAAAGTAGGTGATCTGGCCAAAAGGAGGACAGAACGCTGCATAAAGGTGATCTGACAAAATGATGTGTGCCTCTGAACTCAGTGGGAAATATGGCATCTGGGGAAGATTCTAGAGTAGCAAAAATAGATCACTGACCCAATGGGATGATAACAAGAAAATAGAACGATTTTCTATAAAGCAAAACAATAACATCAGTACTTCTCTATTAGATTAAGTGCAAAACCATTCAAAGGAATAAATAGCATTTATTATTCATGTAGGAAATTTAGAAAAATTATAAAATAGAAAATAAAAATCATCCATAGTCTTGCCACTCAGAAACCATCACTACTTTCTCCTTTTTTTTGTAATATACATTTATGTCTACATGTGTAATACACATGTATAGGTACATTTTTAATAGAATACATATCTTATATATAATTTTCATGCTGGCTTTTTGATTGCTTATTATATTGGATACATTTTCCCATGCCTTCAAAAAGTCTTTGAAAACATTCTTCTTAATTTTATACGTCAAACTTTATTAAACCAATTCCCTATAGTTAGGCACCTAACAATTCTACTTTTTGCTACTAGAGGTAGCTCCCCATTGTACAAATATTTTGTATTTTTGTGAACATCTCTGATGACTTCATCAAGATTAAACAACACTTTTCATGTTCTTTTTTATTGCCATTGTGTCTTCCAAAATGGCTGTATTTATTTACCCTCCAAGATGCAAAATGATATTTTCACTGCTGGGAAAGAATATTTTCAAAAAAATTTTTACCAACTAAATGGAAAGGGGAAAGCGTGTTATTATTTGAAAGTCCTTCATTATTAACTTTGAATATTTTAACATGCTTCTTGATATTTTTGTTGTTTATGGAGTTTATTTATGCCCTTTCCCTTTTTTGCTATTGGTATGCTTGACTTGTTGATTTTAAAGAGCTCTTTACATATTAAAAATATTGAGTAACTATATAATACTAAATCTGGACCTGTTTTTCAAGGTCTCAGACCAATTTCTGCATCTTTCATTATGTCCTTCCTGACTCCTTCAACCCTCACCCAAGTCTCCTGCTTCCAAAATCCTAATACAATATTCAGTACTGAATTATACACTGTTTGCAGTCCTTTACAGTTTGTCCTTTCATCCTCCATACCTTTCCAGACAAGATTTTGTGCCTTTTAACAACTACAAAGAACCAACTTGACATCTCTGAATTCTCGGTGTCATTAATCATGACATAGTTGTAATTATCCTCATTTAGCACGTGATGGAGCTGGGGTTCAGCCCAGATTTACCAACTGCTACATGGTTATCCTAAGTCCTCAATCAGGCTGTCTCACTCCTATAGCTTCTACCAGTTCTCACATTATCATGTTTACATTGAGATACTCTTATGTTAGCATTTTTTCTTAGTTTATTTTAAATGTACGGGGCTTCCCTGGTGGCTCACTGGTAAAGAATCTGCCTGCCAATGCAGGAAACATGGGTTCAATCCCTGGTCCAGGAAGATCCTACACACCTCAGAGCGGCTAATCCCATGTGCTGCAATTATTGAGCCTGTACTCTGGAACCCGGGTACTGCAACAACTGAGCCCACACGCTTCAACTATTGAAGCCCTTGTGTCCTTGCTCCGCAACGAGAGAAGCCACCGCAATGAGAAGCCCGGGTACTGCAACCACAGAGCCGTAACCACTCGCCACAACCAGAGAAAAGCCTGCATAGCAACAAAGGTTCAGTACAGCCTAAAATACATAAATAAATAAAACTATAAAAAATAAATGTATAAAACACAATTCAAAGAGCTCACAAAGAAGACTTAGTAAGAAATAGAACCAAGTCTGATATTTTAGATTGTTGGTATAGAAAAATGAATTCTTTTATTTTTTCTGGTCATAATTCCTTTAATAATTCTTTGCCTTTAGAACAAAGAACATCAAATTTCCTCGAAACTTGAGTTTATGGGTTTTTTATGTATAAAGGATTTACATGCTGCTGCTGCTGCTGAGTCGCTTCAGTCGTGTCCGACTCTGTGCGACCCCATAGACAGCAGCCCACCAGGCTCCTCTGTCCCTGGGATTCTCCAGGCAAGAATACTGGAGTGGGTTGCCATTTCCTTCTCCAATGCATGAAAGTGAAAAGTGAAAGCAAAGTCGCCCAGTTGTGTCCGACTCTTAGCGACCCCATGGACTGGAGCCCACCAGGCTCCTCCGTTCTTGGGATTTTCCAGGCAAAAGTACTGCAATGATAACAGAAATGAAATCAAACAGCCTATGGCTTTCAATATTATCTTCCTCCAAAGTCTCGCTCCAGAAATCAAATCTTTACAAATCATTTGGATGCTCCAAATGAATAGCTTTATCTTTATTTTTATTAGAATGGGAATTTACCCAGTACTCACCCATAAAAAGCTTTTGTTTAAAAATCACTCTTGTTGAAATGGAGAGGACCCCAGGGATGGTGAATCCAATGGAGAAGAATCTGAAAAATAACTTATTTGGGGTGTGTATGTATGTATACACACACACACACACACACATATGGACAGAGACAGAGAGATACATACTTGTTTATCCACAATGTGCTACTTTTTGTACAATCCAATATGACTTAGCTAGAGGCGGGGATAAATAAGAGAGGATAAATAAGGAGGAAGAAAAGGTCATATGAGAAGGTGAAACTCACAGCTTCTCTTTGGAATTGGGCAGGTACGTGTTTTAGAAAGACCTTCAAGGTTCTTCTGGAGAAAGTTCTGATTTGAATAGATTAACGTGGCTGGACTTCCAGGCCTTCTAAAATGGTCTTTCATTTCCATATGAATATTGGAAAATGCCCTTCTTGGGAGAGGGGGCCGGGGGATCAGACCTCTTTGCCTCCATCTCTGCTAATTTACATGCTCCCCAATGGAGGTCATATCGATATGAGACCCAACCACTGTCAGCTTTGCGGGTCCCTTAACCTGAGAACCTTGAAGCCCATTGAGAGCTATTCATACTTGGCAGATTGATTTCTTCAGTCATTTTGTCATAGTAACTGACAATTCACTGCCATCCAAGTGTATCTGGGAGCACAATGCCCACATAAATATTGTTGGCAATTCTCAGCATATCCCTTTGTGGAAATGGTGGGTTAATTTACTTCTGCCGCTCGACTTTCTATAGCTATGTGGCAGAAGATCATTTCCTCTGCAACCATACAGCCAACAGGACCAGTAGGGCCTGATTCAGAGCAACAGAGAGTTCAGAACTCCTCATTAATGCATAATGAAATGAATCAAAACTTCAAATACAGGTTAATCTGAGGGGGAGACAAGGGGTCCACAGGAACATAGAAACCTTGATAAGAATCAGGAGCAGCTCAAGTCTCAAGCTATTCTAGAGAGTTTAGGATGTGGAAATAATAGCTTATATGATCAGGAAAATGTCTCTACTTTAAAAAAAAATAATCATGTGAGGGACAAAGGACATTGACCCTTATTCACACCAGCTAATCTGAAAGGTGTATTCTGAGCTGCGTTGATTCTCAGAGCAGGTGAGGGACTTCCTGGGAGCAGTTTAGAAAGCCCTGGGTGACCTTAGTCTATAGAGGACTTTTCTTGTTGTTTCTCTAGTTGTTTATCCAACCATCCCTGAATGGTGAGGCAGCCACAGCTGTGGCATGACAGAAAGAATAGGTAGTAGACATTCCTGGATTTGATACCTAGCTCCACTGCTTAGCCGTGGTACCCTAAGTCCCTTCATCTTCCTAAACTCAGTTTCACTATCTGTGAAATGGGATTGTAAAGGCACTGACTTTATGCAGTGGTCATAATGATTAAATAAGATCATTTATTCATCAAGTAAGTCTTTTCTAAGTACCTTCTCTGCAATAGGCACAGCATTTATGACTGGGAAATGAAAATATTTGGAGGTGGAAGTCTCTTTGATTTTAGTGCATCCAGTTAGAAAGGAAAATAAAATTGCTTCAAGGTAAGACTTGACTCTGAGTTGGCTTGGCAGCTTCAGGGAAGACTTCTTAGAGAAGACAGCACTTGAGATTTGAAGAAGGAGAAGTTGTCAGCAGAAGACAATCTGGGATAGGGAAGGCCAGAGGGGTGGGTAATAGCACTCTTGTTGCTGCTGGAGTGTGATGGGCAAGGAGCCTGCAGCAGAAGACAAGGCTGAGTGGGGAAAGGACTGAGTCAGAAGGAGCTGTGTGCCCACTACAAAGGAGTCTAGATTTCAACCTGTCATCACCAGGAGCCTTTGAAACATGCCTGTCTCACTGAGCATTCGCTAGGTTCCATGTGCTGTGCTCAATCACTGTGATGCTTCTTGTCTGGTCGGACTAATCAAAGCTGATGTCATGGTGGAGTTGACTTTCTACCGAGTTCCTAGTGATGCAGGATAGTGAGCCAAAGTTCGTGTATAGGTGTGTGGGAGGGAGGCAGTAAACCTTTCGAAGAATTCTACTCATGCCTGGAAGTCAAGAGGTGTGGATACACCTCCAATTGGTTTCTTTATCTCTCTGAACCTTTCTCTGTCTCTCCAGTGTACATGTGTAAGTAATATTTGCCAAGCCTCAATGGGGAAGTTTTATGGCATGAGGGATTCCTAGCACCTTGCAAAATTAAGTACTATCTAAGGCTATATCTAAGACTGTAATATTCACTGAAAGGACTGATGCTGAAGCTCTAACATGTTGGCCACCTGATGCAAAGAGCTGACTCATTGGGAAAGACCCTGATCCTGGGAAAGACTGAAGGCAGGAGGAGACGGGGATGACAGAGGATGAGATGGTTGGATGGCATCACCAATTCACTGGACATGAGTTTGAGCAAACTCTGAGAGTTAGTGAAGGACAAGGAAGCCTGGTGTGCTGTAGTCCATGGGGTCACAAAGAGTTGGACATGACTGAGCAACTGAACAAGGCTATAAACTGCTGCAATTTTCTTCTTCCTCTCGCTGAAGTGTGTGACTAGGACACTTGAATATCTGAAGGACCCTAAGCCCCAAGAGAAGGGAGCCCCAAGCCTCCCAAGCCTCCTTAAATAGGAGGTGGGATTTCCCAGAAAGTTGGTACCACCCTCTAATTCTGAGGCCAATGTAAGGAGAGTCAGGACATTGAGAGTACTAGGAAGACGAATCCTAGAAATGCATATACTAGGGCTTTACCAGTTACCAGCTGTGTGATCCTGGGGAAGTCACGGAACCTTTTCGAGCTTCTGCTCCCTCATCTCGAAAATGGGAATAAGCGATGATACCTACCCTGCTCACTGAATAGCGCAGCGAGGTCTGTGATGACACGTGCTCTGGTCATCTATGGCTGCTTAACCATTACTCCAAAGCAGAGTGGCATCAATCCATCACATTCACCTAGCTCACAAATCTGCTAGTCTCTGCTCCATTTGCTGTGTCAGCTGGGGCGGCTCAGTGGCTGGGGCTGGAATCTCAGAGGGTTCATGCTCTCACACATCTGAAGGTCAGTGCTGACTCTTGATGACCTCAGGGCTTCCTCACAGCATGGGGGCAGTGTAAAGTGTAAGTGCCCGATTAGGCAGGACACGGAGCCAGAAGTCACACACACACACACATCCATCATTTTTCCTCTGTCACAGCCATCATAGTCCCACTGGGATTCAAGAAGAGGGAACACAGACCCCTCACCTCTCCACAGGAATGACAGCGACCTTGTGAGACGATGATGTGGGATGGGATAGACATATTGGTGGGGCCATCTTTGGAAAATAGAATCTGCCACTTGATGTGGAAAAAAGAGCTTTATGAAGTATAAAGCATCATATGAATGGTGTTGCTGAGTGAGTGAATAGAGTTGGCTGAGCAAACTCTGAGACAGTGAGGGACAGGGGAGCCTGGTGTGCTGCAGTCCATGGGGTTGCAAAGAGCTGGAGATGACTTAGTGACTGAACAACAACCACAACAACAAACATTCAAGGTTTTCCACTTAAGTGCAGTTCACACAGTTAAGTACTATTATTTTTAAAGTCTTTGTTCAATATCTATTGATGTCTATTACATGCAGCCATGACATTAAAAGACGCTTACTCCTTGGAAGGAAAGTTATGACCAACCTAGATAGCATATTCAAAAGCAGAGACATGACTTTACCAACAAAGGTTCGCGTAGTCAAGGCTATGGTCTTTCCTGTGGTCATGTATGGATGTGAGAGCTGGACTGTGAGGAAGGCTGAACGCTGAAGAATTGATGCTTTTGAACTGTGGTGTTGGAGAAGACTCTTGAGAGTCCCTTGGACTGCAAGGAGATCCAACCAGTCCATTCTGAAGGAGATCAATCCTGGAATTTCTTTGGAAGGAATGATGCTAAAGCTGAAAGTCCAGTATTTTGGCCACCTCATGCGAAGAGTTGACTCATTGGAAAAGATTCTGATGCTGGGAGGGATTGAGGGCAGGAGGAGAAGGGGACGACAGAGGATGAGATGGCTGGATGGCATCACTGACTCGATGGATGCGAGTCTGAGTGACCTCCGGGAGCTGGTGATGGACAGGGAGGCCTGGCGTGCTGCGGTTCATGGGGTCGCAAAGAGTCGGACACGACTGAGCGACTGATCTGATCTGATTACATGCAGGCACCATTCAACATGTTTTCAAGCCCAAGATCTCATTTCACCCATATAACAAGCATGCTATGCTATGCTATGCTAAGTCACTTCAGTCGTGTCCGACTCTGTGTGACCCCATAGACGGCAACCCACCAGGCTTCCCCCGTCCATAGGATTCTCCAGGCAAGAACACTGGAGTGGGCCGCCATTTCCTTCTCCAATGCATGAAAGTGAAAAGAGAAAGTAAAGTCACTCAGTCATGTCCGACTCTTAGCGACCCCATGGACTGCAGCCTACCAGGCTCCTCCATCCGTGGGATTTTCCAGGCAAGAGTACTGGAGTGGGGTGCCATTGCCTTCTCCATATAACAAGCATAAGCGATAGAATTTATGATTCCTATTATAAACTGAGGTTCAGGGCATTAAGTGATAGCTTCTATTCATTCACTCCATAAATATGTATTAAACATCTACCTTCTGTCAGACAATATGTTCAAAGGGGAGCAATAGTAAACTAACCATCCCTGATCTCTGCCTCATCTAGTGGAGACAAAAAATAAAAGCCAGATGATCTTGAAAGAAATTGATTACTATTGTGATCAACACTGTAGTAGGAAGATCCCCTGTGGATGTCGGGGAAGCTTCCCTAGGGAAGTGACATTTTAAATGACACTTGAAGAAAGAGTAGCATTGAGATAGGGGTAGGGGTGTACAGGAGAGCGTTCCCAGCAGAGGGCGAAGCCTGTGCAAAGGCCCTGTGGGTAGAGAGAGAGGGACATAGCTGGAGCACAGAGTGTGAGGAGCTTGCTTTGAGATGCAGCTAGAGGGGCTGACAAGCCACAAAACTGAGCAAAAAGCTTGCAGAGCCTTGCCCAATCATAAGCCAGAAGCTGCAGAGTCAGGACTTAATTTAGGCACTGGCACCCCACTCCAGTACTCTTGCCTGGAAAATCCCATGGACAGAGGAACCTGGTGGGCTGCGATCCATGGGGTCACGACTGAGCGACTTCACTTTCACTTTTCACTTTCATGCATTGGAGAAGGAAATGGCAACCCACTCCAGGGTTCTTGTCTGGAGAATCCCAGGAACGAGGGGAGCCTGGTTGGCTGCCATCTATGGGGTCTCACAGAGTTGGACATGACTGAAGCAACTTAGCAGCAGCAGTAGCAGCAAGCACCTTCTGAAGGTTATTTCAATCCTGGACAGTTTCCTGGATTGTACTGGGCAGAGCGCTACCTTACTGCTGTCTCCCACAGATCCTTACACAGGTGAGGGTAAGCCACACATGTCTCCACTCAGGTGCCAGGCTCTTGGAGGGCTGTGTGCTCTACCTCTCTGATTAATCTCTGCATGGCACTGAATTGTAGAGACTCTGTAGACACTGAGTGAGTGCTTGTTACTCAGCTAATTACTCCCAGCCTGACTGTGAATAGTACAAACACCCTCCTATCAAACCCCACCAGAGGCAGATACCCTGCCAAGGACCTAAAAAAAAGAGGCTCCCTGGAATCTAGAGGGCAAAGCCTCAATTTGCCCTTCTGTGAAATGGGGGACATTCAACCCAATTACTTTCTAGCCAATTTATTAAAAATCAATTCATTCAAAAATGAATCTAAAATAATCAGCTCAGTTATGCACCCTTTGCAGAAACAATTTTGCTTGCTAGTTTTATAGAGGAACCAGTAAGGTGAGGTGGTTAGGACGGCAGGCCCCTAGGAGAGAGAATCTCAGCATGGGATGTACAGTCAGAAAAGAATGCTTGTAGATAGAAAAATGTTTCTTACAGAATGTGCTTCTCAGCAGCTCTGTGGCCCTCTCATCCAGAGCCTACAACGGTTTCCAAGAGAGTTCTATTAGGCTTTTGAAAGAAAACAGCCTGCTTTCTCTGTTGGCAGCTATTTAGGCTACCAGCAGCTTCCCCGGTATTCTTGCCTGGGAAATCCCATGGACAGAGGAGCCTGGTGGGCTAGAGTCTGTAGGGTCACACAGAGTCAGACACAACTGAGCATGTGTGCCATGCCAGCTTGGAAGGAAAATATTTTTCTCTCTTTTGCAAAAGATACATTATGAATCCTTCAGCATTAGGAGAAAAATGTTTTTCTGGAGAAGGGCACTATGTAAAAAGTATTCTTGATTTGCATTGTCATTCACAACTATTGGGTCATTTTCTTGTGGTGTCAACTAATAAAACGATTAAACCACGATCCCCTACATAAATCTCTTCTGACATGTTTATTCATAATAATAATTTTTAAAAACTCAAATGACAAGGTTAGAATTATGCACCAAAGCCCAGTAAAGCACACCCACCTCCTAGAGCCACTCCGCAAAAGGCTCAGAGTTTCACAGTACCTCACTCATTCTGCTGGCCGCAAGGCCATCACTGTTTTCATCCTGAATAGCTATTACTGGGGAGCTCCGCCTGGAATTCACTCATCAGAGCTATAATATCCCTTCAAATTTCTCATCTGAGATAAAACTTTATAAAATTCTTCCTAACTCAGAAATCATTAAAAATAGCCACTGAGATAAGAGTAGGGTGGAAATAAGAAGGCAGCCAGGAAAAGAGATACTCTTTGGGGAAAATATCCTCACTGGTTTTCACTTTGGTGGTCATGGTTTGGTTACTAAGTCATGTCCCACTCTTGGGACCCCACGGACTGTAGCCTGCCAGGTTCCTCTGTCCATGGAATTCTCTAGGCAAAAATGCTCGAGTGGGTTGCCATTTCATCCTCCAGGGGATCTTCCCAACCCAGATATCAAACCTGCGTCTCCTGCATTTCAGGCAGATTCTTTACCGCTAAGGCACCAGGGAAGCCCTGGTTTCCACTTCAGTGATTCTTTTATTGTGAAATGAACTCTGACTCTAATAGCACACAAAGATGGTACTTTTGTCTGAGAAGCAATACATTTCACACCATAGTCACCTGTCTTTTCTGGACATAAGTCTGAATTTCCTACCATTTTAAGCACCAAAGTAGGTTGTACTTCGTTGTCATAGGGAGCCAGTAAAGGTTCTTTTAAAAGGGGACTTGCCTGCTGGTCCAGACTCCACACCCACAATGCAGGGGCCTTGGGTTCAATCCCTGGTCTTTCTTTTTTCAAAAAAAGTAAGTTCATAAAAACATCTGATGCAACGGTGAAGCAGCTGTTTAGAACCGAAAATACCCGGAGAATAGTATAATTATGGTCCCACTGTTGCCAATGTAAAAATTTTCTTAATATTTTCAAACTAACCTGTGTAGCAGCTGTCTAACCAATCAGTCAACATATTGTTGACCAGTCTTCTAACTGTGAATCATAAATCACATACTTGGCAGCCCAGATAGGGTAAGAACATTGTGGAAAAGGTGGGCTGGGGTGAAGGGATTCAATGAGGGCAAGAGTGAGGCAAGATGACCCTGGAGAGCTCTCCATCGCTGGTCCTGTGCAAAGGATCTAAACATCTGTACTCTCCTGCCCCTGCTTTTTGGAAATAACCTGTGATCAAGAGCCATTCCTTTGATCTTGTGCGTGCTCAGTTACTCAGTCATGTCCGACTCTTTGTGACCCCATGGACTGCAGCCCACCAGGTTTCTCTGTCCATGGGATTGCCCAGGCAAGAATACTGGAGTGGGTTGCCATTTCCTCCTCCAGGGGATGTTCCTGATCCAGAGATCGAACCCATATCTCCTGCATTGGCAGGCAGATTCTTTACCACTGAGCCACCCAGTAAGTCCATTCCTTTGAATACATTCAAACAAACCTTCATCTCGTTATAAATGAATGACTAGCTATTTAAAATGGGGGGAAAACTTTCAGATGTCAAAAATTTCTATCTCATTATGCAACATAATCAAACTATGGTAGATAAGTAAGACCAAATATTTTCATATAATTCAGTCCAACTCTATTAAATGATTATAATCCAAGTACTAAGATTTCTAGATTTTCAGAGACTCCTATGGGAATGGGAAAATTTTTAGACTACTTAGGATGTGTTATTTCAGTTCTATTATATATTCATTAATCTGAAACGATATATTCTAAATAGTAATGAATGTTTACCTTCTGTATGCCCTTCTTTTCTTCCTTTTTCTTTTTTTAACCCTATTACTGTCTTAGTAATGCTTGTTACTCTCACTTGACAACCTAGGCTTGGGTGGAGCCAAAAGTCTTTAACTTCAAAGAAAGTCAGTTTGGGGCTTTCTGGATCTGATTCAATAGTTGAAGATAATAGGAAAGAAAACAGGAGACTGGATTGTAGGGGACGGGCTTCCCAAACCTACCACTGGGCAAATAATTCACAAGTGTTTCAAATAGCAACTAAAAGAATTGGTGTTGGATTGAAGGGAGGGCACTAAGATATCCTACTTCCCTTCAGATTGTGTTTAAATTCTACATATGTTCAAACTAACTCTCACCTACTATGACCCCAAATAAGAACAGTTCATCAATCCTAAATTTGTTCAATCAACTATTTATTATCTACCATGTGCAAGGCAAATATTCACAGGAGTGACTCTGAAATGGTTCCACCATTTTACATAAACTCGATAGCAGGTTAAAAAGTAAAAGGAAAATTTTAAAAGAGATTTTAGGAAAATAACCGTTTACATAGCACAGCTATGATGAAGCTCAGCAGTTCAAGACACTGGAGATGGACAAATAAGACCTGAAAGTTTAAAAACGGTATGTTAATACCTCTATCCTAAATGAAATTTAGGAGGATTTGTAACCAAAACAACTCAGGAAATACTGGAAAAAAAAAAATATGCTTTTATAGAAAGGTCTAGAAAATGCAAGCAATATTATTAATAGAAGAAAAATAGGCCAATGTTAATGTTCTTTCAGAGTGTTAACTCTTTAAAAATACAAAATGGATTGCCCTGGCAAATCTGATAGAATATGGAAAGATATAAGTATTATGCCCCGTGGCCTAATTTAAAATATTTTAAATATCCCTTGTACAATAGATCAAGGGCAAAGTTGAGGTCTTATTTCTTTTTATCCATGGACTCTGGAAGTTCTTGAAAATAAGAGCATTTGAAAAAAATCTTGGATGAGTTACTCAGTCTTTAAAAAGGTGAAGTACAGAAGCTGGGAGTTCAGTTTTACTTAGTTATACTTAGCACTCATCAAAGTTGTTATGAAAGTTAGGAATGAGAAAAATGCCTGTACCTTTTCAAAATGAAAATGTCTTCAGAACCATTTGATCTTAAGAGCTCATGTGATAAGAAGTATTTTGGATTCTTGATCAAATCTAGAGAATCTGGCTTCAACATTAAAGAGTATTGATCCCTTGTTTTCTGTTGGATACACAGCCCTCTTTCTAGAACATCTAATTTAAATAATTTAAGGTCTGATTATCCAGTTCGTGAATGATCAGAGACCCTTTCTTGCCCTTATCTTCCCCGAGGCTTCCTACTTTTGAGATAGAACTATTTTCCTATATTTTAAACAATTTCTTCTGGTATTTACCTCCATATTTTTTTTTTTTTTTAATTGAAAGATAGTTGCTTTACAATGTTGTGTTAGTTTCTGCCATACACCAACATGAATATATCCTCCATATTTCTGAACAGTTTGCTTCTAGTTCCATTTGCTGACTTGTACATTTTAAACATCAGCTATTGACTTTCCATTGGAGAAGGCAATGGCACCCCACTCCAGGACTCTTGCCTGGAAAATCCCATGGATGGAGGAGCCTGGTAGGCTGCAGTCCATAGGGTCGCCAAGAGTCGGACACGACTGAGCAACTTGACTTTCACTTTTCACTTTCATGCATTGGAGAAAGAAACGGCAACCCACTGCAGTGTTCTCACCTGGAGAATCCCAGGGATGGGGGAGCCTGGTGGGCTGCCGTCTATGGGGTCGCACAGAGTTGGACACGATTGAAGCGACTCAGCAGCAGTAGCAGCATTGACTTTCCATAATGGACTGTGAATGTTTACCCCTCACGCTCAATCCTACCACTCTACCACAATAATTATACCACTATTTTTGGTACAATCACCATTAAGTGTATCCTTTACTGCTGCTGCTGCTGCTAAGTTGCTTCAGTCGTGTCCAACTCTGTGCGACCCCATAGATGGCAGCCCACCAGGCTTTCCTGTCCCTGGGATTCTCCAGGAAAGAATGCTGGAGTGGGTTGCCATTTCCTTCTCCAGTGCATGAAAGTGAAAAGTGAAAGTCAAGTCGCTCAGTCGTGTCTGACTCTAGCGACCCCATGGACTGCAGCCCACCAGGCTCCTCCGTCCATGGGATTTTCTAGGCAAAAGTACTGGAGTGGGGTATCCTTTACTACATGTGTGCAAATATTATGCAATGTTAGGCTAGTATTAGCCTATGGTTACATTGCCTTTTGTTTTTCTTTTTCCTGAAGCTAATAGTTTCTTTTCCTTTATATAGCTCTCTGGTAGTTATCAAGTTCTTCCAAGACCCTCTCTCAGAATTTTAAAACACCCCTAATATTCCTCTCCTTACCATGTGCTCAAACACATCAGCTGATCTTCAGTTCTGTGTCTTCTCTTGCACATCTTTCTGCTTCTCTCTGCACCCTCTAGTTTTGCTGCCCAAGATTTCCCTTTGCTTTTCTTCCGGGTTGGATCTCTTATTTCCAGGATCCCATGTCTTCTTCTTTCTTAGTCCATCCTCTCTTTTGGCAAAGCATCTCCTGTTGAAGCTTCTTGAGAAAGAATGGAAGTTTCCTCACTGCTAAGAATCTCACTTCTCATTTCTAAGGATCTTGCTCCCTTACAATCTCTTTTTAAGGCAGGGGCCACGAGCTGTTTTTCTTTTAATCTCCTAATCAGTACACCGCTACTCCCCTACCAGTTCTTGTTCATCACAGACCCTGAAATTATCTTAGTTATTTATCTGTTTACCAACATTTATCTTTCCAACTTGCATGCCTTATCTACCAATGTATCCTCAGTGTATAAGTTGCTGGTCCCAACAAAATCACTGAATAAATAGACAAATGAATTAAAATGTGCAAAAAGAGCCATGAGGTTTGAGAGTCAGACAGCCTTGTACTCAAACACTGGCTTTGTACTTTAGTTCTGAGACTTTGAAAATTTTACCTAACATTGCTGAGACTCCACTTTTTCATTTATCAAATTAAAGTAACTATTCCTTATGTGTCAAATCACACATAAATGATGCTGACTTATTTAGGGTTGAAATACCATGAGACCTATGACTTATTTTCAAATGGTTCAGTTTCCTTTCCCCAGATGTATAAGTGAATTCTTTGTGGACAAGGCAATATGGCAACAGTTAGTGAACCCAGATGAAGGATATATTAGTGCTTACTGTATTTTTCTTTCAACTTTTCTCTAAGAGTGATTCTTTCCAAAATACACAGTTGAAGAGGGGAAAATGGCACAGCTACTGCTGAGGGTTTTTTTAGACTTAAAGGAATCTAATAATGAAGCACTTACCACTGTGCCTGGCAGTACTTTATGTGCAACAAATGTTATTGTCCTTCATTCCCTGGAACTAATTCCAACCTTAGACTGGAGAAAGATAAAGGAACTGAGATCTGTGGAATATCAGCTTAAGCTTTAGCCAGCCCTGCAGTGGGCTCCCTCTGACTTCATAGACCAGTTCTAGAAACTTCTCTTCTCAACTTTGTTCCTGGTGGTAAACTGAAAAATTCTTCCTCTCCAAGAGAGAAAAGAAAAAACAAAAAACAAAAAACCAACATATGCACATCAAATCCTTGGATGTCGTTTTATTAATTTTTGGTAAAATGGTCTTTACAGAGTAATTAAGAACCTTGAGATGAGAGATCCTAGATTATCCAGAACAAGATTATCCCAAATCCAAGGACAAGTATACTTATAAGAGACACTCAGAGCTTCCCTGGTGGTCCAGTGGTTAAGAATGTGCCTTGTAATATAGAGGACACTGGTTCAATCCCTGGTTCAGAAAGATCCCACATGCTGCAAAGCAACTAAGCCCATGCACCACAACTACTGAGCCTGCACTCTAGACTCCGAGAGTCAGAGCTGTGGCGTCCACACACCACAACTCCCGAAGCCAGCACACTTTCGTGCCTGTGCTCCACAAGCAAAGCCACTGTAATGAGAAGCCCTCCCATAGCAGCTAGAGAGTAACCCCTGCTCACTGCAACTAGAGGAAGCCTGCATGCAGCTACAAAGACCCAGCACAGCCAAAAAGAGAGAGACACACAGAGGACAGTCAGAAGAGGAGGCAATATAAAGTTCAGAGCAGAGACTGGAGGGATGTGGCCACAAGTCAAGGAAGCGAGGAAAGCTGACGGCCACTGTAAGCTGAAAGAGGTAAAGAATGGACTGTCTCCTTAGAGTTTCTAGAGGAAGCTTAGTGCTCCAGCACTGAGTTTGGATTATCAGGCCCAGGGAATAAAATTCTATTGTTTTAAGCCACCAAGGTGGCGGTAATTGGCTAGGGCAGCCCTAGGAAACAAATACACCTCCGCCACACCAGGTTCTCAACATGCATTTCTATTCAAGCAGCCTGAATCCACCTGAGTCAGCCAACAGCCCTCACCCAGCCCCTTCCCCGAAGCCGCATAACCAGGGCCCTGCTCCCTGTCCTGGTTCTTCTTTACTTCTCTCCTACTTACCTGACCTTCTCTGCCAGCTGTTGGCTGCAAGATCTCTCTGATGCCAGCTACTTGCTTGTCTGTTCTTTGCATGTGACTTGTCCTTCATACCTCTCAAGTCCCACTCTTGTGGTCCAGCTCCCTGGTCCCTGGAGTCTAATCACCTCTGCTCTAACTAGCCCAACCAAATACCATGTTCCAGACAGGATATCCTTATCATTCCAAAACAATGGGAATAATAATCTACAGTGAAAAAAAAAATCAGACCATGGTTGTTTTTTGGGGTGGGGAGGGAACCAACTGGGAATGGGTACAAGAGAACTTCTTAAGGATTATGGATATGGTGTACGTATTGATAGGAATCTGATGTGCAAAGATATTTGCATTTGCCAGAAGTGATCAAACTGTAACTAAACGTAAGATCTCCACATATCACCATATATAAATTATTTCTCAACTAAAAATAGTAAAAAATTAAAAAGCAAACCTGCTTATAATAAATTTAGGAGAAAAATGAAAGTCCTTCGGTCAGACCAGAGTTTTTTCTCACCTTTGACACTACTGACATTTTGGGCCAGAAAGTGCTTTGAGGGGGGCCTCCTGCACGTTGAATAGTAGCATTCTTGGCTTCTTCCACCAGATGCCAGCAGCATTCTCCTGGCACCTCCTACTCCCCAAATGTGTGACAATTAAGAACATCTCCAGACGTTGCCAAATGTCCCCTGGAGGGAAAAATCAGCTCCTGGTCACAGGTTATCATGCCTGAGTTATTTAATACATTGTGCTTATCCATGGCCAACCCATGCAGTGACTTGTATACACTATGACAAGCTTTGGAGAACCACCTGAGAGGGACTTGCAGAGGAATCTTTCTCTTAAAGGGAAAAAAAATAGGGACTTTCCTGATGGTGCAGTGGATAAGAATCTGGGAAGATTTCACCTGTTGAGGAGCAACTAAGCCCCTCCACCACAACCACGGAGCCCAAGAGTTGCAACTACTAAAGCCTGCATGCCCAAGAGTCTGTGCTCAGTAACCAGAGAAGCCACAGCAATGAGAAGCCCACCCACCTCAATTAGAAGCCCGCAAGAGTAGCCCTCGCTCATGGTAACTAGAGAAAAAACCTGTGCAAAGCAACGAAGACCCAGCGCAGCCTTAAATAAATAAATAAGTAAAAGGGAAAAAATAACTTGTTGCCAGGGATGTGGCATGATCTGATGGTTCTCTGCTTTTCAGTTCTAGTTGTAAAAAGAAAAAGAAGCATAAAATTAGAATAGGCAGTAGTAATAGCACTAACTATTTTAGCAGTGGTTGTGGGAGTAGAGATAATAATATCACCACCAATGACAACATAAATACCAATGACAACATTTACATGTTATATATTTTAAATCCTTTAAAAATCCACTAATTTCTCTGTAACAATATTCCTTTGAGAAAGTTAGATATGATAGCACTTTCTCCACTTTATAAAATCAGGGGTCAAAGGTAAAGTGACTACCCAAGCTCATGGTGAATTAAAAGAACAGCTGGAGCTACAACCTTGGTCTCGCGGAGGCGGGACCCACATCAGAGAAAACTGTGTGCCTGGGAGGAAATAAGTAATCAATTAGTCCCTGAAGGGCTGGCTCTGCCGACCCAAATTAATTTATGCAAATAATGAATAATAAGTGTTCTTTGGAAACTACAGCCACTGAAGATTTTCCTTTTCGGTATGACGTCAGGGGCGGGAGCGGGGCTTCCCAAGTGGCGCTAGTGGTAAAGAACCGTCTGCCAATGCAGGAGACATAAGAGCTGCGGGTTCGATCCCTGAGTTGGGAACACTGTCTGGAGGAGGGCATGTCAACTAGATGACATTCTAGGAAAAGCAAAACTATGGAGACAATAAGATCACTGGTTACCTGGGCTGGGTAGGGGAAAAAGATAACTAGGCAGAGCACAGGGGACTTTTAGGACAGTGAAAATACTGTGTATAACACTGCAATTATGAATATGTGTTATTATACATTAGTCCAAACCTACAGAATGCACAATACCAGGGAGTGAACATTAAGTTAAACTATGGACTTGGATGATTATCCTGTATCAATGTACAGTCATCGTTGGCAAAAGTGTACCATTTTGGTGTTTTTGATAATAGGAGAGGTTATTCATATATACATATTTTTCCCTCAGTTTTGTTGTAAAGCTAAAACAGCTTTGGGAAAAAAAGGCTTAAAAAAAAAAAAGAACTTTTGGAGGCTCACCCTTCCTAATAGGAGATGAGGGAGTACAGATCGCAAAGAAGGGGATCCGAGGCTGGTTGGCACCCACAAAGCAGCTGACTTGTCCAGAACATCCTTTCCCCTCTGCTGTATTAAGCTCTTGTTCCTGGATGTTCCTAAGTAACAAGGGAATTTTCTCATTGTTGTTCTGGACACAGTCAAGGGAAGGGACAGTGAAAGTAACCTTCACTGAGCACCTGCCACAGGCATTTCTTTTATAGCAAGACGCTTTCATTATAAAATTTGGAATTAAACATGAAGTCAATTTAAAAATAGGATTTTCCCTGCTCTTGTTTTAAAAGTATCTCCATCTGGAACTTGTAGAAATAGAAGTATTTTGGGCCAATAGGGCAGCTTCATTTGAATGGCTTGGGGCTTTATTCAGCACAACAATGGAAGATGAGGGACTAAAGGTGGTAAGAATGGGTAAGAAGCACTGAAGATAGTGTCTATGGGTCTACAAGAAGAAGGCTCTTTATTCTTGAGCAGAGGACGGAAGTAATCAAAGCTGGCTTTGCTAAGTAATGTTCATAGCAACGTTTAAAATTTCCATTATTGAAATGTCTGCAGGAAAAATAACTTTTGACAGTGAAAATCTAAAACTCTTGAATCCTTAGCTCTTTTGGTCCATTCTGTTTGTATAATGCAGTCTCTTAAAAAGATAACACTGATCCCACTGACATACCCACAATACATAGACGGCAGCCCACCAGGTCCCCCGTCCCTGCGGTTCTCCAGGCAAGAACACTGGCGTGGGTTGCCATTTTCTTCTCCAATGCATGAAAGGGAAAAGTGAAAGTGAAGTCGCTCAGTTGTGTCCAACTCTTTGCGACCCCATGGACTGCAGCCCACCAGGCTCCTCCATCCATGGGATTTCCCAGACAAGAGTACTGCAGTGGGGTGCCATTGTCTCCTCCACATAACAAACCAGGCTGTGCAAAGCAGGTACTCCCTGAATCAATGGACTTAGTCAAAATAGGCTGTAAATGGCTTGAGTTTTGGCAATGAAACTACTTTGTTTCTCTGTGGAATGGCAAATAGACCTGAGATTATCTTCCCAAACACCCATGAACAGAACCTATCTATGTATTTTCTTAAACAATGATCTTCTTGGACCAGAATGTGAACCAAGGCAGACTGTCCACTTGGGGCAGATGGCCTGTTCCTCCTCTGAGCCTCATCCTATCACGTGAGCCAAGAGCTAAGTCCCCTAAAGCAAGTGCCAGGAGAGGGCCTTGAAAGTAGGTGGCTTTTGGCCAGGAACAGTTAAACGTCTTGAGTGAACAGGCCCTGCTTCGACTACCAACCCGTTCCATCCAGAAAGCAGCCCTGGGAGCCCCAGAGGGGGCTTTCTCTGCTGACTTCTCACACACCCTTCTTTCAAATGAATTTAAAGCTTTACTTGTCCAAATCCCCACAGAAGGAAAAAAAAAAAAGAGAAACCACTCTGTAGTTTTTCTACTATTATGCAAATAGATTAATCAGGCAATGTTCCTGTGAGAATTAATTTATGTTTGAATCCAATGAGGCCTGGATGCTTGCTAACTGAACCACCCCCCACCCCCCACCAAACCATGGCCAAAGCCTCAGCTAGGTAGCACCTCATATTATTCCTTTGACGAGATGTGAACTGACACAAACACTATGGCTCCCTTTCAATCCGATTACCCCGTTACCTCACATCAATGCTACCCCAGCCATCAGATTCTGGCGTCTTTCCTTTCACCGGCCCCAGGAACAACGGACAACTCCTCCTGGATAAACAAGCATCCACGCTACCACCTCGTACCCCCACTCTTAACCCATCATCCTCGTTCAATGGGCTCTATTCGACAAGGTATTCTATTTTGTTTGTAGGAATCAAGGACTGAAAAACAGTTCAAAATCAGGCCTGGCTGGGGCTGTTCATTCAAAGCTGCCCTTTCACACAATCAGTCGCTGAGAGCCCCTGCGAGCAACACCCCTGAAGTAGCCACCCTTTAAAGGACGTCCTTCCCTTGGGACGCTACCCGCCCCCCACCTCCGCTTCATCTCCCTCCCTGGCGTCTTCTGAACTCTTTTTAAAACACACAAGAAACAAATAGCAGCACAGGTTTCCCTGGGCTTGCATGACCTGAAGCTCAGTCAAAATGAACCTAACACTTTAAACCATACCTTTGTACTAAACTCGTGTTGACAACCACTAAATTCTTCCCATTGCTCTGCATGGAAACTTGCAAAAAAAAAAAAAAAAAAAAACATTCATTTCTCTCCCTGCCCCTCAACCCCAAACTCTGCCCATTTAAAAAGCTTGGCTAAACAATCCACCAGGTGGGGGGAAAGCTTTTCTATGTGGGCAGCCAAGTTTCTGGAGCCCATACCTTGGAAATTAGATTAACAGGCGAAATGTGAATAGCAAGGACCACAACGCCTCCCCTCCCTTCATGCTTTCTACCATTTAGAGCACTTAACCCAGAGCAAAATATCTTGAATGGTGACAGTAAAAAAAAAAATATGGATTTGTGAATTGTTCTATGCTGAAAATGGAAATGAGAGAGGATGAAAACAAAGCCAGCTTTATTTTTTAGAAAGCAACACCAAGCAATTGTTGTACTTGGTTTTTTGAGAGGGGCAGAAGTTATACATGATCATAAATTTGCACTGTTGGTATGTTCATCAGCTTTGCAGTTAATTAGCTTCAATATTCTCTAATTCCTCTCAAACTTTCTAAGCTAGAGGACAGTGACCCCACAGTAATTCTTATCTTCCTGAATTGATGAAGTTAGGGCTAACTTCTATAACCATGATCCCTCTACAGGCTCTGATTTTGAGAAATCCTTTAAGACATATTCTAACTAAACACATGTATCAAGAAGCTACTCACTTTGAGAAATAAGCAGTAAGCATTGAAGCAAATGAATATTTCCTCAGAACACTTACCTACAAGGAAAATTATTGGTTTTGCCAAATACCATTTATACTTTTTTCCAAAGCAACTTTCTTTCTGTTTATACCAAAGGAGAACATCTCTGTTTTCACATAAAATAGACTTCCATTTCTTTTTTTCCAGTTTTTTTGTTTTTTGGTTTTTTTAATATTTATGTATTTATTTGGCTGCTCCAGGTCTTAGCTGTAGTATGTGGGATCTAGTTCTCTGACCAGGGATTGAATCCTGGCCCCCTGCATTGGGAGCACAGAGTCCTAGCAGGGAAGTCCTTAAAATACATTTCCATTTAAAAGTTAAAGAGGCATTGAGGGAATGTGTTAGATTTGGGTCATTGATTTTCATTAGAAGAGACACTGTCATTCTCTCTCATCTGAACATTGGTGTCTTTTCCAAATGTCTAAAATGTGCTGCTTAGGGTCTGCCAAGTATAGACCTAGCAGCTATTTCAGAAATGTTGCCTCATACCATATTTTGACTCAAAAATAAGTGCAACTGCTTTCTTCCCTTCCCTTGGTCTAACTGTTCACCATTCATTCAACAAACAGTCCTTTCATATCTACTGACTAGATATAGCACTTGGTTTTTTGAGAGAGGGGCAGAAGTAGGTTCTCAGTGGCATTCAGAGTGACCAGTGTGATTAAAAACCTCACCTGACATCCTTCCTATAACTACCATTTGGGGCCACAGGAATCTTCTCCTGAAAGCTCAGCTCTATTCAGTCCTGCCTCTTAACAGGAAATATCTAGGAAACTTCATGCATGAGCTTCAGGAACTCTGTCTCGCCATTGCTGTTGCCTTCTGCATGTGATGAAGGTTTCTGGGCTATCTTAAGAGACCCCTTGCCCCCGAAGTTCCCATATGGTTCCTCAGCCCCTTCCCAGATCACCTGACTGCCCAGAACATAGGATATGCCTTCCTCTAACCTAGTGATCTTCAGCCAGCGGGGCAATTTAACAGTGTCTGGAGACATTTTTCTCTGTCTGGGAGGGAAGAATACACTACAGGTATCTAATGGGTGGAAAGTGAAATTATGAGTCACTCAGTCGTGTCCGACTCTTTGCGACCCCATGGACTGTAGCCCACCAGGCTCCTCTGTCCATGGGATTCTCCAGGCAAGAATACTGGGTTAGGTTGCCATTCCTTTCTCCAGGGCATCTTCCCAACCTAGGGACTCAACTTGCATCTCCTGCATTGCAGGCGGATTCCTTACCATCTGAGCCACTCAGTTCAGTTTAGTTGCTCAATCTTGTCTCTTTGTGACCCCATAAACTACAGCACGCCAGGCTTCCCTATCTATCAACTCCCGGAGCTTGCTCAAACTCATGTCCATTGAGTCGGTGATGTCATCTAACCATCTCATCCTCTGTCATCCCCTTCTTCTCCTGCCTTCAATCATTCCCAGCATCTGAGCCACTACTAGAGGCTAGCAATTCTGCTAACCATCTTACAATGTACCACACAGCCCCCACAACAAAAACTGAAGTTCAGAAATCTGGCTCTAAACAGCCACAGACAGCACAGACAGACATACTTTGGATCAGACCACCCTAGTCCAAATCTGCCTCTGCCAGTAAATTAAATGCATGATATCCTGCAAGCTACTTTATACTTCTGAGCCTCAATGTCTTTGTCTGTAAAATGGACTTGTTATAAGTAGAAAAGGAAATAACATGTATATAAAGCATTAGCACAGTAGTCACTAAATGGAAGGCGTAATTTTTGTTGCAACTGTCTTATCATTCTAGAAATGCACCCCAGTATCCAATCCCCTGATTCCTGTTATTTAACAACAAACTTTTTTTCTGTGAGCTTTCTCCTGGTAGCTCTCATAGTTCTCAAACCACAGACGCTATATGGAACATGGGTCTACAACTTCTGCTGCCAGGTTCTGGAAGGCAATGTTAATTAAGAGCAGAAAACTTTCCCAGGCTACTCAGAGATGATCTCATTATTATTATTATTGTTATTTTTTTGGTTGCATCCTGCAGCATGTGGGATCTTAGTTTTCTGACCAGGGACCAAACCTGTGCTCCTGCAGTGGACGTGCACAGTCTTAACCACTGGACCACCAGGGAAGTCCCCAGACACGATCTTAAAATCCTTCTCTACATAGTAGTTTAAATGCAACTATCAGTCAGTTGTACTGTATGCACGTGTACTGTATTTGCCACCTTTCATTAATATGTTACCTCCCCAAACAGAGGTTATCTCTTGCTAGAAACAGTAAGCCCCTTATCACTGGAAGTGCTTAAGTAAAGTTACCATGAAAGGGATTTTATTTTTAACATGTATGACATTTTATGCATGTTTGAATTACCAGCTTAGAAGCCTGGGATCTGCACACCAGATCTGCAGCCTCTATGCCCAAAAAGCAAGGTACAAGGAAGGTATTTTGATGGATACAGTAGTCACAATAGGAAAAATTCTCTGATAAACCCAAAATCTTATAATAAAAGCTTATTTCTTACTTTTGGCACTGTCCAATATAAGATGGGTGGCACTCCTCCAAGCCATGACTCAGGAGTCTAGGTTCATTCCATACTGTATCCCTGCCACTCCAACATATGGCCGTCATGTCCCAGTGGAAGGAAAATTGAAAATGATTGTACATGAGAAACTTCATATGCCAAGACTGGAAGTGATCACCATCACTTCTGCCAGCATCCCACTGCTAGATCAGAGTCCATGGCTCCATCCAACTGTGAGGAAAGCTAGGAAATGTGGTCTGTGTGCTCACAATGAGAAGAATGGATATTGGTGCCCACTGGCAGTATTGGTGGTGGTCAGCAAAAAATTTTAAAAACAGGAGAAAGACTAGCAACTGGCAGCTAGGGGTACTCATCATGGGTCTAGCTTTTGGTAAGGCACATTTTAAACACTTTGTTTTATTTGACACAAAGCGATGGCACCCCACTCCAGTACTCTTGCCTAGAAAATCCCATGGACGGAGGAGCCTGATAGGCTGCAGTCCATGGGGTCACTAGGAGTCGGGCACAACTGAGCGACTTCACTTTCACTTTTCACTATCATGCATTGGAGAAGGAAATGGCAACCCACTCCAGTGTTCTTGCCGGAGAATCCCTGGTGGGCTGCCGTCTCTGGGGTCGCACAGAGTCGGACACAACTGAAGCGACTTAGCAGCAGCAGCAGCAGTAGCAGCAATAGACACTGTTATCTATATAAAGCCACACTCCTTTTCCTTTGCCAATTAGTATTTTCTTTGTTCAGAAATCTAACACCCATGTATTTCCAGGAATCTAGGAAGGTGACCCTTGATCCACTTGATTTAAAAAAAAAATGGTAATTCCATTTTTCTTGCTATTGACTGGCTTAGATTTGAGCACCTGGCACTATTCTGGCCAATGAGACCACAGTAGACATCCTCCAAGGTGAGCTTCTGGAAAAGATTTTTTTTCCTGCTGATATAAGGAGAGAGAAGACAATAAGTGGACTCTCCTTCCGTGGGGTGGTGTCATCTTCACGTGATGTCCGGAACTGGGGCAGCCATTCGACACTGTGAGAGAGCCAGCAAAAGAGATCAGTCAACACACTGAAGATGGCGGAGCAGAGAAAAAGAACCTGGATTTTGATGACATAAATGAGAAAATAAATTAGCAGACTCTGGATCTGTTATACTTCTGGAATTCTTCTTTTATGAAATAATAATTTTTCCTTGTAGTTGACTCTATTTTTGGATGAGTCTTTTTGCTAATGCAGCCAAAATCATCCCAACAGAGGTGATATGTGCTAAGTTCTTTATATTTACACTCTCCAAAATGGAGCCAGTGGAGAACTAAAGTTCATCTATATCTATCTCCTTTTGTCAGAGCAGAGAGGAACTAAGAGCTCCCCTCACTCTGGGTCCCTTACCCTCACAAAGTTCACTTTTTTGAAATCTAGTATCTACTTCTATGAATAAAGTAAATGTTGGAACTACCACTTCTGTTTCTTGAGATGACTGTGAAGAAGAGTTGATACATAAGCACTTCAAGCAATAGCTGAGATTCTGTAGATGCTAAATAGGTGCTCATATCATCATTATTATTATCAAACATAAATACAAAGGATCATAAGAGACTACTACAATATGCCAATAAAATGGACAAGCTAAAGAAATTAACAAATTCCTAGAAAGGTATAACCTTCAAAGACTGAATCAGAAAGAAATAGAAAATATGAATAGACCAATCACAAGCATGGAAATGGAAACCGTGATTTAAAATCTTTCAAGAAACCAAAGTCCAGGACCAGATGGCTTCTCGGACGAATACTATCAAACATTTAGGGAACAGTTATCACATAACCTTCTAAAACTGTTTCAGAAAATTGCAGAGGAAGAAACACTCCCAAGCTCATTTTATGAGGCCATGATTACCCTGATAGCAAAACCAGATAAAGATATCACACACAAAAAAAGAAAATTTCAGGGCAATATCTCTGATGAACATAGACACAAAAATCCTCAACAAAAATGCTAGCAAACCAAATCCAACAACACATTAAGAGGATCATACACCATGATCAAGAGGGAATTATCCCAGAGGTGCAAGGATTCTTCATTACACATAAATCAATCAATGTGTTATACCATATTAACAAATTGATGAATAAAAAGCATACGATAATCTCAATAGATACAGAAAAAGCTTTTGACAAAATTCAATATCTATTTATGATAAAAACTCTCCAGAAAGTGGGCATAGAGGGAACGTATCTCAACATAATAAAGGCCATACATGATAAACCCACAGCAAACATCATTCTCAAGTGTGAAAAATTGAAAGCATTTCCTCCAAGATCAGGAACAAGACAAGGATATCCACTCTCTCCACTATTATTCAACATATAATGGTTCTGGAAGTCCTAGTCATGACAATCAGAGAAGAAAAAGAAAGAAAAGGAATTCAAATTGGAAAAGAAGAAGTAAAACTGTCACTGCTTGCAGATGACATGATACTACACATAGAAAATCCTAAAGATGCTACTAGAAACCTACTAGAGCTTATCAGTGAATTTGGTAAAGTTGGAGGATACAAAATTAATACACAGAAATCTGTTGCATGTCTATACACTAACAATAAAAGATCAGAAAGAAAAATTAAGGAAACAACCTCACTTATCTCATCAAAAAGAATAAAATTCATAGTAATAAACCTACCTAAGGAGCCAAAGACCTGTACTCAGAAAACTATAAGATACTGATGAAAGAAATAAAAGGTGACACAAACAGATGGAGAGATATACCATGTCCTTGGATTGGAATAATCAGTTTTATGAAAATGACTATGTTACCCAAAGCAATCAACAGATTCAGTGCAATCCCCAATTGCCAATGGCATTTTTCATAGAATTAGAACAAAAAATTTACAATTTGTATGAAAACTCAAAGGACCATGAATAGCCAATGCAATCTTGAGAAAGAAAAATGGAGCTGGAGGAATCAGGCTCCCTGACTTCAGACTACATTACAAACTAAAGTAATCAAAACAGTATGGTACTGGCACAAAAAAAGAAATACAGGTCAGTGGAACAGGATAGATAGAAAGTCCAGAGATAAACTTACGTATCTATGGTCACCTAATCTATGCCGAAGGAGGCAAGAATATACAATGGAGAAAAGACAGTCTCATCAATAACTGTTGCTGAGAAAACTATTCAGCTATATGTAAATGAATGAAATGAGAATACTCTCTAACATAATATACAAAAATAAACTTTAAATGGATTAAACACCCAAGTGTAAGACTAGATACTATAAAACTCTTAGAGGAAAACAGGCAGAACATTCTTTGACATGAACTGTAGCAAGACCTTCTTCAACCAATCTCCTAGAATAATGAAAAAAAAAAAAAAAAAGCAAATGGGACCTAACTAAACTTAAAAGCTTTTGCACAACAAAAGAAACTATAAAGAAAACAAAAATATAAACCTCCAAATGGGAGAAAATATTTTCAAATGAAGCAAAATATATAAATAGCTCATATAGCTCAATATTTTTTAAAAAAATAGCACAATAAAAAAATGGGAGGAAAATCTAAATAGACATTTCTCCAAAGAAGACATACAGATGGCCAAGAGAGGCAAATGAAAAGATCTTCAACATCACTAATTATTAGAGAAATGCAAGTCAAAACTACAATGAGGTATCACCTCATCCTGGTCAGAATGCCACCATCAAAAAATCTATAAACAATAAATGCTGGAGAGAGTGTGGAGAAAAGGGAACCCTTCTACACTGTTGATGGCATGTAAATTGGTGCAGCCACTATGGAGAATAGAATGGAGGTTCCTTAAACTAAAACTAGGGCTACCATATGATCCAGCAGCCACATTTTTTGGGTATATATCTGGAGAAAATCATAATTTGAAAAGATATATGCACCCCAAGGTTTATTGCAGCACTTATTTACAATAGCCAGGACATGGAAGCAATTTAAATGTTCATCAACAGAGAAATTAATAAAGAAGATGTCATAATATATGCCCTGGAATATTAGCCATAAAAAGGAATGAAATAATGCCATTTTCAGTAACACACGATGGACCTAGAGATTATCATACTGAGTGAAGTAAGTCAGACAGAGAAAAACAAATATATGATATCATCTATATGTGAACTCTAAAACAAAAAGGGTACAGATGAACTTATATACAAAATAGAAATAGAGTTACAGATGTAGAAAACAAACATATGGTCACCAGGAGTAAGAGGTGGGGAGGGATAACTTGAAAGATTGGGACTAACATATACACACTGCTGTATATAAAACAGATAACTAATAAGGACCTACTCTTTAGCACAGAGAACTCTACTCAGTACTCTATAGTGGCCTATATGGAAGAAGAACCTAAAAATGAGTGGACATATACACACGTATGGGCTTCCCCTTGGCTCAGCAGTTAAGAATCCGCCTGTGATGCAGGAGATGTAGTTTCGATCTCTGAGTTGGGAAGATCCCTTGGAAGAGGGCACAGCAACCCACTCCAGTATTCTTGCCTGGAGAAGCCCAAGGACAGAGGAGCCTGGCGGGCTTCAGTCCATAGGGTTGCAAAGAGTTGGACACTGCTGAAGTGACTGAGCGTGCCTGCATGCATATGTAATCTGATTCACTTTGCTGTACATCTGAAACTAACACAACACTGTAAATCAACTATACTCTAATAAAATTGTTTATATTTTTTGTTCAAATTTTAATTTTTATTTAAATTCTTTATGTATTTTGCTAATTTGAAATTAAATAGTCCCACATGGCTGGTGGCTACTGAATTGGACAGGGCACTCTAGTTCTACACTCTGACTTTCTTTTCTGATAAGTTGGACATCTCTGCATTTTCTCTGAGCTTCCTGCTTTCTTTTAACTTTCTTTCCACTATAATTAATCAATTCTGATACCCATACCTGTGTTGACTTTCTGTCTCATGTCAGCAGATTTCGTACCTAAGACATAAAGATTAGCTGACAGGCACCAGTTTTCAAAGCAATTTTTTGCTTCTGAACAACAGAATTTCTCTTAGTGATGAGTTCATTAACATATATTTATATTAATACATACATATTTGTGTATATACTAATATATATATACATATTCATATATCAGATCAGATCAGATCAGTCACTCAGTCGTGTCTGACTCTTTGCGACCCCATGAATCGCAGCACGCTAGGCCTCCCTGTCCATCACCAACTCCCGGAGGTCACTCAGACTCATAGCCATCGAGTCAGTGATGCCATCCAGCCATCTCATCCTCTGTCGTCCCCTTCTCCTCCTGCCCCCAATCCCTCCCAGCATCAGAGTCTTCTCCAATGAGTCAACTCTTCGCATGAGGTGGCCAAAGTACTGGAGTTTCAGCTTTAGCATCATTCCTTCTAAAGAAATCCCAGGGTTGATCTCCTTCAGAATGGACTGGTTGGATCTCCTTGCAGTCCAAGGGACTTTCAAGAGTCTTCTCCAACACCACAGTTCAAAAGCATCAATTCTTCGGCGCTCAGCCTTCTTCACAGTCCAGCTCTCACATCCATACATGACCACAGGAAAGACCATAGCCTTGACTAGGCGAACCTTTGTTGGCAAAGTAATGTCTCTGCTTTTGAATATGCTATCTAGGTTGGTCATAACTTTCCTTCCAAGGAGGAAGCGTCTTTTAATTTCATGGCTGCAGTCACCATCTGCAGTGATTTTGGAGCCCAGAAAAATAAAGTTTGACACTGTTTCCACTGTTTCTCCATCTATTTCCCATGTAGGGATGGGACCAGATGCCATGATCTTTGTTTTCTGAATGTTGAGCTTTAAGCCAACCTTTTCACTCTTCACTTTCACTTTCATCAGGAGGCTTTTTAGTTCCTCTTCACTTTCTGCCATAAGGGTGGTATCATCTGCATATCTGAGGTTATTGATATTTCTCCCAGCATATAACATAAATATTTATACTTCCCTAAGGTCTGGATGGGCATGTGCCAGAGCATTCATTACTTACACTGCAAAAATTAAACATTTACTTAATTTAATGCTGTGAGATCAAGAATTAGTGTATTTGTGTTCATCTGAGCTTGGTTCCTGTGCTGTGAAAGATGACTCTCTGTAAACATAATTTAGTCAATTAAGCATATTAGCTGCTGCTAAGTCACTTCAGTCGTGTCCGACTCTGTGCAACCCCATAGACAGCAGCCCACCAGGCTCCCCTATCCCTGGGATTCTCCAGGCAAGAACACTGGAGTGGGTTGCCATTTCCTTCTCCAATGCATGAAAGTGAAAAGTGAAAGTGAAGTCGCTCGGTCATGTCCGACTCTTGGCGACCCCATGGACTGCAGCCTACCAGGCTCCTCCATCCATGGGATTTTCCAAGCAAGAGTACTGGAGTGGGGTGCCATTGCCTTCTTCGAAGCATATTAGCTAGTAATATCTAATAATGACCAACAATGCCAGTAGAAGTCATCAGCTAATCATTCAAATACGCAAAGAGAACTGCCCTAGGAGTTACAGATGAAAATCAGACAGTCTTTGAGAAAACCTGGGAGCTTTCCCATTTGGTTACCATCTAAAGAACCCAACAACACAAAATGAAGAGCTAATAATAAGACTCTAGAAGAGGTTAGATGGAGAAGGCACTGGCACCCCACTCCAGTACTTTTGCCTGGAAAATCCCATGGATGGAGGAGCCTGGTAGGCTGCAGTCCATGGGCTCGCCAAGAGTTGGACACGACTGAGCAACTTCAGTTTCACTTTTCACTTTCATGCACTGGAGAAGGAAATGGCAACCCACTCCAGTGTTCTTGCCTGGAGAATCCCAGGGATGGGGAAGTCTGGTGAGCTGCCATCTACAGAGTCGGACACGACTGAAGCGACTTAGCAGCAGCAGCAGAAGAGGTTAGGAGAGAGATCAGTGAACTAACTACACTGAATTTCAAAGCAGGAAAGGTCCTTTGAAATGAGGCAGGAGAATGCTCACAGAACTTGAAGATTTTATCACTCTGCACATATTCTCTGAATGCCGGCCATGTGCCAGGCATTATTTACACAGAGTCAAAGAACACGGTGTCTACCCTCAAGGAGCTCATGGTCTATAGGGGAAACAAACACACAAATTATTCCAAAAGGTACAATTGCCAGCAAATAAAAGTTCAGAATATCCAGTTAAATTTGAATTTCTGATAAACAATTTTTAGTGTAAGTGTATCCCACACAATATTTGGGACATACTTGCACTAAAATAATATTTGCTTGAGATTCAAATGTAACTGTACCTTCAATATTTTTTTCTGGCAACTCTAAATAGAGGGTAATAAATGCAGTAATAAAGGTGTTAGGTACTACAAGAAAATATCCAAGGGGCATGGACCTCAGAGTACATCAGAGGAGGATCACAAAGGAGGTGAAGCTTAAGCCAAATCTTTCCCAGTGAATGGAAGTCAGCTGAGTGATGAGAGTCTAGAAGGATCCTTAAGCCCAAAGGCACTGTGGTTTGAGAGAGTGAGACATACTTAGGCAAGTGCTCAGTAGGGACAGAATAAGTAATGAGTAAAATTTCAGTAACTGTCTGGGGAAGAGCCAAAGGCAGAACCCAGAGTAATGCTACCATCTAAGGCCTTAGAGGAGGAAAAGAGTTTGTGAACAGAGCAAGAAGGAACGGTCTGAGGAGGAAAAAAGATCGTGAAGCCAGAAGGGAGAGGTCCTCAGTGACAAATGCTGAAGCCACACTGAATAAGAAAAGATCACTGACTGCCAGCAGGGAGGGCATCAGTGACACGGACAAATCCACCTCTGTGGGATGGAGTGGCAGCAGGTGAAGAAAGGTCAGAGGGGTGGCAAGAACGGAAGAAAGCAAGATTAGGATTGCTTTCAGAAAGTCTGGTTGTAAAAGAAGTACCATGCTTCAACCTGGACAAACAGGGAGCTCAAACTGGGCCCTGAACTTTAGAGAGGGCCCCAGTCTGGCTTCCTTCCAGCTCCACCCATGTCCACATGACCAAGGGGACAAGCTCACCCACAGCCAATATGCTCCCTTCTAGGGTCTGGAATTCATTGTCCAAATGGAACCAAGTCTCTTTTCAAAGCCGACACAAGTCTTTTCCTAGGTCTATCTTCCCATGGGTGGACGATGTCACTAGGGTGCCTCTCCCTGAACCTGAGACATGGACTACATGTCTTTGGAGAGAGGTGCAAGGGGTGTGGATATGTGGACCAGAGGTCCAGACTCTTGGATGCAGGACCTTCCTGATGTAGGATGGAGTCAGAGTGGGAAATGAAGTAGGGCGGGCCACAGGCTTCCACCTATAGTTTTGTCTCAGGCCTCACAAAAGTTAGAGGAAGTCTGTAAGGAGATATAATTAAAAATTGATATAAGGCCAACGGAGGGTCCTTTTGAAAAAGCACAGTCTGAAAGAACCTGTGGTGAAGGGGAGATTGAAACTATAGACAGAAAGGACAATGAAGAACAAGGTTCAGTCAGGAGTTCAGCAGTAAGCATTTCCAATGAAGGAGCCACTTACAGAAGTGCAGACAGGGTTAAGGGAATAAGCAAGAGGTACTACTGCACCCAAAGCCTAGCAACAGTGTGAAGCCATTATATCCCATTATATCCCTATGTCTGAAAGGTCAGGAGGCCGACAAGACAATATCGCCAGGGCTTGGTGACCTTGGGAGCTGCAGTTACAGTTACGGAAATGCAACAAAAAGCAAGAAGGGAGTGGGAGGAAGAAATATCCCAACCTTTCTCTGCTACCCTTGAGTTGGTGCCATTGGCTACCACTAACTGAAACCATTCTGTTTCTGTCCTTTATTGTGTTCATCTTTGCATGAAATGTTCCCTTGGATCTCTAATTTTCTTGAAGAAATCTCTAATCTTTCCCATTCTATTGTTTTCCTCTGTCTCTTTGCATTGTTCACTTAGGAAGGCTTTCTTATCTCTTCTTGCTATACTTTGGAACTCTGCGTTCAAACAGGTATATCTTTCCTTTTCTCCTTTGCCTTTTGCTTCTCTTCTTTTTTCAGCTATTTGTAAGGCCTCCTCAGACAGCCATTTTGCCTTTTTGCAGTTCTTTTTCTTGGGGATGGTTTCAATCACCGCCTCCTGTACAATGTCACGAACCTCCGACCATAGTTCTTCCAGCACTCTATCAGAGCTAATCCCTTGAAACCTAACAGATGCAGAAGATATTAAGAAGAGGTGGCAAGAATACACAGACAAACTATACAAAAAAAGATCTTAATGACCCAGATAACCACAATGGTGTGATCACTCACCTAGAGCCAGACATCTTGAGTCTTAGGAAGCATGACCATGAACAAAGCTAGTGGAGGTGATGGAATTCCAGCTGGGCTATTTCAAATCCTAAAAGATGATGCTGTGAAAGTGCTGCACTCAGTATGCCAGCAAATATGGAAAACTCAGTAGTGGCCACAGGACTGGAAAAGATCAGTTTTCATTCCAATCCCAAAGAAGGGCAATGCCAAAGAATGTTCAAACCACTGCACAATGCATTCATTTCACATGCTAGCAAAGTAATGCTCAAAATTCTCCAAGCTAGGCTTCAATAGGGAATTTCAAGATATTCAAGCTGGATTTAGAAAAGGCAGAGGAACCAGAGATCAAATTGCCAACCATTGGATCATAGGAAAAGCAAGGGAATTCCAGAAAAACATCTACTTCTGCTTTATTGACTACACTAAAACCTTTGATTGTGTGAATCACAACAAACTGTGGAAAATTCTGAAAGAGATGGGAATACCAGACCACCTTACCTGCCTCCTGAGAAACCTGTATGCGGGTCAAGAAGCAGCATTTAGAACTGGACATGGAACAATGGACTGGTTCAAAATTGAAAAAGGAGTATGTTAAGGCTGTATATTGTCACTTTGCTTATTTAACTTGAATGCAGAGTACATCATGTGAAATGCCAGGCTGTATGAAGCACAAGCTGGAATCAAGATTGCTGGGAGAAATATCAATAACCTCAGATACACAGATGATACCACACTTATGGCAGAAAGTGAAAAGGAATAAAAAGCCTCTTGATGAAAGTGAAAGAGGAGAGTGGAAAAGCTGACTTAAAACTCAACATGCAAAACATAAAGATCATGGCATCTGGTCCCATCACATCATGGCAAATAGATGGGGAAACAACGGAAACAGTGACAGGCTTTATTTTATTGGACTCCAAAATCACTGCAGATGGTGACTGCAGTTATGAAATAAGAAAGATGCTTGCTCCTTGAAAGAAAAGCAATGACAAATCTAGACAGTGTATTAAGAAGCAGAGACATTACTTTGCCAACAAACGTCCATCTAGTCAAACCTATGATTTTTCCAGTAGTCACGTATGGAAGTGAGACTTGGCCCATAAAGAAGACCGAGTGTGGAAGAATTGATGCTTTTGAGCTGTGGTGTTGGAGAAGACTCTTGAGAGTCCCTTGGACAGCAAGATCAAACAAATCAATCCTAAAGGAAATCAGTCCTGAATATTCATTGGAAGGCCTGATGCTGAAGCTAAAGCTCCAATACTCCAATACTTTGGCCACCTGATATGAAGAGTCAACTCATTAGAAAAGACCCTGATACTGGGAAAGATTGAAGGCAGGAGGAGAAGAGGACAACAGAGGATGAGATGGTTGGATGGCATCACTGACTCAATAGACATGAGTATGACCAAGCCCCGGGAGTTGGTGATGGACAGGGAAGCCTGGTGTGCTGCAGTCCATGGGGTCGCAAAGAGTCAGACACGACTGAGCAACTGAACAATAATGACTGAAACCAACCAGCAAGATACCTAGATGCATTTTGCTAGTCTCTTAGGGCAAAAGCAGAGGGAGGCAGATTTGGAAGGGCAAACAGAGATTAAATAATATTTACTTATTAAATAACTAATATTTGTTTATTAAATAACTAACGCTAAGGAGGCAGGAGATGTGAGTAGAATGGAGAGTAAACTGCGGGGAAGGAAATGGAAGGCATTCTGTCTGATGACCATCTTCTTCTCTCTGCAATTGGAGGGCAAAGCTGGTCGTGGAGCAGGGTGAGCGGGCTAGAGAATGTTCTGATTTTCCTCCTGCAGGTGGCAGCTGCCAGTTAGGCCCTTGTGCAGTATGCTGCTGCTGCTGCTAAGTCGCTTCAGTCGTGTCCGACTCTGTGCGACCCCATAGACGGAAGCTCACCAGGCTCCCCTGTCCCTGGGATTCTCCAGGCAAGAACACTGGAGTGGGTTGCCATTTCCTTCTCCAGTGCATGAAAGTGAAAAGTGAAAGTGAAGTTGCTCAGTCGTGTCCGACTCTTAGCGACCCCATGGACTGGAGCCTACCAGGCTCCTCCGTCCATGGGATTTTCCAGGCAAAAGTACTGGGGTGGGGTGCCATTGCCTTGTGCAGTATAGGTAATACCTAAAGTAAGACTATTTTCCTCCATCCCTTCCCCATGTAAGAGGAATGTCACATTCTCTCATGCCTCTCTCCAACTTCCCTACACTGATCAAGCAGAACTGCAGAGCAAGCAAAAGTCTTGGGGGGACTTTTCCTTCTCCCTTTCCTGCAATAACCTCAAAACCACTTCAGCCTCAGGCAAGTAAACCTCTAGCAACGTAAGAGTCCCACACACTACAGAATACTTCCCTCTTAAGAATTGACTCATGGTTCCAACAGCTTCTCTATCTGACAGTTCCCTCCTCTGACCAAATCAAGACTCCCTATTTGTCAGAAGAAAAATAATTTTTAAAATTAACTTTCACATTATAAAGAACTGGACGTCTTACCTCTAATCCTCCCTTGGACATATAGATTTAAAAAAAAAAAAAAAGACCTCTTTTCCCCAAGGGGCAATCTCTAAATTTCAAAGATGAGTTGAAGAGTTTGCAACGTTTAGCCAAGGATGTTCCCTCTCCTACCCCTGCCCCTACCTTCTCTAACCAGCTGGCCCTAGATCTACAATGATTCTGCTTCCTTCTATACTTGAGAACACAGCTGATTTTTTAACTTGAAGAGAGAAAAAAGAAAGAAGAAAGTGAAGCAAGATTCTGGTTTAGGAAAGAGAGTCTCAATCCATTGGCAAAAATCTTTGTCCCTTGTGGGTTCTTAGATGTTGGACTAAGGTTTAATATTAAGACAACAAGCTCCCCAGAGGAAGAGAGAGCTTGAAAGATTGGTGCAAACCAGGCAGCATCTATTTCTCACAGCCACTCCACATAAACAAGACCCGTCTTCTCAGAGTCCTCTGTTCTCCAAGTGCGTGTGGTGGAGAGCAATCCCGTTCACTTTTCTGGGATCTGCCACCCAACCAACTAAACTTCCAACTCTCTCGGGGCCACCTCCACCCACCCCACCCCACCCCCAACACAAACCCTGCCTCTCCAAGAGGCACCTGCTCCCCAGCCATGAGTCCTTGGGCCTGGAAGGAAGAACAGAATACATTTCATATTCTCTCTCTTCTCTGTCCCACCATTGACAAAAGTGGCCCTTTCAGGTCCAGAGAAAGATCCTGTATGATTTTCCACCCGGTGTGCCTGTCAGCCAACTTCACCTTCTTCCCAGCCTCTTTATCCGAAAAGATTCTGGGATAGGAAGTCAATAGTTCAGCTTGAGATAAGAAGAAAGGTGGGGGATGCTAGGGTGGGGTCTGTGAGAAAATGGTTCATGGAGAGGAGGGCGCAAGGAATAATTAGAGAGGCTGAAATACGCACAGCCCAAGACCCAGGGAGCCAAGCCAGGGAGGGTCACCTCCTGGTTTACCCCTGGCATTGGGGTCTTTGCAGAATCAGGACAGAAGAGAAGTGCGTACTGGGAGCCATTGAGGTGAGATCGTGGGTGGAGTGCAAGGGCCCATTAGCCTAAGGGCTCTTAGAGGATCTCCAGATCAGAGACCTGAGGAGCAGAAGCCAAGTCGATCTGCCCTGAAGCCTCTAGCTCCCTCCACGCTTCTTCCCTCCCCTCCAGGCCTTGCCCCTGCTACTGCTACTGCTGCTAAGTCACTTCAGTCGTGTCCGACTCTGTGCGACCCCATAGAAGGAAGCCTACCAGGCTCCCTCGTCCCTGGGATTCTCCAGGCAAGAACAGTGGAGTGGGTTGCCATTTCCTTCCCCAATGCATGAAAGTGAAAAATGAAAGTGAAGTCGCTCAGTCGTGTCCGACTCTTAGCGACCCCATGGACTGGAGCCTACCAGGCTCCTCCGTCCATGGGATTTTCCAGGCAAAAGTACTGGGGTGGGGTGCCATCGCCTTCCCCGGGCCTTGCCCCTGGTGCCCGGAAATGCAGTCTCTGCAGTCTCCCGGGTCCTCCCTGCAGAGCTGAGGCCCGCAGTGGGGTGACAAAGAGCAGAGAGTTTTTAAACTTTAGAAGATCAGACATGAAAGGGACCTTAGAAAGCTTTCTAAGGCAATCACTGGTTTCCCACACAGGGACACCTAGCCCCAGGAGACAAGGACTTTCCCCCAAGACACACAGTAAAGTGAAACGGATCCAAATGTAAGTTAAAAGGATATTTAACCCCGCTGTCTTCCGAGAGCCAGTTAATCAAGGAAAGGCAAAAGCAATTTACTTTTAATGGGGGTGGGGGGAGGAGACATCAGCTTTGAAAAGAAGCATTATAAAATTAATTTCCGAGACAAGGAGTTTGGAGTAATGGAGAGAAAAAGCACTCAAGGCTCAGCTCACCAAAATTTCATTTTCAGTATCTTGAATGGGCACAGATCGCCTCTGTCAACATTTCATGGTGCTAATATCGCTTGGCTGCAGGGCCCAAGTAGAGACTTAAACTCCCGCCAAGCTGGGCCTGAGCACAGCTCTGTTCTAAAGAGATCCCCTTTCTTTGGGTTTGGAAAAAAAAAAAGAAAACACACACACACACAAAAAAAACCACAAAAAAACACAACACACAGTTAACCACCTGTCAGGGCTGAGGATACAATGAGGCTCTTGGAAAAAGAGCTTTTCATGCATGCGTAATATATTTGTTCAGCTATTCACTTAATGAAGCTGATAAATGTGATGCAAGACAATAGTCAAGTTAATCTATTTAGTAAAATGTTTTTGAGACTTTCAGGCTACGTTAAGGAGGGGAGCATTCAGCGACATTTTCATTTAAATGCGCTCATCTCCCCTCTTAGGCTGCACAAGGGGGTTCAGGCAATCTAAGTGAATATAATTTCTTATAAATGTGTCTTTAATGGGTTTAATTCACCCTTGCCAGCTGTTTTGGGGGCTATTTTGTAAGAGCAAAACAAACCTTTCGGGCTTGGAAAGCTAGTTAAAATTAGTTTCGGTCAGCGAGGCCAAGCTATATTTCCTGCAAACCATCTGCTTGATTGGCACAATAGAAGGATTTTCAAGGAAAACGGGGGAGAGTGTGTGTGAAAGGAATGAAGGGTGGGGGGAGAAGCTAGAAAGGGTTGGGGCAGCCGGTAGCTCCTTGTGGCCTATTCTGAAGGTGAACCCCTTAGAGGTGTCTTAATAGAGCGACTCGCCTAAAGAGCTGGGGCGGCAGGAAAGCTCTTTCAGCCCGAGCCTCGCTGCTCTCCTCCTTTGCCTCGCCCGTCAGCTCCTTCTTTTGCGCCGGGGCCCTAGAAGCCAGGCGGCAGGCGCTGATTACGATGCCGCCGCAGCCCGCCAGCCTGCCAACTTGCAAAGCGCTCTTGGTTGGTAGCTCCCGTCGGGAACTCCACGGCTTTGAACCCTGTCAAAAAGTGTGAACTTGGGGTCCCAGTCTTCCCGAAGCCACGTTCGTTATCTTTTCGGAGGGCAAGGAATCTCAAGTCACTCTTTACTTTGCATACCCTTCACCTCCCCACCGGTGGCCTGTGCCTACCCGGGCTGGCGCTCGCAGTGAGACCCACTTTGGAGAGGGCGCGCAGTGGCCAGAGAGCTCCGAGCGTGGGGTAGGGACCGCCCTCTCTCCATGGCCCCCGGGGTAGGAGTGGGGTGGAAACCCCAGACGGGTTCCAGGAGTCCTTCCTGCCTGCCCAGGGAGGCTCGGACAGCTTTGGCCGGGAGGCCCCGGGAGCCCTGGCTCCCTCTGCCGAGGCCTCCCCAGGCGAGCGGTGCGCCCGCGGCACAGACGAGGGCCTTCACCCCAATCCGAGGCTCCGATTCTCTTTTCCCCAGAAAGAGAAACAGACAGAAAACCCCGTTCTGGGAGAGAGGATGCAAATGACTTCTCTGAAATAAACTCGAAGATAACGACATTACAATGAATGGCAGGACGCACAAAACCCCGTGGGCCCAGGTCAAACGGCATTAGTCACAGGTCTTAGCCGCAGCGCCACGCCGCACCGCGCAGCCCCCTAGGCTATGGCGGAGTTTGAAAAGACGCGTTCAAGGAGATCACTTCAAGTAAGATCCTTTCGTCTGATTTCTTGCTTCCTTGGGATTTACTTTGCCTTTTCACGGGCGCCAGCCCTCACCCCGCCCTCACTTTTCCTCTTTGGCGCCTTAGGGATGCTTTAGGAAGCTATGGAGATGGAGGCCGAGAACACGTGGATCGCAGCAAGGGGTTGACCCACCTTCCAAAAAGTGTCAGGCCCCTCTTTTTAAAAGAAGAGACGTTAGCAGTAGTCAGTCTAGTGTGAGGCAGAATGGTCAGTGTGTGTATATGTGTGTGTGTGTGTGTGTGTGTGTGTGTGTGTGTGTGTGTGTGTAAGGGTGGGGATAAAGGAGCAGATCTATGGGCACGATACTAATTGTAAAAACTACACCAGGGAAATATTAATACCCCAGATGGTGAAGAAGTTTAGAGAAGGGGGAGGTTAGGAAGGCCCTAGAGTGGCTTTGAGTGCTTACTGTCCCTCAGAACAAAATCCTGCAAAAGGAGGCTGCAGTCAGAAGCTCTAGCCCTGAGCCTCTCTTGCTTGATGAGAAACCCAACACGGGGGTATGGAAGGAAGAAGGGAAGGAATGCAGGAGAAGAGGAGGAAAGGACTAGAATGAAGAAGAGGAGAAAAAGAAGAGAGGTGGGAGGGAACACACAAACCAGAGCTGGTCTTTCTGCTTCCAGAAAGCAGTTGGTGGGAGGGGTGATATGGAATGAAAACTTTGTGACAATGTGACAGCACAGGTATTCAAATACTTTAAACCTTTTTCTCCCCTATTTTATGGCAAAATTTCTAAAAGAGGAACATTTGAAGTTTTTCAAATATGTCTCTCTTTCAATTCCAGGGGATTCCAGTTATCTTCGGCAATGCATTTTCCCTATTTAAGTAGCTATTTATTTAAAAGATGCTCTTTCCTGAGTGGTTTTCCACTTCCTGCTCCCCAGAATGCCTCCATAAACAGCCTTGGGCTCAGAAACTCCATACTTGTGTCCTCTTGGAGCATTAATTCGGCTCCAAGCCCAACTCTAAATAACTTTTTAATTTGAATCAAGGGAGAGCTTTAGCGGGCTCTATTTCTGGTTTAATGTGATATAAATCACAGATGCACTTTTATTGAATGGTTAAAGCAGCGACATGGAGATCATCAACACAAAACGCCCTGAACAAAACCATCGAGAGAAATAAAGCTGGTTAATAAGATTTTTGAGAAAGCTTTGTGTTAAAAAGCAAAAAGGAAAACCAGCTGAAGGTGACAGTTAGTTCATGGTTAATAGGATCAGGGCAGCCTGGCGGGGCTGCACACTTCTCTTTGGGGAGGTTCAGCCACACTAAAGAAATGAATGGGACATTTAACACATCTGTTATCTAGCCGAGGAACGGAATTGAGGCTCAGCACCACCCCAGCCCCAACCCAAAGGAAAGCCAAGTGCAGTCTACAGGAAGATTCTGATTCTGATTTGAGGTACCAAATGAAGTAAGAATCGTCTTTCCTGGTGTGGACCAACATTTTTGGGGACCTCGCCCTTTGCTCTGTTTTCACGCATTTGTACATTGCAGTTGTTAAGAAGCAGCAAAACTATGCCCGGGGAAGTGCTGGCAATGGGTAGGACCCTCTCAGGACAAATTCCAAACTTCTGCTGCTGTGCTTTTAAAAGTCCAGGCTGTGAGTTTCAAGCGAAACTGCCAAGAGCTCCTAGAGGTTGGGAAAGAGCCAGCGGAGCACCCAGAGCCTTCAGGTCTCCTTGCACAAGGCAGCTTCCAGCAGAGGTAAGCCCTGGGAAATGGAACCCTGCCACCTTGTTCCTTTTAGAGGCTCCCCTCTGATCCTCCTCTGGGTCACCTGTGGTTCATTCCTCTGTGCCACTTCTAAAGACAGGATACTGAAAATTGTTTTCTAAGTTGCAGGGGTTTGCAGGAGAATCATATTACTGTTCAGGTATCACCAACTCTCTCAGTTTCCCAACATGAAATAAACCAAGACCTCCCTCTTCCAACCCCCGAGGGACGCCCATTCAATAGCTCCAAAGCATCGATTTCAAGTTTCCCTAGTATTTTAGAACAACACTCCTCTACCCAACGTTTATTTAACCCACCCCTCACAGCTGCTTTATGCCTCAGCTGGGGTAATGTATAGGGAGGGCAGAAACCGAAGAAGGAGTATATTTTTATGTTCATTGACTTGAAATTTTTCATTGCCCTCTGCACAAGGGGGGAGGATTATTTTACTGATTGCCTGGAGATGAGTTTCTATGAATATTTATTGATTTATTTTCCAGGCTCAGCAGGGGAGCTGCAAATAAATTTAGTGTGTTCTCTAAATAATTCCTTTTCTATAAGGCAAGATGTCATCTGAAACTTCTAAATAGGCATTTAATTAGCCCGGGTGTTGCTCCAGAACAAAAACTCCTGGCGAGAGCTTTGGGGGCACACTGTATTGCAAAGAGGCGGTCGATACGCAGAATTGATGCGCGCCAGTCTTTGTTGACGGCCCATTGTGCGGGCCATGCTTATGAAGACTAATCCAATCATAAATTGCACCCCTGCGCCAATCAGATCGCCCAGAGCCTCCGGCGAATGAAGCTCGAGTGGAGAACTTTGTTGAACTTCATTGTCAGAGCTGTCACTTTTCAAAGCGCTTTAACGGGCAGGCCACTATAAAACCATCAGCTCGACGGGAGGACTACGGAGGACTCGCAGATGCCCAAGTAGGATCGTTCCTTAAAGACGTTTGCTAAGCCCAAGAGAGAGGGCACCACGGGGGTGGGAGGGGCGGGAAGTCGGGCATTTACCTCCTGGCCATTGGAAGTTTTTCGGCCCGCCCTGCGCCTAAAATGATGTTCCCTGGCCTCCTCGCGCCCCCCGCCGGGTACCCCAGCCTCTTGCGCCCCACGCCCACCTTAACGCTGCCCCAGTCCCTGCAGTCGGCATTTTCCGGTCACTCGAGCTTCCTGGTGGAGGATCTGATCCGCATCAGCCGACCCCCCGCCTACCTGCCCCGAGGCAGCGTGCCCACCCCCAGCATGTCGCCCCCTAGGCCGGGGGCCCCTGCGGCTCTCACAGACACCGGGGCCTCTGACCTGGGCTCCCCGGGCCCGGGCAGCCGGCGAGGCGGCTCACCGCAGACCGCCGTCTCCCCTGCCAGCGAGCCCACGTTTCTGAAGTTTGGAGTGAACGCCATCCTTTCCTCAGCGCCCAGAACCGGTAAGTGAAAGCTAAACGCTGAGGGCTGCTCTGTTCTGGCCTCAGTTTCCCTTATGCAGCGGGTACCCACGCACACAGCAGCGCACACACTTAACACAAGATCCCCGAGGACCCAGGTCAAGCAATGTGACACTTAGGTCCAGACGATTCCCAGAAAGAAAAGCCGCCAGGTTCGCCCCACCCTCAGAATGCATGTGAACACCTGCAGTTTGAGCGCGCACAGTACCTGGCGCAGGGAAATGGAGCGCAGGCCCCTGGGCCTCTGCGTTTCTGCCCTCCGGCTTCTGGAAGCCCGTTTCTTAAACCCAAGACAACATATTTACTAGCTTAACAAGTATTGTGGGTCTGCAGTTCTTTTCTCCCCCGCTCCAGTTTTATCCATCTTGTTTGCGCCTAGGATCACATTGGGGGCAAGGGGGGTAAGCGACTATGAGGACTATGGAGAGAGTTCCACAGGTGAGACAGTGTTAGGGAAACATTTATTTTACTCTTTCATTGAGGAAGAAGCCTTTGAAACCAGCCTAAGGTGTAATCATGTCATGTATTCACTGTCCTGTACAATAATCAGGTGACCTAATCAAATTCCCTTTCTGTCTCCCTCTTTTTGTTCCTCCTTCCCTCACTCCCAGAAACGTCTCCCACCTTGCTCCAGAGTGTCCCTCCCAAGACCTTTGCCTTTCCCTACTTTGAAGGCTCTTTTCAGCCTTTCATCAGATCTTCTTATTTCCCAGGTAAGTCTCATCCCCCTTCCTTTCAGGAGGCTGGAGTCACCCCAGCCCCACCCCGTCGCTCCCTGCCCCGAAGCCATATTTCTCCGTCCACCCCACGGGGTTACGCTCTGGTTCAGAGGTTGCGAGACGTACAACATTCACGAATCCGTCGCGCCAATTTGATGCCCTATTTAGCACAAGCAGTGACTGCTTGACACTTTGCACCAATTCCCTGCTCTACAAATTAGCAGGAATTGTCATGGTCCCAATTTGAGGCGGTTCCCTTCCCGGCGCGGAGCTGTTGGCATCCCTTCACGCCGCCGTTTTCCCACAGAGTCAGTGCTCTTGGCCACGATTCCCCACAAAGGTTTCAGCACCATGACCAATTGGTCAGCTCCTCCGGGCAGCCACACACAGACCAGCCCTCGCCCCTCCGAGCCGCGGAGAGACACCTACCAGCCGGGGCTAATTTCTCTTTAAAACTCATTCAGGGCTTCGGGCTTTTCACAAGACCACATGGGGTGCCCTCTTGTGTGGGATGCCTGGGGTCGCCCAGGGGGAGGGGGACTAGATCCTCCCACACCCCCAACCCTCTATTTCCAGCCCGACTTCCCAAATCATACCCTTCCCCCACCGCCAAACCGTTTTAAAGACCGTAGAACTGGTAAAATTAGAAGTCGGAGGGAGGTCCATAATTGGGTCCCAGTTTAAAGCAGAAACACCTTAAGCAGGTTCCACGAAGTTTTCATCCTGCAATCCCAGTGATGACTCAAAACTCTACAGCTGGTCAAGAGTGAGGAGACGGGAACTCTTATAAAGGGAAAGGAGACTGGGTATGGTCGGCCGGGGGGGGGGGGGGGGGTGTGAGTAAAACCTCGACAGCACTTCCCAATATCAGCGAAAGAAACACGCAATTGATTTTTGAAAGGGGGAGAGAGAATTCACCAACCGCTCCCCCCACCACCACCATTCATGCTGTTGCTGCTAATGGAATTTGCTCCTTTTCTCCCCCAGCTCAATGCTCTAACAAAAACAACCCGAGCTTTATAAATAGCTTTTCATGTCCATTTAATGAAAATGATTCGGGGAAGAGAAGCCTCTGCCATCAGTATTCTCCCGATGGTCTTGGCCTGCAGTTGTGTTTAGTTTGAAAGTGTAAATCTCTTTTGTCCCAGTAATATATGGCTTTCGCTGCTTGTCCTCAGTCTTTTTCTGTTAGTTCATTACTACACAATTACCATTCACGCTTCATTAGAGTCTCTGTTTCTTTTGGTTTTTTTTTTTTCTTCTCCCTTAAAGCGCAACTCTCCCCCACCCCCCCGCCTTTTATCATGCCAATACCCATTGGGAAGCGGTCAATGTGCTAATTAGCTGCCACTTTTCATGTATTCGGGCCGAATTCTTTACGTTTTGCGGGTGAGGGGAGGAAAGATTAATATAAAAAAGATGAATACTGATTGGATTTTTCCAAAAATAAAAAAATCCAAAGCGGATTTTCTCCTAACAAATCAGTAAAGCACCTCATTTTCATCCAAAGAATGCAAAAGCCACCAATGTGCTAAAAGCTTAGGGAGGAAAACCAACGGGCCTCGGCTGGCTGTTTTATTTTTACTTTTGTAATTTATTTTTTTCTCCTGCTGTATTAGCTGATGCACGCAGGTTTGGTTTCCCTGAGACCGTTGACTGGAAAAAACGAAACAGGCTATTGTGGGGGCTGTTTTCTGTGTTTCCGTGGTTTTACCTAATCCGGGTTTGCACGGTTGAAAGGGAAAGTTATTTGGGCGGAAAGCGCCTTTCACTCTCGCAGGTTTGTAGGTTCGTAGCCTATTTCTCTCCAGGGGGAGAAAAAGGAGAGCTTTAAAGAGACGAAGCATCAGAAAGGAAAACCAAAGGAAGCCGCAATGGAGGGGCGGACGGGGCAGGACACCGCCCACTCACTCACCTAGCATTCCTGGCCTCCGCAGCGTCCTCCAGCGTCGTGCCCATTCCGGGGACCTTCTCCTGGCCACTGGCCGCCCGCGGCAAGCCTCGCAGGGGCATGCTGCGTCGAGCCGTCTTCTCCGACGTGCAGCGAAAGGCGCTGGAGAAGATGTTCCAGAAGCAGAAGTACATCAGCAAGCCGGACCGCAAGAAGCTGGCGGCCAAGTTGGGCTTGAAAGACTCACAGGTGCGGGCGGTCTCCCTGTAGCCCCTCCCGCCAGGGATGGTCCAAATGGGAGGGTTCTCGGAAACCGTTTAGGTCCCAGTGTACAGATGCGGTCAGGACTAGAGAAGGGGCGAGAGCCGGCTTCGTGGAGGCTCCTCACGATAGATAGCCACTCTCCCTGCCCCGTCCCTCCCGGGCTCAGCACCGACCCCCACCCCCGCCCACCTCGGCCAGCTACCCTAAAACCCGGCGAGAGAGGCGTGAAGTGGGTGGCGGGGATGGAGGTGGGGGGTGAAGGGAAAGTGCCACGTGGCGTCCCAACTCACGTTAAGGGGTGGGGAGCTGGCAAAGATAGTGGCGGGGGCTCCGCGCTAAGCTCCCCTCTCCCCTGCTCTCATCTCTTTCGCCCCAGGTGAAAATCTGGTTTCAGAACCGACGCATGAAGTGGCGGAACTCCAAGGAACGAGAGCTCCTGTCTAGCGGGGGCTGCCGCGAGCAGACCCTTCCCACCAAACTCAACCCACACCCGGACCTCAGCGACGTGGGCCAGAAGGGTCCCGGGGAAGACGACGATGAGGAGGACGACGGCCCCCGCCCCCGCCTGGTCTATCACGCGGCCCCCGCCGACCCTCGGCACCTGCGGGATCCACGACTGGAAGCGCCGCTGCCCGCCTCGCCCGCGCGCTCTGGCAGCCCGGACAAAGCTTCGGACTTCTCCGACTCCGAGGACGACGAGGAGGGCGAGGAGATCACGGTGTCTTAGAAGCCCCCGCGCCCTCCGGGGTACTGGTTACGAGTGCTTTGAAACTGAAGAGGTGGGATTCGGTGCGTGTTCACTCGGCCCGCTGCCGCTCGCTGCTGCAGAAGTCACCTTGTCCGAGGGCACCCTGGCCCCTTCCGTTGCCCAAAACGACATTTCTTTCCCCTACACCCCTCCCTCAACAGCCCTCTCCGCACAAGTTAAATTTAGGTCTTGGTCCCAGCCATAACTCTTCCACGAGGGGTCCTGTCTATCGTGTTTTATTGCAAGCTATCTTAAACACAGTAGGGGTGTTCACTCCTACCGCCTGGCTTAAGCTGTGTGCCAGGCGCTACTGGCTTCAGCAGCAACAATCTTGTAAGAAAGCCTGTACGAAGTAGGAAACCTAGACAGGATATCTCACAATATCAAGCCTATAACTTCAAGACCCCTCTACATCCCCATCTTAGATAGCAACCACATCCTAGCCAACTCCAAACTCTGGTGACCCTGTCTTCTATAGCAATGCCCTTAGAAAGCTCAAGAATTTAAAAAAAAAAAAAAAAAACCACAAAACCACAAACCTGTTCCTTCTGGTCTAAGGTACTACATAAACACTGAATCTTTTCCATGTGTCCTATTCCCAGTGCTCTCTGGGCAAAGAAGTGAGATCTCTAAATGGGAGGAAGAGTCAAGCTGTATTTCTGTCTGTGTGTTTTTAAATATTTTCTTTACTATTTCAGCATCTATGGTATATGCACCAAGCATTCTCCCTTTTGCCCTTTTATTATGACTGGGGATGTTTCACTGAGCATTGGGCCTGAGGTGAACAGATAGAAACCCACAAGCCTCTTTGATTTTTTTTTTTCATGGAACTTTGCTGTCTTTGCACAGCTTTTATGAACTGTACACTATTTTGTACACGTGTATGGATATTTTATACCAAGGTTATTATGAATGATATAAAGAATTGACTAGATTTCCTCTTTCTTTTTTACAATGCTTTTTAAACTTTAAAAAGGTAGCTGTTTAATTGCATAACTTATGAAGAAATTACTTATTTTGTATTTTGACTGTGTACAAATTTTTATATATGTATATATGTATGAAATGAAAATGCCAAATAAAAAGTAGAATGGACACAATGATCAAGCAATATCCCTAACTCACAGAGTGTTAAAGGTATTCCGGTCTGAGGAATGGAGCTATTCTGGTCCAAGGGTTGCTGGAATTTACAGAAGGTATGCTCATATTCCAGAGGGAAAGGCACATGTCTAAAGCACCCAACTAGTTAGAGGTCAAGCTAGGACAAGAAGCCATTTTTGACTCCCAGGCCAGTGCCTTTTCTGCTTCTCTGAACCACTGTTGTTGTGTTAGTTGGTCAGTTACCAACTCTTTGCCACCCCATGGACTGTAGCCCACCAGGCTCCTCTATCCATGGGATTTTCCAGGCAAGAATACTGGAGTAGGTAGCCATTTCCTTCTCCAGGGGATCTTCCTGACCCAGGAATCGAACCTGGGTCTCCTGCATTGCAGGCAGATTCTTTACCATCTGAGCCATCAGGGAAGCCCTACCATAAAATAGCCAAATTCACTACGTGAGTGAAATCGCTCAGTCGTGTCCGACTCTTTGTGACCCCATGGACTGTAGCCTACCAGGCTCCTCCCTCCATGGGATTCTCCAGGCAAGAGTACTGGAGTGGGTTGCCATTTCCTTCTCCAGGGGATCTTCCCGACTCAGGGATTAAACCCCGGTCTCCCACATTCCAGGCAGAAGCTTTAACCTCTTACAAGTAAAATAGCTCCAGTGAAGTGACACCAACAAATTGAGTCTGGAGTGATCCTTCTCCCCTACTCTAAGGGCTGAACTGATAGACTAAAATAAATCAATGAAAGTCAATTTAAGTAGTTCAAGTTTGCAATGGTTTTTCTTTCCCTCCTTGAAGGCATATTTTCCTGCTGCTGCTGCTGCTAAGTACTTCAGTCGTGTCCGACTCTGTGTGACCCCATAGACGGCAGCCCACCAGGCTCACCCGTCCCTGGGATTCTCCAGGCAAGAACACTGGAGTGGGTTGCCATTTCCTTCTCCAATGCAGGAAAGTGAAAAGTGAAAGTGAATTCGCTCAGTCGTGTCCGACCCTCAGCAACCCCATGGACCGCAGCCTTCCAGGCTCCTCCACCCATGGGATTTTCCAGGCAGAAGGACTGGAGTGGGGTGCCATTGCCTTCTCCGCATATTTTCCTAGTCCCCAAGAAAGCTCGAAGCTGGTTTTGATTTTTGTGTAGGAACTGATTTTATCAGCAATATCATCTACAGGCAGTGCTGGGGAACCTGATACAGGTTCTGGGGCTCCCCACTGAAACTAAGTTCTTTCAAGTTGGACTGTCAGCAACAATGATTTATTTAACCAGCAACCAGTGAAGAGCATCAGTTAGAATTCTGGCAAAGGCTCTGTGCCCCTGGAGAGACTGATCTCTGCCACATGGGTCACACAGACACACAGTTGGTTATTATGCTAACATATACTCTGACAAAAGTGAAGTGTCAAAGCTGAAACTCCAATACTTTGGCCACCTCATGTGAAGAACTGACTCATTTGAAAAGACTCCGATGCTGAGAAAGATTGAGGGTGGGAGGAGAAAGGGACGACAGAGGATGAGATGGCTGAATGGCATCACTGATTCAATGGATATGAGTTTGGGTAAACTCTGGGGGTTGGTGATGGACAGGGAGGCCTGGTGTGCTGTAGTCCATGGGGTTGCAAAGAGTCGGACACGACTGAAGGACTGAACTGAACTGATACTCTGACAGCCTGGAAAGAAGTTGTCAAGCTTAAATTTCAGTAGTTTGTATTATATTTGAAATTTGAATATATTTTATTCTCAACTCTCTTTTCAAAAAAAAAAAACAAGCCCTCTCTCTGCTAAGGTTAGGATATCCTCCCCTGCTGGGCCCATATGTGACACTGGGGATCACTTCAGTGCCATGGGAATTTGGAGCAAAACTGATCTTAATGATCATAATTATCTTAATTCAAGAAATATCCCACATTTCCCCCACAACACATATGAAAATGTTAGCATGGTGTCCTGCATACAGTAGGCATGCAATTTTTCAGACCAGAAACCCTTTCTGCTCTGAATAATTCGGGCTATTTTCTCCTTTTCTCTGCTGTTGCCCGGAGGGATATCCAGAGATGGAATCTTGACCAGAAATGGCCTACCTTTCCCTCTCTGCCAGTTCAAGCCTACAGTTATTACTTACAGTTAAGAACTATTTGCCAGCATGGGGATGGATTCATGTCTACATCAAAGTAGTCTAGTGGCACACCCAGGTGCATACCAGCATTAACTTTAATAGTCAAGAGGTATTCGTGTTCACATCACGCCCATTATTCACAACAGCTTCTGCAACCCAAATATCTATCAATGGATAAATAGAGAAAAAGTGGTATACACACACAATGGAATATTATTCCACTTAAAAAGGGAAAAGAATCCTGTCACATGTTATCATGTCAACATGAATAAATTTTAAGGACAGTATGCCAAGTGAAATAAGCTAGGAGTAAAAAGGCAAATACCATATCATCATACTTATATGAGGTATCTAATATAGCCACATTCATAAAAACAAAAAGTAAAATTACAGTCGAAGAGCTGGGGTCCTAGGGAAATAGGGAGTTGTTCAATGGGTACAGAATTTCAGTAATATTTCAGTAATGGAAAAATAGCTCACATGTTCGAAGATTTAAAATTCCAGTAATGGTCGATATTATGACAGGCAAGTGAAAAAACTTGAGGTAAGAAATGTGTGTGTGTGTGTGTGTGTGTGATGTGGCTTGCAGAATCTCAGTTTCCTCTCCAGCGACTAAACTGGTGCCAGGACAGTGAAAGCCCAGAGTCTTAACCACTAGCCTTACCCTGAGCAATATTATCATAAGGCCATGTAAAATTCAAACCAAAAAGTATTCTGTGATGTAAATAAAGTTTTTTTCTATGTTAATAAAAGTTAACTTTTGGTGTAAGCAGCCTGACGTGACCTCTAAAAATGATGTGCTATTCACTTGACCCAGAAAACCCCACAAAATCAAGCAAAGCAAGAGGTTCAAATCCTTGTGTTCACTTTAAGAACACTCATGAAACCGCCCAGGTCCTTAAGGGTATGCATATCTGAAAAGTCACCAAGTATCTGAAGGATGTCACTCTACAGAAGTGACATGTTCCATTCCATTGTTGGTAGGTTGGAGTTGGTAGGTGTGACAAGCCAAACAGGGGCTGGACACAGGGTCTGTGGCCCAGAAAGAGTGTTGGATTTTTACTGCACATGCTCAAAAATGCAGAGAGTAAAACTAAACTGAAGGGCTTAGATGTAGATTCTCTGCTCACTGAGCACATCCAGGTGAACAAAGCCCCCAGAACAGGGGCTCATGGTGGGATCAACCTGCACCTGGGCTGTCCCTGCCACACTGAGAGGATCCTAACTGAAAAAGAACAGACTGTTTCTAAACCAGAAGAGGAGGTTGCACAGAAGAAAAAGATATTCCAGAAGAAATGGAAGAAAAAAACTTACAGTCCGGGAATAATGTCGCAAAAAATAAATGCAAATGAAATTTAAAAATAAAATAAAAGTTAAGAAAATGCAGAAAAGGAAAAATATACTCTGAAAAAAATTTTTTAATGTATGCTATTACATTATGCTACTACATGCACAAAGTTTTACTTCCTGAGGATTACAAATGGCACATTTCGGCTCTAAGTAACTCCTTTAGCAGAACTTCACAAGGGTGAGTACCTAGTGTTACGCATAGTCCCTAACACATATTAGGTGTTTGATATGTGTTGAGTACATAAATAAATTAAAAGGAGGGACAGAGACCCTCTAGAGTCTAAACCATATGTCTGAAAGCTCTAAATCTTTCAAATGAGTTGAAGGGCTACTTAGACCAATAATAAAGTAAAAAAAAAAACAAAACACTAAATTAACTGGTCAGATGTGTTGTTAAAAACCAAACCAATTACTTCAGTCCATAAGGCTAAAATAGTTATAAACTGAAGAATAGTAAATACTAACAGGAAAATTTTTGTTTTGTTTTGAGCACCTGTGACAGGCATGCATTCTGCTAGGGGCCTTACACATTAGTGTTTCTCAAACTTTAAGGAGGATAAGATCACCTGGGGATCTCATTAAAATACAGATTATGATTCAGAGTATTTAGCATTGCTAACCCCTGTTAAGGGCTTACCTGACAGCTCAGTTGGTAAAGAATCTGCCTGCCGTGAAGGAAAGCCCAGTTCGATTCCTAGGTTGGGAAGATCCCCTGGAGAAGGGATAGGCTACCCACTCCAGTATTCTTGGGCTTCCCTGGTGGCTCAACCAGTAAAGAATCTGCCCACAATACGGGAGACTTGGGTTCAATCCCTGAGTTGGGAAGATCCCCTGAAGAAGGGGAAAGGCTACCCATTCCAGTATTCTGGCCTGGAAGGCTTCAAGGACTGTATAGCCCATGGGGTCACAAAGAGTCAGACACAACTGAGCAACTTTCACTCACCCTTGTTAGTCCACAGATCACACTTTAGCAAAGATCTACAACAAGTTTTATCCTCAAAGTAACCCGTCTAACTTAGAAATTATTATCCCATATTACAGATGGAGAAACTGAGGCCAGGAGTTTTGGTAATTTCCCCCTGCTTACCTCAGCCAGAATCCAAATTCAGGTGCCTCTAACCTTAATACACCATCCTGCTTCCTTGACTAAACTGGTAAAAACCCATTTAACCAAACTCCAACCAACAGGTACACTTAATAGAGTTTTAGGCTTTTTAATATTCTGAAGTTATAAGAAAAAATTAACGGCTATTTAAAAACTTTTCTTATCCACCTGAATCTCTCTTATCACTAGCCCTGCTCCCTGGGGCCTAAACCAGTAATCCTCAAACTGCAGTGCCTTAAGCATCCCTTTACACTGTTAAAAATCGTTGAACATCTAACAGATTTTTTTTGTTTCTGTGTGTTTTATCTATTAAGACTTTTGGTATGAGAAATTAAGACTGAGAAAAAATTTAAGTGCTTACTGTGCTTGCTGTGCTAAGTCACTTCAGTTGTGACCAACTCTGTGACCCTATGGACTGTGTGGCCCACCAGGCTCCTCTGCCCATGGGATTCTCCAGGTAAGAACACTGGAGTGTGTTACTGGGCCTTCCTCCAGGGAATCTTAGAGTAACAAATGGAAGTAATAAATGCTTATTACTTCATTTTAAAACAATCTTGTTAAATAGTCATATAAACACCACATTTTACAAAAGGTAAATATTGATATATACAAAACAAAAAAGTTAGAAGAGTGACACTTTAGATTTCTGTGAAGCTCTTTAATGATTGGCTTAATAGGAGACCGCTGAATTATCTATTTCTACAATCTGTTGCAATAGGAAGAAAACTTGGCTTCATAGAAATACGCAATTGGAAAAGGAGAAGTATTTGATTAACCTTATGTGATTGTGGCTCTTTAATACAGTAACAGCAAAACTGGACAAGCGGTATTTTTTAAAGGTTAGTAGTAATTTGAAATCCAAATTCCTTTTGGGATTTCCCTAGTGGTACACGGTGGATACAAATCTGCCTACAGGGGACATGGGTTTGACCCCTGGTCCACGAAGATCCCGCAGGCCATGGAGCAACTGAAGCCCTCATGCCACTATGAGCCTGAGCTCTAGAGCCTGTGCTCCGCAACAAGAGAAGCCGTCACCACGAGAGGCCTGGGCACTGCAGCTAGAGAGTGGCCTCTGCTCACAGCTGCTGGAGAAAGCCTGTGCACAGCAACGAAGGCCCAGCACAGCCAAAAATAAAACGAATCTTTAAAAAAATGGAGTCTTGGGGACTTTCCTGGTGGTCCAGTGGCTAGGATTCCATGCTCTCAAAGCAGGGGGCCCTTGTTCGATCCCTGATCAGAGAACTAGATCCCACTGTCACAACTAAGACCCAATACAGCCACACAAATAAAAATAAATATTTTTTAAAAATGGAGTCTCACGAAAAACGTGGCTAGTTCAACCGCACGAGTGCTTTTCCTTAAATAACCATCACATTTCGGTATGTAGCAGAAATGCTTCATGCACACTTCCCCTGTCATCATACCAGGCACTAAAAGGATTATACGCATTGGAATTTGATAACATTAAAAATTTTTCCTGCCCCACCAAGCACATTCTTAACTGAAACTGGCTGTCTTTGGGCAAAAGTCAGCAGAGAAAGCAATGACCACTGGCGTAGTTTAGCACCACTGGCGTAGTTTAGCACCCCTGCCTTGATTTGTGCCAAGGTGCCAGCACTTATACCAACAACCAGCTTTGCACTATCACTAAAAACGTCAAGGTGGTAGTTGAATAAAACCTAAGATTCAAAAAGGTATTCAACACTTTAAATATTTCAGCAACCTTTATGTCTGTTGTCAAGCATTTCCAGATATTCTTTGATGATTATCTGTTTTGAAGACTAAGTAAGTACAGAATAGGATGTCTGGGCAGTTGTGCAGATCTGTCCATTTTCAAAGCAAAAGTACAGTTTTGCAGATGATTTATTAACTCTGTCTTTGATGAGTTACTCTATCATTGGAAAGGGGCACCATCATGATTTCTTTTACTGACTGTTCATCCAGCAGGTGTTCAGCATTGTCGGCTTTACAGGGCTTTAATTAGTCTCTCAGCTGTAGAGGGTAGTTCCTTAGCTAATGCAAGACGCTAAGTTACTCAGTGAGTTACTCCAGTGGCCTTTCTGTTTCTAGTCTGAAAATCTGTAACAAACTGTTCTTAATTTTTAAATGGTGTCTTTTGTTTTTGTGTTAAAAATGCAATTCAGTTCCTTTCTTTACATTCTGAATGACTGATCTCAGAATGATGTACAATTTAATTGGAACCATAATACTATTCCCAAATGGTCTGTTGTATAAAACAAGAAAGGTCAAATATTACAAAATTAAGTTTTACCATATTTTCTTTCTTTTTCTACTGTTTCATCCAATTTTCACTTTTGTTTTTGTGGGGAATGGCAGTAGTATATTCCTGCCTTCCTTGAACTCCGATATGTCATTTTTATCAGTTTTAGCATCTTCAGAAGTAGACAGTGCAGCGATGAACTGAGAAAGTGACTCTTTTAGTCTCCATTTCAAAAGTCAACAAGTCACCCTTAAATATAAGAAAAATATATTGCACATTTTCTTTTATTTTAAAATAAAATATAAAATTATAAAATAATAGTAGTTTTGGCAGAATCTTACAAAGTGGAATATTTTCCCAAAATTTAAAAATATTATTGCTAAACAAGACAACCACCTGTACTTCTTATGTTTCTGCATAGATGCAAGGAAAATATGGAAATTTCAAAACAGCAATTTACTGGATGATAATAAGGTTACAGATGTCATAGCAGGTATAACTGAAGATAGCTGTAAAAGCACAACAGAAGTACTGAGAAAAAAACTAAGTTAATCACTAAACATGTACATAAATCTAAATTCACCACCTTAGAAAATTCTAAGAAACACAAGACTTGCATTAGCCGTGAGAAGGAGACACCACAGCACTGCTACTGCTAAGTCGCTTCAGTCGTGTCCGACTCTGTGCGACCCCATAGACGGAAGCTCACCAGGCTCCCCTGTCCCTGGGATTCTCCAGGCAAGAACACCGGAGTGGGTTGCCATTTCCTTCTCCAATGCATGAAAGTGAAAAGTGAAAGTGAAGTCGCTCAGTCATGTCCGACTCTTAGCGACCCCACGGACTGGAGCCTACCAGGCTCCTCCGTCCATGGGATTTTCCAGGCAAAAGTACTGGGGTGGGATGCCATTGCCTTCCCCGCACAGCACACGCAGCCTCTATTGTCCAGAAAATCCCACTGTGTGACTCTGGGAGGATCTCGGGGGTGCCCAAAGGTCCCACATCACACTTTGAGAGTCCATCCTTTAAACATACAAAGTGTTTTACTAGAGGAGAGATGGAAGGGAACTACTGGGTGGGGTCAAAAAGCTTGTTCGGGCTTTTCCATAAGATTGTACAGAAAAACCCGAGTGAAATTTTTGGCCAACTTAATATTTGGCTAAGCTCAAACCACCCCCACTTAAAAACTCAGATGCAACACCAGCTGGTGCCTTCCCCAGGTCCTCAGTTCACTCACTCCTCTGTCAATTCTTCCCTTCCCTCCAGGAATCCTCAATCCATCGTCAGCCCATCTTTCTCACTAGCACCTACCTCCCTATCAGCATAGATACGCGCGACCTTCCCTGCAATGTGCCCTGAAAAATCTCGTTCCTCTTCTGTCCCCCTCTAGCTACTGCTAGATGTCTCTCAGCCCCTCAAGCTGGAGAAGCCCCATCCTTGGGCTCTGTATTTCTCTTTCCGTAGATGTTTCCCAAGGTTTTTATCCTTAGTCCTTGATGCCACTTCCTTTCTGAGTTACTCCAGTGATCTCCCCTCTCTCTGGTTTGATGGGGCACCTGAGAGAGTCAATTCCTAGGGGGGTTGATAAGAAGTCCAAGGTTCCCTAGGAGGAGATAGGGGTCTGGAGTTCTCAAGGAGGAGAAAAGGACAAACATTTTTTTCTACATTGCTTTGTCTTAGTCAATATAAGAATGTATCTTGCTCGAGGACATGTTTCTCCTTAATAAGAAACTTCTGAACATTTCATGCAAAAATGAGCTCCATAAAGGACAGAAATGGTATGGACCTAACGGAAGCAGAAGATATTAAGAAGAGGTGGCAAGAATACACAGAAGAACTGTAAAAAAAGAGCTTCACGACCCAGATAATCATGATGGTGTGATCACTGACCTAGAGCCAGACATCCTGGAATGTGAAGTCAAGTGGGCCTTAGAAAGCGTCATTACGAACAAAGCTAGTGGAGGTGATGGAATTCCAGTGGAGCTATTCCAAATCCTAAAAGATGATGCTGTGAAAGTGCTGCACTCAATATGCCAGCAAATCTGGAAAACTCAGCAGTGGCCACAAGATTGGAAAAGGTCAGTTTTCATCCCAATCCCAAAGAAAGGCAATGCCAAAGAGTGCTCAAATTACCGCACAATTGCACTCATCTCACACGCTAGTAAAGTAATGCTCAAAATTCTCCAAGCCAGGCTTCAGCAATATGTGAACCGTGAACTTCCTGATGTTCAAGCTGGATTTAGAAAAGGCAGAGGAACCAGAGATCAAATTGCCAACATCCGCTGGATCATCGAAAAAGCAAGAGAGTTCCAGAAAAATGTCTATTTCTGCTTTATTGACTATGCCAAAGCCTTTGACTGTGTAGATCACAATAAACTGTGGAAAATTCTGAGAGAGATGGGAATACCAGACCACCTGATCTGCCTCTTGAGAAATCTGTATGCAGGTCAGGAAGCAACAGTTAGAACTGGTCATGGAACAACAGACTGGTTCCAAATAGGAAAAGGAGTACATCAAGGCTGTATATTGTCACCATGTTTATTTAACTTATATGCAGAGTACATCATGAGAAATGCTGGACTGAAAGAAACACAAGCTGGAATCAAGATTGCCAGGAGAAATATCAATAACCTCAGATATGCAGATGACACCACCCTTATGGCAGAAAGTGAAGAGGAACTAAAAAGCCTCTTGATGAAAGTGAAAGTGGAGAGTGAAAAGGTTGGCTTAAAGCTCAACATTCAGAAAACGAAGATCATGGCATCTGGTCCCATCACTACATGGGAAATAGATGGAGAAACAGTGGAAACAGTGTCAGACTTAATTCTTCAGTGCTCCAAAATCAGTGCAGATGGTGACTGAAGCCATGAAATTAAAAGACGCTTACTCCTTGGAAGGAAAGTTATGACCAACCTAGATAGCATATTCAAAAGCAGAGACATCACTGTGCCAACAAAGGTTCGCCTAGTCAAGGCTATGGTTTTTCCTGTGGTCATGTATGGATGTGAGAGCTGGACTGTGAAGAAGGCTGAGTGCCGAAGAATTGATGCTTTTGAACTGTGGTGTTGGAGAAGACTCTTGAGAGTCCCTTGGACTGCAAGGAGATCCAACCGGTCCATTCTGAAGGAGATCAGCCCTGGGATTTCTTTGGAAGGAATGATGCTAAAGCTGAAACTCCAGTATTTTGGCCACCTCATGTGAAGAGTTGACTCATTGGAGAAGACTCTGATGCTGGGAGGGATTGGGGGCAGGAGGAGAAGGGGACGACGGAGGATGAGATGGCTGGATGGCATCACTGACTCGATGGATGTGAGTCTGAGTGACCTCCGAGAGCTGGTGATGGATAGGGAGGCCTGGCGTGCTGCAGTTCATGGGGTCGCAAAGAGTCGGACACGACTGAGTGACTGATCTGATCTGATCTGACTAATCCTGTCATCTTAAAATGTAAATTGTGGGAGTGGGTCTAGCAAGATCTTTATAACCTTGAGACATTCTTTTGATTTATTGTAAAACCAGTTAAAAAGTATATAGCTCCCTTGCTAAGACTAGACAGTGGGGGCACTGTCCGTCCCCTTTCTGATGTCTATGTCAGAAGCTTTCTTTGTCCCTTTTTCACTTTAATAAAACTCTGCTACACAAAAGCTCTTGTGTGATCAAGCCCTGGTCCCTGGTCCCGAAGCTAAATCTTCTTCTTTGGAGATCACGAATTTGACATCTTTCACCGTAAGTTATCACACCCCAACCTGGCACTCAGACATCTCTCTCCTCAGCTCCAGACCCAGACAGTCAGCAGTCTTTGGATACCTGCCCTCAGGTATCCTGCTGCTGCTAAGTCACTTCAGTCATGTCCGACTCTGTGCAACCCCATAGACGGCAGCCCACCAGGCTCCCCTGTCCCTGGGATGCTCCAGGCAAGAACACTGGAGTGGGTTGCCATTTCCTTCTCCTATGCAGTAAAGTGAAAAGGGAAAGTGAAGTCGCTCAGTCGTGTCTGACTCTTAGCGTCCCCATGGACTGCAGCCTACCAGGCTCCTCTGTCCATGGGATTTTCCAGGCAAGAGTATTGGAGTGGGGTGCCATTGCCTTATTGCCTTCTTCGTCAGGTATCCTAAGAACCTATTAAATTCCACCATGCCCAGGACCACAGGCATAGTTTCTAGTTGCAACACTCCATTCAAACAAAGCAAAAACAAAACAACAATGAAAAAACTTCACCAAAGTCTTGCCCATTTCTCTTGCTCAAAAATTAGAGACAAATGCCGTTCCTGATCTCTTCCTCTCATCCATTCCATACAAGGGATCAGCCTCCAAGGTCTGTCCTGGTATGTAAGTCCTTAAGAGATTTTCTACTGTTCCTTCCACCCTCACTGCCTGTCTTAAATAAAAGCTATTACTATTGTTGCTGTTACTGTTGGTTATTTCAGAGGACCGTACTCTGTGCTAGCTGTGTAATTAGCATTTTATGTACATTATTGCCTTTAATCCACCGTGACTATTTTAAATCCCATTTTACAGATGAGGGAACAGACTCATAGATCTTCCTGGTTATCCCCTTTCCCCAGCATTGAAAGCTTCTGAGAATGGTTTGTGGAGAAATCTGCCCCAGGTCTTGAAGGATGGTATGATTTTTATGGCGTAGGAAGAGGAAACCATATAGAGGGAAGAATGCGGCTGGGTGTGTTTGTGGTCAGTGACGTTAAGGTGTTTTTATTCAGTGGCAATGAACTGAAACAAGCAGTCCCTGAATAAAACATTTCCAAAATGCCTTGCTCCCTTTCTTTAAATATAAAAGAATAACTGTGATGGCTACGGAGTCCTAGTATGCAGGGCATATTGCTAACGCTTTCATTTACTTTGCAACTAACCTTTACTACAAACCTCCATGGAAGCATCAATACGTGGATGCAAAGAACAAAAAAATGAGGGTGCATAACTTTTACCTAATTACTGAGATGGCAGAGACTCCAGCACAATCTCTTTCCACTAAGGGCAGCGGCACCATAGAAGGCAAGAGGCACCTTCTCCTCACTCCACTAACAATCGCAGCCTCTACGTAGGGTCCTGCGGGTAGATTTTCATGCTTTCTTTTAAAAAGTGTCTTTAGCTGGAGACCCACAGTCTGAATTTGGGAAGATGATGTTAAATAACTATAAAAAGGTTTTTCTATTATCTTCCAATTAAAAACAAATAAACTAAAAAGATTTTTATGGAACCTACCTGGCTGTCCAGTGGTTAAGATTGCACATTCCCAATGCAGGGGGCACAGGTTCGATTCCTGGTTGGGGAACTAAGATCCTTGCATGCTGTATGGTGTGGCTTAAAACACAAAAAAGAAATGGTTTTCCTGGCAGAGACCTGTAAGCCTGCAAACTTATGCTCTCAAAAAAAAAAAAAAAACACCCAAAAAATGGTTTCCCTGTTTTTACATTTGTGTTTGTTTTTTTTTTAATGACTTTGATGTTGATGCAAAAACAACCCCAATCAGGGGAAAGATGGGGAGTAGGGATAAACTGGGAGTTTGGAATTTTGACATTCACTGTGCTTAGTCATTCAGTCGTGTCTGACTCTCTGATCTCTGCGACCCCGTGGGCTGCAGCCCACCAGGCTTCTCTGTCCATGCGGATTCTCCAGGCAAGAATACTGGAGTGGGTTGCCATGCCCTCCTTCAGGGACTCATCCCAATCCAGGGATCGAACCCAGGTCTCCTGCATTGCAGGCAGGTTCTTTACTGTCTGACCTACCAGGGCAGCCCATACTAATATATTTATATATACACATACTACTACATTTAAAATATATAATCAACAAGGACCTACTGCATAGCACAGGAAACTCAATATTCTCTAATAACCTAGATGGGAAAACAATTTGAAAAAGAATAGACACATGTCTAACTATAACTAAATCACTTTGCTAAACATAGAAACTAATACAGCATTGTAAATTAACTATACTTTCACAGAAAAATTTTAAAAACCATTTAAACCACAAACAAACAAGCAAAACAATCCCAATCAAATATGATCCCAGGACAGAAAAAGGACAGTAGGTAAAACTAAGGCAATCTGAATAGAGCATTGATTTTAGTTGATAATAATAATATACCAATACCAATTTTTAACTGTGACAAATGTACCATAGTGAGATGCTGACATTAGGGAAGATAAGTGATGATACAGGAACTCTTTGTACTATTCTTGCAGCTTTGCAGATATCTGAAAGTATCCACCAATAAAGTATTTCTTTTAAAAAAAATCCAATGTGTTTGTATAGATGTGTTGTGAAGGAGAAAACAGGACCACATTCTTTAGTTTAAACAGCAGAAGTACTATTAGAGTAAGGTGATTATTAAAAGGAAAAGCGAAGTTTCAATTCTTTCTTTGGTAATCCGCACAACAAAGTGTGTACCCCACCCCCTGCCCAAACCCAGTGGGGCTGATGATTCTATTATTTAACCCACTCATCCCTACTCCCCCTTCCAAGCCCCCCACCATCAGAGTAAATGCCTCCTGGAATTCTTTTTGGCACCAACATCTTGTTTGAGGAACATGTTTAGACTGTGATTAAAAGAGGATTATTTACACCATGTAGGCATCCAGCGCAAAGGCCACCTCCTGCACTTTTCTTAACTTTTCTGTAAACACCACACCCCAGCCATCACCAGCAAACCAAGCCAAGCAGATCAAGGGGCAAGGGAGGGAAGGTTTTATTGTTCTTAGCAAAAAACTTTCATTTCAGCTAGCAGCTGCCACTAAACTCCTCATTCTTAATTCAAAAGGACTCATTTACTGGAACTGATGGTGTACGTAGTGCTAAAATTTGTATGCCAAGAAAACCCTCCATTTACAGCTGTATAATGGGAGGAAATGACCAAGAATCAACAGCTATTATTAACAAGGCCTTGGACAGACCAGTTTACAGAGGCCTACTTTACATACAGGTATTTGAGAAAGTAGGTTCTCATTCTAAGTTCTCACATCATGTTTCCTCCACCTCCACAGCAAATTAACCCCTCACATTTGTTCATAGTTTAAAAAGTTGACCTTACCTCATCCCGTTTGGTTTTCACTTGAATCCTATGAGACAATCAGGGCAGGCTTCATTTTCCGCATGTTCCCCATAGGCTCAGAAAGTTGATTGATTTCCCCAAGGTGGCACAGCCTGTAAGCAGTAAAGATGATACTTGAACCAAAGTTTCTTAACTCTAAACCGGGGTTCTTTCATTTGACAGCTATTTACTGAGTTCCTTCTGTGTGTCTGGATCTCTGGTTGCTCCTGAGGATGGACTGATACTTGAAACAAGCAGGGTCCTTGGTTCTGGAGCCAGCAGGAGAGGGAGAGACTGACCAAGTCAGTGAACAGTTGTATGCTGCTGCTGCTGCTAAGTCACTTCAGTCGTGTCCGACTCTGTGCAACCCCATAGTCGGCAGCCCACCAGGCTGCCCCGTCCCTGGGATTCTCCAGGCAAGAACACTGGAGTGGGTTGCCATTTCCTTCTCCAATGCATGAAAGTGAAAAGGGAAAGTGAAGTCGCTCAGTCATGTCCGACTCTTCGCAACCCCATGGACTGCAGCCTACCAGGCTCCTCCGTCCATGGGATTTTCCAGACAAGAGTACTGGAGTGGGGTGTCATTGCTTTCTCCATTCTATTATAGTAAGTCAATAACCTAGTAAGTGGGGCTTCCCAAGTGGTGCAGTGGTAAAGAATTGGCCTACCTAAGCATGAGGCTTAGGTTTGATCCCTGGGTAGGGAAGATCTCCTGGAGTAGGAAATGGCAATCTGTTTCAGTATTCTTGCCTGGAAAATTCCATGGACGGAGGAGCCTGAAGGGCTACAGTCCGTGAGGTTGGAGAGTCAGACACACACACACACTCTAATAAGCAAACTGGTTTCCTGAGTTCTGTGAGCCACGCTAGCAAATCAATGGAAATCAAGGTGGGCGAGATGGGGACCTCTGATTTACAGCTGCTGGGTCAGAAACACAGCTGAAGACCTGCACTTGCAATCGGCACCTGAAGTCTTGTGGGGCTGAGATTTGCTCCTGGCAGCTGACATATCTCCATGTGAATAGCATCAGCATTGAGTTGAATTGAAGGACTGCCAGCTGGCATCACAGAGTTACTTCCTGTGGGAAAACACTCCCCCATATTGGAGGGTCCCAGGCAAAGAACTGATGGCTTTTGAACTGTGGTGCTGGAGAAGACTCTTCAGAGTTCCTTGGACTGCAAGGAGATCAAATCAGTCCATCCTAAAGGAAATGAGTCCTGAATATTCATTGGAAGGACTGATGCTGAAGCTGAAGCTCCAATACTTTGACCACCTGATGCAAAAAGTCAGCTCATTAGAAAAGGCCCTGATACTAGAAAAGATTGAATGCAGGCAGAGAAGGGGAGCAGTCCATGGGGTTGCGAAGAGTTGGACATGACTGAGAGACTTCACTTTCACTTTTGACTTTCATGCATTGGAGAAGGAAATGGCAACCCACTCCAGTGTTCTCGCCTGGAGAATCCCAGGGACAGGAGCCTGGTGGGCTGCTGTCTATGCGGTCACACAGAGTCGGACACAACTGACGTGACTTAGCAGCAGCAGCAGAGAAGGGGAACAACAGAGGAGGAGATGGCTGGATGGCATCACCAACTCAATGGACATGAGTTGGAGCAAGCTCCAGGAGATGGTGAAGGACAGGGAAGCCTGGTGTGCTGCAGTCCATGGGGGCGCAGTGTAGGACGTGACTGAGTGACATGAACAACATGTCACAACAACAAAGCAGACATGAACAATGAAGCGGCTGTTTTGGCAACCAAGCTGCAGAAAGCAGCAAACAGGAGAAGGGTGGGTCTTTTTCTTTGAGGGGATATCTCTGCAGTTGCACACACCAATTCCACTTCTCCATCGCAAGCCAGAACTCAGTCACACAGCTGCAGACAGCTGTGTGGGAGGGAAACGTTACCTAGCAAGGGCTTGCTGCCTAACACGCATCGAAGGCAATACCATGGCACTGGCTTTCGAGAAGAGAAAAAGCTTGATTAGGAGGTCGACTGACAAGGAGACAGGAGGCCGGGATCAAAGTTGTCTGCCCTATCTAGGGTTAGGCGAATTTTGAACTTGGAAGCTGACTGCCTAGTCTGCAATCAGTCCACCTATAACAGAGAGAACAGAGAGAAAGCAATGGCACCCCCCTCCGGTACTCTTGCCTGTAGAATCCCGTGGACAGAGGAGCCTGGTAGGCTGCAGTCCATGGGGTCGCTAGCAGTCGGGCACGACTGAGCAACTTTGCTTTCACTTTTCACTTTCATGCATTGGAGAAGGAAATGACAACCCACTCCAGTGTTCTTGCTTGGAGAATCCCAGGGATGGTGGAGCCTGCTGGGCTGCCGTCTATGGGGTCACACAGAGTTGGACATGACTGAGGCGACTTAGCAGCAGCATGGTAACAGAGCTACTTGTGCTGCTTTGAAGCGGGACTTTTTTTTATATTGGAAGGACTTCTTGCTTCCTAAAGAACTCGGGTGACAACATTTCTATTCTTTGAGTTCCCTAGATAGAAGATTCTTAACTCTGGAATCATCCTGGAGACCTGGGGGAGGGGAGGAGGGGGCGCGGTCCCATCTTGCACACGGGTAGTGCTAGCTCCGAAGTGACTCCAGGTCTGATTAATCAACAACCTATTTTTAAGGAAGCAAAACCAGTTTAAGCTGGTCAATGCTTTATGCTTCCTAATCTAACTTCTGAGCAGTTCGATTACGGAAGATAAAGGGGAGAATGGATGGGGGGTGGGCAACTCACCTGCTTTGCCCCGCCCCCCCCCCCCCAAGAGTCCACTTGCCTCTGTGGGGAAGCAGAAAGTGAAAGTGGCTCAGTTGTGTTTGTCTCTTTGCGACCCCATGGACTGTATAGTCCAAGGAATTCTCCAGGCCAAAACACTGGAGTGGGTAGCTTTTCCCTTCTTTAGGGGATCTTCCTAACCCAGGGATCAAAACCAGGTCTCCCGCATTGCAGGTGGATTCTTTACCAGCTGAGCCACAAGGAAAGCCTGTAGGGAATTAGGTGATGGGTAATAAAAAGCAATGTGTTATGTTCCTCTTTTGGTTACGCCTGGCTTCATTTCTCTATTTCGGACATATTTGTGTTCTTTTTTTTTTTTTTAACCAAAGAGGGTTTGCAGAAGGAGGAGTGCTGGGACTGGGTAGAGCAGAAGGCACCTGCAAAGGAGATGGAAAGGGGACAGCCCTCTTGGCAGGAGGAAAACCAGGAGAGGTAGGTTGTCCTAGAATCAAAGAAGTGTGAGGATGCCAATTCTCCCAAAACTTCTGAAAGGGCAGTAAAGATGAAAATAGAAACTACTTCACTAGACATAAATCATCAGGGACCCTGAGAAGACTGGTTTTAGTCAAGAGATGGTGATGTAAGCCAGATGGAAGTGAATTAAAGAAGAAATGCCCCTGAAACAGAGCCAATATACAAAACCTTGCTGTTTGATACAGAAGGCATTTCATTCAATGGAGTGAGAGTATGTACTTTGATGAAGGATGTTGGGACAACTGTGTCCCAAATTCTATACACTTTTGATCCTGAGCTCACATCTTATACAAAAAGTGACGTGGATTGAAAACCCAAAACTTAAATGTGAAGTACAAAAATTTCAAATACTTAGAAAAATATATCTTTTTGTAGATGCACGTAGATTTAGTAGAAGTTTAAGAACACAGCCAGAATACAAACTCAAATTTCTGCCTCCAAAGAGGGAGAAAGGGAAAGGGGAGCTGGGTGGAGGCAGTATAGGGGACATGTTCTTAAATCCGAAGGACACATAGCAGTGTTAATATTTGTAAATTCTCAGTTGTAACAACAGAGTTGATTGTACTGTCCCTTGACCTTAAATATATTTAAACGTTTCTCAATGTCAAGATGTTAATAGGAGAAACGAAGTGGAGCAACAGTTTAGGCAGTGTCTTAGTCTGTTCAGGCTGTTACAACAAAAATGCCATTGACTGGGTAGCTTATAAATAACAGCAGTTATTTCTCACAGTTCTGGAAGCTGGACATCTGAGATAAAGGTGTTAGCAGAGTCAGTGTCTTGTGAGGACCACCTCCAGGTATACAGCTATCTTCTCAAATGGAGAGGACGCCTTCTGCACCTGGAGGAAGTAGTGAAGGAGCTCTCTCAAGCCTCTGCTATAAAGGCACTAATCCCATTCATGAGGGCTCCACCCTCATGACCTCATCACCTTCGCAAGGCTCCACCTCCAAATATTGTCACCATGGGGACCAGGTCTCACATATGGATTTGGTGGCAGCAGATAGGGTGGGGGACACAGTCAGTCTATAGCAGTTAGTTTTTATTTTTTTTTAATTGAAATGGCACAACATAGCATTGAATGGAATGGAAAGTCTCAGTGTATTTTCCATGAGTAATATTTTATGAAATGTTTGTTTCTATTTCATATGTGTGTTTGTGTGACTGTATGTGTCTTAGTACATGTGTGTGGGTGGGTGATTGTGTGAATGTGTGTGCTTACACAGTCTGAGTGTGTGTAAAGGACAGGGGTTGCTTTGTTTTTTTTTTTCTTTAATCAAGAATTTTTTTATTGATTATCAGAAACATTACAAACATCTAGTATGAACAAATTGTAACATGATAGTGTTTAGTTTGAACAATTAATACATTTCAGATATAATATTATACATTCAATGCTATTCTCCCCAATCATCTCACTCCCTCTCCCGTCCCAGAGTCCAAAGTCTGGTCTATACATCAGTGTCTCTTTTGTTGTCTTGTAAATAGGGTTATTTTTTACCATCTTTCTAAATTCCATATATATGCGTTAGTATACTATATTTGTGTTTTTGTTTCTGGCTTACTTCACTCTGTATAATAGGCTCCAGTTCCATCCACCTCCTTAGAACTGATTCAAATGTATTCTTTTTAATGGCTGAGTAATACTCCATTGTGTGTATGTACCACAGCTTGTTTATCCATTCATCTGTGGATGGACATCTAGGTTGCTTCCACGTTCTGGCTATTGCAAACAGTGCTGCTATGAACATTGGGGTACACGTGTCTCTTTCAATTCTGGTTTTCTCAGTGTATATGCCCAGCAGTGGGATTGCTGGATCATAAGGCAGTTCTATTCGCAGTTTTTTGAGGAATCTCCATACTGTTCTCCATAGTGGCTGTACTAGTTTGCATTCCCACCAACAGTGCAAGAGGGTTCCCTTCTCTCCGCACCCTCTCCAGCATTTATTGCTTGTAGACTTTTGGATAGCAGCCATTCTGATTGGCGTGAAATGGTATCTCATAGTGGTTTTGATTTGCATTTCTCTGATAATGAGTGATGTTGAGCATCTTTTCATGTGTTTGTTAGCCATCTGTATGTCTTCTTTGGAGAAATGTCTATTGAGGTCTTTGGCCCATTTTTTGATTGGGTCATTTATTTTTCTGGAATTGAGCTGTAGAAGTTGCTTGTATATTTTTGAGATTAGTTGTTTGTCAGTTGCTTCATTTGCTATTATTTTCTCCCATTCTGAAGGCTGTCTTTTCACCTTGCTTATAGTTTCCTTTGTTGTGCAGAAGCTTTTAAGTTTGATTAGGTCCCATTTGTTCATTTTTGATTTTATTTCCAATATTCTGGGAGGTGGGTCATAGAGGATCCTGCTGTGATGTAAATCAGAGAGTGTTTTGCCTACGTTTTCCTCTAGGAGTTTTATGGTTTCTGGTCTTATATTTAGCTCTTTAATCCATTTTGAGTTTATTTTTGTGTATGGTGTTAGAAAGTGTTATAGTTTCATTCTTTTACAAGTGTTTGACCAGTTTTCCCAGCACCACTTGTTAAAGAGATTGTCTTTAATCCATTGTATATTCTTGCCTCCTTTGTCAAAGATAAGGTGACCATATGTGCGTGGATTTATCTCTGGGCTTTCTATTTTGTTCCATTGATCTATATTTCTGTCCTTGTGCCAGTACCATACTGTCTTGATGACTGTGGCTTTGTAGTAGAGCCTGAAGTCAGGCAGGTTAATTCCTCCAGTTCCGTTCTTCTTTCTCAAGATAGCTTTGGCTATTCGAGGTTTTTTGTATTTCCATACAAATTGAGAAATTATTTGTTCTAGCTCTGTGAAGAATACCGTTGGTAGCTTGATGGGGATTGCATTGAATCTATAAATTGCTTTGGGTAGTATATTCATTTTCACTATATTGATTCTACCAATCCATGAACATGGTATATTTCTCCATCTATTAGTGTCCTCTTTGATTTCTTTCACCAGTGTTTTATAGTTTTCTATATATAGGTCTTTAGATTCTTTAGGAAGATATATTCCAAAGTATTTTATTGTTTTCATTGCAATGGTGAATGGAATTGTTTCCTTAATTTCTCTTTCTATTTTCTCGTTATTAGTGTACAGGAATGCAAGGGATTTCTGTGTGTTAATTTTATATCCTGCAACTTTACCATATTCATTGATCAGTTCTAGTAATTTTCTGGTGGAATCTTTAGGGTTTTCTACGTAGAGGATCATGTCATCTGCAAATAGTGAGAGTTTTACTTCTTCTTTTCCAATTTGGATTCCTTTTATTTCTTTTTCTGCTCTGATTGCTGTGGCCAAAACTTCCAAAACTATGTTGAATAGTAATGGTGAAAGTGGGCATCCTTGTCTTGTTCCTGACTTTAGAGGAAATGCTTTCAATTTTTCACCATTGAGGATAATGTTTGCTGTGGGCTTGTCATATATAGCTTTTATTATGTTGAGGTATGTTCCTTCTATTCCTGCTTTCTGGAGAGTTTTTATCATAAATGGATGTTGAACTTTGTCAAAGGCTTTCTCTGCATCTATTGAGATAATCATATGGTTTTTATTCTTCAGTTTGTTAATGTGGTGTATTACGTTGATTGATTTGCGGATATTGAAGAATCCTTGCATTCCTGGGATAAAGCCCACTTGGTCATGATGTATGATCTTTTTAATGTGTTGTTGGATTCTGATTGCTAGAATTTTGTTAAGGATTTTTGCATCTATGTTCATCAGTGATATTGGCCTGTAGTTTTCTTTTTTTGTGGGATCTTTGTCAGGTTTTGGTATTAGGGTGATGGTGGCCTCATAGAATGAGTTTGGAAGTTTGCCTTCTTCTGCAATTTTCTGGAACAGTTTGAGTAGGATAGGTATTAGCTCTTCTCTAAATTTTTGGTAGAATTCAGCTGTGAAGCCGTCTGGACCTGGGCTTTTGTTTGCTGGAAGATTTCTGATTACAGTTTCAATTTCCGTGCTTGTGATGGGTCTGTTAAGATTTTCTATTTCTTCCTGATCCAGTTTTGGGAAGTTGTACTTTTCTAAGAATTTGTCCATTTCTTCCACATTGTCCATTTTATTGCCATATAATTGCTGATAGTAGTCTCTTATGATCCTTTGTATTTCTGTGCTGTCTGTTGTGATCTCTCCATTTTCATTTCTAATTTTATTGATTTGATTTTTCTCCCTTTGTTTCTTGATGAGTCTGGCTAGTGGTTTGTCAATTTTATTTACCCTTTCAAAGAACCAGCTTTTGGCTTTGTTGATTTTTGCTATGGTTTCTTTTGTTTCTTTTGCATTTATTTCTGCCCTAATTTTTAGGATTTCTTTCCTTCTACTAACCTTGGGGTGCTTCATTTCTTCCTTTTCCAGTTGCTTTAGGTGTAGAGTTAGGTTATTTATTTGGCTTTTTTCTTGTTTCTTGAGGTATGCCTGTATTGCTATGAACTTTCCCCTTAGGACTGCTTTTACAGTGTCCCACAGGTTTTGGGTTGTAGTGTTTTCATTTTCATTCGTTTCTATGCAGAATTTGATTTCTTTTTTGATTTCTTCTGTGATTTGTTGGTTATTCAGGAGTGTGTTGTTCAGCCTCCATATGTTGGTCTTTTTAATAGATTTTCTCCTGTTATTGAGATTTACTCTTACTGCATTGTGGTCAGAAAGGGTTGCTTTGTAAAATGTGTTTCTTACTATGGGTCATGATCAAAAAAGTCTGAAAGTCCCAGGAGACAAGTATAGTCAAGCTTTTCAATCAGGTTGGCTATAGAAAAAAGCAGAGCAATGGAACAGCTGTTGGAAAAGGGATGTGTTGTTAAGGGAGGTTCTTGGTTTGCCTTTTTCTTTGTTTTTCTAAGTCTGCAGATTCTGGAGTATGTTTGTGGGTTGACAAAAGATACATCAGGAGAGAAGGAGGGAATTCCCTTGCAGGTCAGTGGCTGGGACTCTGTGCTTCCACTGAAGCAAGCTGCATTGCACAACCCCCACTCCCCAAAAAAGAGAGAGAAAAAGAGTTTGGTGATTAGAACTAGAGATGGGGTGGGAGTGAAGATGAGAGGGAGGTGCATGATTGAATGATGTTAGTCACACATCTAGCAGGCTCTGATGGGCACAGATCAGGTGTGTGTGTGGTGGGGGGAGGATGCAGAGGAAGACATGGGACATGTTCCCATGCCTGGCAGCCCATGCCGGGGCTCACAGTCTTTGTGAAGTGACATGGCAGCCACTGAGCAAGTTGGCAAACAGGCAGGCAGGACAGGGCTCTGACAGCAGGTGCTTCTGGAGTTCAGGTAAAAGACAAGGACCAGGAGTAATCTAGGCGGTGAAGCCTTCTCTGGGTGAGTGAACCTTGGGGTGAACTCAGGGATAGATGCTGAATGGAACCAAGGAGCGAAGGGGAGAAAATGTGATTTCCCACAGAGGGGGAGTGGGGACAAAGAGGGAGTGAGTTCTGATAAAGGGAAGACGGGCACACTGCTTTGGATTCCAGTCTAGAGGCAGAGACTGGGATATGAAGGTAGACTTCTCTTATTTAAGGTCAAGTTTACAGGTAGACAGAGTAATAACATTTAAAATCTGCTTACTACGTACTAGTCTACAAATAACCTATTTATTGCCTAAGTTATTCCTAATAACATTATAAGGTAGATTCTGTAATAAACTTAATTTTACACTTACTGATGGGCTTCCCAGGTGGTACTAGCGTAAAGAACCTGCCTACCAATGCAGGAGATGTAAGAGACGTGGGTTCGATCCCTGGGTCAGGAAGGTCCCCTAAAGGAGGAAATGGCAACCCATTCTGGTATTCTTGCTTGGATGAAACTGAGGCTCAAAGTATTAAGAAACTTGCTGAAAGTCACACAACCAGCAAGTGACAGAGCAAAGTTTCAAACCTAAAGAGTCTTGTTCTATAAGCCATACTCTCAACCTTTACTAGTTTATACCACCTCTGGTAGTGACAACACAAACAAGTCAAGTAGCTCATCTAGGATGTGAGCTTTTGACCCAAACGGCCTTTGATCAAACATCATGTTTCTTCCTGGAGAAGGAAATGGCAACCCACTCCAGTACTCTTGCCTGGAAAAATCCCATGGATGGAGGAGCCTGGAAGGCTGCAGTCCATGGGGTCACTAAGGGTCAGACACAACTGAGCAGCTTCACTTTCACTTTTCACTTTCATGCATTGGAGAAGGAAATGGCAACCCACTCCAGTGTTCTTGCCTGGAGAATCCCAGGGACGGGAGAGCCTGGTGGGCTGTTAGCAGCAGCAGAAGCAGCATGTTTTCTTCATCAGGTGATCATGCCTGAAACTTAGGTTCTCTGGGATGGCCTATCATGCTCCATAGGTAGAGCATTGAATGCGAATAACTTTATACTTTCTTACCACCTTGAATCATCAGCTTCCCTCTCTCGTTTCAAGGTCATCTCCCACTGAGAAAGAAGAGGTTTTCCTCTTAAATTCTTTTCGAGTTGTCTGCTTGGCAGTGTTTCCTGGAGCTATAATGACTCAACTCCTCCCAGCAGTCCTGAGGGTGACCTCTCATCTCTGTTGCTCATCATCACTTAGGACTCTTGTGTCCCTCTCCTCAACAGGAGGCTGCCACTTCTCCATGGACCAGGCCACGCTTTCCTCATTGCCTTGTCTGTAGATTCTCCACCCCCACCATGCTTTTTGAAGCCTGGAACCATTAAAGAGACGATAGTAGCCGTACACCAAACATAATATTTCCCCTAGTCCATGGGAACAGGATAAAGGGCAGCCTAGAGATGGTTTGTCCATCAACACATCATCAATACCATGCTCTTTTCATCCTTTTATTCAACCTTCCTTAGCATGTTGGCTTTTAGGTTTTTGGGTTTTTTCCCCCAGTGGTGGCAAGATGCCTGTTGTATTTCCAATCATTACCCCTTCACATGACAGCATCCACATATTCTGTCTCATTGGACAGAACTGGATCCAGGTCCATGCCCAAACCCATCACTAACAAAGGAGCTGCCATTTTGGCTTCTGAAATGTGGTGTTGGAGAAGACTCTTGAGAGTCCCCTGGACTGCAAGGAGATCCAACCAGTCCATCCTAAAGGAAATCAGTCCTGAATATTCATTGGAAGGACTGATGCTGAAGCTGAAACTCCAATACTTCGGCCTCCTGATGTGAAGAAATGACTCGTTTGAAAAAACCCTGATGCTGGGAAAGATTGAGGGCAGGAGAAGAAGGGGACAACAGAGGATGAGATGGCTGGATGGCATCAGCGACTCAGTGGACATGAGTTTGACTAAGCTCTGGGAGTTGGTGATGGACAGGGAGGCCTGGCATGCTGCAGTCCATGGGGTCACAAAGAGTCAGACATGACTGACTGAACTGAACTGAACTGAATCACGGTTCACTTTCTGTGGTGGAGTACATTGTTGCCTGCATGAAGTTGGGGTTCTGTGAGTCAGAAGAAGAGTAGGATAATTACTGGGTGGACAACCACCAATGTCTTCTGCAGCATTTAAGAACTTAAATCCTTCACCTGTTTCCTAACCCTATTCCTCAATTCCATCCCATCATTATATTTGGTCTCCCTTCAAAAGAGCCTCCCCCTCCCCGCCCAACCCCCAAAAGCCTCCCTCTTCATATGTTAATCAGGAAGCCTTCCACTGAATTGTTTTGGAAAATCCTACTCTTTATCTCTAGGGAGTGGTCTCATTCCAGTTCAATCTACTTCTCCCCCCTGTTTCATGTGATAATTTCCCTCTCCCCAGAAGAGGGGCTAAAGAGGAGGTAGCTGCATGATGTGGGGAGGGTGGTTGGACTCTGACTCCTAATGCAGACACTAACTCTCAGAGGCGCAGTTTTAACTAATGGTCATAACTACTGATGACTTTGGGGACCAGGCAGGTGACACAAAGAGAAGGGGCTCAGAGAAGAGAAGGGTGAGCCGCAGGACGCAGAGCCCATCCCAAAGTCTGCTGCTCTTTCCAGCTGATTGTTTCCATGCAGGAATGAGGGGCAGATTGCCTGGGGGAAGCAGGAAATCTGGAACGTAAGTGCAATTTCCCATTTAAAACATAGGTGAGCAAATGCCTCCTCTCTCGCCCTGAAGCAGGCTTCCCTTGTGGCTCAGCTGGTAAAGAATCTGCCCGCAATGTGGGAGACCTGGGTTCAATTCCTGGGTTGGGAAGATCCTCTGGAGAAGGGAAAGGCTACCCACTCCAGCATTCTGGACTGGAGAAGTCCATGGACTGTATAGTCTATGGGGTCGCAGAGTCAGACATGACTGAGGGATTTTCTCTTCACTTTCACCACTAAGTCTCTTTGCTGCTGTTGTATTATTCAGTCGCTAAGTTGTGTCCAACTCTTTGCCACCCCATGGACTGCAGCACACCAGGCTTTCCTGTCCTTTTCTATCTCCCAGAGTTTGCTCCAATTCTTGTCCATTGAGTTGGTGATGCCATCCAACCATCTCATCCTCTGTGGCCCCCTTCTCCTCCTGCCTTCAATCTTTCCCAGTGTCAGGGTCTTTTCCAAAGAGTTGGCTCTTTGTATCAGGTCACCAAAGTATTGGAGTCTCTACTTCACAATATCATGTATGTAGAACTGTTCCTCACCTTTGTTTCCCCAGATTCCTCCTGATGGTCTCTTTATGCCTTCTTGGCAACAGAAGGAGGCCTGAGGCTGAACACAACACCTCTGAGTGGCAGCACTCTTAACCTTTGTCTATCTCCATGGATCTAGGGATGCTTGTCTTATTAAATTATGTTATGATGCAACAGTATCATTGTGTTTTTTTGACGCTCAATGATCTCAGACTCAGCCAATGGGAGTCTCTGTAAGATGGCTTCTGTGACCTTCAGATATGTCTCCAGTAGCTCTTGAGCACCTCCATGCTTTCTGGGACAACCAACTTCCAGGCTCACCTTGTAATTTTTCTGCCCCATACCTGGAATCAGCCACTGCCCCAAGAAGCTCAGGATTATTTTTTTTAAATAGGAAATAGTATTTAGATGTCAAAGCCTGGTGGCTTAATGTGTTGACTTGTACTGTAATACCATTGTTTCTCTGCCCTTTTGGGGGAGAGAGAGAGAGACAGAGAAATCATATTGATAATCTACAGCAGCACAGGGTTCCCTACTGCTTGTTTTTAATCTCTCTTCTCTCACAATATGTGAGAGTGATTGTTATCGCACACAATATATTTGCTTTAATCTACATGCATTACTCACAAAACAGTATTGGAATGACAATATCGATATCACAACCATCAGCGTGCCTACAAGTCAATACAAGATTATATTCCAATAAATTATACAAAGTTCTATTATCAGTCTGATGCACTGTTAGGACTGCTTGCTTCTGCTGGTCATCATTTGTAAGCCTTGCTGATCGATGTAGCTTTATCTCCCGAGCACACCTATGAAGTTTACCTTCCGAACTTCCTTGCACCTCGCTTCCTTCTATCTCAATTTTCTCCCCATTTCCTTCTCATTTTTCTGCCTGACGTGGAGTCCTTTAAACATCTGCCTCTCCTTTTATCTCTCTTTATTCTCTGTCCTTATCACCTTTACTGACAGAAGCCAAGTTCTGTGCCCAGTCCTAGAACCCCATGGTTGTCCAGCACACCTTCAACTCACCGTCTGTGGAGGAGATGCAGGTAACCGGCCATTGCAGTGGAGTGATGGGGACCAAGCAGGGCGGGAGCAGAGGATGCCGGGAACACACAGGAAGCTTCTCTCCCCACTGTGCCCATCACAGGCTTGTGGGTGGCACTCCTTAGCTGGTTGTCCTATTGGGATGAAGAGACAATGCCTCTTAACATTAAGTGAATAATATTTACTATTAACTTATGTTAGTTAACTTTAGTATTAACTTGATAATACTTATCATTAGCACTGGGTTAATAAACTCATGTCATGGGGTCGCGGCAAGGATGAAATGAGATAGTGCCTATTATATGCTTAGCACAGTGCCTGGCATGGGAAAGGGTTGAGTATCACTAACACGGTTGTGTGATGCTCTCCACAAAAATGCACCCACTGTGGAGGTTCAAGGTAAGGAGGCACTAGACTGGCACAGAGTTTCCACCCCTCCTTGCACCTTTCCCACTTGCATACTGATGTGGGCACCTGTCTAACTTTGCCCATGAGGCATCAGCCCCTCCTCTTGGTTAGAGTGTGTCTATTTGCTTGCCAAGCCAGTGTTCCCCCTCTCAGTTGGCGTGGCTGGTTAACCCCACACCCAGCTCAGCAAGTGGACTCAGGGCTCAGGGACATGAACCTAAACCAGGGCCCACTCCATCATCAGCAAGGCCCAGGGTGGCATGGGAGGCCAGGGCTCTTTGTTAAAAATTCAGGAAGAATTTCAAGATGACAGCTGCATTAAAATGGACTGCACCTCCCTATGGGACCAGGACTTCCGAAGTCAGCTCCCAACAGGAGCAGGAGGAAGGATCCTAACCCGCAGACACCTGCCAAGCTCCTCCACCGTCCTGGTACCTGAGGGGGTCTAGGGCCCACTCACATCTGGACACAGAGCAAAGACATGCCAGGGGAGCAATGGAAGAGGTCGACAGTTGAAGAGTTCTCAAGGGTGTGGTCTCTCTCTTACATAGCTGACCATACTGAGCTCAAAGATGGAAATGTTTCTATAAAGGTCACACAGCAAGTTTGTGGCAGTGTCTGAACTGGAACCCAGGTCTCCTAGAGTTAGGAAACCATTAGCTGAAATTGCCCACCCTGGCCATGCATGATAATAACACCTTGCTTGAGTTGTCTCACAATAGGAGGTCCATATAAAGGCTAGCTGGAGAATTCGGGAGGGGCCAAAAGGAGGAAGGAGACTCCAGCCCATAATATGTCCTACCAACCTCCTAGAAACCCTCATGCTGGAATCCATGGTGACTGAGAGATGCGTATACCACCCAAAAGGACCTGAGTCAGCCCAAATATGGCACAGGCAAGATGAATGGCCAGAGACAACCCAGAAAGCTAACCCCGTCACTGTGAATCATACGACAGTGAGCCACACTGCAGAGCAGATCTCTTCGGCTCCTTCACCCTAGGTCTCCACCCTGGCACCCCTTCCCAGTAAAGTCTTTCGCTTTGTCAGTACGCATCTCTCTAAGAGCTCACTCTTACACGTGTGTGGCTGAATCCCTTCGCTGTTCACCTGAACTCTTCACAACGCTGTTAATCGGCTACGGTGGTGGTTTAGTCACTCAGTCGTGCCCAACTCTTGGGACCCCATGGACTGTAGCCCGCCAGGCTCCTCTGTCCATAGGATTTTCCAGGCAAGAATACTGGAGTGGGTAGCCATTTCCTTCTCCAGGGATCTTCCTGACCCGAGGATCAAACCCTGGTCTCCTGCGTTGCAGGCAGACTCTTTACCAACTGAGCTATCAGGGGAGAACTAATCAGCTGTCAGATCAGATTAGATCAGATCAGTCGCTCAGTCGTGTCCGACTCTTTGCGACCCCATGAACTGCAGCACGCCAGGCCTCCCTATCCATCACCAACTCTCGGAGGTCACCCAGACTCACATCCATCGAGTCAGTGATGCCATCCAGCCATCTCATCCCCTGTCGTCCCCTTCTCCTTCTGCCCCCAATCCCTCCCAGCATCAGAGTCTTCTCCAATGAGTCAACTCTTCGCATGAGGTGGCCAAAATACTGGAGTTTCAGCTTGAGCATCATTCCTTCCAAAGAAATCCCAGGGTTGATCTCCTTCAGAATGGACTGGTTGGATCTCCTTGCAGTCCAAGGGACTCTCAAGAGTCTTCTCCAACACCACAGTTCAAAAGCATCAATTCTTCGGCGCTCAGCCTTCTTCACAGTCCAGCTCTCACATCCACACATGACCACAGGAAAGACCATAGCCTTGACTAGGCGAACCTTTGTTGGCAAAGTGATGTCTCTGCTTTTGAATATGCTATCTAGGTTGGTCATAACTTTCCTTCCAAGGAGGAAGCGTCTTTTAATTTCATGGCTGTAGTCACCATCTGCAGTGATTTTGGAGCCCCCCAAAATAAAGTCTGACACTGTTTCCACTGTTTCTCCATCTATTTCCCATGTAGTGATGGGACCAGATGCCATGATCTTCGTTTTCTGAATGTTGAGCTTTAAGCCAACCTTTTCACTCTCCACTTTCACTTTCATCAAGAGGCTTTTGAGTTCCTCTTCACTTTCTGCCATAAGGGTGGTGTCATCTGCATATCTGAGGTTATTGATATTTCTCCCAGCAATCTTGATTCCAACTTGTGTTTCTTCCAGTCCAGCATTTCTCATGATGTACTCTGCATATAAGTTAAATAAACATGGTGACAATATACAGCCTTGACGTACTCCTTTTCCTATTTGGAACCAGTCTGTTGTTCCATGTCCAGTTCTAACTGTTGCTTCCTGACCTGCATACAGATTTCTCAAGAGGCAGATCAGGTGGTCTGGTATTCCCATCTCTCTCAGAATTTTCCACAGTTTATTGTGATCTACACAGCTGTACTCCAATACAAAATAACAAGTTTAAATTAAAAAAAAAAAAGTTATCTTGGACCTTGGAAGGGGTCCCTCTTCTGGTGACAAGGAGCACTGCCATCACAGGTGAAAGTGAAAATCACTCAGTCGTGTATGACTCTGTGACCCCACAGACTATACAGTCCATGGAATTCTCCAGGCCAGAATACTAGAGTGGGTACCCTATCCCTTCTCTGGAGGATCTTCCCAACCCTATCCAGGGATTGAACCCAGGTGTCCCGCATTGCAGGCAGATTCTTTACCAGCTGAGCCACAAGGGAAGCCCAAGAAGGGTAGCCTATCCCTTCTCCAGGGGATCTTCTGACCCAGGAATTGACCCAGGGTCTTCTGCATTGCAAGCAGATTCTTTACCAACTGAGCGATCATAAAGTGCATTCATCATCACTAGGCAGGAGGTCAAAATAAATTCCAGTCTGCTAAGATCTTGGTAACCTTTTCAGAACAGCTATGATGATAGCAGCTAACATTTGAGCACTTAAACAGTGTCACATACTTCTGGGAGCCTCACAGATCTCAGCTCATTCAACCTTTGCAGTAACCCTAAGAAGCAGGTACCATTACTGTCATTTCCATGTCACAGGTGGGGAAACTGAGGCACTGAATTATTAAATGACTGGCCCAAGGTCACACACCTCTGATGTAAGTGTCAGAACTGGAGTTTAGACCCAGGGAGGCCAATGCGGGGCACAGGGTCTTGGCCAGCACTCCACACCACATGGAGTATTTGGCGGTGTTGTCCCACGGTGGGCAAGCACCCCCCAGCGGAGAAGCAGCTCCCATCGGTTTAGTGCTCGTGGCCACCAGGTGCTGCACTTGGCGGTTTACAGGACTCGTCACAGCGGGTGGACCTCCCTCAAGCCTGTCAGGCCTCCTCCCAGTGTCTACTTACAGAAACCTGGATTCCTCGGACTCCGTGGATTATCTCCTTTAACTGGGCGTCCAGAGAGATAGGGGACTCCTGCCGCGGATGAGTCAGTGGATGGACCACAGGACCTGGTTCTGTCCCGGCTCTGCTCCCCTTCACACTGCTTCATCCTTGGTGGGGGGGCCCACAAGATGACTGCACCAGGTTGGGGGTCACCTTTCAGACATGATGACAGTCGGAGGAAGAGGAAGCCTTTCTCCCCTGAGGATCTCTCTTAAGAAATAAGAAACTGTCTCACAAGTGACCCCGTCCCCAAAGACTTTCCCACAAACTGCATCCTAGGTCTATTTCTGACCCATGCCTTAGGAAATGGACCGGGGTCTTTATGTTAGACCATGACTCCTCCATGGGATGGGAGTCAGGCTCCTTGAGTCACATGACCTTGTGGAGGGAGGGGTAGATGCTTGAGCAGTATCAGGGTGTAGATAGGAAGGGGAGGGAGATGGATGCTGGGACAGGACACAGCATCTACAGGTGTATTTCATGGTCATTTTACAGATGAGCAAACTGAAGCTCCGGGAGTAACAGCTTCCTCATACAAACAGGGCAGCTGGGATTTAAACCTATTCTATCCAACTCCAGAGCTTGTGTGCCTGACTTCTTCCCCAGTTGCTCAGGAAAGGAAGCCAGGACACATGGGTTCTTGTTCCCGTGGCACCATTAGCTCAGGATTTGTTCTGGGACAATTTCCCTCCCTCTCTCTGAGCTGCAGTTTCCTCCTCTGAGTGCAACAGGGCCTTCTGGGCCTAATATGTGGGACTGGGGTGGACACCAATGAGGTTATGGATGTGAGCGTCTCAGCAGCTGCAGGGGGAGGGTGCCTTGTGGTGTAGGAGGGACGCTAAACTCTTGAATCTGACTGGCTGTGAGTTCAGACCCTTATTAGTGAAACTTTACACAAGTCCCTTAAAACATTCCATAGAGTGGGGATGATGATACCAAGTCACACAATTGTTAGGCCACATGAAGGCAAATTACTTGGCTTAATAAAGTGTCTAACACACAATAGATTGCTGGGAGAAATATCAATAACCTCAGATATGCAGATGACACCACCCTTATGGCAGAAAGTGAAGAGGAACTAAAAAGCCTCTTGATGAAAGTGAAAGTGGAGAGTGAAAAAGTTGGTTAAAGCTCAACATTCAGAAAACGAAGATCATGGCATCTGGTCCCATCACTTCATGGGAAATAGATGGAGAAACAGTGGAAACAGTGTCAGACTTTATTTTGGGGGCTCCAAAATCACTGCAGATGGTGACTGCAGCCATGAAATTAAAAGACGCTTACTCCTCAGAAGGAAAGTTATGACCAACCTAGATAGAATATTCAAAGCAGAGACATGACTTTGCCAACAAAGGTCCGTCTAGTCAAGGCTATGGTTTTTCCTGTGGTCATGTATGGATGTGAGAGTTGGACTGTGAAGAAGGCTGAGCGCCGAAAAATTGATGCTTTTGAACTGTGGTATTGGAGAAGACTCTTAAGAGTCCCTTGGACTTCAAGGAGATCCAACCAGTCCATCCTAAAGGAAATTAGCCCTGGGATTTCTTTGGAAGGAATGATGCTAAAGCTGAAACTCCAGTACTTTGGCCACCTCATGCGAAGAGTTGACTCATTGGAAAAGACTCTGATGCTGGGAGGGATTGGGGGCAGGAGAAGAAGGGGACCACAGAGGATGAGATGGCTGGATAGCATTACCGACTCAATGGACGTAAGTTTGAGTGAATTCCGGGAGTTGGTGATGGACAGGGAGGCCTGGTGTGCTGCAGTTCATGGGGTCGCAAAGAGTCGGACACGATTGAGTGACCGAACTGAACTGACCACACAATAATTTCTTTTTTTGTTCTCTTTATAGGGAATGCAGCTTCATCCTCCAAGCATAGAGTACAGGGAAAATACTACACTCAATTTTCTGAGGATAATATCCAGTGGGTTTTGTTTTTTTTTTTTTTTAATGAGAGAGGGAGAGGGCAGGAGGAAGGAGAGAGAAAATTTTGTTGCAGGGCAACTGAGCCAACACTCTGCAACTGCTAAACCCAGATGCCACAACTAGTCTGTGAGCCATGGCAAAAGATCCACCCGACACAACAAAGACCCTATGTACTGTAGCTAAGGCCTAATGCACTCAAATAAATAAATAAATACTTAAAAAAAAATAAAATTTTGCCAAGGCAGCGCCATTCCAATAGAGAATTGGCATTGCTTGGGCTTTGCTGCCCTCTGGTGGCCATTGTGAGTAGAAAGTAAAAGTGATAGTCACTCAAAGAGTCCGAATCTTTGAGACCCCATGGACCGTAGCCTGCCAGGCTCCTCAGTCCATGGGATTCTCCGGGCAAGAATATTAAAGTGGGTTGCCATTCCCTTCTCCAGGGGATCTTCCTAACCCAGGGATCGAACCCAGGTCTCCTGCACTGCAGGCAGACTCTTTACCGTCTGAGCCACCAGGGAAGCCCCGTGAGTAGAAAGGGCTGCCCCTAATTGCCGCCTGGAATGGCAGGAACTGGGAGAGGCCTTGCCGTCAGCACATTCTGATTCCCCACGCACTAAAGGGAGGCCATGTGGTTCCTGGGCTAGGGGTAGTCAGGAAACACTGAGCTAGTTCATTACATAGATGGGAAAACTATGGCCTTGAGAATAGGTGGCCCTTATCTGAGGGAGACACCAGGACAGGAGCCAGGCACTCAGGGCTCTAGACAGCAATGCTCTTTCCACTGTGCCCTGTCTGAAGCGATCTTGCCAAGTAAGCTCCAAAGACCCCCCAGAACTCACCTGCTGACCAGGGCTGGGATCCCTCTGCTGCCGCTGTGTCAGGGGGTCCCCCAGCCTGTGCTTGCTCTTCCATGGTGGTGGGGCACTTAGTGTCTTAGAAAGCAACTTGGTCCCTACTCCTGACCTTCAGGACATTTCCCCTTGCCTGGGCTCCAGATGGGCCTCTCTGCCTCCTCCCATACTGGATCCGGTTCTGCCATCTGGTGGTGAGGCACTCCGTTCCCTGGCACACTACAGAGATGGCAGGGCCAGGGGAGCTGGAGCTGGGAGGATGAGGAAGACTAAGTTCTTTGCAGCATCTGATACCCCCAGATGCATCTCTTTCCTGAATCCTGCAGGATAGGTGCGGTTAGTCTCATATTACCTCTGAGGGGGTTGAGGTGTAGGGAACTGGCGTTACCTTGTGCAAGCTCACACATGGGTTAGTGTCAAGGTGGACACAGCGAATGCCCTCGAGTTCTGGATTTGGGAACTTCAGTCTGCTCACGACCAGGCACATCATTCTCCACTTCCCTGCAGCACTCACTGGGCGTTGTGGCCACATGCGCACCTGGGGTAGTGTCTATTTTGTGCAAACTTATTGTGAAGTATAACACTCACAGGAAAAAGGGCACAAAGATGCATAACTCCGTGATCTATTAGAAAAGCAGCTGCTTATAAAATCACCACGCAAGTCACCAAAAAAAGGATGCCACCAGCAACCCAGAGCCTCTTAGCTTTCCTGACCGCTGTTCCCGTCCTTGCTTTTTCTTTCTATTGGGTTGGCCAAAATGATGTTACAAAAAACCTGGATGAACTTTTTTGGGTGACCCAATAGTTTTACAAACCTACATGTGTGCCCACGCCTGACGGTAGTGTGAGCCTTCTGTAAATGGAATCACATTTAGCATCATTTTGTCTCTGACTCCTCTCATTCAGCATTCACTCAGTACCCACCCACAAATATTTTCATGGCTGGAGGACACTCACATCAAAATTTTGTCAGTGGATGTGGGAACTGTTCCCAGGTCTTCCTGTGCTGACCATGATAACCGCTCTGAACATTTGTGTACATATTTCTTGGTACATATCTGTATCCACCCCTTCATGGATCACTGCCTTGTTGTGGTGAAAGGGCTTGCATAACTCAATGAAGCTATGAGCCATGCCGTGCAGGGTCACCCAAGACAGACGGATCATAGTGGCGAGTTCTGACCAAAACTGGAGGAGGGAATGACAAACCACCCCAGTATACTTGCCGTGAGAACCTCATGAACTGTATAAAAGGCCAAAAAGATACAACACCAAAAGATGAGTCCCCGAGGTCTGAAGGTGTTCAATATACTACCAGACAATCTTAAGAGAAATCAATCCTGAATACTCACTGGAAGGACTGATGCTAAAGCTGAAGCTCCAGTATTTTGGTCAGCTGATGGGAACAGCCGACTCACTGGAAAAGTCCCTGATGCTGGGAAAGATTGAAGGCAGAAGGAGAAGAGGACATCAGAGGATGAGATGGCTGGACGGCATCACCATGTCCATGATGCAAGGACATGAACTTGGGCAGACCCGGGGAGATGGTGAGGGACAGGGAGGCCTGGTGTGCGAAGAGTCGGACATGACTGAGCAACAATAACAACATACGTACGTTTTTCTGTTGGGTATCTAAGTGTATTTCTTTCCTAGAGCTTCCATAACTCAGTCTCTCAAACTGGGTGGCTTTAAAACACAGAAAGTCATTCTTTCTCAGTTCTGGAGGCTGTAAGTCTGAAACAAGGTGTTGGCACGGCTATGCTCTCTCTGAGATTCTGGGTGGAATCCTGCCTTGCCTCTTCCCAGCTTCCGGTGGAAGAGGGCAGCAGCCACCCCGGTGCTCCTTGCTTTGCAGCTGCGCAGCTCCTGTCTCTCCATCTTCACGTGGCCCTTGTCCCTCATATTCTTCTGTTATATTCGTGTAAGGACAGTGGGCCTAGTGCCCTAAAGGTCACCCTATTGCAGTAGAACCTCTACTGCATTGATTACACTTGCAAAGACCTGTTTCTAAATAAGGTCACATTTTGAGGTACTGGGGGTTAGGATTTCAGCAGAACATATATTTCAAATGGACAAAAAATTAGTATTATGACCAAACAACAACAACAGCATCTTAAGCTGCCTTTGATTGGGAGCTTCCTTTTCCTGTACTTTGAGGTCTATACGATGTTTCTAGAAAATTTACTACTGTGGAAAATGGAGACTGCTTAAATCAAACGGAGGTAGGGGAGGCCTGTGGTTTTTCTTTTTGATTAACTGCTGTAATCTGTCCTTCAGGGTGGCTGAAGAGGTTTCATATTTTTAGACATCATTAGGGGCTAGAGCTCTTACAGGACAACTCTAATGCTGTATGAATTCTGCCATTTTGCTAGCCCTGATACGGCTCTTGGGTCCACCACTCCATTAGAACTATTAACTCCATTCAAATTAATTTTTGTTACAGATCTTACAAGGGGCTTCTTCTGGATATCTAGGTCCGCTTCTGTTTTAAGGCTGTATATTTGGTTTTCATAAATTGTCCTAGCCCATGGTGGCTACCATCGCTGTCGCTCAAGATCAATATATGATTTTAGGAAACATACTTCAATCCTTAGTTACAACTCAGAGTGCAGATGCTGGTTGTCTTATCAGATCCCAAGAAAGGACTTGAGTGTAGTTTGTTCATCTGTGAGGGAAGCACTTTTGAGGCAGGGGAAGCGTCTGGGGCACAGAATTTAGGGTGGGCTCATTCTAGTGCCCCGGGTGTCTCACCAGTGCCCCAGCAAGGTGATAGGAGAGAAAGCCAGGGAAGCGTTCCTTGATTGCCACTGTGGGCAACTGGATCAATCAATCCCATTTGGGGAGCCTCTAAAGAGCTCTATGGCGCTTCCCTAGTGGCTCAGAAGGTAGAGAATCTGCCTGCAGTGAGGGAGACCTGGGTTCAGTCCCTGGGTTGGAAAGATCTCCTGGAGAAGGGAATGGCAACCCACTCCAATACTCTTGCCTGAGAATTCTGTGGACGAGGAACCTGGCAGGCTACAGTCCATGGGGTCACAAAGAATCAGACATGACTGAGTGACTGACACTTTCAATTTTCACAGAGCTCCGTAGAACGTGCCTCCCACTCGTCCCACAAAGGGATGGGAAAGCTGGCCATTCATCTACTAACTTCTGTATCTTACTGGTTGCAGGTTGTCCCCAAGGGCATAAATCCTCTGTGGGCTGCTCTGCACTCGAGTGGATAGGCTTCTGCGGCACCAGAGAAAGGTCTCAGATGCAGGTCCTTGCAGTGGGATGCTGTCGGCCTCAGTTGTCCACTGTGGACTCAGGTGAAGCCAGGGCCGTGGATCAAGTCATTGACAGTGTCTGCTCCAGCGCATGCCTTGTGATGCTTCTCCAGAGAAGACATGGAGATGGCCCAGAGGCACATGAAAAGATGCACAACATCTCTAATTATCAGATCAGATCAGATCAGTCGCTCAGTCGTGTCCGACTCTTTGCGACCCCATGAACCGCAGCACGCCAGGCCTCCCTGTCCATCACCAGCTCTCGGAGGTCACTCAGACTCGCATCCATCGAGTCAGTGATGCCATCCAGCCATCTCATCCTCTGTCGTCCCCTTCTCCTCCTGCCCCCAATCCCTCCCAGCATCAGAGTCTTCTCCAATGAGTCAACTCTTCGCATGAGGTGGCCAAAATACTGGAGTTTCAGCTTTAGCATCATTCCTTCTAAAGAAATTCCAGGATTGATCTCCTTCAGAATGGACTGGTTGGATCTCCTTGCAGTCCAAGGGACTCTCAAGAGTCTTCTCCAACACCACAGTTCAAAAGCATCAATTCTTCGGCGCTCAGCCTTCTTCACAGTCCAGCTCTCACATCCATACATGACCACAGGAAAGACCATAGCCTTGACTAGGCGAACCTTTGTTGGTAAAGTAATGTCTTTGCTTTTGAATATGCTATCTAGGTTGGTCATAACTTTCCTTCCAAGGAGCAAGCGTCTTTTAATTTCATGGCTGCAGTCACCATCTGCAGTGATTTTGGAGCCCAGAAAAACAAAGTCTGACACTGTTTCCACTGTTTCCCCATCTACTTCCCATGCAGTGATGGGACCAGATGCCATGATCTTCGTTTTCTGAATGTTGAGCTTTAAGCCAACCTTTTCACTCTCCACTTTCACTTTCATCAAGAGGCTTTATCAGCGAAATGCAAATCAAAACTACAACGAGGTCTCCATAAATTAGGTCCTTTGGTCTGAGACGTTATTCACTATTCCATGCAGTAAAGCAAGGGTGTGTTGGGTTTATTTCGGGAAGGTCTATTCTGTTTTCTTGAATGATCTGTGAGTTCTTGCACCATACCACACTGACTTCATGATCTGTGAAAGTCCTGATATCTGGTAGAGAACTCTCTCTCTTCTTGGTGCTTCATCTTTTGCATTTCAGTATACATTATAAAACTATCTTGTCAATTCCATAAAAATTATGTCAATTCTTTGAGCAGGCTTGCATCAGCTCTATAGACCATTTTGGTTTTGGAGGAACTGATATCTTCACACCATTGAGCCATCTAATCATGCACATCACATTGTTATTGTCACTTAGTCATCTCCGACTCTTTGCGACCCCGTGGACGGCAGCACACCTGTCCTTCACCATCTCCTGGAACTCACTCAAACTTATGTTCATCGAGTTGGTGATGCCATCCAACCATCTCATCCTCTGTCATCCCTTTCTCCCCTCCGCCTTCAATCTTTCCTGGCACTGGGGTCTTTTCCAATGAGTTGGCTCTTCGAATCTGGCAGCCAAAGTATTGGAGCTTCAGCATCAGTCCTTCCAATGATTATTCAGGACTGATTTCCTTTAGGATGGACTGGTTGGATCTCCTTGCAGTCCAAGGGAATCTCAAGAGTCTTCTCCAACACCACAGTTCAAAAGCATCAATTCTTCGGCGCTCAACCTTTTTTATGGTCCAACTCTCATATCCATACATGACTATTGGAAAAACCATAGCTTTGATTAGACAGACCTTTGTTAGCAAAGTAATGTCTCTGCTCTTTAATATGTGGTCTAGGTTTGTCATAGCTTTTCTTCTGAGGAGCAAGCGTCTTTTAATTTCATGGCTGTAGTCACCAACCCCAGTGATTTTGGAGCCCCCAAAATAAAGTCTGCCACTGTTTCCACTGTTCCCCCATCTATTTGCCATGAAGTGATGGGACCGGATGTCATGATTTTCATTTTTTGAATGTTGAGTTTTAAGCCAGCTTTTTTATTCTCCTCTTTCACCTTCATCAAGATGCTCTGTAGTTCGTCTTTGCTTTCTGCCAAAATGGTGGTGTCATCTGCATATCTGAGGTTATTGATATTTCTCGGCAATCTCGATTCCAGCTTGTGTTTCATCCAACATGGCATTTTGCATGATGTACTCTGTATACAAGTTAAATAAGCAGGGTGACAATATACAGCATTGACATACTCCTTTCCCAGTTTGGAATCAGTCCATTGTTCCATGTCTGGTTCTAACTGTTGCTTCTTGACCTGCATACAGGTTTCTCAGGAGGTTGGTAAGGTGGTCTGGTATTCCCATCTCTTAAAGAGTTTTCCAGTTTGTTGTGATTCACACAGTTAAAAGTTTTAGTGTAGTCAATGAAGCAGATGTTTTTCTGGAATTCCCTTGCTTTTTCTATGATCTAATGGATGTTGGCGATTTGATCTCTAGCTCCTCTGCCTTTGCTAAATCCAGCTTGTACATCTGGAAGTTCTTGGTTTACATACTGTTGAAGCCTAGCTTGGAGGATTTTGAGCATGACCTTGCTAGCATGTGAAACGAGCACAGTTCTGGGGTAGCTTGAATATTGTTTGACATTGCCTTTCTTTGGGATTGGAATGAAAAGTGACCTTTTCCAGTCCTGTGGCCACTGCTGAGTTTTCCAAATTTGTTGGCATATTGAGTGCAGCACTTTCACAGCATCATCTTTTAGGATTTGAAATAGCTCAGCTGGAATCCCATCACCTCCACTAGCTTTGTTCCCAGTCATGCTTTCTAAGGCCCACTTGACTGCACACTCCAGGATGTCTGGCTCTAGGTGAGTGATCACATCATTGTGGTTATCTGGGTCATTACAATCTTTTTTGTATAGTTCATCCATGTATTCTTGCCACCTCTTCTTAGTATCTTCTGCTTCTGTTAGGTCCATAGTGTTTCTGTCCTTTATTGTACTCATCTTTGCATGAAATGTTCCCCTGGTATCTCTAATTTTCTTGAAAAGATCTCTAGTCTTTCCCATTCTATTGTTTCCCTCTATTTCTTTCCATTGTTCACTTAAAAAGGCTTTCTTATCTCTTCTTGCTATTCTTTGGAACTCTGCATTCAGATAGATATCTTTCCTTTCTTCCTTTGCCTTTTGCTTCTCTTCTTTTCTCAGCTATTTGTAAGGCCTCCTTCAACAACCATTTTGCCTTTTTGCAGTTCTTTTTCTTGGGGATGGTTTTGACCACTGCCTCCTGTACAATGTCACAAACCTTTGTCCATAGTTTTTCAGGCACTCTATCAGATCTAATCCCTTGAATCTATTTATCACTTCCACTGTATAATCATAAGGGATTTGACTTGGGTCATTCCTGAATGGCCTAGTGGTTTCCCCTACTTTCTTCAATTTAAGTCTGAATTTTGCAATCAGGAGTTCATGATCTGAAGCACAATCAGTTTCCGGTCTTGTTTTTGCTGACTGTTTAGAGCTTTTCCATCTTTGACTTCAAAGAGTATAGTCAATCTGATTTCAGTATTGACTATATGGTGATGTCCATGTGTAGAGTCATCTCTTTTAGCTTCTTCAGCATTCGTGGTTGGGGCACAGACTTGGATTACTGTGATACTGAATGGTTTGCCTTGGAAACAAGCTGAGGTCATTCTGTTGTTTTTGAGATTGCACCTAAGTACTGCATTTCAGACTCTTTTGTCCTAGGTCATTGCTATTTTTGATGCTCTTAAATTGGATTTTAAAGTTTTTTTAAATTCAGGTGCATATAGATATTAAATAAATTTACACTGACTTTGTATCCAGCAATTTTTTTCAACTTATTATTTCTAATCATTTATCTGGTGAATTCTTTTGGGTGACCTAAGTACTGAATGCTCTCTATGAAGAAAAACAGTCCAGGTTCTTGCTTTCCAATCTTCAGGATTTACTTCTCTTGCTTCTCTGCACTGACTGGGGTTTCTATGATGTTATGTGGTGAAAGGAGTCATCTTTATCTGTCTCCTAATCTGAAAGGGAACACAGTCAACATTTTACCATTAAATATAATGCTTTCTATAGTTTTTGCTTTAAATATTTCTTATAAATATTTGAGATATGGCAAATGCAGCCTTGTGAGAAACTCTGACTGAGCCAGATGACCCAGTCCCACCAAGCTGATCCATACAAACTGAGAGATGTTCGTTGTTTTAAGCTGCTAAATATGGGGGTAATTTGTTACACAGCAATAGATAACTCACACAGAAGGATGTATAATTTTCCCCACAAAGTCCAACCTAAAGTGACTGCAGCATCGTGTGGCAGAAAAAGCATGGGTTTTAGAATCAGATAAACAGGGTTCCAGTTCTTTTGTAGAGTAAGTTAATTATCATCACTCAGCCTCAGTTTTCTCCCTGGAAATGAGATAGCCATCCACCTTCCACCTCTTAGAGATGCTGTGATTACACGGGAGGAAGTGACATCTCAGTGCAGGGTCTGGCACACAGGATAAGTACTTAAATGCCTAGCTCCCGTCCCATCCATGTGACAAAGTCATCTAGCTCACTGTGGCTTTTAAATATGCTCATTATATTTCCTGGATAACATCAGAGTATATTGTGTAGCCAGGGGGTGCAATTTTTTTTTTACATTTTTAATTGGAGTACAGTTGCTTTACAATGTCGTGTTAGTTTCTGCTGCACAGCAAAGTGAATCAGTTATACATATACCTATATCCCTTCTTTTTAAATGAGACTTCCTTCTCATTTAGGTCAACAGAGCACTGGGTAGAGTTCCCTGAGCTTTACAGCAGGTTCTCATTAGTTGTCTATAGTACTTTATAAATAGTAGTGTGTATGTCAGTCCCAATCTTCCAATTCATCCCACCCTTCCTTCTTCCCCTCAGTGTCCATAAGTTTACTCTCAACATGTGTCTCTATTTTTGCTTTTCAAGTAAGTTCATCCTTACCATTTTTCTCTAGATTCCACATGTTGTGATATTATACGATATTTTTTTCCTCTGACTTACCTCACTCTGTATGACAGGTTTATCCACATCTCTACAAATGGTGCAATTTCATTCCTTTTTTATGGCTGAATAATATCCCATTTTATATATGGGTAGAATATCTGACATAGAAAACCTTGGAAATTCAGGATATCTGGTTACCACACCATCGTACCAGCTCCCCTTCATTTTGACAGCTATTACAAACTGCCTACGCTCAACATGTAGATTATTTATTCCCCCCATCCCTAGTTGGGCCACTGCTGCGGGTTATGGTGAGCTGGACATTTCACATCACCAGCAATTATGTCCACTGGGTAGGATCCGTTTCCCAATGACCCCACACGCCTCACTTCAAGTCAAGCCTTTACAATTCTTGTTGTTGCTGGTAAAAGTGCAGGCCTAGATGTGATAACACCTCCCATTGCCTATGCTCTGCGATGGGCGTCACCTGCAGTGCGGAATGGCCCCTAAGGTGAGAAGCAGGATTTGGGGTTGGAATACAGGGCTGAGGCTCCAACTCTCTCACTTCTTAGCTTACAGGACCCTCGGCAAGTTGTTTTCTCTGAGCCATTTATCTTTTTTTTTTTTTTCCTTTACTTATAAAATGGGAATAAGAATATTTACCTCCTCTGGGTCATTCTGCAGATTATACTGGACCATTTGGGAAAAGCATCTGGCAATCTGCAGGTACTCAATACACAACAAGAGGAAAGTCCATGCAGCAGCAAAGGCCCAGCACAGCCAAAGATAATACATGAATAAAACTATTAAACATAAATCTTTCCTGTGCCAAGGGGTCCACTGGGGGGAGGGTGGGGCAGCTGGATACTGATAGGGCGTGCCTCAAAGTGTAATGTAGGACCTAAGTGTGAGCATCACCCAGGAGCCTGTTAGAAACTGAGAATTACAGGCCCCACCCTGGACCTGCTGAATCAGGATCTGTGTTTCCACAAGGTCCTCAGTGACTCAATGCTTGCGAGGAACCCAAAGTCCCACATTGCTAATAAGCTCCATGCAAGAAATAACCGAGGTGAGTAATTGAGAAGAGGCACGATGTTGATGACACAGCAGCAAAGATGGGTTTGCAGATTTGGGGAGCTCTTCCTGTGTTTGCTGCATCCAAAGAAGGATGACTTCTCCCTGGCATGAAACTGAACTCTGATGAGGACGTTATCTAGCACAGAAAAGTCAAACCACTCATCTGAATAAATAAGCATCAATTTTATTGAATCATGAATAATTTAAGACTGGTACAATCATCAGCTTTATTCTCTATGACGTGGGGCATGATCTCCAGCAGATCATTGGCAAATCCAAAAACCTCATGATAAATGAAAATTAAATAGGGAGGGAGGGAGGGAGGGAGGGAGGAAGGAAACATACCGTACACAAAATACTCAATTCCTAGTTTTCTCTTTAAAAATGGCTAGAAAAAAATTCATCAAAATGCAGCACTTTAATCAATTATTTACAATTTCTATGTTACAATGAAAAAATGTACATCTTATAGAACATATTTCATAAACTGCTCCACTGGAAACAACTAGATCAAAACAGCAAACTTTTCATTTCATATCCACAAAGTTGGATTATTTTTTTTCTTTTGAAGTAGATTCGCCACGATCAAATCTGAATACACAGAATTTTGAACTTTAAGCATCAACAATAAAATAAAAAAATGTCCCCAAGATTACAACAAAGATCTAGTTAAGTCTCGTTCCATGTCCCACCCCTGTCCCACCCGCCTCCTTAAATTAAAAGGAATTCCCATCTCATTTATGGCCTGTAAAATTCTTGGCAGTTTGGGAAGAAAACGTTTGGCTTCCATTGGTAACTCAACACAAATGTTGCATAGAATTTCAGACATTTTCAAAATTAGCCTAACTGTAGAAAAAGGCAAAAATGGAAGCATTTCGGACAGAGCCCTAAATGAGCACAAAGTCACTTTGTCAAAGGTGAGCGACACAAAAGGAAAGCAGGACCAAAGTAAGAAATGTGCATATCAGACAACCCTGCTTCCCGAAACGTTAGGAAAGACACCAAGCTGTGAATCGTGCAAGGCTCCGCTCCTTGACACCACCATGCGGTTGCCAGGCAGCACCAGGGACAGAGGTCTTGGCGCTGGGCCTGGCCCCGGTGGGAGGGAAGTCTGTGGGATGGGGCAAGAAAGAAAGAGTGAAGAGGGAGTCGTCAAAAGAAACGTTTCAAAGGATATTGGCAGGTGTCTACTCACCAGGTGACTGGGAAAACTGCCCACGAGGAGGAGTAGTCCATTGTGCCTCCTCCCAAATTCACAGTATGAGCGTATAAGGTCATCGCCGGGAGACAAGACTGAGGAGGACTGTTCTTCAGGTTTACACAGAAGGCTCAGGGTGGTGGCCCCGAGGTCACAGGCTAAAATACATGCTTTGAACATTTTATGAAAAACACAACAGAGTAAGACACACTCACACACCCAGATGACTCAGCAAGGCTTAGCAGAACTCAGTCTGCTAAGGTGTTTTTAAATTAAGATGAAAGAAAAGAGCACGTCGAGAGGTTTGCCATTCATCTGTTAGTGGGACACAGTTCACTTTTTGTTTTAAAGAGGAAGTAAATGGTGTCGTCTGATGTCACATGAGTGGTTTCAGGTCAAGCTCTTGTGGGAAGAAAATAACATGTTGAGAGAGGGATGTTTGGAAACAGAAATGTAAAAAAAAAAAAAAGTAAAAACCCTGATCATTAACAGATATACCCCCTGGGGGTCTGATAAAAATAAAACAGAAATGACTCAAAGACTGACCACACTCTGTAGAGGAAATATCAGCACGCTGAAGACACGTACCAGCAGAGCATGACTCGGCAATGTCATGTAACATTGCAGGAACTTTTTGCCTTTTTCTGCACAAGACAGATTGCTGTCTAGTCAGGGTGTTAGCTGATAAAAACCTAAAAAAAAAAAAAAAAAAGATTTTTTTTTTCTCCTTTTTCAATAGTCGCGCATCCACACGAAGAGTCTTTCAAATGAGAAAAGTCACATTAACTGAGTTCTTCTAGTGAGTACATGACCTGTTAGCCCTGTCTGCTATGATGCGGAAAACACAAAAACAGACCCCAGGCAGGCACAACACTCAACAATGATCGCGGTGAATACAAAACCAGTAAGGCATCGCTTTGGGAAGGTCAGCACCGAAGAGGTCAGGCAAGACTCATCACCGGAGGCTGCGGCTTCTGGAAGGGGCGGCCACCCCCGCCTGTTGACTTGTGTGATGTCCCGTTGGTACTGGGGAAAGTGCAAGTGTTCTGCGAGGCGACCTCCCACCCCGGCCCTGAGGCTGGGGGCTGGCACGCCGGAGGTGTCGACATGATCCTGGAGCCTCAGGGACGAGGAGGAAAGGCAAGGTCCCGCTCACCCACGCGCTGAGGACGGGGTGCTGGCCCCACCTTCAAGGGCGCAGCGACCGCAGCCCCAGCAGGAGGCGGCGAGTGTGTAGAACCGTGAAGATGGAGAACTGAAAACCAAAACTCAGCAGGACCAAACCAAAAGCTAACTCCTGCGGTTCTCACGTTCACCAAAGGATGGATTCTGACCACGAGGGGGAGGAGAGGGGGAAAAAAAAAAAAACCTTCAAAATCAAGAGTCAGAAAGGAAGAAGTCGACCTCATTTTCAAAGGAGGTGATGGGTTCGCCAAGGTAGACCAGTTCTCACTGTACACAGTGTTAGCAGGAACAAGACTGGACGCGTTTCGTAGAAGGACTCGGACACATGCAGCTCGGCCTTTACAGCCGCGTCCACTCGGCCGCGCATGCTCGCTGGAGGATGAACCGGAGGCTGACGGATCTGAGAGGTGGGGGTGAGCTGGAACAGGAGGAATACCTCTCGGGTAAGGAGAGCACCATTTCGAAAACAAACAGAAGAGAAAGCACGATTTGCTTTTACTAAGGTCTCCCTGTGATGTGGCTCTGCGGTTTGCTGAGGGCGTCCAGAGCAAGGACCCCGGTGGGCACCGGGTCTCTCTGGGGCCGGCGAGGTGGAAGGGCGTCGGCAGGGTGGAAGGGCATCGGTGGGGTGGGGGGAGAGGGAGGGGTGGACTCAGGCTGCTGTCTCCTTTCCAACTCTGCTTCCATCTCCCAGCAGCTCAGGGCAAGGAGGCTGCTTGGTCTCAGAGCTTCAAGAGGGTTTGTTGTTGTTGCTGTTTTCCACCCTCTAGTTTCAACGGTGATGGTCCTTTCCCTAGAAGTACCTTTTCGTGTCTTAGGGAGGTCACGGCAACAAGGCAGAACCGTCATGAAAACGGAAGACAGTGCAGTTTTCGCTGTGAAGGACGCGGGCCTGAGGCAGCCGGGCCGGGGTGTCTGCACCCAGGTCAAGGCTGGAGGACAAGGAGGGGCGTGGGGCTCCCCACAGCACTCACATGGCGGCCGGGGGCTGGCTCAGGAGGGCGTCTTCGGGGGGCGCGGGGGAGGCCAGTGCAGGGCAAGGAGGATGGGGGGGGCTTGGATGTGGAGGAGGGCGGGCTCCGGGTCCCGGCCCCGTCACAGAGTGGACTCCAGGGACGAGTCCAGGATGTCGTCCTGGTGGCTCGTGCTGTTGGAGTCGCTGTCGTAGCTCTGGGGGCTGGAGTAGTTGGCGGCCTCCTGCAGCCTCATGAGCATGTTCATCTGGGGAAAGAGCGAGGGGCATGAGTGGGCTCCCGGGCCACAGAGCCGCCCACCTCCGGCCTCTCCGAAGCTCACGCCCCCTCCTCCAGACTCACCTTGCGGTTGTGGCCCACTGTGGAGACGGTGGACGGGAGCATGGACTCTGGAGCCAGGCTTCCAGGGTTCAAATCTCAGCTCCACCACTCCCAGATGAAAGACTGGGGCACGTGACTTAACCTCTACACCTCAGTTTCTTCACTGGTCATGTGTGAATAATTATACCTACTCTATTACCTTATGCTATGGATGAACAGACACAGAGGTCAGAAAACACAAAGCCCTCTATCTTCACCCTTGGGAAGAGCACCTCACCCCAGTGTAGCCCTTAGCCTGGGTGAGATGCCAGCCAACTGCCCCAGCTTCTGGAACACAAACAGTGGCACCGCTGACCTCGAGACCCACAGCTCCCCTTCAGTAAGCGTCCAGCCTGTCTGCACCCCTGGCTCCGGCCAGAGGGCTCCCTAGAGTCACCTGTGGCTTCAGTTCTCATCAAGGCTTCCATGGGGAGGGGGACAGCACCGGCTACAGGTGGAGCCTTGGAGCCCATGGAGGCCTGGATTCTGACTCAGAAACCTTTGGGGAATTATTTAATATATCTCATCCATCAGTTCCTTATCTATAGCCTGGAGAGAATAGTAGTTTCCATCCCATCGGGCTGAAGGAAGGAACAAACGATAGGATGTGTGCTAAACCCTTAGCATAGGGCCCGGCACATAGTAACTACTCAATAAATGTGCTACATCTGCTATCACCACCATCATCACCTGTCTTAAGAGTTCAAAGGCAGTGTTCTTGTATCTCCCCTGATCCACAGTCTGTGGGTCATCTGTGTTGACGTGGAGATGGGGAACTGAAAGCGACTCTTATTTACAACTATAAATCGTGTGTGTATATCTTTTATATTGGATCTAGGAAATTAGGAAGATAGCCTCTCTGAGCTATCTTCAGATTTGCTGCAGCCGGGCATGAAATCTGGCTGCCCCCTGGCCAGCCACCCCTCAGGATGCCTAGCAGAGCACACCTGGGTGAGCCAGTCACAGAAGCACTGTGGGCTGGTGTCCATCTGCATGGCCACAACCGCGATGGGGTGGAGCAGAAACGTGAAGGAAAATCCTTCACAGCCAGGATTATTCATTCACTCATCAAACATCCCCTGTGTACCCGCAGTATATGGTCTGGAGTGAAAACAACACAGTCCTGTCCTCCTGGAGTCCTTGGTCTCAGGAGGGCAAGAGGTCAGTAAACAAGAGGGCTATTAAAGCCCAGATCTGTGGCCCTGGGCAGAGAGAACAGGACTTGGGGGAAGCACCAAGTAGCTGCCTTGATGTGCAGGGGTGGCCAGGCCGGCAGAGATGACCTCTGGGGGCCAGAGGGTGCCAGGAGAACTCTGTGTAACTATTCTAAGAACCCTGGGTCTTACCTAAATGCTTTCTGTGTTTAGTGACACAAATATTTCTGGTTAAGAAAAGACAGTCCAAGGATGAGCTGCCCATTCTATCCTCTAGATGTCCCAAATTCTGTTTTTATGTAACTGAGAGTATATTGGCTTGAATCCACAGAAAGAGTTCTAGGACTTTAGCTTTTAATAATGGTTCCCCCGTGGCTCAGCAGTAAAGAATCTGCCTACAGTGCAGGATACTTGCAGCAGATGTGGGTTTGATCCTTGGATTGGAAAGATCTCCTGGAGAAGGAAATGGCAACCCACTCCAGTGTTCTTGCCTGGAGAATCCCAGGGATGGGGGAGCCTGGTGGGCTGCTGTCTATGGGGTCACACAGAGTCGACACGACTGAAGCAACTTAGCAGCAAGCTGCTAAGAGAGCTCAGGGCTGAATTTATAGCATGACCACAGTTGCTTAACCATGCAAGGTTCTGGTGTACGTGCTTCCATCTTCTTTTATAGGACTTCTGATGCAGGTCTAATTTCACAGTATGCCTACGCATGGGTCTTACATTGGCAGAGAGTACTAGAATTGTAGGGTTACAGCCTCTGCTCCAGGTTCTTCTTAAAGGGCCTTTATTAGCATCTGTGGAGTAAAGATGCTCAGGCAGCGTTAAGGACTTATCTCACTGGCCTGGGGACCCACGCTCGGGCCCCCTTGGCCTTTGCTCCACGAGCCCCTCCTGTCCTCAGACCTCCCTCTGCCTGAGCTCTGACACTCTGGCTCGAGCTTTGCCCTCCGCATGCTCTGCCTCTGCTCAGTTACTAGTGGGAGGGTCTAATGGCACAGGACCAGACATCGTAAAGGTGAACTCAAAGCAGAGGGCAGAGAGTGGTGTAGGGACGTTTAGGGGGAAAAAACCAAATTCGTAACCTTTTACCTGCAAACTTTCATGGGGGTCAAAGGCATTAGTGAAAAACTAAATACAAGGAATAAAGTATTGGCCAAAATGTCCCAAGCTTGGGAAGGGTCTAACCTTCCTAAGCAAGACTGGGGCTCAGTCTCAGTCACCTCCAAATTTCCAGCATGCCCTGTATCACACCCAATACACAGTGCTCAGTGAATGCCAAGCTGCTCTGGAAGCAGGGAACTCACCAGTGGGTCTCCTTCAGCGTCACTGGGAGGCATCTGCTTGCTGGTTGACCCCTCCCGAGGCATGGAGTAGCCGTCGAAGCCAACATCCTCGGGCCGGAGCTGCAGGAGAGGGGGCCACTCGTGCTGCTGTGGGCTGGCCGCCCAAGGATACGTGTCCATCACCCACTTGGCGGGATCCTCCCAGGGGGCCCGCCTTCCATACAGCTAGAAAGAGACAGAGAAAGAGCAGTCAGGAGGTGGGCCGAGACCCCTCTCCAGTCCTGGTCTTGCAGCTTTCTGAAAAACTCTCCAAACCTAGCATCATTATGCTTACCTTGATGGAGTAATTCCACTTGCAGAATTCTATCCTAAGGAAATCATCCAAGGTGCTGAGACCAAAGGTGGTGTGACCCAGGAGTAAGAACGCTGGAGGCAGCCTGACCTAGGTCACCTCACCTCTGCCACTGGCTCACCGTGTCACCCTAAACTCTGAGCCTTGTGGATCCAACTTGAAAATCTGATTTGAAGCATTTGCCAGTTTCCACGGTATAAATACTCTCACTGTGGCCAGTCACTTATCAATGTGATGTTACTGAACGCGGAGCTTGAAAGAGGTGCTATGGTCCCATTGAGGAGGCCCCCCCACCATGGCACACAGATGGGGGTGCTGGGCATCAGGACCACAGGTGGAGGCCACGATGACCCTGGCTCAAAAAGACCCCATTTCCTGAAGGGAGTCTGACTCTCAGGGGCCCTCTGTAGAGGTACTGGTCACTTTCAGAACAGGAAGTTGTTAAAAGGGCTCCATGTGTGTCCTGGGATCGCAACCGTTTCTCCTCCCTCATGTATTTCTCAGAATGGTTCACGACAACTGATTTCCTCTTAAGAAATTAACACAAAATTGTGTAAGGCCAGTGCCATGCCTCCAAGCTCCTTTTCTTAAGTCAGAAATACCTAGTAATACAGTGACTTCAGTGACGTCTCCTGGCAATTACAAGCAACGTAGACACTCTTTAAAAAAACAAAAACCTAGGCTGCACCACTTTCCAAGGCTCGGCTCGGCACATCACACAGAGAGGCCCTCTCTGTAGCCTTCCTCTTCAAGGCCACCCCCTCCACCACACCTTACAGCTCACTGCACACCAGGGATTGCGAGAAACACTTGACAAGTATCTTGTTTTACCACCACGTGACTCCGAGAGAAAGTATCACTACCCAAGCGGGCTCCAGAAGGAGGAGAGGAGGCAGAACTGGAATCCAAGTCTGTCCAAGCGTGTGAACCACTGGAGTCTGAGCAGACGTGGCAAAGTTGTGCTCACAGCCAGGATAAGATGTGCCCACCCAGGACAGTGCCCCCTCTGTGGCTCTGGAAGGGCACCCCTCTGTAGGGGTACAAAGAACCAAAGCCCTCTGGAGCACCATGGGTGCAGGGGGCTCGGGAGTGGAGTTACACGTGGACTGTAGCCTGTCTGTCTGTCCTTCCAGGACTGTTCCAGTTGAGGCAGGGGGAAGTGTGGGAAGAGAGGGCTGACAGTATAGCAGAGCTGAGAGCTGACCGCTAGAACCACGTCTTTCCCAGGTCACAGGCTAACTCAGCTGGAAGGAACTGGGGTCCCCTAAGCCAGCCCCTTCATCTACTGGATGGAAAACTTGGGACTTAGGAGCCAGTTGTAAAAGGTTTCAGAGCAGAGCTGGATTCAGAGCTAGAACCCCAGCAGCCTTGTCTGAGCCCTTTCCTTTCTCCACTCCTCCTGATGAACTTCACTCTGAACCACTCAATGGTATCAGGAGTCACGTGGCTCGGCCAAACCCGGCACCAGGAGACGCAGGCCAGGTATCCACCTGAAGAGGACACGTCACCTGGGCTGGACCTGCTGTCCCTCTGGCCGTCTCACCACTGCTAAGCCACCTCTGATCTCTCAGGGAAGTGCCCGCCCTGCCCACACTGCAGACAGGCCCCCCCACCTCCCTGCATCCACAGCTGCCTCCACCTCCGTTCGAGACACACAGCCTCCTATGAGCTCACGGCCTTCAGACACCAGGGCCCCTCCCGTCTAGCGCCCTCCAGCCCTGTCTACTGTGAAATCTTCCTTAACCTGGGGCAATGGTGACTCCAAGGCTGGAGAATTCAGTCTGGCATTCAAAAGGCGATTCACAGTCTATACTGGAAGGGATCACATGAAGGTGCGTGTGTGCACACGTGTGGGTCAGGGAGAAAGGGAAATGCAAGCACTTGGGGATTTTTAGAACTGAAGAAGTCTTGGCAGATTAGAAAGATTTCTGCAACTTTTAGCTTTTCCCTTCAAGGACTTTCCCTACAGAGCTCAGCTGACTTTCCCATGCCAGATTTCACGTGTGGGAGGCTGAACCAAACGTCATTTCTGACAGCTCCTGCTTCTGTCTCCATCCTCCAGGATGAAGAGGAGACGCTCAGAGCTGCAGAATAAGAGAGTCTAGAATCCAAGCTCAGCAAGTTCATAGAGTCTAGCCCTGTGGCTTTTAAATTTTTGCTCTGCTCCCCAGACCGTACTATTCGGAAGTTTGAGGAGCTTTGTAGTTCTGCACAGCCAGGCTGAAAAAACTCCTGGCCCACACTTTTCAGGTTACAGTTGGGAAATCTGAGGTTTAGAGGAGGGAGGTCTACCCAGGGTCTCAGAGCAGGTTGGGTCATCTGATCAACAATCCCTGCTCTCCCCTCCTCCAGGAGAGGTCTTCTGAATGACTCTGCAGCCTTTAGACGCTTTGGCAAGTGTTTACATCGACAGCTCTAAAGGGGAACAGGGCTGGGGACTGAATTGTAAGACAAAAGCACTCTAGGAGCATCTAACGTCATTTGCAAGAACAAGGAATATTTTTACAAGTCTCCCCACTTGCTGCTAGACGTGTTCAAGTCCAAGTGATGAATGGCTGGGTAAGTACCGTGGCAAGCAAAGGATCTATCACAAAGCTCCTTGGTCCCAAGGCAGAGCCCTGAGGCAGCTCTGGGAAATAGCAGACAACTGTAAACACAGACAGACAGATAGACAGGACATTCACTTTCCCCAAGGCAGGGAGGAGCTTGGCATGACCACTGGGTCAGGAATAGAGATCCACGACATTGGAAACTGAAACCTCAGCCACTGACTCTGATTTATGACTCTCTGGATGCACATGTTTATCACACACGAGGGCATCAGGGTACAGATTGTGCAAGAACCTCCAAGCAATTGTGCACACATGTGCACATGTGTGTGCACGCTCACACAAATTTTATTGGGAAAAAGACTTAGGAGTCAAAACCTGCAATGATATCTGGTATCCACTAGGGGGCAATGCCACATCTCCTCTGGGCAAGGCAGTGCCCACGGAGGGGCTGACTAGAAGCCCACTGAGACCTGACTGCAGCGGGGTCTCTGTGTTGTCTACCACCACGGGCAGTCCTGCCTAAGCCTAATCTGGGGGCTTCACCCCTTCTCAGCATATGACCTTCGCCAAGGGCTTGCCTGCTTTGAGCCACAGTGCACGCACCTCATGGTCACGTCACTCACCTCGCAGGGTCAGGGAGGAGTAAATGGCCCACCAGTGCCCAGCACACAGTAAGCACGGGACTCCAGGTAACAAGCAGAGTGGGGAGTTTTGAATTTTTTTTAAATAGGACAATCTTTTTGCAAATGAAATCTTACGTATAACTTCATGCTATGAAACATAATCCTTGGTTCCCAGAGCCACCCGAAGCATCTAAGGTATAGAGCAGGGCTCTTAGGACAGCCTGGAAAATCTTGGAAGTAACTGAGAAGTTAGCTCTAGGCTACGACACTGGCTCATCCACACCCCAGCAGGTGAACTGGGGAAGGGTCAAAAACTCCCGTGAGCCTTGGTTTCCTGTCTATGAGGTGCATACTGGGCTGTGAGAACTAAATGGGATCATGTCTGTCCGGCCCCTGGCACAGTGTCTGGCAGGCAACAGCCACTCAATAAATCTCTAAAACTAGAGACACAAAGAACATCCCAAAGTTCCTCGTGAACCTGCAGATTCTACAGGGTCTCCAGGACTAAAGAAGGGCACGAAGTCACAGGTTTGGGGCAGGAGGGCGCATTTTTGAGCAATGTGGTATAAGGCTAACTCTGGCTGCCTCCCTGCTTGTGTCCATGATCTTGCAAGACTGTCTTTCAAACGACCTCAACAGAATAAGGAGTGAATGACTTCTCTTGCCTCACAGAGAACGGGTGGGTCTCCTGAGGTGGTGGCATGTTTCTGTTCCTTGTCCTAAATGGGCTCTTTCACAGACACCCCAAAGCCCTTTCACCTGCAGACTCTGATCTTTGTAGGAAAGAAAACTACTGCCCTTATAACCAACTCATCAGCAACCTCTCCAGGATAAGCAGGAAAGATCTCACTCTGCTTTTATAGCTGGGCCCACAAGGCCTTCTTTGAAACTGAGGTCCAAGCAGCAAGGCGTTAGCACCCTCCAGCCTTGGTGAGGACCAACGAGGGGCCTCTACCTTATAGCTCACGGCTGGAGCACAGACCGCACTTCCGCCTCCCCGTTAGCGCCTCTTTCGGCAGGAAACCTTTATTCAACAGCTCCCATGAGTTTTTCCAAGCACACAGAGGATATATTTAGGTAAAGAAGCAAAGGGGAGAAGTAGGTGGTGAGGCAGAAATAGAAGGAAACTGCTTCTCCCTCTGCTGCAGTTCCTTCCGCTTCTTTCCAGCAGTGTGAGTTTCCCAGAGGTGCCTGCCTATTATAGTCCCTGGAAGCCCCTGATGGGAACAGAGAGAGGCTTCTGGAATGAAAAAGACTTCAAGATTCTAGCAGGGGTGGGGAATACTTCCACTGGCCCCAAAAAACAGGAGTGACAGGGTGGCTGTTTGGGTTTGTGGTCCTAACAAATCCATTTGAGTAAAGAATACATGATGGTTACTTAACCCAGGCCAGTGAATTTATCTACCTAGAGAGATTCCACTGCAGAGATATGAAGTCTTAATCTTTTTTTCCCTCATAAAACCCACCTTCAACAAAATAGAAATGCTGCCATCAATGGGAGAAATAGTTCCTGAAGGGAATACAAACTTTTAGTTGTGAAGTAAATAAGTCTAGTCAATAATATGGTAATAACTCTGCATAGTGACAGATGGTAATGAGATTTACCATGGTGTAATTTCACAATGCATAAAAATATCAAATCACTGTATTGTATACTTGAAATGAATGTATCATATGTCAGTTATAGTTTAACAAAAATATAAAATGCTGCCATTGATTAATGATCTTCAAACACTGGAAACTGATTTGGGACTGGTTAAGGGACTGCCTCATTTCTCGCTACCCTCTGCCTTCACAATCACTTGTGGCTTGAATTTGTAGCCTACATGCTCCAGGCCAATGAAATACCCATGACCAGAGGCACACCATCTTCTTTTTGAGCTCTGGTTGTCCTGAGTGTCTCTGGAGACCATCAGTGCTGTTACACATTACAGGGATACAATGACAGGCTCAGCTGAATACACGCAAATGACAAACCCCACTGAAGTGTGCCATCACCCATATGCATGCAGGTGTGCAAGTCCTATGTGTACCATCACACATGTACACGTGGGTGTGCACACAGCACCATCCCCTGAAACGGGTCCTTTAACAGCAGCATGTGTCTCCCACTGCCCAGTACCAAGCAAACACAGCCCTTAGAAACCCAGTTGCTAAGCTGGTTTCTAGATTATTCAGCTGTGTATGACACCTGCTAATTCCTCAGAGTGGTCCTAAAAGCTGACAACCTTCTCAGGCTACCTCCAGACTCAACAATAAAACTACTGCAAACTCCGATTTACCACTAAGCCCCTAGCATTAACCCCTGGGCTGAGTGAGAAGTGCAGGGTCTGGGCTTTCCAGCTACAAGTCCGCAGGAGGGATGGACAGTCACATGGGCACCAGAGTCATCTATCTCTGAGGGGTCCTGGTATCGGGCAGAGAATGCCAAATCCTAGATTCTTAAAGTTTCATTTCCTGACCTTGGGGCAAGTCACTTACTCACTCTGAGTCATAATTTTCTCTTAAAAACTAGAAATTAAAATAAAAAAAACCTCTGCCCAAGCCTCATTATAAATGCTGAGCCTGAACCAAATAGCAGATACAAGACTGCTTAAGCAAACTGTGAAGTGTGACATATTTCATTTTTTGTGCACTCATGACGCTGAGCACTTGCTGGCCATGATGTCGTTGAACCCTGGCAACACTCTTTGTGGTGGGGTGTGATCGCTCTCTCTTCCGTGGATGAGGGCGCCGTGGCACAGAGGGGCTGGATGTCTTGCTTAGGGTCAACACAGCTAACAATGGCAGAGCCAGGATTTGCAGCCCACTGCGTCCTACGCTGTGCTAAAGGATGGCCTCACAGGCGAGGAGCTGCCACCTCACATCAGTCAGTTTTTGGTCGGGGGAGATAAAGACAAGAGTGATGGTCAGGAGAACAGTCCCTGGAGCTGAGGAGGTCAGCTGGCAGCATGCTCTCACCTGGAGTCCTTCTCTGACGGCTTCCAGGAGGTAGGGGATGATTGAGTAGTTCCACAGGTCGGTGAACCACACCCTGGAACCATCCACGTCGATGGGACACGACAGGAAGAGCCGGGGGCCTGGGGACCATAGGGAATATCAGTCAAATTGAAATGGATGGGGAGCAGGAGAAGCCAGCCCAAGCACCCCTCAGAGGAGGGACCCTGCATTTTCTGAGTGACAGCAGAAATACCAGCTGCCACATGGTGGGCCCTTGGGCTCTCTAACCCTACCCTGGGATCTGGCGCCTGGTGGGAATCACCCCAAGGGAAGGGGAGACTTTCTGGAGAAATACTGGTCATTGTGGTATTGTCTAACTTTTGAAAATGGAAGCAGGGCAGATGTCCATGAGAACAGGAATGATTAAGGAAGTAATGGCATACCCACATCTGACTATATCACAAAAGAATTATTTCACCTAATTATTTTGGAGATGAACAAAGAATACTCACGAGACAACGTGAAATGGAAAATGAAAAGAATGCATTGTATGCACACTATGATTGGAGCTACATAAAACATGAATGGACACAGACAGAAAAAATAAGCTCAAATTACAACAGTTAGGTCAGGATGGTGGGATGACCAGTGATTTTTTTTTTTCTTTTCTCCAAAGCCTAAGCTTCAGAAATGTTAATAACATTATTCATAAAGCAAAGCCAATCCTACTGGGTGGTTTCCATCTGGGGGAGCCCTGGGGTGGGGGCCCCTCACCTAGCCTAAAAGTTTACACCAGCCTAGAGCTGGACACCTCTCTGCCTCTCATCAGTGCAGAGAGTTGGGTGAGAGAGAAGGGTGGAGACACAGTCCCAGGATGTGGGTGACTGACAGTCTGGGGCCCGTCTAGGCTGTGGCTATCCTATGTCCCCTTCTCCATCTGTGTGGCCAGTGCAGCGTCCAGCTGCCAGGACCCAGGGCCAGCCATTCGAGGAGGCCAGGGCTCCAGGGCAGCAGTTCCGGTCCCAGCCTGCCCGCCTGCCCTCCCCCTACCTATGGTGACGTCCGAGGAGCTGTGCGCCTCCAGGAAGCGGTTGAGGTGGTGCCAGACCTTGGGAATCCAGTCGATGATTTTCACCAGCTCCATGTTCCGCATCCGCCCACTGATCTCCGTCTCCATGAGCTTCCGCCGCAGGAACCGGCCCAGGAAACCCTTCACGGGCTCCGTGTGGTTGGCACAAAGCACCCACCTGGAAGGAGTCACAAATTTTCCACGACAAAGCCCGGAGTCAACTTCATGAATCAAAGCTCATTAGAGCTGGAAAGTGAATATGCTAATACTGAAATTGGACTCTTCTGAACACCGCACAGATATATTTTTATTTATTTTTAGTTTATTTTTTAATTGAAGGATAATTGCCTTACAGAATTTTGTTGTTTTCTGCCAATTATCAACATGGATCAGCCCTAGGTATGTAGCCATGTCCCCTCCCTCCTGAACCTCCCTCCCGTATCCCTCCCATCCCACCCCTTTAGGCTGTCACAGAGCTACGGTTTGAGTTCCCTGAGTCGTACAGCAAATTCCCACTGGCTCTCCAGTTTACATATGGTAATGTTAAGTTTCCATGTTACTCTCTTCATACCTCTCACCCTCTCTGCGGCATGTGGGATATTAGCTCTCTGACCAAGGATTGAACCCATGTCCCCTGCATCGAAAGCGCAAAATCTTAAGCAATGAACCACCAAGGAAGTCCCCACTGTATATACTGCTGCTGCTGCTAAGTCGCTTCAGTCGTGTCCGACTCTGTGTGACCTACAATTCCTCACAGCAACCCCACACTAAAGATATGACCACTACCTATTTTACAGATAGAAATTTCAAGGCACAGATGGAAAATCTCACTTGTCCAAGATCAAACAGCTAGTCAACAATCTTAGAGGAAGAGCTAAGATTAGAACCCAGACAGTGCAACTCCAGAGGCTGAGCGCTGGCCGCTTAGCTAACTGCCTCCTGTGCCGTGCCAGGCCCCGTGCTGGGCTGTGGGGCTGTAGGCGATGACAGAGACACAGTCCCTGTTCCCCAGGAGCTCACAGTCTAGCGGAGGAGGGAGATAAAAGAAATGAGACCTGACAAAATCTGGGGAGTCAGGGAAGGCTCCTCAGGGGAGGGGACGTCTGAGCTGAGACCAGAGGGGGCGGATGGAGCAGCTCTACGAGGCAAGGCAGAAACAGAAGGAAGAGCAGGCGCTGGGGTGGGGCGGGTGGGGGGCAGTGCATGCTGCAGCATTTGCAGGGGCGTGAACAACAGCACAGGGCGTCCGGGAAAACTGCCGGAGGTGCAGCGTACCCAGGGTTTAGACTTGACCCGCCAACCCAAAGGGGCTTGGATTTTGTTCTGGGGAGCCATTCAAGGACTTCTTGCATTAGGGTTTAGGGTCAGGTTTGAATTCTAGAATGCTCACTCTGACTGTCACTGATATAGGGGATGGCCTGCTGGTGGCCCAAGGTCCAGGTAGGCATACTTGTTAGAAAATGACTAAAACAGCATTCTGGGAGATGTGTGGCAGTGACAGGGGAAGGAGGAGGGGCAGGGGGGAGAAAATGATCTCGAGGGACATTCAAGAGAATGGGCAAGACCAGGACGTCCTAGATGCAGAGATAAGCCATGATCCTAGTGACCTGAAGGAGTTGGTATTTCTCAGATAATTACAATTCAGGTCTACTTTCAACAGAGATGCCAGTAGAGTGGCCATGAAAATGATCCAGAGGAGGGGGTCTCATCCCGGGTAACTGCTGTTCGACCTTATCTAAGGGTCCAGGCAGGAGAGGAGTATATGGAGCCAGCTAGGTGTCAGGGCAAAGGGCATTTTGCAGTGGCAAAGGCAAGCAGCCACAGCTGAGTCACATAACAGACCTCCCACCCTGTAGCAGTGGGGTAGCGCAGGACGGGGCTGGGGCAAAGGGTTCCCAGCAGCTGGAGCTTGAAGGCCAGAGACCCCGCCCGGTGGAGACACTCTCAGGAGCTCTCACTGCTCAGTGTCACTTGGGACAGAGAGATGAGCCACTGGTGACACGCAGTCCACCTGCCTACAGCCCCTGAGTACAGCTGTCTCCCAGGTACCAACTGCTACCCCAGGACACAGCATCCAGGAGACCCGGGTTCTGCCACTGACTGGCTGTATGACCTCCTCAACAAGTCAACTAATCTCCCCATTTGTAAACTTAGAAGGATAAATGTAATGACTTGAGGCTTTTGTGAGAGTCAAGTGAACTAAGCTGGGGAAAATGAGCATAGTTCCAGGCATGTAACAGGTACTCGAAAAGGGACACCTTACCTGAAGTTGTGATGAAGCTGCAAGTTGGGAGTAGAAGAGGTAGCCTGGTTCATCGTGCCAATTATGTAAGGGCTGTGGGGGAAATGAAGGACGAAGGAAATGGAGAAGAGGGTCCCCGTACACCTAAGCGCACGGCTACTGGCTGGTGTCAGCCCCTCCCACAAGCCCCGCCCCACGCCACGCGCATGCGCCTGCTCTCCCAGGGGCCAAGACGTCCGGAGCCGCCCTTACCATTTGTGGTCCTTGCAGTTGAGGAGCCCGTTGAAGATCTCGCCCAGGGAGCTGACGTGATGCAGATTGTCCAGGATGATGACGAGAGGCATGTCCATGGCGTTGTTCTCGCTGGCACACTGGTCGGCGAGGTTGGACAGGTACTGGCGCAATTCCTGTGGAACCCAGGCCAGTAGGGGGTAAGGAGCCCGTTAACGCCCCCAGGAAGATGCTCGTGCTCGGGGCATCACCTGGGCCGGTACAGGCAGAGGGGTGCTTCCTGAGGCCACTCGGGGATCTACTAGATTCTCTTTTCCCAAAATGAAACCTCTTTTGTGGAGCAACAATAACAATACAAACAACAGCTGTCATTTACAGATGGCTTGCCCCTGTAAGGGGTCTCCCCACAGTAGGACCTTCAAGGAAGTAGTTATCATGATCCCATTTTACAGAGGAGGAAACTGAGGCTTGAGGCCGATGGCCATGTACCTAAGGCTGCTCATATGGTACTGAGCAGTGGACTGGAGCTCAAGTCGATGTCTTAAACCCCAGAGTCAACAAACAGGCTTGGTTCTGACTCTTAGGGAGCAGTGGAAATGCTTGGACAGTCTGCCTTAGTCCCCGCTTAGGGTTCTGAGGTATGTTTTCAACCCTGTTCATTATCCGTGCAGTGGTTGTTTCTGGGTGTTTCACTCTGACTGGCTCTGTGCAAAGGGGCTGGGGGATCAAAGGTGAATCAGAAGTGACTCTTCCACCTTAAGAATCAGTTGGCATCCTTGAAGATCAAGGCCTCAGTCTGGGTGGAGGAATGCAGGCCGGGGAAGTCTCAGCTCTGCCTTCTGGAATTCTCCAGGCAACAGGAAACCCGGCAAGAGCAGGCACTGTGAGGGTGCCCAGGCATGGGTCTGTACACGATCTATCACTCTCTGCAACTCCTGCCCCTTTTCTCGCTATTTCTTACTATGCCAGCCTCCCAGGAAGCTCCTGAGGGCACGTGCCTCATACATCTTTGTGCATCCACAGCACCACCTGAGAGCCGCTTATAAGCCCTTGACGAATCAACAGAGCAAAGGATGCCTCCCCGCCATGACCTGCTGATTAGTGTTGGGGCAGACAGACAATGAACAGGTGCAGGGAGGCCATCTCCATGCACAGGGGGTCTTGAAAGGTCTGGGTGAAAGGATATGCTTTGGTCTTCACTGTGAAGAATGGGCAGGGCAGTGTCTGGAGCTGGGAGAACACAGCCCAGCTCGGCTGGAGTGAGGGGTACGTCCAAAAAGTAAGAAAAAGAAGAACGTGCAATGGGGAAAGGCCGAAACAGTGAGCTAAGGACCAGCCAGTGAAACCAGAACCACTATCCGATGGTATTAGTGTCACAGTGACAGTGGGCGTGACCCAGCGCCAGGCATGGCTTGGGGCCTCACACATACAGACTCCTGTGGGTGGGTGCTGTGACCATCTCCATGCTACAGATGGGAAGCTGAGGCATCCCTTAGTCAAGTGACCCGCCTGAGACAGCACAGAGGGTGGGTGCAGGGCTGGCCTCCCTTTTAAGTCAAAATGTGGCTTTTAGCAAAGAAGAAGCCCAGTTTTTAAAGTTACTAGCTATTTTCCCTTCTTTTAGCTTCTCCCCATCATGGGTCCTCGGCCTCAGGCGCCTGACAAGGACAGGGCTCCTGACGTTAGGAGCCCTCCCTCTCTTATTCAGGCTTACCGGGTACAGCTGGGGACTGGCGGAGGGGAGACAGCGGACGCTGAAATCAAGCCTGGCCTGACAGCCCCAGCCATGTGCCTGGGATCCTCTCTCGCTGGTCCCAGGAGAGGGTGCCTTCCCTGCGCTTATTCTCAGAGGGTCTTGGTTCAGGGGGTTATGACCACTTCTCTTAGCCCTGCCCTTGTATCCACGTCACTTTGGGAACTTCAGAATGGCATGGAGTCCCAGTCCCACACAACCCACTGAAACAGAACATCTGGGCATTGCATCTTCAAGGATGCCAACTGATTCTTAAGGTGGAAGAGTCACTTCTGATTCACCTTTGATCCCCCAGCCCCTTTGCACAGAGCCAGTCAGAGTGAAACACCCAGAAACAACCACTGCACGGATAATGAACAGGGTTGAAAACATACCTCAGAACCCTAAGCGGGGACTAAGGCAGACTGTCCAAGCATTTCCACTGCTCCCTAAGAGTCAGAACCAAGCCTGTTTGTTGACTCTGGGGTTTAAGACATCGACTTGAGCTCCAGTCCACTGCTCAGTACCATATGAGCAGCCTTAGGTACATGGCCATCGGCCTCAAGCCTCAGTTTCCTCCTCTGTAAAATGGGATCATGATAACTACTTCCTTGAAGGTCCTACTGTGGGGAGACCCCTTACAGGGGCAAGCCATCTGTAAATGACAGCTGTTGTTTGTATTGTTATTGTTGCTCCACAAAAGGAGGTTTCATTTTGGGAAAAGAGAATCTAGTAGGCATGTGATGAATTCTTGGTAAACTGAAATGGAAGCATCTGGGTTAAAGAACTACCAGCTTTGAGCATCATGCCCAACTCATAGCAGGGAAGTAAGAAATAAACTATTGGGTTGGGCAAAAAATTCATTCAGGTTTTTCCGTAAAACCCAAAATGTACGGAAAACTCATAAACTCATACATAAAACCTGAATGAATTTTTTGGCCAACCCAGTACATCAAATTACACATGGAACTTCTTGCTGGCGACTTTGGGGTCAGAGCCTTCCTTCCCGCTAGATCCATTCTACCCTCCTTTCCCAGACTTTTATAACCAGCAAAGGTGAGCACTGTAGGAAACGCTGCTTTGCCATCAGGGTGGTGGTGGCCTCAGTTCTGAAAGGGCTAAGCAGCAGCCTCCGAACGACCTCCTCACCTTGCTGGACTTATGGTCCACATTGAAGGTGGCGATGACACCATCGGTCAGCTCCCGCCCCTCCCGGAGCACCAGGTACTCTGACAGCCGGTTGGCCAGGTAGGTTTTCCCGGTGCCGCTGGGCCCCGAGAGGATGATCCGCCGGTGCTCCACGAGCAGGGACACATAGCGCTGCAGGATGGGCTTGGGAATCAGGGACTCGAACACCAGCGAGTCCAGGCTGTTTTCTGCGAGCCCTGTGTTTGAGAGAGACAGGAAGTGTTCACAGCCTGGCAGAGCGGGTGGCTCTCTGTGCCTGCCAAAACCCTGGGCTATTCCTTTTCTGGGCAGCCCCCTCATCAGAGACCCCCACCCACCCAGAGACACTGCAGGCTTCCTGCTCACCAGCAGCCTGTACTCTGGCCCCTGCCTGGGCTGATGGCTCCAGACTCAGGTTTGCCTTTTGTATCTGGACACTTGGTTCTCATCTGTCCTCTGCAGAATTCCTAAGACGCTGGGCTTGGACTGTTTGTCGGGATTTATCATTAGCGGTGGTGCTCGCTCAGATCTATCGTGAATCTCCCATGTCCACCTGGACCCGTGGGCTGCCTCTTCACCCTGTTTCTTTCCTGCGTGCCCACACTGAGATACACCATGAAGGTATCAACACTTTTATTATTAAAATGAGAAAAAATGCAAGCAGGGATCATTTGATTTGGGGATGTAAATACTGGCAGACCTACTCTGAGCCTCTTGCACAACATGAGGATCATTCCCCCTCCTCTCTTGGAACAACTTCATTACTCAGGGCTGTTGGCTTTCTAAGAGCTGTTTTCTTGTTATTATTCTCAAGAGAGGATCCAGCCAAGGTTACTTGTCCAGAACCTAATGTAATTCTATTAAAAAAAGCACCTCAACTTTCAATGGCTGAGTCAAAGATCTCTCTTGGTAAATGTCGCATTGCACTTGAAAATGTCAGTTATTTTCAAATATCTTTTGATACTGATTTCTAACATAATTCTACAGGGATTGTCTAATTCTACAAGAGAACAGATTCTGTATGATTTCAGTACCTTTAGACCATGACATTTTTGCACCTTGTTTTATATGTCCCTAGATATGTTCCATTGTTTCCTGGTTTAGTTTATGGGAACTTGAATAGAATTTATATCCTGCTGCTGTGTGAAAACTGTATAAATCTTAATTATGTTGAATTGGTTCATAGTGCTTTTCAAGTCTACTATATCCTTCTACTTTTCTGCCTATTCATTGTATTAATTTTTGAAAGTTTGATATTGAAACTCCAACTAAAAACTCAATTTATCCAATTAAAAAAATTGTAATATAATAGAACTACATATAACTTTGTTCTGTATTTTCCAAGTCTCCTGTAAATGTATTATCCTAATTTCATAATTAAATTTTTTTAAAAAAAGTACCTCAAGAAACCATTATATATAGGAAAAAATAAATTGAAAGGAACTTATTTTGTTTTATAATAGCATTTTTCCATCTATATAATTAATTCATTACAAACAGATCCCCATAATGCAAGTATATGCTTGTTTCCAATCCTCCTCAACCAATGCAGTGACTATTCCAGTGGCTTCCCTGGTGGCTCAGTGGTAAAGAATCCACCTGCAATGCAGGAGACACAAGAGACGTGGGTTCGATCCCTGGGCTGGGAAGATCCCCTGGAGAAGGAAAATGGCAACCCACTCCAGTATTCTTTTTTTACTCCAGTATTCTTTCCCAGGGAAATCCCATGGATAGAGGACCCTGGTGGGCTACAGTCCATGGGGTTTCAAAAAGAGTTGGACACAACTTAGAGACAAAAAACAAATCACTCTGATGAAGGATCCCCAATGACATCTGGGTACAGGTCTAAAACCTTCCTAAAACTGGTCTCAATAAAGCCTACATGGGCCCAAAGCTTGATGCAAAGTATGGGGGAAGGGGTGGGGTCTCCTGTCTAAACTTAACAACAGGGCAGGGATTAAAACACACTGAAACCCCTCTCTCTGCTCTTCGGTGCTGTTTCAGCCTCTTGCCATAAACTCCAAGGGAGTGAGTACTTTGCAGACGAACTCACTTCAGAGCACATAAAGCCACAGCCCCTGCCCCAGTACCACTGAAGTGAATCATCTGCAGCTCACGGATCTCTTTCAGCTCAAATCCTTTGGTGGTTTTTAGTGCCTTGAAGGCCTAAGTGTCAGGCACTACAGGAAAACACAGAAGAGTCAGGTATCACTTAAAAACAAACCCGAGCTGACCCCTGGAGATGCTGAAACAACCTCTTGTGCTGAGAGCAGCACCAGCTGCAACTCCACGGTGGGGTGGCACGGTTGGGAGGCAGATAATCCTGCCCCTGTTTGGTCTGATCTAAGTAATGGGTCACTCCTTTTACCTGTCAGCATTTCCAGTGTTCGCCTGCTCGCCAGCGTGAAAGGCAATTTAAGGTCATGGCGTGTCAGGTTTTCCTTAAAGGGTTCTCGGGGTGGACAGCTGTTGTTAAGGTGTGCCTGGCAGCCCTCCCTCCTCTCCTTGCAGTGGGGCTCTTCTTTCTTGTAGGGAGTTCATTCCAGCTGTCCAAGCAGGGCTGACCAGCACCTGCATCTACCAAAGCTAGGGGTGTGTGACCAGGCTGAGGCAAAGCCTCTCCCTGCTCCCTGTGTCTGGTTTGGTAATGTGATGAATATTTGATTCACAGTGGGCCAGAATCCCAGGTAGTACTAGTGGTGAGGAATCTGCCTGCCAATGCAGGAGACGTTAAGAGATGCAGTTTCAATTACTGGGTTGGGAAGATCCCTTGGAGGAGGGCATGACTACCCACTACAGTATTCTTGCCTGGAGAATCCCACGGACAGAGGAGCCTGGTGGGTTACAGTTCATGGGATTGCAAAGAGTTGGACATGACTAAGTGACTTAGCCTGCACACATGGACCAGAATCACCCCTAAGAACTTCCTGTTACACTTGTCCTCTTTTAAAAGCTTCCTAAGCTTAGAAGGATGAGTGAGGGCCATTGATCAGCCAGGTGCAGAAAACTCAATAAATAAGAAAAGCTGAGGTAAGCCTGGTCCTGACGGCATTGCTGGAGCTCCTGGTTCCACCTTTCTTGAAGTCCATGCCTGGATTTTCCAAGTGCCTGAGCCTGTGTGTTTCCTTTTGGCTAAAGCTAGTTTTTGAGTAGGGTTTCTGTCACCTGGAGCCCAAGGCCACAGTTGTGGAATGAATGCTAACAAATAAGGCTGTGTATGTGGCTCAAACAGGAACCTGCTGCTTGTCACCAGAGAAGCAAGACCTTCCTTCCTATTGATGAAGAATGCTGGGTGCTTTCGGAAAACCTCCCAATCAGGAAACAAAGTTTGCATCAAACAGCCCCCAAACTACAGTCAAAATCACTGCCTTCTGGGGAAGATACAAGATGCTGTGAACAGTGTTTAGCAATCTCTTCTTTAGGTGGTTCATAAAATATAGGAAAAAGGGGTTTTGCAGTCATATGCATTTGTATAAGATTGGATCATTCAGCCTTTTTAACAGTTAAGAATAAGGACATTAAAGTGGTAAGTATTAGTCATGTCCAACTCCTTGCAGCCCCATAGACTGTAGCCTACCAGGCTCTTCTGTCCATGGAATTTTCCAGGCAAGAATACTGGAGTGGATAGCCATTTCCTTCTCCAGGGAATCTTCTCAACCCACGCATAGAACCTGGGTCTCCTCCATTGCAGGTGGATTCTTTACTGTCTCAGCCACCAGGGAGGCCCCAGGACATTAAAGGACAGAGGCTTTTGAGAACCCATATGCCTGTTCACCACCCCCAAACTCAGATGGGAATAATGATTATTTGGCCATGAAATTTTTTTCCCCTCAAATACTCTGTGAGTCTCAAGTTCCAGAGAATACACTTTGGCCTGAGGTGTAGCCTCTCTGGGTGATGAGGCAATCAGAGGGTTGAGTAGCATCTTGCGTGGGCAGGAGCTTCAGCGTTTCTTCGGGCTGTTCTGAGTGACTGCTCCCTGGCCACGGTGCCCTGTGGCCTCTCCCATCTGTAGAACGGGACCGCGTCCAAGGCTTGCCAGCGAGAGCAACTCACAGGTATCTGCAGAGCCCCATTTCAACATTAAGATTCCATTATGTCAGAGTCATAAGGCTAATGGGACCTCTTGTTATGTAATTTCAGCAATAAACTAAAATTGTTTGTTTCCAATGGTGGTTGAAAACGCTGAAGACTATTCCTTAGGTAAGTATAACTGTGATGGCAAGGGAAAAAAAAATACAACCCACATTCCCACACACAAATGAAATCCTGGCCACTGGTTCCTGTGCCAAGTCATAGAACAAAAACTGCAATTCTGGAATCTCCCCCTCTGCAAGTGGCCAGATTACCTTTGACTGCCACGGAGATGGTCGTGTTCTCCCCTACCAGGTAGCCGCAGGGAAGCAGTTCGGGGGTCTCGGAGGTGTTGCTGCGCTTGACGTCCCCAATGCTGTAGCCAAGGACGCTGTCCGAGTTCAGCCCCAGCTGACTCACCGGGTCAATGTGAATGATGTACTCCTGGAAAAAATCAAATAAAGACCCCGTCAAAGATGTGGGGAAAAAAATCTGTGGAAGATTCACGGTTTCATTGGGTGATTTATGATCATCTTCTCTTCCCCAGCTGACGCCTGAGTTGAAACTGACCTACGGAATGGGGGGCAGAAGAGCTGACTTTCAATGGAGGGGGCGGTGTCCTCCTATCACAGGCCTCTTAAAGCACAGATTTATGTGGTTAGTGATGGGAGGATGGCAAACTCTCATGAGATGGTGAATGTGTAGTCTGGATAAACCAAGCAGGGAGCTATGGTGCTTTTCCTCTAAGTTCAGCTGAAGTTTTAAAGACACTGGGGCCTGTGAACGGGGCTGGAAAATGCATGAAGTGCATGAAATGCATGAAAATTCTGATAAGAATTCTCTCCACCAGCCCCTTCTTTTGGCTCAGGTCAAGGGCCATACTAAATGACAAAGAGAACAAAACTCCAGGCTGCTAAAAAAAAAGCAGCTCTAGAGTTTTACATAAACAAACGTGTGTTTAATTTGGAAAGTGTTCCAAATTAGATGAGTGACTGAGAGGTTTTAGGTCAATGACCTTGGAACAAAGTCCACGGGCTCTGTGGTAGCCAAACAACTAAGATGGAATCCTGATAACAAGCTGCTGCCTTCAAAGGTCTCACTTCTCACCTGTGACAGCTCCCTGGCTCTTTTCAGCCTGATCTGTGGCTGAATCCAAGGATGTCCCAACTGCCCATGAACAGAGACAAGGTTCCGGCCGGGGCAGCAGGCCTGGTCTGCCCTAAGCCGTTTCCGCCCTTTACCCCGTCCCACTTCTGTAGACTGGTCTGCCAAAATGGGAAGCAAGCTTGAGTCCAAGGACACAACTCTCTCTGTGTGAAGCCACCTCAGTCTAGATGCTGGGAAACTAGAGCGTACTAGGTTAAAAGTCAGATTTCTAAATCAGACCAACAACCAGACCAATATGGTCTCTGACACAGAAAAATTGTGGGCTATTACTAATCCTCGGGGATGTGATGAATGAACACTCCGGTCACTGACCTACTTTAGGGCAATAGCCCAAAAAATGTACTAAAAGCTGCTTTCAGATCACCAATACATCAAGGTTCACCTAGATGCTCGTTAGTTATTTCTCCTGTGGCAAACACCCACTCCAGTGATGTGATTAGAACGAATAGAAAAGTAACTGCCAACACCCTTGACATTAGCCTTGGGTCAGAAGTCAGTGTCACACACAGCACAAATCACAGACTCTGAAATGTTGGCACAGGACGCTGGGCAAGGTGGATCAGATCCCCTCACCGAAATGAAGGGTGGAAATGTGATATCTTGGCCCTAGCCCCAGAACACATGGTGCAAGACACACCCAACAGGCCATTCTAAGGTGAAGACAGATCGTGGCCATTAGCAGTTCACTTTGAGAGGCTCGTGCAATGGTTCAAGGCTGGAGAAACGCCCCTCGCTGGCTGGCCAACCCCTACAAAGGGCAGATGTTCTCGTCTGCTGGTCCTGTCACCAGTCTGTACTTAGCATCCTTCTGTTCCCTTGACAACCAGGCATAAGTCCCAGCAACGGAAGAATGTGGGAGAGGGGACATAGCCCAAGAAATGACCAGGTTCAGGAAATAAACCACCCTTTCCTTTCCCGAGGCCCTTTCCCCCGCCCCCCCGACTTGGATGGCTGTCTCCACGAAGCACTTACTTTGAAGAGCCGTCTAACCACCCCATCAAGCACGTCCCACTTTGTCTTGCCACTGACTCCAATGCAGCCGATGAGGAAGAGGTGTGGTCTGGAATCCTAAGGGTGAGATGTCCACAGGTGAAAAACAGGTGGATCCTTTCTGACTCAGTTTAGCAGAGGACTCGGATTGTCTTAGAACACCACCAGTGGCTTGAGAGGGGCTCACAAGTCTTATTTGCTTTAACACCAGATGTAACTTGGACCTAATGGAACTGTCTTAAACACTTTCCTCCTCTATCACAACCCAGGGGTCAGGAAGAGAGGGTCTCCTTTCTAGAATCTAGAACCTTTTACTGAAGTTGTACCTCATATGGATGTCGATCACATATCTCTTGTGGGGAATGCTCTCTTCTCTACTTTCTGCCATCTCTCCCTTTCCAAACTTTGCTTATGAACTCACCTCTTCCAGGAAGCCTTCACTGATTAACCCACCAGGCTCAGCACTCACACTGCTTCAATAGTTCTGTACACAACTTATATGATGATATATTCTGTGCTTGTTTATTTTGAGGTATTTGTCTACCAAATTTGTCTCCTTGTTAGATCTTAAATTCCTTTCGGATTTTTTTTTCTTTTCTTCTGTTTTTTAATGATATTGATTTCTTTTCTTCTAGTTAAAATTTTAAACATGCTCAATTCTGAAAACCAGTAAGACTCCTAGAAGTTCACACACAAAAATAATCTTTTTCTACTTAATTTGCCTCGCTGCCCACAGAGCTCTGCATAGTAGGGGCTAACTGATCACACTAACTAAAGGGAACTAGTAGAACATTCCTTTCTGTTTGGTTTTAAAATACCTGACATGCTGATAAGAATATATAATTAGGAGGGTAGAGAGAAGTGGGGAGAGCTGGGGGTATATTTGCCAGCTGAGCAACATCAGCAGAGAAGAAAGCGCCTATCCTGCAGTGAGATGATCTGGCCCCACCACGTGCCTTAGGTAAGTGATGCTAGGGTCCTGGGTTTCTCAATTGTAAAGTGGAGATGACAAAATCTGGGCAGCCAACCTCATCTAGATGTTGTGGTGATCCAGAACAACACCATTTTGGAAAGGGACAAAGTTTTGTAAAGTGTTAGATCTATTTGTGTTGATGATCATTAGAATAAAAGGCATTCACAGGTATCCTAAGAATGACTTCCCCCTTGGTAATCTATCACTCTACCAGCTGAGCTCTGAAAATGGAGTTATTTTTTGGATCTTTCTAAACTAGGTGATGTTTAGACCCCTAGCAGCTCCCCTCTTCAGTGAGGCTAGATGGCCACCCACATGTGGAATCCTCTGGCAGAGAAGCCTGGCTAGAGACGCTGTGTTCTGATGGCCACTTTGGGCTCCCAAGATCTCAGAGCCTTTAACAGCATGTTGGCTAAAATACTCAGAAATAATAAGCAAGCAAAAACTTCAAGGGACTTACATTAGAGGCTCATGAGGCCTCTCACTTATGGGAGAGGTGGTCATTCTCAGCATCATTTGGATTTAATCAATGACTAAAAATCAACTTTGATTATCAACTCCTGCCCCCACCCTAAAACAGTGTGATGAGGATATGACCTCTGGACCCTGGAAGAGAACATAAAACTCTGATGCCCCAGCTTCAGCAAATCAGGATGTCCTCCCATCTCCACTGCTAGCACCTGTGTGCTCCTGGGCTTGGCCACCTCTGTCTCCCAGGGTCTACTTGGTCAGCAACCTCTGACAACTGGATAAAACTGGCGCTCTTGGTCAGCTGAATTATTTTTGTACCTTCTGTGCTAAATGTGCTTAGCTGCCTTTGAAGAGTTTTGGGAACATACTAAATTCAGACAAGCTGTTTCTGATTGATGTTAATGTTTAGTTAGATACTTGAAAGTGGGGCAACCTGGACCAATTTTAAGGACTCTATAGTTTCCAAACACAAGAGATAGGGAAGGGCCATTTGTTCACGTTTGTGGTATCAAAATGCTGCTGGGGATTTAGGGTTAGTTAGGGAAAGCGTTAGTACTATTTCTAAATCACCCCAGGCTCCGAGATGATGGGCGTGATGATGGAATCACTACGCTAGGCAGTTCTACCTGGGGAAGGGGCAGGCTGAGCAGGGTAAGGGATCCAACTAACCTCCTTCCACTTCATTTCCTCCTGAAAGCTGACAACTATCTTAACATGCCTGCCTCCTTCCTTCCGAGCCGAGCATTCACCAGCGTCATCCAGCAACATGTCTGCGAATGGAAAACATCGACAGCCTTAGGCACATGGGGCAGCGAAGCCGGCCTCCCGACACCTCCACTGCTGGTCGGCACAGCAGCGGGACAGACCGAGTGTCGCCGTGCAGGGGCTGCGGGGTGGGGGCGGGGGCGGGGGAGGGGGCAGCATGGAGTGTGCAACCACAGAACCAACAGCGGGCCAACCACGGAGCCAGCGGGCTGATGCACCTTGCTGAATGGAAGTGCGAGGGAGACTCAACCAGAACGATAGCAAGAGCAGCCTCATGGATAAGAAATCAAAAGCGTCAGCCTCGGTAGGCTTACATAGAAAACCTAGATGGCGCTCGCTAATTATCCAGCCAGCCTAGAATCCAGCCCCAAGGCAGGAAGGTCATAAACCAAGCCATCATCCCAAGTGGGACCGTTTACCACGAGGGGGTGGTAGGCAGCATACAGCTTGCAGGTCAGCCTCTTAAAATGGATCAAACACAGCATGGTGGGTGAGGGGATCCAAGCTCACGGCTTGGAGATCTCGGGGCACTGGAGCAAAGCATGACAGCAATTTTAATGGCTGGGCTCATGTTGGTAGCAGACGCACACCCACATACACACATACACACACAGACACACATCCTAAGTGCACACACGCCTCTGCTTCTCCATTTGATCTGCTGATCTGCTCATCTTGGGGCTCCTGCTTAGAGACCAGAGGGCCAACTGCAGGCCCTGTGACGCCACTCACCCAGGCTGCTGGACTCGGCGAGATTCAGGCTGTGCTGGGAGAGCCCCAGGGACTGCCTGGGAGAGGCGGACAGGGACACCTGGGAGGGCGCCCGGCTGCAGCCACTGCCTTGAGACTCTGACTTCAGCCGGTCATTCTCAGCCTTCAGCTTCTCTATTTCACTCTGTAAAGGGGAAGGCAGAAACTCACTTACTGGGTGGATATACTGTGACCAAGCCTTTTCTAGAGGAGGAATTTGAAAGTTCCGTGCAGGGATCAAATGCGCATCCTGGCTGAGGTAAAGTTACACTCTCAGAGACATTGTTCAACATGGTTCCTTTGCTGTATACAGAAGGCCTCTCTGGCAGGGGAAAGTCTGAGATCTGGCCTTCTTTGACAAAGGCCTCAGAAATCTTTCCCAGAGTATGGGTGGTAGGTGGAAGAATTCACATCTAAGAAGTCTGAAAACCTCTGGGTTTCTCAACCCAGGCCTTTACTGCAGGACTTGATATCTCAGAGCCTTTAACGAGCTGGTACGCATTTTAAATCTGAGAGGCACACACAGCGTGCAGTATCTCTCAAACAAATTTGATCAAGGAGCTTTCTTTTCACACAGCCTCTCGTGGAATGAGTGCTCCATGGAACCTCCTTTGGGAAACACTGCTCTCCAGTTAAGGTCCGATTTGGTAGAACCTGTAGGGGTCTTTTACTTTGTGAAGGACCTACTGTGTGTTAAGCACTGGTGCTCACACATCCAGAGGCAGAAGACGCAGATGCCTTCAGTCTGCATCAGAAGGTGAGAGGGGCCGGGGACAGAACAAATCTATAGGGATTCAAAAGAGGGCACCGCACTAACACTCCCAGCTGCAGGACTCGAAAGGGCTTGGCGGAGGAAGAGGCGTCAGGCTGAGCCTTGGGCGAAGGGTCCAACCCGGAAGTGCAGAAGGCCGTCCTGCGGGAGGCGGGGGCGTGGCGGGAACAGCCCCTCGCCCGCCGCCTGGGGCTCACCTGCATCCTGTTCATGGCCTCCCGCAGCTGGTCCAGCTGGTGGGCCGAGCTGAGGGCTTCCAGGCGGATGTCAGTCAGCTTCATCTCCTTGTCTCTCAGCTCGTTTCGGAGCTGCATCACCGTCTCGGCTTCGCTGTCCATGCACTCCGAAATGCTAGGGAAAGAGAAGTGTTGCTGACCAAGGCGGCTCTGAGTGCAGCTCCTCTGAGTTGCGCCCGACCACTACATCATCAGGTTTGTTCAGGAGTAATCCTGTATAAAAGGGGCTTCCCTGGTGGCTCAGACGGCAAAGGACACCGTATATCCAAATCCCTGGTGCTTCCCGGAAGTGAAAGTGAAAGTTGCTCAGTTGTGTCCGACTCTTTGCAACCCCATGGCCTATACAGTCCATGGAATTCTCCAGGCCAAATACTGGAGTGGGTAGCCTTTCCCTTCTCCAGGGCATCTTCCCAACCCAGGGATCGAACTGGAGTCTCCCGCATTGCAGGCGGATTCTTTACCAGCTGAGCCACAAGGGAAGCCCAAGCATGCTGGAGTGGGTAGCCTATCCCTTCTCCAGCGGATCTTCCCGACCCAGGAATTGAACCGGGATCTCCTGCATTGCAGGCGGATTCTTTACCAGCTGAGCTATGAGGGAAGCTTCCCGGAAGTGACAATAACTTCCCGGAAGTGACAATAGCAAGAGCACCTGAAATTCACAGACTTCATTGCTTCTCTACACTGTTTGTTTGCAGAGTTCTGGCAATCTGAATGGTACGCCCTTTAGCCAAATCCCAGAGATTCAGGGATAAACAAGAGCCAGCCAAAGAGAACAGTAACCTTGGGGATTTGACACCTTCTGTGAAGTATACACAAGCTGGGCCCCTATAATGACACTATATAGCCCTTGAGAAACAAGAGAAACAAGGTCCACTGTCTATTTTAAAGGTTAGACCCTCCAGGCACAGATGGCTGAGGGTGATTTTTATTTGCCAAAAAGGGGAAAAAAACCAACAGATACAGGTGGGCGATGTTAGTCTGTCTCTGGTCATGTTCTAAAGCCCATTCCTTTAAAGGTGTTCGGAGAGAGAAACATTCCTTCATCCCCCCACCCAACACTGCTTAATAAGCCCACAGCAAGGAAGAAAGACATCTCAGGTCATTAGCAGAGAGGATGGTATGACACGAAAACCAAAATTTTATCTGAAAACCCCAGCTGGACACCAGATCAGGGGACTGTGGGACCCCGTGAGTCGCTGTTTTAAGAGGTGGTGCTTTCAGGCTGGGTTCCTTATTTGATTACTGAGGTCTGTCCTTCCGCTACCTGGCAAGTCAGCCCAAACTGGGAGATCATAAGAGTAGTGATGAACTGCAATGTTAGAAAAGACAGTTCAATTTAGAAAGGTTCTGTTGATTTCAATGATAGGAGCTGAGGTGCAGGGTGATCCAGAAGAGAAAGCCTGGACATTTCTTGGACTGAAAACAGAAAAAAGAAAGAAAGGAAAAAAAAAAAAAAGCCCAAGTTCAGAAAGTCACGAAACTGAAGCTGATTATCTCTGAATGACATAGTGAGCATGTGGTCTGCAGCCCTCTCTCCAGGACCCAAGCCCTGGATGTGAGGTCAAACCAAACCTGACCTGTGAAACCAGGAGAGGGACTGGACGTGTTAATTGCCAAACAGGAGACCAGTGATCACTGTTAAAAGAGACACAGTTGTTATTTGGGGGACCGAAAGGACTAGAAGAAAAATTTAACACCCGAATAGACAAATCTTTTTGTGGGTGTTTTCTTGACCTGCACCCTGAACTGTTTTGAGAGATACAAAACCACCTCTTTTTAAAAAGTTGTCAGCAGCCAATAAAACTTCACTTCAAAAATCTTCTGAGACCTCCAACAGACCCTTGAAAATCTCCTAATTATTCCCATTTCATACCTGTGAGAAACAGATTTGGGGCCCACAGATTTAGGACTAAGACAGATTTGGGTTAGAGAGACAGTAATATCTTTAGAAATCACATCCTCCCCCTCTGCCCACTGCCACCCTCTCCAAGCTCTCTGTGACTGTGGTTTGTAGGATTTAACTATATAGTCACACATATATAATATACATATATTTTTTTGGTTTGGGAGGTTTTCAAGGGGAACTTGGAAAAACGGCTTCATTCTTGAGAGAGGACTATGGTTTCCTGGTTTAAATGGAGTGTAAAGTCTGAACAAAATTCCATTGTGACACTCTGGTCTTAGCCAAACCCTGTCTCATCCAAACTCGAAGATTCCAGGTCATTGCAAAGAACAATCGGCTTTGGTTCACACTGTCTGTCTGTCACATGGCAAGGCATTTTGCTCCAGTCTCCTTCACATGGTCTGTGCTTTTCCCCAGAAAGCTTTCTCAGCAAAGAGAGACAACATTTCCTTGGCACCCACTTTGTGGAATTTATCACATGCATTACTCTTTGAAGCTTGGCCAAACAATAACTTTACAAAGGGAAGCAAACTAAAAGGAAGAAAGTCTGTTATGAGTAACCCTACCAAGAGTTCAAGGCCCCCCCATGAGCACCCCCTCCACCACCCCCAAATAGGTCTTCTCAGAAACACAGCATGGCAAGACTGCCCAGGAGGTGTGCCCTGCAGCTCAGAGATGATGCTAAAAATGAGCCCCAAGTGAGAGTCAGTCCCTGTGCCTGCCTACTGCCCACGCCAGATGTTCCCCCTGGTTCCCGCCTCCCCTAGACTTCTGCTGTGTCATCGATAATTGCTCCCCACATGACTGCTGACTCCTCTAGGACCAGGATTCTCATCTGTTGCATCTGATCACACTGACCCCCACGTAACAGCTACTGAATACATGGACCACTGCACTGGGCATCTGCAGTGTACTATTTAATGTACTACGGATACTACCAACTTCAGGAAGAGGTGCTACAGTTATTTCCATTTTAAGAAGAGGGAAGCTGAGGCATAAAACAATTGACATGCCTATTAAAGATGTGAGAAGCACAAAGATACCTGGTGGGTCTGCTTAACCCCAGGGCCATGCTCCAGAACTATATCCTGCAGGCACTCAACACACGCTCGTCCCCTCCGTGAACCGCTTACTGAAGCAACTTGATATTAATTTTTCCTACTCTGCCTCTAACACTTAATGCCAGCATATTCCTGCCATCTTGCCCAGGAAGCAGGGTTGGGGGCATACCTGATTTTACACACCCCGAGTGTGGGAAACGCTGCCTTCCCACTTGGCCATTCCTTCCGCCCACGTTGTAGGAAATTTTCCGAGCTCTGACTCCTCTGCCTTTGGTATCTTCTTTGAACGCCCTCTCATGTCTAGATATGCACATTCTTACAAACCCTTCAAGGCTGGAAAGAACCATTTGCTCTCTGCCCACCCTTTGGAAAACCAGACCCAAAACAAACATCTCCAGTGTGCGCGGATGCTGTGGAATGTCAGGAAAGGGCTACTGAGCCAAAAGTGGGCCCTGCCCAGTCCCTCTGGGGAAAGTGGTTTGGGTTTGGAGGGAGCGCTCTGGCTCTGGGCTCCGGGAGCCCCAAAGGCTGAGTGCATCGCTTCCACCCTCGCCTCAAAGCACTTGGCCGCCTGGCAGCTTCTGGCCCATTTACTCCTCCCTCCTCCAAATGGACTCTTCTCTCTGCCCCTGGGTTTCCACTCACCTCCCTGGCTGCTCTACTTTCTCCTCCTGAACGTCAAATATCAGCGAGTTCTGGGACTCTTGCCCTTGAGTCCTCTGTCCTCTCAGTCCTTGCCCCTCTGTCTCTCACCCATGTCTATTCAATTTCTTAGAGGATCCCTCCAGTTTCCCAGCTTTTGAACCACCTGTGAGCTCATGTTTCCCAAATCTCAACCTCTAGGAACTCCAGGCTGGCTGGCATTTCCACAGGGATGTCTCCTGGGTATCTCACACCTCACACGGTCAAACCACAGCTCCTGGTGGAGCTGGTCCCCTCCTGGTCCCCTCCTGGCCCAGTGTGTGTCTCCCACCCATCCCAGAAACAATACCTCCACACCCCCAAGTCCTCAAGTTGCAATAGTCAACATTTCTTCTCTTCCCTCACGTGCCCCATCACCGGGTGCTATCAGCTTTCCTTTCGGAATATATCCTAAGGCCACCCAGGACTCACCATTAGCATCAACTACTCATTCCACCTAATATCTGAACGCCCGCAAAACCAACAGGGTACCTAACTACATGGAGCTTCACCTGGAGACTGGAGAATTGGGGCAAAGAAGAGATAACCAAGGAGATGCTCCATAACAGGTGGTGATATCTGCAATGGTGAAGGGGGCTGTTGGGAGTGCTGGCTGGCGGTGGATGTGGTTTCACGCAAGGTGCCTGGGCTGGGCCTTGCTGATAGGGTAACACTGAACCACCTGTGCCAGGCAGAGGGCACAGAAAGGGCAAAAGGATGGTGACCGTGAGTGGCGAGTTCAAACAACAGGAAACAGGCCAGAGCACTGGGGGGTGGTGGGGGCTGGGCAGCTAGGGGAGCATGTTGTCAACCGCTGCCATGGTCTCCCTCCTGACACTCCACTTGTGAGATGTTAATTCAGATAATCTCACGTTCCTGCTGAAAACTCTCCAAGCCCTCCCCAACACAGGGGAAATCTGATGCAAACTCAGCTACAGCTTCAAAGCCTCACGTGTTCTAGACTGGTGCTGCCTCCTCCCCCATCACTTTCCACGTGCCCACGCGGGCCGTACCCAGCTTTCTCAGACACACCAGGCCTGGTTCCGGGTCCCACCAGGAAAGCTGCATTGCTGGCTGGGAGGCGGAGTCAGCTATGTGTTCCCTGAGGTCCCCCACCCCACCCCACGGGGCACACTTATTTCACTTCTCCCCTCCTAGGTCGTAAGCCCTGCTCAGTGGTCAGTGGGAAGGAGGCCCAGTGCATCCCAGCCGCCTGCAGGATTCCCACTCTGTCCCTCCCTGCCTGAGGCTGGACACACAGAGGACATGGGTCCACAGGACAGGCGGAGCCTGGGTGCCAGCATTACCACGTGGCAGGCCGCCTGCTCAAGGCGGATGTCCATGTTAGGTCTGGAGGGAAGCAGCGATCGACAGCCGCAGGTGAAGCCTCTGACTTTGGGACTGAGTCTGTCAAAGTGTTACCAACAAGAACTAACCAGGGATCCCTCCTGGCACACAAGTCTTGGCTGAAACATCACCTCCTAAGAGGGGCTTTTCCGGGCCACCCTGTCTGCAGCTGCTGTCAAAGTCCTCTGCATCTCAACACAGTTTCAATTCCCAGCATGAACCCTTCACACTGTCCGACTCTTCTCATTTATCCAGCTTTCTGTGTTTGACAACCCTCTTACCCCCTGACACATGGGGTCTACAATGCAGTGGGGACTTGACTCACTGCTGTTGCCAGAGCCAAGAATGGTGCCTGGCACAGAGCAGACCCCAGGAGTGGAATCAGCTCCACAGAATCATGTCCCCACGGGCCCTAATCCCCAGCGGTGGGAATCGGGTAACATCCTCTTTGGTGTCTCCAGAACCATCTCGAACAGTGTCCTGCTCACACAGGCTGACATATGAGAAGTCTGTATCAACCCACAAAGAACAGATGAGGGCTCTCCTATTCTCCTGCTCAGGAAACAACTGGACTGGGATGACGGCAGGTGAGCCACGGGCAGCTGGCCCTTTATGCGCCTCCTGGGCACCCTGGGGGGCAGACGGGGGACCGTGCGCCAGAGAACTGATTTAACCCACACGCCGGTACACAAGGCGCTGGGCAGGAGCCATGGTCCAGCCCTCTGTGCTCCTTGGGCTTACACCTTTGCCCAGAATGGAAGTGCCCGTCCCCACCTTCTTGCCAGGGCATCCCCCACCAAGAGAAGAGGAGCCGCTGATTTATGTAATATGGAGACCATTCTTCACTGGAGAGTGGGTTCATAAATAAAAGTCAGGGCCCTAACTCTGCCTTCTTACTCCCACTGCCTGTCTTCCGTGTGGTCCAAACAGGTGATGGGCTAGTCCTGGCTCACCCTCTCACCTGCCTTTCCTGTACCCGTCTGGGTGAGCTGGACTTGGGATGCTGGTGCAGGCCGCTGTCTTCTGTGGGCAGGCTGGCTGGCTGAGTGGGCTTGGGGGTGGCCCCACAGCCCTGGCCTCCTGAGACAGGAAGGAGGCGGCCCTGCATGCAAGTGATCTGACTCCCCCGCTCACGAGAATCCAGTGACGGAGATGGAACTCATCCCTCTTTCACCAGTGAGGAAACTGAGGTGTCCACCACCTCACTCAGGTGTCTACTCCCCACCGCCAAACCCTAGCTCGCTGGCTGATCTGACCCCAGCCGCAGTGGTCCGCTTCTCCCAGGCACTGTCTCGTCTCATGGGAACTGCCCTTGCAGGCTGCATGAGTGCCAGTTCTTCCATTTCCTGCCTGGTGATACCAAGGGCTCTGAAGGAACTCAGTCCTGTGGGGCAGGGGCAATCTCTCTTGCTGTTGCAGGAAGTCAGCTGAGCCGCCTTCTGAGCAGATACCCGGGTCCCTGCCTGTCTGTCCCAAGCCATTCCTGACCAAGCTTCTTGCCTCCAGAGTCTGGGCCTCGTGTTTTGAGATGGGACACTGAAGTGTCTCCCTGCACACTGATGGAACAATGATGAGTAAGTGCTCAGTAGAAACCATGGGTGCTTGTCTGGGCAAGAGCAGATGACTCTTCCTTTCTATGTAACTTGGTGTCAAGGGGAATGGCACTTAAGCCAAGGCCAAGTGAGCAATCGCCTGTCTCACTCAACCAGCTGTGTTCCCAAAGAGCTCTGTACAAGCTGACGCATTTACAATCAACTGGGAGAGTTCAGGGTGTTGAATCATGCTACGAAATATAGAACCCTCTAGTAAAGAGAATGGTCACTGAATCACTCTATTTTTTAAACTTCTAGCTTTTGAGTGCTGACCATAGAGAAAGAGTCAATACTAAATTTTGATCCAAGAAGCAAAGTGTAATCTCTCTCAGCCCTGCCACCCAAAAGAACCAGAATTTCAGCCCAAACTGCCAACACTTATACCATCGTCTCCCCGACAGAGCATACCGGCTGCAGCTTTTCACATCTACTTATTGACAGGATAAGGAGACAACCGCTGTCCCAAATTGAGAGAGAAATGGAAACAAAGAGAGTTTAAACTACTTGCCCAAGACCCGCCAGCTAATTATCCACACCGATGCCAGCAGAACAAAAAACCTTCCAATCCTGAAACATGGAAAGAACATGCAGAGTCCCAGGCACACAAGACACAAAGGACCCCAAGGAGCAGAGACAGCGTAACAGACTCCTAGCCATTCTTGTTGGAGAGAACTCTCAGGGGCCAAAGATGACCAGAGTGATCCCAGCAGACAGACTTACAGAGAATTGGAGTGAGAGTTTCGCAGCAGGGGAGTGGAGCCCGTGGATCCATTGTGTGGTAGCTTCGGTGAGGAAGGCAGAGAAGAATCGGTCATCTCCTCAATGTCTGAATGGGAGGATGCTGACTTGGGGGACTTCTTCTTCCCGAAGGCTTGCTTGAAGGAGCTGCGTAACTGAATACACAAGACTATCAGGCTGGCAAATGCCGGGCCCACCCCTCAGGCCTCAGCAAACAGAGACATGCAGAAGTGCAAATTACTTCTCCCGCGCTCTCCTCCCGGCCATGGAAAAGGTTCCCCACAGCTCTCTTGAATCAGTGCATTAAGGGAAGAAGAGTTATCTGGTGTTGACAGCTCAGGGGACTTGTCCTATGGGTGACATTCCATGCCTACTCTTGGGTCAAGACTAGATGCCAACAGCAAGACAGAGCCTGGCTCAGCAGATGATGTGGGGAGGAGGGGGTGACACGGCAACAAAGCGGGGTGCTCAGACACGATGACGGATGCAGGTGAGGTTAGTCATATCAATGGATGGGTTAGCTTGGTATCTGATATTCACGTGGGTCTTGCTTACCTCATTGACCTGCCAGAGAAAACGCAAGCAAAAATGGGGAAGGGGGAGGAAAAAAAGACACATTTTTAACAGAGAAAGCCAGAGACAGGGAAAGCTTCGGACTTTTCAGACATGGCATGGCTCATAATAAACACCATACAGAGAGGAGGTGTCTGGTAGGACCAGGGATCTTTCAAAGCTTAAGAGCTATCTTCTCCAATTATGGAAGGAGAGGAAGAGCGTGTCTGGAGGTGCCTACAATCTAAGCTCTACAAGCTTCTTTGGCTGGCTGAAATGATTGCCCCATCTTCCTACACTCCACACTCTTTCCTGCCTCTTATCAATCATTTCTAAGTCTTTTTTTTTTTTTTAAGCATGTCTTCTTTTCTCAGCAAGGGTAGCTTCATTGCTGCACCAGTCCTAACATGGTTGCATAGCTCTCTATGTACTCAGGAGCTCCTACTGTCCTATACGCATAATAAAAGCAGAAAATTAGCCATGTCGCTCCTTGCTCCAAAAACAAAAAAAAGATATTTTAAAGAAATGTATTAACCATATTGGGAAAAAGGAACTGGTATATCACAAATTCCCCAAACCATGAAATGGATCTGAAAATTCTGAGAACTTAAAAAAATTACAAGTATGATGTTTTCTCTGAAAGCCATGATAAGCACATACTTTTCTAGGACCAAAAAATACCGCTTCATCTTGAAAACTTTCTTTTAGAAAGTAAATTTCTTCTTCTAAAGTTTTTTTTTTTTTTCTTCTGAAAACACATTCTGGGCGTTTCCTTAACTATGGTGAAATTCAGAAAATGGGCCACTCAGAAATAATGAGAATTTTCTCCTATCAAAGTTTCACCCATAACAAACTGCACATCCAGCTTGTGGTCAAGTCTGGATCCCACTTCTCTCCCATTTCCTACTTTCAGTCATATTTCCAGAGAGTAGTCAGAGAAACAGAAGGATCTGCCCATATCAACCTAAATCCTTACTCAACCTCTGGTAAAATGCCAGGTAAAGGAGGAGCTTACAAAGATCAGACAACATTGACCTTTGGGATTCACTGAGGACACCAACTGCCCATCCTCCCCAATGGCACCAATAATCAAAAGCTGTCTTAAAAACTTTAAGTTTTATTTCCTTAATTAAGGAAAAAGGATAGTCACATTTTTTCATAGAAAATAATTCTCTCATCACTTTGATAATCAAATTAGACCATATTTAGCAACAGTGTATTAGAAACAAAGCATGAGTTAATTTTATTTAAGTCACAGCAAATGAGTTGACTAAAAGCCATCAGTAATGTAAGGCAAGATTTAATCAGAAAGATGAGAGAATCACCCGGAACTGGCCTTTCTGCTTGCCTCCAATGCAAGTCATTAATAATCAAAATGACTAAATCCTCAACTCCTCCACCACTGGACCTCGCCACCCATCCAAGATAACACAAAATGAATGAGAAGTGTATGGAATGGATGCGGACACTGAAGCTACTATGAACACACGATGCTGTGAGCATTGACAAATGGGGCTCTGTGAGTCCTGGCCAAGTTCAGATCAACCTGGGGTGTCCCTGCACTGAATTCGGGGAGCAGTGAATGGCATTCAGAATGCCATAGCTGGTCAGCAGAACTGAAAATTGAGTGGGGAGAGGACAGTGCCATTTTCCATGAAGAATGGGAAAAATTATTCAAGAGGCCATTGTACACAAAGTCAAGCTGGAGGGAATTATGGAAACATGGAGAAACACTGTATGGGAGACTGCTTCTATTAAATTTGCTGTTTTGAGTTATGACCTCCGCCTCCCTCCCAAATCAACCGCTCACTAACTGCTAACAACCACTTCATGAAACTTTTACTTTCAGCAAAGGGTCAAAAATATTTTAAAGAGAAGGGTGGGTGATTTAATGCTCTCAAAGGCAATCATGTAAATAAGTAGATAAGGACTATGGTTAATGATGGGATGGCCAGTGATACACACTCCAAAAAATACTTTAGAACTAAGGGGAAAAAACCACGTAATAGTAACCCTGGTCTAGTATCTGGAACTTTGTGGCCAGCCTATGATGAGGAAGCAATGACGCATATGAAATGAAAGACGAGTGCTTCACATAAAGTCTCGTGAGACAGTAAAACTACAAGGAGGTGGTTATTTCATGAATCCTAGTGCTTGGCTGAGCACAACACTGGCTTTAGTAGAAACTTGTCCACAAGCCACTTCACTGGATTGACTCCCGGGGGTCTATGCTGTGAAGTTAAGAGCTTTATATCTGGGGCACACTGTTCCCGAGACCAACTCTGTTAGTCGGCACGAGAGTCTTTGGAGGCACACTCACCCAGTTCTTTCTTTTCTTCTTCTTTGAATCGGTCTCTATGTTGCTGCCCACGCTGGAGTGGCTGGTGGCACTGTTGATGCTGGAGACGCTGTCGGAGGAGTGCTGCCTGCGGATGCGGAGGTCTGTGGCCTGGGAAGTTCCATTCCCTGGAGACCCAAGATCCAAGACTTCAGGAGCTGCTGACTTTGCCCCTTCCTTTGCCCCAGGATTTACACCCAAATTCACACGCCCAGGGACTACTAGCTATTTCCCATTAGACCTCACCTGCTGTTCCCAGATGCTGGGTTTAAGGTCCTTGAGTAGGTGGGGGCCATGCCCTCTTTGATCAGTTAAAGGAGAACTCTTCATTTTGCCCAACAGAAGTTAGGGGAGGCTCAGCGAGAATTCCCCCACACCTGCTCTCTTGAGCTTTAGACACAACAATGTGTCCCCGAGTTGCAGCAACAGTCACTTGTGTTGTGAGTGCCCCCTCCTTTGTTCTCTCTGCTCCTGCTGCACCAGCTTTTTCATGCCCTTGGACATGCCATGCCCATGTCCTCCCACCACCTGACAGCTACTATTCTCTCTTCCTGGGATGCTCATCTCCCTCTGTTCTGCCTGGCCAGCTCTTATCAATTCTTCTCACGTCACCCCTAGCCTCACTTTTCCAGGAGGCCTGCCATCTGAGCTGACAGTGGTACCAGAAATAACACTGCGCCCAAAAGCACAGTGAAACCAAAATAAACCTTGCAGACAGTGTTCCCCACAAGCACAAGACGACACCAACAGCTCTGTCTTTAGAGCACTGGTTTCAGGGGCAGACATGGGTTCTCGTCCCATTTCTGTTTCTTACGTTCAGTGGCCTCAGGATGGGATCAAGGCTCTAAAACTCATTATTCCCCTCAGTACAATGTGGAGGGAGGACCAGCATTGCCCTCATAAGCATGTTGTGGACAGAAAATGTGTTAATGGAATCATTAAAACACTAAGCGTAGTGCTAAGAACACAGTGACTATTCCATAAAGGTCAGCTCTACCACCTATCAGTACTCTTCATTTCATTTTTGATGTAACTCCTCATGCCCACATTTCCCCCCACCACTCCAACATACATAAGGACAAAGCAATTCCTTCCAAAATGTTTCCCAGGACAGGGAGCCCCACGTCAGTAGGCAGAGTACCAAAGAACAGCAAAGAGAAATAAGAAAGCCTTCTTAAGTGAACAATGCAAAGAAATAGAGGAAAACAGTAGAATGGGAAAGACTAGCACCCCACTCCAGTACTCTTGCCTGGAAAATCCCATGGACAGAGGAGCCAGGTAGGCTGCAGTCCATGGGGTCGCTAAGAGTTGGACACGGCTGAGCGACTTCCCTTTCATTTTTCACTTTCATGCATTGGAGAAGGAAATAGCAACCCACTCCAGTGTTCTTGCCTGGAGAATCCCAGGGACGGCGGAGCCTGGTGGGCTGCCGTCCATGGGGTTGCAGAGAGTCGGACATGACTGAAGTGACTTGCAGCAGCAAGAATACAGAGAAGAACTATACAAAAAAAGATCTTCATGACCCAGATAACCATGATGGTGTGATCACTCACATAGAGCCAGATATCCTGGAATGCAAAGTCAAACGGGCCTTAGGAAGCATCGCTATGAACAAAGCTAGGGGAGACAATGGAATTCCAGCTGAGCTATTACAAATCCTAAAAGGTGATTGAAAGTGCTGCACTCAATATGTCAGCAAATTTGGAAAACTCAGCAGTGGCCATAGGACTGGAAAAGGTCAGTTTTCATACCAATCCCAAAGAAAGGCAATGCCAAAGAATGTTTAAACTACCTTACAATTGAGCTCATTTCACATGCTAGCAAAGTAGTACTCAAAATCCTCCAAGCTAGGCTTCAATAGTATATGAACCAAGAACTTCCAGATGTACAAGTTGGATTTAGGAAAGGTAGAGGAATTAGAGATCAAATTGCCAACATCCGCTGGATCATAGAAAAAGCAAGAAAATTCCAGAAAAACATCTACTTCTGCTTCACTGACTATGCTAAGGTCTTTGACTGTGTAGATTACAACAAACTGTAGAAAATTCTTTAAGAGATGAGAATACCAGACCACCTTACCTGCCTCCTGAGAAACCTGTATGTAGATCAAGAAGCAACAATTAGAACAGGACATGGAACAACAGACTGGTTCAAAATTGGGAAAGCAGTATGTCAAGCCTGTATATTGTCATCCTGCTTATTTAACTTATATGCAGAATACATCATGCAAAATGCCGGGCTGGATGAAGCACAAGCTGGAATTAAGATTGCCAGGAGAAATATCAATAACCTCAGATATGCAGATCACCCCACCCTTATGGCAGAAAGTGAAGAGGAACTGAAGAGCCTCTTGATGAAAGTGAAAGAAGAGAGTGAAAAAGCTGACTTAAAACTCAACATTCAAAAAATGAAGATCATGGCATCTGGTCCCATCACGTCATGGCGAATAGATGGGGAAACAATGGAAACAGTGACAGACTTTATTTTCCTGGGCTCCAAAATCACTGCAGAGGGTGACTGCAATCATGAAATTAAAAGACACTTGATCCTTGGAAGAAAAGCAATGACAAACCTAGACAGTGTATTAAAAAGCAGAGCCATTACTTTGTCAACAAAGGTCCATATAATCAAAGCTATGGTTTTTCTAGTAGTCATGTACAGATGTGAGAGCTGGACAATAAAAAAAGCTGAGTGCCAAAGAATTAATGCCTTCAAACTGTGGTGCTAGGGAAGGCTCTTGAGATTCCCTTGGACCACAAGGAGATCAAACCAGTCAACCCTAAAGAGAATTAGTCCTGAATATTCATTGGAAGGACTGATGCTGAAGCTCTAATCATTTGGCCACCAGATGCAAAGAGCCAACTCATTGGAAAAGACCCTGATGCTGGGAAAGATTGAAGGCAGGAGGAGAAGGGGACAAAAGAGATGGTTGGATAGCATCACTGACTCAGTGGACAGGAGTTTGAGCAAACTCTGGGAGATGGTACAGGACAGGGAAGCCTGGCGTGCTGCAGTCCATGGGGTTGCAAAGAGTCGCACAGAACTGAGCAACTTAACAACAACAACACGTCAGTCTGTAAACATCAAAGCGTTAGTGAAACTAAGGCTGTGGAATACTCTGATACTTGGTCAACAGAGATACATCTTCTTCCATTTTGAGATATATCAGAGAAGAGGACAAGCCAGAACAGCTCTCTTCCTAGAAGCTGTAATTAACTGGATGCACCGTGTCTTCTAAGACCTGTCCAACTGACACAGACTCCCACCCTCTGGAAGGGCGGTTGCATCATATGTTGTCAGGGGAGGGTTCCTAAGGGCAGGCAGGTCGCCAGACTGAAAGCTGTTTTTCTTCCTTTACCTTTGCAATTGAGCTCCGGGGTGTTAATTACTCCATTAATGGCAGCCTGGGCAGCTGCGTTCTGTTTCTTCAGCAACTCAATGGTTTTTCTTAACTCATTCAGTTCTGAATCCTGAGGAACAGAAAAAAAGACCGGTCATCCCCAAATCATTCTGTCCTGAGTTCAACTGAAGTCAGCTTAGCATCAGCTTAGAGGAGAGGAGAGAATGAAGGAGCTGCAGGAAACCTTTGTCACAAACATTAGCCTGGATCAGTTTTCAACAGGCGTTTGTGAGCACAGGAAAGCAATAAGGACTAAGATCTGTTGCCAGTGCAGTTACCACCACTTCGTCCAACTCATATTTTCACTCAATAAATTCTGTTCTTTCAGATTCAATTCCAATAGTCCACCAAGCACACTACAATCTATACAGTTTCCTGGAATAAAGCAGGATCATGTTTTTAGGTCTGTTAATTCTAAGGATCATGTTTTTAGGTCTGTTAATTCTAAGCAGGGAGGGAAGAAGCATCCTGTTTTACCTTCTGCTCAGCCGTCATGGTTAAGCTCTGGAGCCTGATGGTCATGTTTCCAAGACTCTGCTCAAAGGCTGCCACGAGGTGAGCCTAGAGGGAAAAGACACATTTCCCTGCAGTTACATTATCTTGCAAACTTTGCTGTTGCTGTTTAGTTGCTAGGTTGTGTCCAATTCTTTGCGACTTTGCGACCCCATGGACTATAGCCTGCCAGGCTCCTCTGTCTATGGGCTTTTCCAGGCAGGAATACTGGAGCAAGTTGCCATTTCCTCCTCCAAGAGGTCTTCCTGTCCCAGGGATCAAACCCATGTCTCCTGTTTGGCAGGCTGATTCTTTACCACTGAACCAGCTGGGAAACCCACCTTGCAAGGCAGGCATGCCTAAAGGGTGCTGGGTCTTAAAGACGGAAATCTTAATAGGGCCACGTGGGTGAGCCCCTGTCGACTTCTTCAGCCTCTTGAGCCCCCACTCCCCACCACTCTCTGGGATCCGGTTACTCTAGCCTTTCACGTTCTCCAACGTCCCGTGCTTCTTCCCACCTCAGGGCCTTTCTGCGTACTTTCCCCTCTGCCCGGAATGCCCTTCCCCTAGCTGCCTCCCCAGCTGATTTTTACACATACTTCTCGAGAGAGCTCAGCACATGTCTTCATGAGACCCCCAGATTGGGCTGCTTCCCTCCTGTTCACTCACACAAGCACACTGGTCTACTGTGTACTTTGTGGGATCACAGTCAAACACACACACACTTGGGATCACTAATTTACGCCGTCTCTACTACACTGCAGGATACCTTTCGTTCCCCAGGCACTGAGCTCACAGTAGAGGCTCACGTTGAGCATGTTTACAGAATGGACGAACAAAGTGGTTGGCAGATGTTGCCTGTTATAATCCTGGTTAATAAAAAACCACCAAAAGGCCCATCTGCTACCACCTCAGAGAACCTGCCCCCTCTTCCCCCTGGAGTGAGGACTTTCCCTGGGGCTCCCCTGCACTTTTATATACCTCTGTAGAAGACAGCATCAGACATGCCATTATCCTATATATTACAAAGACAGCTTTACAAATGCTGCCAATTATAGTTGAAATATGCATCTAATTTTAACAGATGTTAGAAACATGAAAAAAAAATATGTATCTTTTAGAATTGAGACATGTGATGCTTCCTTGTTTGCCCCTTCCTCTGCAACACTCTTCAAGGGCAAGATGCAATTCTGTGTCCCAATACTGAACCTTCTTCCATAGAGCAGTAGGTGAGAGAGCAGTGAGTTGACTGAGGATCCTGATAATATTGTTAAAACCAAGGGTAAAGAGTGGATAAGTCATCTAACCCTGCAGGCCTCAGTTGCTTCATCTATAAAATGGAAGCCGCATCTCTGTTCCTCCCAGGGTGATTCTGAGCACTGAGTGACACAATGTGGTTGAAAATTATCTATAAGCTGCTAAGGAACTGCAAAACACAGGCATGACTAGAGACTGTGGGGAACAGACGGGGTTTGGGAACAGATATTCTGAGAACACAGGTGTAGAGAGATGAAGAAAAGGTCCCAGGAGGTGGGTGAGTAGATACACAGAAGGTTACAGGAGGAACCAGAAGGACCGGCAAGGAGTCTTGGGAGAAGTGAGACCTGATGGTTCTGGAAAATTCTCGAGGCAAACATGATAGATGCATAGAGTGAAGAAGACAAGGGTGGGAGGGGAGCCATCACCTCGGCTGTAAAGGGGTCAGGGTCAGCACACATTTCATATTAGGGAGGAGAGACTTGAGGGGTGAGTGGGAGGCCTCTGTTACTAGACTTCATGAAACAGGGAGACTGAGGATAAGACACCTCTAGGATCAACTGATGAGCCTCTTTTCCATTGGCCGTAGGAGCTGGCAGGGGACAGGAGCACTTGTGATACAAATGTTAAATGGATTGGCCAGCTTCTTTCTGATTGCATGCCCTCATGAAAAACTGAGAAAATGCCTTTGCATTTTAAAATAAAGTGATATGCTTTAGTCTGCCCTGGACAATGCGGCAGGACAAAAGCCAACCAGATTGGAGACAGTCACGTAGTGAATGAAGCCAGGGCATGGAAGTGAACAAGTTGATTGCTACCCTGGCACTTCAAAGGAATGACAAGGTCAGATTTAAAGGACTGAATTTCCGTTTATTTCAATTTCTCCTTTGACTGCCACCCAAGATTCTATTTATGGGCATGAAAACTTTTCTATTCATTTAAAAACAAAAGCAAAAACCTGACCCCATGAAGACTGCTTATGGAGAGAGTGTTTTTGCAAACTCAGAAGAAACCACATGTGCTCCAAAGAACCAGAGGATCACATTTTGCTGGTGAGCAAAAGGACTGAGTCGTGATCTCAATTATGAAAGTACGGGCCAGGAGGCTGGTTCAGAGCCGCACAACAGCCTTCTCAGCAAGCAGCATTCTCACATTCCCAGGGAAAACAAACACAAGTGGTATAAAAACACCCAGAGAAGGTGGCTTTGAGTAGTGTGTCCCAGAAAAAACAAACACGGCTTGGCCTGCGAGAAAGATGGCAGACAGTGAAACACGTTAGCACTGCCGGTGGTGTGTGGCAAGACTAAATATTTGCTTTAAAACAATATGGGATTCAGTGGCTTTTATGAGGAGCAAAACAGATTAGTGAAATAATAGTAATGTGAGGGATCTCACTCTTACTCTTCTGGATCAGAGAGGAGAGTTCCAAATGGCCCAGTGAAAGGTCCCTTGGGGGCAGCATGAGGTCACTGGAGGAATTAATCAAGTTGATTGATAAATACATTACTATTTTTCAATTAGTAAGGGGCAGTCATTGATAGCTGTAGTTCTTAATAAGGGCAGTATTTCCAAATCACTTGCTGTCAGACCTCATGTGTTTCAAGGAGGCCCCTGGCTCACTGGTTCTGGATTCGCAGACATGCATCTGATTCCTGAGATTATGTCTCAGTCTTTGAAAAAGACTCTAAAACTCAAATTCCAGATCTAACATCAATTTCTGATCTTCTTTTTTTGTGTGTATTTATTTATTTATTTGGCTTCACCAGGTCTTAGTTGCAGCATGCAGGATCTAGTTTGGTTCCCTGACTGGGGATTGAACCCCGGGCCACCTGCATTGGGAGCATGGAGGCTTAGCCACTGGACCACCAGGGAAGTTCCAAATTCCTGATCTTTTAGGATACAGTAATAGAGAAAAAAGTTACGAAAATAAAGAAGGATTAGAAAAAACACACAATAGCCTAGTATACTAGGATTTGGGGGGGAAACAAAGGCAAAAAAAAAAAAAAAAAAGGGAAAAAAAAAGCAAAGATTTCCAGAAATGTAAGAAAGCACAGGAGAATGAATGGTTCAGAGTAGTTAGCAATTACTGAGCCTATAATTAAGGTCAAGCACTCTGCTAGGTACTTCATGTGCAGACTTTAAAATGAAATGGAAAGTCTCCTCGAGTAGACTCAGGCTCAAACCAGGAATTACATGGGCAAAAGCTCCAGATCAGATCAGTCGCTCAGTCGTGTCCGACTCTTTGCGACCCCATGAACCAGTCCTGGTCCAAGGAAGACAGCTTTTTGCTTTTCATTTTAACAGCATGCTGGGATCATGCAGGTGGCTTTCTGATGGGCTCACACTCACAATCTATGGTCCTAGATTGGTTGTGCCTTGCCTCTGAGGCATCTCAGCACCTTCCAAAACCTCAGGCTCTGCCTCTGAGCCGTAGCCCTGATGACTCACAGCCCTATGGCAGGGCACCTTTACAGACTGGTCTAATGTGGTAGGAGATCTCTGCCTCTACTCTGACCCCGCAAAATCCTGTAACCACAGCACAGATAGGAAGCTAACTTAACCACCTAACAGATGAATGTGTTCATGATGTGGCCTGACCTTTGCCCTTCTTCGATGCTGCCCTCATTCCTACTTCCTTCTCCCTTCCACCCCAGCCCTCTTCCCCCACATGCATGCTATAGATTCTAATCACACTGAGCTTCTTATAGTTTCCAAATGCAGCAACATCTTCACCTTGGGCTTTTGCACAAATTACTGTCTTTGGTTAGAATGCTGTCCTTCCCATGCATCCTCCCCTACCCAGCAATCTTGAGATGTAAACTCCTCCAGGAAGCCTTTCCTGACTTCTCCCAGCCCCATCAAAACTGATCTAGGCGTTCCTCTTAGGTATCCCCACAACCATCCCCCTTTATTGTTATCAAAACAGCTATCATGTCATAGCAAAACTGTTTCGTCTCTCAGCTGTACCACAGAAAGAACATTAAGATGACAGTGATTATGCTTGCTTTGCTGTTGAACCCACATTGCTCGGGGCATAGTTGGCACTTAAACAGCTGCTGAATTGAATGCCGGTTGGCAGTGCCTCCTGAACACGTAATTGTGTGTATTATATAATAATTACAGAGCAGTCACCCATTTATTGTGGAGTCTTAGATTTTCTTCTTTTTCTCTCTTAAGATGAAAATTTCCAAAAAGAGAAAGGAAAATGAACCGTTCTGAGCACTTAATCTATTTCAGGTACTGATCACATTACACCCCTGAGAGCTAGTATTATCATCTCCCAGCACACTGAGGAGCAAAGGCAGGCTCAGAAGTGAAAGAGTCTGCCCAAAGCACAGAGCCAGTAAGTGTCAGTGCTAACACGCACACCCTTGGTACCAGAGCCCGTGTCTCTCTTGTTACACCCCTCTGCCTCTATAATGCTCAGAGGCAGCAACGGCTACCGCTCTGGGCCTACACTCACATTTGCTGTCAGCTGGGTGGTCAAAGCAGAAACTTTTTCTTGGGAGGCATCCAGTTCCCGCCGTAGTTTGCGAATCTAAAGGCGACAAGGAACACAGTTACTTGCTTTGCGAGTCCACTTCCAGGATGAGCTTTGGAGAAAGAACTGACCATACTGAAAGACGAAATCCAACTGGCAAAATGTTCCTTACCTCTGACTGGCATTTTTCTTCTGGCTGTAAAGAAAAACATAGAAGAAATTAGACCAGTTGAGGAACAACTGGAGGGCCATATTTGGACACTTGCAGCAGTCTTAAAGATTTATTAGGTTCTTTTCCAATGAACTTCTCTAAATAAACCACTTCAATTCCTGTGACCAATCAGAAAGGCCAAATACAAAAAATGTATTATTTTAAGAAATTAGGAAGAATTAGGAAATACTCTGGCTATGTTGGTTGTGAGGAGCCCCCTGTTCCCACGTGGAGATGACAGGGAGAAGGGGTGAAAAGTGATGAGAAGGGGATTAGCCAGGGGAAGAGTTGCCAGATTTAGCAAAAAAAAAAAGAACAGGGCACCCAGTTAAACTTTTTTTTTTAGTTTAAATATGTTCCATGTAACAGTGAGAACACACTTATACTAAAAAATTATTTGTTGTTTATCTGAATTTCAAATTTAATTGGGCACTCTATATTTAAACTGGCAATCCTACCTGGGAGGCAGGGAGGACAGCTCATAGGTTAATTCTGCCCCATTTTATTCCTCCCTCTCATCTCCCTAGGGCACTGAAGTAGAAACAGCAGCAGGGCAAGAAGGTTCCAGAAGTGAAGGGGACTGGGAGGCCCCATCAGCCAGCCTGAAGACTCCCCAGCTTATAAGAAGGAAGATGGCCAGCATGTTTCTGATGCTCCATCTGGAGCCCCCAGTTACCTGTGACCCTGGGGAGTAAGGATGAAGCCTGTAGACTCTCTTACTGGAAAAACCTTCCATCCGGGGCCCTGGGTCTGTGGTGCCACAGCAATCAACCAGCCAGAGACTACAAGCTACTTATCTCTTCCCATAGGGGGAGCCCACGTAGGTTGGGGGGAACCTATTGCAGGGGGAACCATTCTTTCTCTCTTCTGGAATTCCTGTAGGGGCACATATAAGAAGAAACCCACAACCTCCAACACAGGCTTTCTTGGAAATGTTGCTGCTGCTAAGTCACTTCAGTCGTGTCCGACTCTGTGCGACCCCATAGACGGCAGCCCATCAGGCTCCACCATCCCTGGGATTCTCCAGGCAAGAACACTGGAGTGGGGCTGCCATTTCCTTCTCCAATGCATGAAAGTGAAAAGGGAAAGCGAAGTCGCTCAGTCATGTCTGACTCTTCGCTACTCCGTAAGTGTCTAATGGCCTTCTCTCCACACGCCACCATCTGTACTTTCTTGGGGTGGAGCAGCCAGGTAAGTGAGTGAAGATCAGTAAAGGCTCTATTATGTCCTGAGTCCTCTATGTGTGTCCTAATCTGGTTTCACTAGTGGCAAACCCATTACTTTTAAAGATCAGCATCTGACTCTGGTGTCTCCTCCTCACAGTTAGAACGCAGAGGGGTATGATTCATCAGGCCCTGCAGTTTCCCTATACCCATCAGCTGGGACAAGTGGGTAGTCGATCTGACCGCCCCTCACACCTTGCTCCCCACCTGTGATCTTGCCCCAGAAGGCCCTCTCTCCAGGCTGATTCCTAACAGCAGCAACTAATGTTTAGGTACACTGTGACCAAGTTAGTTAATCCTTTCAGTGACTCCACAAAGTAGGATGGTATTCCTTTTGAAGTTCAGAGAGGTTAGGTATCTTGCCTAAAGTCACACAGCTGGACAATCTCCTTATCTAAGACATGCTTTCAGAAGGTTGGAAGATGTCCTTACTGCTTACTCTTCCCTCTCTGATACTACTCAGCCATCCCTCTTTGTCTGTCTGTCTGCCTGTCCATCATTTCATTCCTACCACCACAACCTATCGAATATTTATTGATTTCCAACTACATGTCAAGCACCGTTTTAATAATCTGGGATACAGCTATGAACATGACCAAGTCCCTCATGTCTCATATTGTTCCCATTCTGGTAATAATAAGTAGCATTTTATTAAACACTTACTATATGGCAAAGACAGTTCCAAGCACTTGACATTTATTATTCATTGAATCCTCATAACAATCCTTTGAGAAGGTACTAATATAATTTGCCCATGGTGACAGCTGATAAGTGGTAGAACTGGGACTGGATCCAAGGTAGTCTGGCTCCAGAGCCTATGATCTTAACCAGCACATACTCCTGGTTCTTTGACTATAGTGACATTCTCCTGGAGGCCTTCCAGAAATAAGGCCCTGGCTTCTGAGTCTGATCCAAAGGAGAAACATGAATAGTGATAACGTCACAGCTATCTAGCATTTGGAAGGCAAGTGGGAGGTCTGTTAGCAGGCTGAACCATCCACAGAGGACAAGCCCTACTTCTAAGCACTTCTATCAGCAGGACTAATGCTCTTATTCAGGCTACTACCACTGTCTGTCCCTGTGCCCACCTGTCTCTAGAGTTGGGCCGAGGGTTCTCAACAGCAGCCTGGAGAAATCGTGCGTTTTGTATCTTACCCCCAGCTGCTGCCGCACTTCTGTGCATTTGGGAACTCTGAATCAAGCTCTGGGCCTCGGAGCTTCCACTGGGCAGTTCCCCTGGGAACTCAGCTGCTGCTCCCTACTGACCAAGAAAGCAAGCCTGATGCCAGATGTGCCCTCCACAATTTTTTTCTATTCTGAGAGCTGGCCATGACCTCTCTGTGGCATTTGTTTAGCATCAGGCTGTCTTTTCTTTCCTTTGTAATTAAAATTACAGGCAAATTTCAGCCAGAATGAACATTCTCCAGCATCTAAGAATTAGAGATTTCGGGTGGGGGGCGCGGGGGGCGGACATGTTATCATTCAATAAGAGCCTTTAAAACACCAGAGTATTAAGCAGACTCTTGGGTCTGAGTTGGTGGCAATATAACAGACTCCAAAGATTTCTTTTTAGACAACAAATACGAACTTGTTTACCTTAACATTTGCAAAGGCGCCTAAGCATCTGTTTCAGCATTTCATCATCATCAAGGAGCTAATAATAGATAAGGGACCACACACCACTGTTTGGTGGTAGCAGTCTGGTCAGACTTGAAGTTTTCCTTGGAACGAGCATCCAACTCCATCAATGAAAACATTCAAAGGTTAGACTATTTTTTTTTTCATCTGCAAAAGCAGCTTATATTCTCAGAGAAGGCTCATGGAAAGGACAGTACATGGGAACCCCTGACTCACTGACCTCAGAGACCACCTGGCCTAGTTCCCTGAGGCCAAGGGTAAAATGGAGAATAAGGAGGTAATTTGTCCAAAGTCATACAGTAAGAGAAAAAACTAGGGTTAGGCCTCAGGTCTCTTGCTATCCAGATAAACATGGAATTAAAAAGTATTAGTATTATTAGGTCTTTGGTAATTTGTGAATTTACATCAACTCCGAAAGGACAATTTCAAATTTCATGAAAACATCAGCTTCAGGTCCACACACCAGAACAAGAGCTACCGAAAGAGAGCCTGTGGCTATAAGAACTCCCAGCAGTCGGCATGAAGGGCATGAAGGGGCAGCAGCCGGGAACTGCCCGTGATAGCTTCCTGCCGTCGAATTCTCACAGGTGAAAAACTCCTATCCTTTCGCTCTGAGGCTGGCTGATGCAGGCCAGTCCCCAAGTGTTGCTTTTCTGAGTGAAAAACGTGTGGACAGGAAACCCTGGGAAAACTTGGGGCTTGGGCACCGAAATGTCTGCTGCAGCAACACGGCACCAAGCCTGCGGAACTGGAGTCCCACATTCCCCGCCCCGTGCTTTCCACGCCTCTGGATTCTGCTTTCCGCAGCAGGCTCCTCTCCCCACCTCAGAGAGGAGGGGAGAGTCCTCAGGGCTCATCCCAGAGCCCGGCATGTACTTGGGGCCAGTAAATACTGTGGAGGAAGTGACTCCAGGTCTGCAAGTACCCCCTCTGGTACCCACGTCACAGAGCTTCATTCTAGAGAGAAAGACTCGGAGGCCTCAACTGCTGACCGTTAGAAGGCCATCCTTGTGCTTTCCTGGATAATGGCTTGAATGACCCCTTCCCAAAGTTACTATATATAAAGCTTTTAAGATGAAAGCCCAGACTCTGATAACATTTCAGACAAGATGAGGTAGCAGAGGAAAGAGGTTATTTTGGAGCTGGAGGGACAAGGTGGTAGGAACAGAAGAGAATGTTTCGAGGTCCTTCAACTCAGACCATGTCAAGACACTGAAGTCTGTCTGCTCGCTGCACGCCCAAGAAGGAACAGTCAGGCCCTGGGCTCTTTAACTTGATTCTGGGATGGGCTTTAACTTACAAGAGGCTATCTACAGTTTGTCCCATGACATAGCCCAGATACCTGGCATTACCGAAATCTGAGTTATTAAAACATCTGTCCTTCATGGAATTAAGGTCTAAAGAACCCCCAATTTGCAATTAATCAAATGTTTTTTTCCTTATATGAATTCCTGAATGAAAGTTTTTAAGATAAATAGTCATGCACATAGCTATAGAAAGCATCCCGAACAAATCCAGTACTACTTGTTTACATGGGGCTTTTTTTCAGTAGCCCTCTCATGGCTGACAGCTTTCATTTACGAGAGCTTCCTCTGTGCTGTGTGCATTCTATTCACTGCTGTACCTGCATTTTCTTATTTCATTCAAACCTGTTATTTGAACACTATGTGCTAGGCCCAGTTCTGGGCACTAGGAATAAAACCAGAAAAAAGTCCTTGTCCTCCAGGAATTTATGTTGCAGTGAATAGTAATCTTCATATATTTAATTCTCAGTACAACTCCACAAAGTAGGGACTGCTATTCTTTCTACTTTACAGACAAATAAACAGGGAGATACGAAGTTGAAAAAGCCATCTAGGCACGTCCTTGGTAGTCCAATAGTTAAAGAATCTGCCTTCCAACGCAGGAGAAGCGGGTTTGATCCCTGGCTGGGGAATTGGGATCTCACATGCCATGGAGCAACTGTGATTGTTTGCCACACTGGAGAGTCCATGTGCCACAGCGAAAGATCCTGAATGATGCATGCCATAACTAAGACCCCATGCAGTCAAATAAGTGAGTAAATTTTTTTTTTAAGAAGAAAGAAAAAAAAGTAAAAGGCATCTCATACATTCTAACCAGTTACTACCCGAAGCACAATGCCACTTTAACAAAAGTCAGCTCCTGATTTATTGGTTGGTACATTATAATCAATAGATGTTTGTAAATTTCAAATTGTGTTCCTTAACTAATTGATCCCCTTATGATGGAAATACTTTCTCTAGGAGACATGCTTATATTTTATTTTTGACACACATAGCCATACAGCATTGATTTATACTCACTGTAGAATAAATTGATGATGTGCTGGAAACCAAGGAGAGTGAGGATCCATGAACTATGAAAAAAAGAAAAAGAAAAGGTCAATTGTACAGCTGGCTACTAGGCAGCCCAAAAGGGGAAGGGAAGGAGAAACTCAGCATCAGAAGACACTACCAGGCTTGGAGCAACAACCTCACCGTGACCCAACCTTGTCTGGTTCGGTGACAGGTCAAAGTCAAGTAAGGAATAATTTTCTACGGGAGTCATTTTTCTGTTGCCACATTTTATTTCCTACAACCTTCTAAATACTTCCCCCCTCTGACTATCAAAATAATACATAAGTAATAAATGTTTCAAGTACAGAGAAGTGTTAAGAAGCATATTCACTGCCATCAATTGTGTGACTCATAGTTCTATTACCCAGAGGCAAGTGCTACCTGCTTTGTTCCAGCAGATTTTATCCCTTTCTTTTTTCTTACGTGTCCCTTAAGGTTAAAATTGTGTTGCAAATGTATTTTATATTTCGCTAGCATCTGTCCTTTGTACAAGCAAAAAGATGATGAGCCGATTATTCTGAACACAAGAGGCTGGCTGTTGGCTACAGTAAATTCATTCAAGATGACCATGTAGTAGAACATTGGTTAGAAAACATATCCACTGAAACTTAGGTTCTTCGTCTGATTTTGGTCATGTTTACAAAGTGTCCTCTTCCTTGTTTGTGACTGGACTTTGGGACTTAGAACCATCCTGTACTTTTCTCCTTCACCTCCTGTCCCCCATGCTCCCCCCCCTCCCCCGCCCCAAGCCATGGAAACATTTTATTATCTGTGTTCATGTAATTTCAGCTACGGTCTTTATTAGGACTAGGTATTCTGGCTGACTTCTCTTCTTGGAAACCAGATTCTTTAATGACATTTTCCTAGTAATCTCTCAAAAAACTGCCTGAAAGATAGAAATATGCCTGTGGAGAAATCACAGACCATTGCATTGATCACAGGTTCCCTGATCAGGAGTGGAATGGCCCTCCCCTCCCCACCACACCGCACTCTCACCTGTGATCTGAGAGTGGGAAGCTGGGGAGGAACACACGTGTACTAAACAGCTTTCACTTACCACCTAAGGAGTGAACTCAACTCGGATCAGCGGTCGGAGGAAGCTACCTGCCCACAGATGTCTCATGAATGGCTGCGCCAACCTCCCTGGTGCATATTCCCAACGTATTCCCAATAAACGTCCTGAACCCCAGCCTTCCTTCAGGCACTCCTATCACACTCTGAATCCTGCCCAGCTCTCTCACACATGACCTGTGAAGTTCTTTGCCATCTCAAAGTCTCTTCCGGTGCAGCTTCCTTGGTTTAGGAAGTTTCACATCCCTGCCCATTCAGATTTCCAGCAGGATCAGCTCAAACGTCATCTTCTCCAGGAATCCGACTTTATTTCCCAGATGGCCACCAGGGCAGCTTCCTCTCTCCTCTGACCACAGATCCTGGGCTTGCACTTCTGGTCCTCTCCTCTCTCAGAAGTTGCCAGCTGCCCTGAGGCCGTCCCTGCACTGCCACTTACATCCACCCTCCTCAGCAATGCCTGGGGTTCTAGATCTTTCCCTCTCTTCTTCCTCCATCTATCATTCACCTGGCCCGTGCCCATAAAAAGTCAATTTAAGGTGTTAATGGCCAATAATGGCTTTCAGTGTTAATACGTCCACACATTAAAATAAGCCTCTCATGCCCCAACCTAGTGGTCTAACGATCCAAAAGGGTAAGTTACTTTAGCCCCATGACACAGACCCTAGGGAGGAAATGACAGTGGAGGCCAAGTTGGAGGAAGAGATGTGAGTAGCATGGAGCCGTCCTTCCATCATACTGCCCTGGCAGACGCTGGCTCTGGAGGCCTGCACAGGGCTTCTGTGTGGACTTTGGCTGCTGAAAAATGGAAGTCTGTCTCTTATTTCTCTCCCTCATACACATGGATTCACTGACACTGCCTTCAGCAGCATCTCAGGGCAAGCTTGGGGCCGCACGCGGAGAGAGGCACATCTGGCAGGCTTCGAGTGGAGGTAATTATTTTTCTCTATAATTAACTCCTCTTACTCATAACTAGCAACAGCAAGGCTGTGGTCCAAAGGAAGAGTCCTTGCTTTCCAGATCAACCCCGAGCTGGATGTGGCTGCCTGAACCACTGCAGCTGGCCCTCCTTCAAGTACGCTGAGCCAAGGCAGAGCCTGGGTTATGCGGCTGGGATACTTCTGGACAACAAAATGCACACAAGACTTAAAAAGCCCAGAGCAACAGAGGCATGCCCCACAGCTTCCTCCCTAGACCTATACTTCCCCAGATCTGAAGGTACAAGGAACCAGAGAATATCTAGGCTACCTCTGCCACCGACTATCTGAAACCCAGAGAGGGTAAGCGACCCGTGTAAAGTCCTACAGAATTCAGGAACAGGATCTGCAGACCAGAAATCTGGAGATGGCTTTGCCCTTGAGTGATCTCACTTACTGGTTTCTGAGGTTTACTTTTCTGTTTTTGGTAAAGCCTTCTGGTATATTTAGAATGGTTTCCTAAAGCCCTCATTCAATCTACACAGGCACAAGCTGGGACTAAGCAAGCTCACAGAGCCTGTTTGAGAAGAATGTGACTTCACCCCAGCCTAAAGCACAGATAGGAGTGAAATCACATGAGGGAATGACAACTGGGCATATTCTAGCCAACAAAGCAAACAAGTGCCTCTGCTGTCACACTTGGGCATCACATATATATATATATAATGTACATATTCAGCTTCATACTAATCAAAGCACTCTCTCACTTATACTGCTGTTTGAAGTGATCCTCAACAGCACAGAGAATGTGTAGGTAATATTCCCAGTAGGGCAGGAATTCCCACCCCTAACGAACGCAGGAGTAAAGTACGGTCCAGAGGGGTTAAGAGATGTGGTCAAGCACACACAGGCAGTCAGGAGTGGAGAGAGAATGTGGATCTGGCCATCGCACTCTAGATCCCCCTCTGCTACTGGGGGCTGTGGAAGGAGCCAGTGAGATGAGATGCGGTTCTCGTGGCTACTGGGCCACCCTCTCAACCAGCTAAGAAAGCATAACTGAAGACGGAGACCACACTGATGAAGGTTCATAGAGGGCCCAGCTATGGCCAAGGAAAAGTGTAAAGTAGGATTGAACAGAAAAAACAGAGGGCTCAGAGTTCAGGACCTCGTAGTCCGGGCTGCAGAAAGTCCCCAAGTCACTTCTGTTCAATTTTGCCATAAACAAAACGGGGTTGAAATGGCCCATGGGGAGAAGGATAAAACAAAACATACAACTGTTACAGTAGCTACCATTGACTGAGCACTTACTAAAAACCCCTTTCAAAGTCACTCTACCAAATGCCTTCCAGGATGTATCTCACCTAATCTTCATATCAGTCCTTTGGAGTAGGTACAATTATTTTCCACATTTTAGTGAACAGGAAATAGGCTGACCAAAGCAAGTCCCTTACCCAGAGCCACCGTGCTAACAGTGCAGGTACCGGGACTTGAATCTAAGTGTAACTCAGGGGTGAGAAGCACACGAGCGCTACAATACAGGATTTATTTACTAATAAGTGGCTTTGTTTCTGTGGGCTCCAGATAAACTGGTTTAGACTGCACCAGTTCTTAGGGATGATTGGTAAAGTTCTGGATTTTTTTTAACTCCAAAGACATTCATTTGAAAAATGCCTCAAGCCTCTGTCTTAAGTACTCTATTAAAGCTGACTTGAAGATTGCATAATGTGCCTGATGGGAATTAATTTACCTGAAATAACTTTGAAAGGTTGCACCTGGGCCATGCTTGTACTCATCTACATATGTATAAGTTTTATTTCCTTCAAAAGGCAAAGTGTTAATTAAATCCTACAAAAACCTCGCACAAGGACTTGTGCTAACTCTTCCTAAATTTCTATTAATATTTGCTTTCTGGCATATGATATACCTAACTGCCTCTTACGTGGAGGTTCTATTTGGTTCAAACATGAGATATGAATTTTTTTTCCCAGATGTTTCTGCAACACCAGGAGTTTATATATTCATGAGGTGGGGAAAAAGTCTTCAGCCAGTGGAATTAAAAACAGCTAACTGCATGAGCCCTATTTTGCTTTTGTAACGTAACAGCTTTGGAAGAAATATAATCAATCTGATACCAAATTTCCCAAAATAATTCTGATACATCGACAACAGCCCCTACTCCTTCTCTCTGAATTTGATTCTACCTCTGCATGTGAGTTCCACATCACCATGAATCATCAGGGTTTACAAAAGTCTAGACACTGCTTGTGGGCAAGCCCTTTTTATCAATGTCACTTTAACATCCCAGATATCCCACAGTTGTGCTGCCTGACAGCAGCTTGATTCCAGATGGAATAAATAAAAGCCATCTGATGATGATACTGTAATGGTCCTGGACCTTTATGAGGCGAAGTGCGCTTGTTTGGACAAGCTGCAGGACGGAACACCATTCACTCAGGCACACAGGGGACAGAGCAGATGAACAGGGCACACTCCAGACTTGAGTCATCATCAGGAGGGTGGGGAAATGCTTCGTGGCCATGCTCTGCTCGCCCACTGAGCAGAAAAAAGTTCAAGACAAACGACCTACTCTTTCCTGATCAACATGCCCTCCTCTATGCTCTGAATGGTTAAAGCACTGATTTCTAGCTCTTAAATCCAGCAAAACATTCTCAGTAACTCAGGCTCCACTCCTCCTTAATCCACCATCCCAGTGGGTTCCCATATATGGATTTACAGACTAGTTAGTGTCTGCTCCCTGGATGCCACTGGATGCAAATGCTACAATCAAAGTGGAGAGAACGAAGGAAGATTAACCAGGGGGCAACTGCTCTGTAACTAAACTCTAAAACTTTTGTTAAAAAGAACCCTGGGCAGAGCAGAAACCAACATCCTGCATTTCTCCCCCTCTGGACTTATTTAGGGATTTCCTCAACAATCTCAACTTCATTAGTTCTACCAGGAGGACGCTGGGCACATTCTCCCACTCTCACAGGGGCTAGGAGCAAAGGGATGCGCCTATGACTCCCTTCTGCACCCCTATTCGATTCTGTCGCTGGCAAAGAAGGTACAGCCAGGGCTAGGGCTCTCAGCCTCGTTTGGCCCTCCTCTGGCTGGGGACTTTCAGCTGCCAGGACATCAGTGCTAAAGCTGAGTGTTCAGACTACAACAGGTACTAGCATTATTGGATTAACATTTATAAATATATTATCTTGTTTAATTCTCAGAATTTCAGGACCCGGGTACTCCTAATTTTTATCAGTGAAAATACAAAGACACAGAGAGGTGAAGTTAATTTGTCCAAGATCATATACCTAAGAAGTAGTTGAGCTGGAATTCAAAGCCCACTAGTATTACCCCATATCCTTAACCATGTTCATCACTGGTAAGATACCAGTGATGATAAGACACAAGTATATTATCAACTTCACCTTTGCTTTTTTGGGAGGTGGGTGGGGGGACGTGCCTGACATTTTGGCTGCTGACTCCCCTAACTCACACTTTGCCTAAAGGAAAAAGAAATGATTTGAGGTAGGAAGATGGCTGATGAAGGTGCCCACAGGAGTGTTTCCCCCCAAATTCTGATTAAAACGAACAAAACATAAAAATCCTACCCCAAATATTCCCAATTAGCAAGCAAAGAAGGGAAAGGGCAAAACTGAATGCAACAAACTTAAAAAAAAACCTGGTGCTTGAGAAAAGAGATAGAAGATTCTGGAGAGAAGTGGAGAAGCATGGTGGCACACAGCTCCCCAAAGTAATCCAGGTACACAGAAATACGAATTTTCTTGTAACTGGTGTTGCCAAGATGGTGCACCAGCAGCTGACCCTGAGCCTCACAGTGGAGCTCAGTTACCTCCAGGGCTCACCAGGGTTTATGTTAGCATCCTCTTCCCTAAAGACCTGCAAGGTTAACGGAGAGTCAGACCCTACTGTTCAGAGCTCCCCAGCGCAAGTGGGTGACTTGGAAACTCAGGCAGGTGGGCTCTTGCATTGATGACGCGAATTCAGCCTAGAGGACTGCTAACCACTCTGCACTCCAGGAAAGAGGGTGAACCTCCTGGCTTGCTTACCTTCCTCAAACCCATCCCGGAATGAGCCTGAGCGGCTCATGGTTCTGCTCTTCTCGTCCAGCGACATGGAGCTGTTACGGAAGCGGGTGTCAGTGTACGGGTCATACTGCCCGTCGGCATTGGAGAGGCTGTGGGTCCTCAGCATGGTCGGGTTGGACAAGCTCATCTGGGTGACGGTGGTGGGACTCGCTGCAAGGAAAGGAGTCAGTCAAAAGGCTGGAGGCTCGCGTCCCTAAAGGGGACGGAGAGGAGGCTGCTGACGATCAGCCATCTCTGGCCCCATCAACTCCTCTCCCTTTGTCTGTTTTCTAAAGGTAGTCACATCAGCATTTGAGAAACACACTTAGAGTTAAAAATAAGGGAGGAAAGGTGGGTCAGTTCCAAAGCGAGGCTTCGGGCCCCAGCTTTCCCACTTGGCACGTTCAGACAAGCTAGTGTCACCTTCCAGGCATGAGCTAATTACTCTCTGGGCTCATCTGGAACAATTCTCTCTAAAGCCAAAAGCCCAAAATAGTTCAGCCGGGCTTTTGATCAGATGGGAAGCATTTGTGCATGACAAGAAACTCTTGCCTCAAAGAGTTACAGCTGAGAAAAGAACAACAGGAACGCAGGTCTCACTGTCTCTGATGGGGAGGTTTCATAGTGGTGCCTGCAGAGCTTCAGTGCAAAGGGGGTGCATGCACTTTAGCTGAAACTGGCTTTCTTATTAAACTCCTGTCCACTTCAGTAATGTAAAATAGTTTAGAAGTGCATTCGGTTCATTAAAAATGAAGAGTTAAGCCTTCCTTGATTAGAAGTCCTTAAAGACTGAGTTTCTTATTCACAATAATCAGAAAAGGCTGCCTCTCTGAAGAATGAGATGAGACTGGAAAAAAATACTTCCCTCTGTATCCATCTTGGAAGGCTCAGATCTCATCCTGCCACCTCCATGTAACCTTCTTCAGTCATTCAAGCCAGGACTAGTCCTTCCTTTCTCTCTGTGTATAATACTTGCTATTAGATCACATTCAGTTTTTACATGATTTCACATAAAACTTTGTGAACTGTTCTCATTTATCTGTTGATGAGTCTGTATGGGTATCTGTCCTTCTAAAAAAGCATCAGTTGACATGCCAGCAGGGACTGTGTTACAAATTCTTTTCCTTTCCTCATTGTGCTAGTCAAAGCCTTATGTCACCAGTAGGCACTTCCATGGAGAAGGCAATGGCACCCTACTCCAGTACTTTTGCCTGGAAAATCCCGTGGACGGAGGAGCCTGGTGGGCTACAGTCCATGGGGTCGCTAGAGTTGGACACGACTGAGCGACTTCACTTTCACTTTTCACTTTCACGCATTGGAGAAGGAAATGGCAACCCACTCCAGTGTTCTTGCCTGGAGAATCCCAGGGACGGGGAAGCCTGGTGGGCTGCCGTCTATGGGGTCGCACAGAGGTGGACACGACTGAAGCGACTTAGCAGCAGCAGCAGCAGCAGGCGCTTCCAAGAATATGCATTCAATCAAAACTTGATCTTTATTTCCGGTTTAATAAAGCAAGGAGGATGACCAAATATGGGATATGCTGTGGAACGTACTTCTTCAGAGATCTTAGAATACATGCTTTTCATTCCATGGATAGTTTGCCCTACATACATCAACCATGTATAGAAAATGACTGGTAGAGAAGCAAGAAACCCTTTCTCTTTCCTTTTGGTATCAATTGCCTGTAATCAAATTTCACTGCTGAGGGCTGATCAGATACCGAGAGCTACATGACCACATGTCTCTCAAAATGCAAGATAACCTCCTCCCCAAGGTGCCGGTCAACATCGTTAAATGCCAAGTGGCTACTCACCCAGCTGAGAAAAGTTAAATCTTGTTCCAGAAGGAGAAGTCACACTGGAGCCAGACGAGAAAGGGGAGTTGGCGGTGGTGTCCTGCAAGCCTCCTGCAGAGTGGGACCGTAACCATTCTTTTGCGTCTTCTTGTGTGCGGAGCTGGGAGGTGGGGGTATACCTGGACAGACAGAAATCAGGCTGGGATTAACTAGGAACAACGTTCATGAGAATGAGTGCCCTGGAGCGGATAATAAACATATAAAAAGAAAGTAGATATCCAAACATATAAGAAGAAAGTCTGAGGTTTGAAAAATAAGATGGCTACACATACTGCAAACTCACAGATTTTCTCAAAACCTTTTTGGCTACTTGGCTATCTTTGGGGAAAACTGCAGTTCCTAAAGGGAACTACATAAAGGGGACGAGATTGGTAAATGCTCAAAGAGCCGTCCCTGGGCGTATCTGTAACATGTTGATTCATGACGGTGTCATTTCAAAGCCCCCACCTTGACAGGACTGAGGCAATGAAACAAGCTGCTGTCAGAGCTTTGAGGAAGTTTTAATTAGATAGCTCCTGGCATCTGCATTCTGAAGTGCAAATAAGCGGCCATGAATCACAGAGAATCAGAAACCAGACACGTAGCAGAAGGTGTGAGGAGAACAACGTTGACAGCAGCGGCTGTAATCTGGCAGAAACGCGTCTTCAGAAGGGGACCCTAAATCACTGGGTCTCACGCAAGGCCCACCTCCTCGTCGCTTCTGAAACGAATTTGGTAATGATTTTCTGAATGTCTCAGAGACATCATCTCGCTGAAGCCTGAGACTCGCCCAGCAATGCAGGTGCCATCATTCCCGTTTTACCGAGGTGTCAATCCATATGCGCCTGGTCCCCAAACCCATGCTCTCCTCCTTATGCCCACAGGCAGCATCTCAAATGTCCAAAGTGCCCAAGTCACCAGAGTACTCTGGACTTACAGACAGATTCTGGTGGGGTGACTACTGGATATGTGTGTGTACAGAGTGGGTGAGCCAGAAAGAGAGCCACAGTGAGAATTCGGAATATAGACATGGTCCTTCCTTAATGTTTTTACTAGAATTGGACTTTCCGGGTCCCATTAATTGGATGAGGATACCATGTCACATATCTCCATTCTGAACTAAAAAAAAAACCAAACAAATAATTTTTAAAAGCCAGAGTTACATAATTTTCATAGGATAGATCTGCTCCAGAAACATACGCAGGATTATGAAATGCTAATATTCAGCAGTGAGCTTCCACACGAAGCAACGGTGGGGCATCAAGGTCAAACTCATGTGAAGAGTGGATATGATTTAAACACTAGCCTGAGTGCCAACAAGCAGCTCTCACAGGCATGATGAAAACTGTTAAATACAACAGGCCTTGCCAGCTCCCCCTCGAAGGCCACAGGCTGAACCTTCCTCCCTTGGGAGGCCTGCTGAGGGGTTTACAATACTTCTTAGGTTCTTAGATTTGGCTGCACTCGGAGCTCCTGTTGAAAGGAAGCATTGATACCTACCTTCCATTACTGGTCAAAATGCTCTCAGCCTTAAGAGCTGCTGGATGTTAACTACCGACATACACGACAGCAACGAAACATTTCATTCCAACTTCCGTGTTTTGCGAAAGCTCTTAATGCTTAGTGCAGGGTGAGGCTGACGCTACAAAGAACGAGGTGCGTAGAGAGCGAGAGGAATGGCAGCTGCAACCACATGACATTAAGATCACGGGACAGGCGGTAGGACTGGAGTGCTTCTGGGTGGTAAAGTGAGGTGAGCGGCGTGAGCAGTGGTGACTTATAGCATCTTGTTACACCAGGACCAGAGTCACAAATGAGCCATCACTTAGAGTGAATGAGAGGACACTCCCTCTGGAAAAGAAAGTCTTTTCTTTCTTTACATTAAAAAAAAGATCGCCCCATATCTTGTGGGGCATTGAACACTGGCCCAGTTTTTTATTAGAATATTCAGACAAGTGCAAAGCATCTGTCCTTAGCAACTTTCTATGGGCCAGCCAAAAAGTCAGAAATCCTCAAACTGCGGGTGGGGAGGGAGGGGAATATTTCTCTCCTTTGCTCATGTCCTGGCTGACCAATCAACATGCTACAAGTCATATCCTTTCTCTCAGAAGACAGCCCATCGATGGAATGGTCATGGCGAAGTGATGAGCGATTAAACCCACTGGCCCCAGAAGTAGCAGTAACTGCTCTCTGAGTATGCTCAGAGATGGCTGTCATGAGATGGTTTGACCACAGTAAGCCCGAAAGAGCACAGCCCCTGCTCAAGCAAAAGAAGCCAACAAATGGAGAGATGAGAACAAGAGGGATGCAGGGAGAGCCATCGTCCACAGGGTCCTGCCACGTGGGCCAAAGCGGGGGGCCCCCAGCCCACCCGCACCCCCATCAGCCATGAGCGAGTCACACAGCCAAGCCCCAGAGCCACAGCAGATGGCACGGATGCAAGGAGGAAACACAGATACCTGAGTCCTTTTTTAGGCAAAGTGTTCCTATCAAGGTGCGGGTCACTGTAGGAAAGTTAAAACAAACATGAGAACCTCGGAGAAGCACAGGGAGGGCAGGCAGCGTGAGGTGGGAAATGCTCAGCGGGGCCAAGAGATCTGGAGGAAGAGACTCACTTCACTGGGGAGAAGTCCATTGCATGCAACACAGCCACAGCCACAGGGACAAAGGAAACCGAGGCCCGTGCTCACACCTGGGCGCCTCCAACCCCGGCACCAGGGGGCCTGAGCCACTCGGCCCCAACTGCTCCTGCCTTTTCCACGGGTTCAGAGCCGAACCCAGGGGCTGCCCCCACCTTGAAGCAGTGCCCACGCCTTCCTCGGCCCGTCGCCCATCGGTACCGCCAGCGCTTAGGGCTCCCTGCACCCGTAACCACTCTGGCCCGCCCCCAGATGCCTCCGGTGATGACTTCAAGTGAAAGAAGGGACTTGTTGGACGGTTTCAAGAGGCCAGCAGTCTGCATATTTGGAATTCATCTGTAACAAGTGGATTCCGGATCCCTCTCAGTTTTCGAGGCCCTCATTGGGTGGAGCTAGAAGCTGAGCCTTGGGCCGAGTTGGGGCATGTTACAACTTGCTGGCTGACAAAGTCACAGCATTCGGATTTCCAAAGACGGAGGTTTAAAGGCTTGGTCTCTGAGTCTGACCAAAGCAACGTTTTTGCTATTGACATGGTGAAGACGGTTTTCGCTAATTTTTTTTTCCCCGTAGCATGAAACAACATCTGCTTATTATGTTTGGCCAAGCCACAGCTCCCCCACAAATTCAAGGTCAATAATCCATCTCTGAGGCCCACCCACAGGGCAGCTGGGGGCCAACAACACTCCCCATGTTCTTCTTATCTTTACAGAAAATGGGCACCCAGAACACAACAGCCCGCGAGACACAGAGCCAAACTGCAGCAAAGGCCTTGGAGAGGGCAAAGAGCCAGCTGCGTGGGGAGAAGGGGTAGAGGGGAGACAAAGGTGAGGGCCAAGCCGCCTGGTGGGTGGTAGATCATGTCTGGGCCTGGAGGGGAAAGGGAGGGAGGCAAAAGAGCAGGAAGCCAGGGAGCCAGGAGCATGCCACGGGGGAGGCTGACATGCCAGTGAGAGCTTTTGCCGCCCCTTTCCAGGTGGCAGGTTTGAGGTTCCTTCCCAAGCTGGGAGAAGAGGGGCCGGCCCCAGTGCACCTCTTCCCAAGCTCTGTGGACAGCGGAACTGACCCTCACGGGCATGTCTCGGATTGGGGGGTGGGTCACAGAATACACCGGGGCCACGAACACAAGCGGAAGCCACAGGCCAACAGCCTCACACAAAACATCCAGCTTGACACAGGGTGGGGCAGAGGATGCTAGAGGCTCGGTGGGGTCCCCGGCCTACTATGTCATTACCTGTCCTGTTTCCGGGGCAGAGTACTTCTGCAGAACTTAGGGCTAGCGGCAGGGGAAGAGAGAGGGCTAGAAGGCCAGGCAAGTGGAAAACAAGAGAAGGAGCATTAGATGGGAAGGAAGGGGGCAGGGCGTCACACACAATGACCAGAACATTTTCCTCACTCCCAGGGCTGATACCGGCTTTCTTCCCCATGTGGAGAAGGCAGATATGTCATCACTGCTGCAGTGAGATTCGAAGCTCTGAGGAAGCCTCTGGGTGCGTAATTTCCTATCACTCTGCCCGGCAGCCCTTTGGCAGGAGGGTGTTTGCCACGTCGACCCAGCTGCTTAAGGAGCACCCCACCACGCACTCCGTGGATGCAACCGCCACTGATTCGGCCCACACCATTACAGGGGCAGGGAAAGAAGCAGGTGACGAACAAACAGGATAAAAAGGAAGGACCTCACAGGTGGAATGCCGTTTTAAAACGGAAGCATGAAATCTGCCCCCAGGAGACCTGCAGCAACTCCACACACTGAGAGTAACCACAGTGAGAAAGATAACAGAAAGCAGAGCCCGGCTTACTCCAACCCAAATTGGCTTCCCCCTGGAGAGACAGCAGCGATCCAAAAGAGAGAAATCGCCCAGCAAAGGTAAACAATGCCTGGGCTTCCTAACATGATGTCTGGACTTTCAGAGGGGCGTCTTTCAGGGAGCACAGCACCAACCTTTCCGACAGTGTGGTCTTCACACTGTTGGTTCTGACAAAGGGGGTGAGGGCGTCGTCCTTGGAGGCAGCGATGAGGCCGGTGGAGGAGTTGTGACTTGGCGCCCCTCCGCTGCCCAGGGAGATGTCAATGGACTCGCAGCTGGTGTGGAGGCTGCTGACCGACTGGAAGCCCAGGCCGTCCTTGCTCACGGCCGAGGAGCTGCTGGCGTTCGTGCCCCAGGTGAGGCTGTTGGAGGGGCCCGAGTGGGCAGAGCTGGGGCTGGAGGCCAGGGGGGACTGGGTGCTGTCCACGTTCTTACTGTAGAGAGGGCTGCTGCTCCCGCTGCTCAGGACGCCGCTGCCCGAGGGGGACTCTAAGTTACCCTGCTGGCTCAGGGTGGCATGAGGGTTGGAGATGACCACCGAGTTTTTCATGTTTTCGGCTGTGGCGATGGGCACTTGCTTGGTAGGCTTCCCACCAAAGAGTCTGCGAAGAGACAAAGGGTTGTGTGGGTTGAACACCCAAGGCCAGGGGGTGCTGGGCTGTCGGAGGAGGGTGGGGCGCAGGAGCCAGTGAGAGTCCCTGGGGAGGGAGGCGGGGTCCTTCCCAGGGCTTGAGGTGGTCCCCTGGGAAGGGTACAACGGGCCAGGCACTAGTGGAGCAAAGGCTCCACCTTCAAGTTCTAGGCTGCTGCTGAGACCCTGGATCTGAGCGAAAGGGAGACGGGCAGTAATCTTCTACCGGCCTATCCTTCGCTACTTCAAGATCTTGCTTCTCTTTCTTTACATAAATAGAGTAACTAGAAAACTGCCCCTCTCCAGGAAACCTCTAGAGGGGAAACGCGTTGTCTTAATCATCTTTGTGTCTGTGACCCCAGGCGCAAAGCACGCCCTCAGTTATGACAGTTCAGCTCCGAAGGATTTGGGTCTCTGATCTCTGAGCAAACAGGCAGCATCAGGAACAGGAGTCTAGATCTGGAGGCAACCTGGGCAATGTATTGTCCAGATTTACTCTTGCACGAAAGCTGGGCAAGAAGGAGGTGTCTTTTAGGGCCAGAGAACAAGAGCTGCCCAGTGATACGCACAAAATCTGCAGGGTTCACACGATGTCAGACCAGACACGCCAGGTGTGAATGGTGTCTCTGCGACAGACACACAGAAATGGCCTTGCACGTCACCTCCCCCACTGCTCACGACCAAAAGTGTGCTACCAAGGACAGAGGGAAGGGCACAAACACTCCCCTTTTCCGTAGGTAGAGAGTTCTCTGGTAGGATGGAGCGACTACCTTACAGTCAAACGACAGTCCCTGCGCTTATAACAATGGCCTGATTCCACCCACTGAAACTCCTATGAAACAGGTATCTCAGAAAAGAAATGATACCCATATTAGACAGGTTGCCTTCCACCCAACTAGTCAAGTCATGTAAATTTGATCTTCTATCCTCTCCAATGGAGAAGGAAATGGCAACCCACTCCATTATTCTTGCCTGGAGAATTCCATGGACAGAGGAGGCTGGCAGGCTACAGTCCATGGGGTCACAAAAGAGTTGGACACAATTTAGCAACTAAACCACCACCCCCCCTCTCTAAACAGTCCTTGTTGTTTAGTTGCTAAATCGTGTCCAACTCTTTTGCGACCCCATGGACTGTAGCCCGCCACACTCCTTTGCCCCTGTATTTCCCAGGTAAGAATACTGGAGTGCGTTGCCATTTCCTTCTTCAGGGAATCTTCCCACCTCAGGGATCGAACCTGCGTCTCCTGCTTGGCAGCCAGATTTTATTTTTTACCACTAAGCCACCTGGGAAGCCTAAACAGTCCTTACAAATCTCAATTACTTTATAAATAAATAAACATAATCAACCCTCACTACAATGTCTGGTGACAGAAGAACACTTTCTGCCTGGTGACAGAGAAAGAACTATTTTGTTGCAGAACCTTGGCTTTAGACTACTCACATACCTGCAGTGACACTCCAAAGGCTAACAGGCTTCACTGCCAAGCACTTCCAGTTGTTACAAAACCAAAATCGAATCTACCTTTTCCCGACTTGTACGCACTGCTCCTAATCCCACTATATGTAACTACACAGAAAAAGTCCAGTCTTTTTTCTGCTAGTCCTTCACACCGCTTGGAGAGAGCTATCACACTTCACCTAAGACTCCTCTCCTTCATATTCATGCACAATGAGAGAATTCAGAACACCTTACTAATTTAGGAAAAATGTAATTGCTTGGAATGGGCTGAAGGTGCTCAGTTCAGAGCCTAAGAAGCTGCATGCATTTTCAAGTATTCTATTACACTAGCCTCAGGGTCTAGTAAAATGCCTTTGTAGCTACTAAAGGAAATCTATAATACCAAAGACAGAATATTACATATAATACTTGAGGCAAGAAGCAGAGAAAATGTTCATTTACAAGGCAACCTGTTAAAACAACAAAGAACAGCCCAATAGGACCTGCCCCTGAAAAAATAATCATTACTGAAATTCTAATAATCAAGTCTAGACAAAGAACAGTGAACTGCTTCATTATACCTTTCATGTGGAATGCTTCTTCTGAAGGCTTTGCAAACATTCCTATTCATTCCCAAATATGTACATGTGCACATAAGTTTTATTTTTCCACTGCTAAATTTTATATCCTCGGGACTTACTCTTTCCTGAAAAGGTAGGATGAACTGCCCTGTGCAGCTGCAGTTTTAAAGATGGCCCACTGTATGTTATAATGAGGCCAAAAGTTGTGTAAACTGAAAGGAAATTCTATTTTTCAGAAACGCTTCTGCTGTAAGAATGTTTTTTTTTCTTTTTTGTAAAGGAAGCTAACATTTCAAAGACTGATTTGGAATCATGCACGCAGCATAAAAAAACGTGTGTGTGGGGATACTGGATTATTTGGGGAAAAGATCAGGCCAAGATCACTATCTGGCATAATGATGAGGAATCTGAGTTACAGCTTTAAAAAAAAACCTATTTTCCTTGAGCTCCTCATCTAGATCTAAGGGTGTATTAGGAGGTCATCTTCGATGGTAACTTTTACTGAGTACTTACTATGGGCTAAATATGGCTACATAGATTAATGGTCACAGGTAGGTATCATCATCCCCATTTCACAGATGAGGAAATGGAGGCAAAAGTATTAAGAGAGGTTACATGGTGGCTACCTAAGGTGGACCTAGGATTCAAACACAGGATGATGGATTTCAGAGGCTTGTGTTTTTCACACCAACACGGGAAAATACTCAAAGCTGCTGGCAGCATCCAACCAAACAGCTTTATTCGAGGACTGAAGCGGAGAAAACCAGAGATGGTTTCCGCTAAGAAACAGGAAATTATGAATCTGGGATACCATTCCACATCACACATTCCAGTTCCACTCAGTGCTGTTTACCCACTTACCTGCGGAGCGTGGGAGAGGCCACATCAGGGTACTTGGCCCCTGGCTGGAGAGTGGCCTGAGCCGCACTGGACACAGGCTGGGGTGCCGGGTTCACCTTCACCGAGTTACAGGAAGCCACGCTCTCGTTGTCGGAAGAGATGCCTTTCTCCTTATCAGTCTGGTTGACCAGACCTGGCAGAGAGCTGCCCAGGGCTGTTTTGGAAGGCTCCCTCAGCTTGGGCACCGGCAGGCCGGCTGACTTGCTGCTGATGTTGGAATCTATGCTGCTGGTACTAGACCTGTTCCCGGCCCCGTTTCGGCTGGTGGACTTGCTGGGCCTTGGCAGACTCCGGTACTGTAAGTTTGTCCGGGAGCTGAGAGACAGATACCCATCGTCCTGATTCTGAGCCCCGTCCATGCTCGTCTTCCGACCAGTGGACCGACCGACAAGCGCGGATGACTTTGGGATTTTGCCCAGTGTGGCTGACCTGCTGGTGACGGTGGCCCCGCTGGCTGTGATCATGGCCAGACCAGCGGCAGAGCCACTCTGCTTCTTGAACCCAAAGCTGTTGGCGTTGGCGGCGGGCGTCCTGGAGCTGCTGGGGAGGGGCTTCTTGGATTCATCACCACTGCTGCGGCCGGCATCTGATGGGGAGCGCTTTACCTGGGCGGCTTTGGGTGACAGCCTTCCTTTCTCAGACACTTTTGCATCGTCTGTTTTTCCTGCGACAGAAAACAGCAAAGTTAGCCTCCATATTAAGAAGCCAGCTCAGTCAACTCAGACTATTTAAAATTTTCCCCTACTCCAAAGAACTACTTTGCTTTCTCCTGGGGGAAAGCAGTCCCCTTGGGAGACAGAGGAGAGAGCTTTTATAAAGATAATCTCATCTACGACTGTCACCATGAGCCTTTAGGAGATGTCAGTGATTTTCCTCATTTGCAAAGCAGTCTGCATTTACCCAGAATAAAGCAAAGCCAGCCAATCACTGACACGTCTGGGAAGGAGACCTTGTCTTTTACTGACCATTCTCCCTCTATCCATTAAGAAGCTGTCTCTAACATTTTCAGTGGGTATCCTGCCTTCCTGCAAAAACTCTGCCCTTGTTTATACACATCCTTAAATCATGGGCAATACTGACTCAGCCTATCAACAGCTCAAAACCATGCGCCCTTGCATAGTCTTCACTGGGTATGTTAACTCAGAGCCTGCCCATGCTTCAACCAATTGAACATGTCTTGGCAGCTGAACCGTCTTTCTTCAGACTTTAAGAGGCTCTCATGCTCACAAATTTCCACTTGGAAAAAGGCAAAGCTATGAATCTTTCCGAAAGCTGGCTATGAACAGAGTCCAAACCCTAAGAAGTAATACCTGAGCATTCACAGGGACTTGAAAACATCAAGCCCTGCCAGCGTGACTGCTTTCCCGGTTTTGAAACTGACAAGTGCGCACGCAAGACAGGGCGTGCCTCTGACTCACCGGTTCCGGGGGTCTTGAGCGTGCCTGTCGGGGCAGCCGGCTTCGTCCTTGGCATGGTGATGCCGACCTGAGCCGTCATGCCTCGCCGCCACGAGCCTGTCTGTGAGATGACGGGGTTCTTCTTGCCTGACGTGCTTTTGTCGGACTCATCAGACACGTCAGACGGGTTCCGCCTCCACTTCGACCCCGGCTCCATCTTTATGCCGCTGTCTGAGCCCCCGTCTGACTTCTTGACATCCTCGCTGGACCACAGGGAACTCCTCTCCACCTGTGAGTGTTTCTCGGCGTCAGTCTGTGAAGGAGACCCTCTGAATCAGTCTTTCTCAAACCCCAGGCTAGGGAGCCCCTTACTCTGGACCAAAAAGGCCCACACCCTGGACAAGTTAGGGGAAAAATAACAGATGCCCACTTTAAAATGTTTAAGCCTTTGTACCAGTTATCTTGTTAGGAAGCCTAACAAGGATCTGTTGGGTCCAAGGAAAGTGAAGAATATGAATATGTCTGAGAAGGGAGTGAGGGAGGAGAGTAAAAGGAGCCTGAGGGAAAAGAGGGGGAGAGTTCCACGTAGGAGAACCAGAGGATGGGGCTGTGGCAAGAACTGAGCCCCCAGCTCTGCCCCTCAGCGATGTGCCTCCTCTAACTCCGGCAGCCCGAGCTCTCTGCAGCTCCCAGCCCCCCAGCCCGGGTCCCCTTTGTTCTGCCGGCTCCTGAGCACCACAGTCTATCACACAGAGTCTGACACAGAGCGCGAGGAGAGACTGAGGCTGCTAGTTCCCCTCGAATCAGGGACAGAGAGGGGCTGAGAGAGGAAGCGACTCCTCAGAAGTCACATCCCCGGGTGCTTCAAGCCAGAGGGTGCCTGCTCCCAGCCCAGCTCCATCCATCTGCCACGGCTTGCTCCTCTTGTGGGATTCTGTGCAGACAGGGGATATAATTAGCCAGCTTTCCTTGGAAGAGGCCTGACCTCCTGGCCATGGAACCCAGGAGGGGACAGAAGTGTGATGTTAATGATTTGCTGCAGTTAAAAGGCGTAACTTGCTAACCAGAAAGCAAGCTTTGGGGGCCTCCCTTGGGGTTGGGACCAGTCCCAGCAGACCTCAGCAGGGAGAAGGAGTGCACTGACCAGGGAAGGGAAGGGAGGTCAGCAACACTTTGGGGCGGCTCCCCTGAGATACAAGTCCCGTATGTGCCATACTTCACAACCAAGAGTGGGCAACATCTGCAAAGAAGGAAATCAAAATGACCCCCTGGCAAGAATCTGGCCCGATGCCTGTCATTTGAAATCGGTACCGATGGCTTCCTCCAGGGAATATGCTGGCTGAATGGGAACAAAGCTCCATACAGACAAGCAGCCCAAGTTCAACCACCTCTCTGTCACCACCACAGCTGCCCCGCTCTCTCCCTCTGCCATCTCACGGGTGCCTTTGGTTACTCAACCATTCTTCAAACATGCTGAAGTTCCCGCTAGGTACGAGGCATAGAGAGAGGAGGACAGACACACTCCCGGGCTGTGAGAAGCTCGTCATTCAGCTGCAGCAAGGGACACAGACAGAGGTGTGTCCCCAGCAAGTGAGCAATCAAGGCTCGATGATTAAATGAGTGCAATCAGTGAACACACGCTTCTCGAGCTATCGCACACTTTAACAAAATGACCTCATCCAATCCGGACCGCCACCTGGTCAAGGAGGGTAAGAAGGTAAGTATTATAGAACTGTCTTCATCTTCATCCGTTTTACAGAAGAGCAGAAACTCATGGGACTCGCTCCATGTCCCAAGAACCCCAGCCTGTGGTCCGTCCTTAACCTTCCAGTGCATTCATTCAACCAGAATTTCCTCCATACCCATGGTTTGCCAGGCACCATGGGAGGTCTGAGGATCTGTGAGTAAGATTGGATCTCATCCCTTCTGAAGCTTATGATCCAGTGAAAGAGACCGGGCTTGGAAATATAAGACATATAAATGGAAAAGGACAAGGAGTCAGAGAGAGTATTACAAGCACTGATGTAATTTAGATTATGATGATGGGGATAGGGAATGGCAGTTTGGTAGGGCCTTTTTGAAGATCTGTCCTAAAGAATGAACAGAAATTTACTGAGAGAAGAGATTAAGGGAGAGCATGCCAGGTAGGGGGCAGAGAACATGCAAAGGTCCTGAGGCAGAAAATATCTTGGCTTTGGAAATAGTCACTCAACAAATATTTACTTGATACCACAATGTATCAAGCAGGTTTTTAGGTATGAGAAGTACTATGCTTAATGAGAACAAAGTACACATCATTAACCTCCTGGAGCTTATGTTCAAATACATTCTAACACATTCTTTTATACACTAAGAGGTACTAAAAACTTAGCACAAACCACATCTGGGGTACTGCATTAATTATTCTTTTAATGTTCCTATACCTTATTTTCCCTGATCAAATTATAGTGATGCTAATAGCAATAGCAATAACAATTTAAATTTATTATGCATTTACTGTGTGCTAGCACTGGGCTAAAGTGCCTTACATGTATTGTTTAATCTTCACCAAAAAAAAACCCTGTGAGGAAGTTTCAGTTTACGAGAAAGCTGAGGCACAGAGTGGAAAAGAAGATTGCCCAAGATCACGCAGTGCAAGGACTCTGGGGAGCCTGCGTGCAGAGCCCATATTTTAGCCACCATGCTATGCTGCCTTCCCAAAGGATAAGTCCAAGGATGAGAGGATGCTGCATGGCCAGGGTGCCTAACACATCACCTACTCTCAGAAACTTTTCTTTCCATCCTGGTTGGTCAGTGGTTCCTCAAGTCCAATTCTTGAGCAGTTCCCGCCTCTGGGTGGGACTCCCAGAATTCTGATTCCCTACCAATGGCAGAGAGAGTGCACACATGCCCAGTCTGACTACAGCTTGAATACCCCTCTGGAAAGAACAATCATCCAACCATCAGAGCCCGCACAACACGGTCCAGGGTGGAAGCTATCCCAGCTGCTCTCTGCACTGCAGCGTGTGCCCCTGGACACATTGCTGGCTTTGAGTTCACATCCCCTTCTGAGCTCTGGGCCAGATCACGTGGTGGCACCAGGAGGGATTAAAAGACGAAGAAGGGCCAGCCTCTCTGTTCCCAGAGCTTAGCGCAAGACGGCCACGTGGAGACGCACCCTCCCCTTTGCCAATTGTTCCCTTCTCGAACAGTACCTCCTTTTGGTAGATTTCCCTATTGCCCCTACCTGTAAGTCCACTTACTCATTCAATAGTCAAGAGGGAAGCGGAGAGACCCACATTCAAGGAGGAAGGGATAGAGCATGGAAGATGGGAGAGTTCTTCCCTCGAGAGCCCAGGCTCCTGAGGGACTGTGGAGAGGGAGGTCAGTCTTCTGAGTGAGGTGAGTGGAACCCAGGCACTGGGCAGTGAGGTGCAGCCGTGGGGCAGGATGTGGGGGGAAAGCAGGAGGTTGGGCTCTGACAGACTTGAGTTCAAGTACTAGGTGCTGCCACTCCTCTGTGTGTGTGACCCTGGAGGAAGTGGCTGAACTTCCCCGAGATTGCAACCTTGTGCGTGAAACAGGGATGGTAGTCAGACAGATGTCTCAGAGAGCTGACAGTGGTTGCCAGGAGCTCAATGTGGAGGGACCAAGAGTAGCTTTCTATCACCAAGTGTCCTGCCTCTGAAAATCTCCAGCACATTAGCATTTAACCTAGTTCTGTCTTGCATGAAAGTAAACAGGGAATTTGTCTCTCTATTATTAAGTTTGGCTCCAAGAAAGCATGTTGAGATAAAGTATGTCTGTATCTCTCTCACACTCACCCTTCAAGATAAGTCTTAATTACTGTGGGTTTTTTTTTTTTTTTTTTTTAATGGATGAGGAGGCAGAGGCTTGGAGAGGTTGAGCTCATCCAAGGATGTCACAGAGCTGGGAGCTCAGCCCTGACTTCAAGGCCATGTTTTTTTCCCCCGTCACTACAAGCAGACTCCCCAACTTTCCTGGAGAAAGTCAATCAAGAGGCGGTCAGAGCTCAGGCCGGAGGATTCTCTGCCTAGCACACTGAGGAGCAGTGAGCAGAATTCAGTGCTGGGTATCTGGGCACGTGTGCCCCCATCAGAGACCCTCCCAGTGCTCCGGCACACTGGAGGAAACAGTCGCCCACAGACAAAGCGGATTTCCATCCCCAAGGATCACTCCTCTGGGACCCAGCTCCTCTCTAACACAGCGAAACAAGGCTGCCGCTTTGGCTTCCAGTCAGTTGCTTCCCTGTTCCTTAGATGTTGGCTGGTCCTCAGAGGCTTTTCAAACATGAAAACCTAGGCAGGCAACCTGTCCTCAACCTGCTTTCCTGACACATTGAACCACTTCTCCCTGCCTCTGGGATGGTCTGTGCTGCCCATTTGTCCAGGGAAACCAATGTGTGACGGGAACCTGAATGAGCCTTGGGAGGATGGCAGCAGACAGGTTCCTGCTGCTTGATGCTGCCTGGAGAGGAGTAATGGTCCTTAGCCTTCCTTAAAGTGGCACAGGGGAGGAGGAGAGAAGGAGGCGATTTATGTGGATCAGATACTCAGGGATGCTCCCTGGACAGACAAAGGGATACCAAATAAACCAGCTCAATAGGAATCTTAGTAACTGTGGTTACAAATCTACATTTTATTCTGGTATCTACTTAATTTTACTCAAGTATTTTAAACTCGGGTAGTTTTATAGCAAACAAACAAATAAACCCAGTCCAATGAATCGTAAACTCCGTACAACACTCTTGACATTGACTTCCTGCTCTTGATCAAAAGATATGCTTGTGTCACATTCTTGAAGCTTTTCTGATGTAACCTTTGCTAGATGAAAGCCAAGAGCTGATCAGAGAGGTAGGGGTCTTGGCATTAACCAAATTCAAATGCATCATTTGTAAACTCCAGATGTTTACTCTGTGTTGGTGTGGAAAATAGATTCTAATTCCAGCTCTGTGGGAAGGGAACAAAGACAAGGAGATTGTTCTGACAGTGTTTTGTTGGCTCAGCGAACATCTCAGGAGCAAGCTTCTTCCTGCCTTGCAAGTGAGCAAATCTACTTCACAAATCATTTTCTCTCTCCTCTCTGTTGCTGTCTTTGTCTGTCTTTCCTTCTCTCTTAGTTCCATAGCTCAGTATCTAAGGACAGTCTAGAAGCTTGATTGTGGTTACCTTAAAACTAGAAGGAATCTCAAAAAAATCATTTAGTGTACACAAAGAAAGGAAAAGGGGAGGTATTATAACATTTGGCAAGTGGTAGGAACACAGTCTGGCTTGGTGTCTCTAATCTGTATCTAATAAGTAAACACTCGTCCCTTGGGTGGTATGGCTAGGTTTTTTTAATCAACTTTTTTAAATTGAGTTATAGCATTCATACACTAAATGGACAATCTTAAGTATATAATTTGAAGAAATTTTATGAAACTAACATATTTACATAAGGACCACTCAGATCAAGACATGGAACATTTCAGCACTGCTTCCCCAAATCTTTATGCTCCCTTTCATTTAGGCAGCTTTTTTTTTTTTTTTCCCCTTAACAACCACTACAAGCCTCCCTCGTTTACCAACAATAATTAGAAACTTGGGCTAAAAATGAAAACTCAAGAAGTCACAGGCAATCCCAGAAGCAACACCTCACAGATTCCATCAGGCGGCCAACGTTTACATTTCTGTGGGACAGAATGACTCCCACGCTCTGACACATCCTTTATTTAGCCCTGTCCTCGAAGAAAAAGATACCTTTGAGAGCAGAGAGACTCTGAAAGAGGCTCCTATCTGTCCAGAGGGAGAAAGAGCAGAGAAAGGAAGTGGGTGTGAAAGGAAGTGAGCGAGAGAAGGGGGACGTGCCAGCCCTGCCCTCGAGAGGCCCCCCTGGGAGACTCTGTCCCCACCGGACCTTCACAGGGGTTCACCTGAGGCCGCAGCCCCCACAGGTGGGAGGGACTCATCATGAACAGGGTCCCAGCCCATGTGTTCCCGGGTCACCACAGCCGGTCAGTCCCAGCACGGGCAACCAGGCGTGAAGACGGTAACTTCGCCTGTCCACTAGTAAATTGGGCTCATCAGAACCAACCCCTCTGACCGCCAAGGGATGCTGTGAGCACACACAAACACACCCCCCACAAAACTGCTTTGGAACCACTGCCTCTGAAACATCAGCTCTGAGAGTTTAGAGCAGGGATGGGAAACCTCGGTGACTTGGCACGGTTAGGCAAGGGTGCAGCGGGCCAAAACACTGGCGCATGGGTGCCCTGTCCAAAGTGTGTGTGTATGGGGTAGGGGGGACGCTTGGACACTTGTTGGCTGTGGAGAATGCAGACTCAAAGAGGCTAAATACTGTCTGATTTTTCAAGACAAATCAGAAGCTCACTTTTTATGTGAAATAATGAACTTATAAAACCTTGAGTGATACTGTGGGCCAAACAAAACTCACTGGCAGGACAGGACCCACCGAGCAACAGTTCCCAACCTCTGGTCGGTACGTACTGATCTTCTGGGCCAGGGCTCTAGCCCTGCCCCCACCCCGTGGCTCTCAAGGCCCACACTTGGCTTGTGGACATACATTCCACGCTAAGAATGGCCAATTGAGTCCAATATCCCTGTTGCTGTTGTTTTCTAAATAGATGATGAAACTGAGTTCCGGGAAGGAAAGGTGATTTTTGCCAAGGCCACTGCTGTGAGAGCAGTGAGTCCCCCCAATTTCTACCCCGAGCACCCCGTTGCCCAGCCCCCTCTCCCTGCAAGGAGACGACACAATCAGGAGACAAGACCACAGGCAGTGAGCTGGAGGCTGGGCCTCCTCTCATGGACCTGGGGACTCTACCACCCCTAAATGGCTCCTGTGGCCCACAAGCCCAAGGCTTTCCACTGGCAGGGGCCTTGGAAGGAGCCTGGGAAGAACCCCGTTCCTTACCTGCACGTCCAGGTTCTTGCGCGAGGAGGCAGGCGTGTTGGCATAGGAGCTGATGGAGGAGCTGGTGTTGATGTCATCCGTGCTGAGGTTGTCTATGGTGTCACTGATCCCGCTGCTGACGGAGCTGCTGTCATCCCAGCTGCCAAGACAAACACACCCTGAGCACGTCACGCCGCACCAGCTCAGCCTGACGATACAGACAGACGTGTACCATCCCCGAAGGCTCCTGGTGCACAAAGCCCCAGACAAAGCTCCTTTGCCTCTCATGTGACTCATCTTCAAGGGTGACATCCAACTGCTTCCGTCTGGCAGCTGGGGAAGTGGGTGATATGTGTCTTCCCCTAAAAGGCGGTGCTTTCCTGAGCAGAGGTGACTAAACACACACACACTACCTACCCCGTCCTCAACATCACCTGGGGAGCTTCCAAAAGCCAAGGGCCACCTCCAGAGACAGAGGAGGAGCACGGGGTCTGGGGACTGGAGCAGAAAGTGGGCGGAGAATGAGTCAGCAGGGGTGTCCTCCCTGCGGCTCAGAGGGGGAAGAAGAGCTGCTCTAGGAATTCTCTGGACCCCACTCCTGGCACAGAAAGCCAAGAGAAGGGAAGTGCAAACATCGGCAGAAACCCATCAACTCTATTGGCAGTTCTAACTCTAATAATAACTGGAGAAGGGAATGGCAAACCACTCCAGGATTCCTGCCTGGAGAATCCCATGGACAGAGAAGCCTGGAGGGCTACAGTCCATGGGGTCGCAAAGAGTCAGACACGATTGAGCAACTAACACAACACACATAACTCTGATAATATCTCAAGATGCATCAAAAATAGAGTCCTTCATCTCTCAATCCTCAAATCCATCGAGATTCTCATCCCACACCACTCAAGTCAGATCTCCAAGCAAAGATTCCTCTTTTTCCTTCTACCATCTCCTGCTTCCCAACGCCAAGACATTCGGGCCACCCCCTGGTCTTCCTGCCTCTGCTTGCAGAGTCTCTCCCAGTGCGCATGGCTGCCCCCGCCCCTGCGCCCAGAGGTTCTGGCTGCTTCTGCCCTGCCTGGTGACTGCCAACAGGCCAGCTGGGCTCTGGGCTCCTCTTCTGGTCCCCAGCCATCTAGTCTCCCCACAGCAGCCAGAACGGTCTCTGTGAAACACAAGTCAGATCTATTGCGACACTGCTTCAAATCCCTCAGGGCTTCTCAGGACTCCCTACTCTGGCCCTCAAGACCCTGTGATCCAGTCCCTCCTCCAGTCAGTCCTGCCATGGACGCCCATCTTTACTGCTCACTAGCTCTGGGTTTTCGCCTTCAAGGCTTTGCATTTACTGTACCTCTTCCTAGACGCCTGTCCCACCTCCTTCTCTCTGAAGAGTCACCTCCTCAGAAGGCCTTCCCTGGTCCCTCTATCCAGTGTCCCCTCCTCCCACCCTCTCCTGATCCCCAGCAGCAAGTCTGGTTGCAGGGTGGTAGGTACACAGCAGGTGCTCAATAAATACCTGCTGATTTAGACACACAGAGTGGGAAGTTGAGGAACCTATAAAGTAAGCTTCTAGCATAAACTGTGACACCTATAAACTGTGAACCTATAAAGTAAGCTTCTAGCATAAACTGTGACACTGCTGTACTTGACGGAGTGGGAATAGCTAAGTATTACTGCTTCTATCTGGAGAAGACAATGGCACCCCACTCCAGTACTCTTGCTTGGAAAATCCACAGACAGAGGAGCCTGGTAGGCTGCAGTCCATGGGGTCACTAAGAGTCGGACACGACTGAGCAACTTCACTTTCACTCTTCACTTTCATGCATTGGAGGAGGAAATGGCAACCCATTCCAGTGTTCTTGCCTGGAGAATCCCAGGGACGGGGGAGCCTGGTGGGCTGCCGTTAATGGGACAGAGTTGGACACGACTGAAGTGACTTAGCAGCAGCAACTGCTTCTATGGTACAGGTAGGGAAACCAAAGCTGAGGAAGGTATGCCCCCTTGCACAAAGTCAGACAGCATGCTGGGCAAGACCTGAATCCAGCGGCCCCCTCCTTCCTGTGACGACACACGGCTCTCAATTACGTCCACTGTCAGTGCGCACAGGCAAACGACAGGGCAGGGCCAACATGTGCATCCAGGGCTGTGTGATGATAAAGCGTTGGCTTAACCACACTTCTCCACCACTCAGCCCTCCACAGGGAGCCGTGCCTCACCGGAAGGCCCGCAGAGCGGCTCTCTGATGCCTCAGAACGCCAGTGTCAGAACAACTCCATTCCTAGGTATACATCCAGAAAAGCAAACATAGTGATTCGAAAAGATACATGCATCCCAGTAAAGCTGCATTATTTACAACTGTCACTATATGGAAGCAACCTAAGTGTCCATCAACAGATGAATGGATGAAGAAGATGTGGTGTATACACACACACACACACACACACACACACACACACACACACACACCTGGAATATTACTCAGCCATAAAAAAGAACGAAATTTTGCGATTTGCAACAATATGGATGGCTTGGAGAGCATTATATTTAGTGAAATAAGTCAGACAGAGAAAGACAAATACTATAGAATATCACTTACATGTGGAATCTAACAAAATACAACAAAGAGGTGAATGTAACAAAACAGGGATAGACTCACAGAACAAATGATGGTCACCAGTAAGGAGAGGGAGTAGGAGAAGGGGCACGATGGGTAAGGGATTAAGGGGTACAAACTATGTATAAAATACATCAACTACAGGGATATATGTACAGCATAGCTAATACAGCCAACACTGTATAATAACTACAAATGGAGTATAATTTTTTAAAACTGTGGCATACATTATATATATATGCATATATACACACATACACAAAAAGAAATGCCCCTGTCTGAGATTTAGAAAGTCAGGAGCACCCCAAACCACCGCTCCCAAGTAATGAAAAGGAAGTTCTGGTTTGTTCCACCAGCTCATAGGATGCCTGTCTGAGCTCTGCTGATCAGGCAGGAAGACGAAGCTTAGTGGAAAGCTGTTTTCATCACCTTTCCCTTCAGCCCGCCAATGTGGCTTCTAAAGCCCACCTTGAGGGTCCCACACAAGTGCAGGGGAAACATGCAAAGGTGGTTCTCACGCAGGGAGGATAAAGGGGGGCACGGTGGGGGCTCAGGTGGAGGCTCACTAAGCATGAATTCGCAGGAACTGCAGTTCCAGGTCTCAGGCAACTTCCTGCCTGTGATTCCACTGGCTTGGCCCGGCCTCCATCCGGTTCCAAATCCTCCTTTAAGGCCTTCTCCAAATATTCCAGCCCACCCTGACAATCCCCTCCTCTGAATTCACAGTCTGCCACATTTGGGTTCATTCTGCACGCTCTTGCGGTTTTCCCGTCGTTCTCTCTGTGATGGTCTGTTCTAACTTCTAAGCACCCACAGGGATCCACCTAGTGATAGTAAGCGGTGCATCCTGTGTGCCAGCGTCAGGCCAGGTGCTTCCGATACGCCGTTTCTATCTCCGCTCTTCACATCACACCTGCAAGGGACCCGTTCCCCTCCCCAGTTGACGGGTGAAGGGATCAAGGCTGAAAGAACGAGTATCTTGCCCAGGGCCCCCCTTCAGTCCACTTTGGAATTGGGTTTAAGGCAGAATTGTCTAATTTGAGAGCATGTGCTCCCTCTGGCCTGCATCACCCGGCCGTTCGTTGAGCACTTGCCACATGCCAATTGTACTTGCCACTTGTACCTGCACGTATTCTCAGCCACGCTCCTATTCCCTCACAGGTGGCTTTGCTTCCTAATGAGGACACAGGCTTTGAGAGTGCCGTCCAGGGCTCTCAGCAAATGCAGGGCAGGGCTGGCCAGGAAACTCTCCCTGACCCCGATGCCCACCCTCCCTACCACCACCTCCAGGGCGGTGGTACAGCAGCCATGCCAGCCTCCCCATCCCCCATCTCCAGGCATACAGCATGTATTTATTGAACGCCTGCTGGCTGAACTCACATGCAGGACAGGCAGGGCACGTTCTGATGCAAAGGCAGCCCCAGCAGTGGATTCTGAGCCCAGTTCCCTCCCACTTTGTGCTCCGACATGTCACAACCTCTGTGCCTCAGTTGCTCTATGGGTGACACACGGATGTGGGTGACACGACCTAGGCTGGCAACCGTTTAAGGCTCTCCTGGGAAAAGGGTGACATCACAGATGGAAAAGGACTCTGACCACTCTCATGATGAGAAGAAAATCCCGAGTCTTTAATTGCATCTGCTCTCCGGGGTTAGCCACTGAAGGTATCTGAAATTTCCTACAATCCAAGGATGAAGAAAGACATGCAGGAGAGGAGCGTGGCTGGAGAGGAGGAAGGGGGGAAGTTAGTAACAGGTGCCCATGAATCCAAGCTCCAGATTTTCTTGCTTTGAAACTGTACCCACTGTTTCTCTGCCCTCCGAACACTGAGATGCTGTTGCAGGGGGACACGTGGCACTCCTCACACACACGCTTCTCCCATGTCTGTGCACAGAGCATCATGGGGCCACCCTGAGCTGATAGGGGTCCTAGCACCTGAGTCAGCCCAGAAGGGGCAAATCAAGGCTCTACCCCCAGAAGAGTGGGAGTGGGGAGACTGAGAAGGAGGATGAAGGAGCAATGGCAAGAGAGCTCTACGCTGAGCACAAGCTGCCCTGGGGTCCCCAGTGCTGTCTGTGCACCAGAAACAACAGCTGCGCCCGAGCTCAGAAAACTAGCCACGTCTCCCTCACTTCTGGCTCGTTGGGGACACTGGTGAATCTCTCTAGATATAAAATCACTTAGCTCCAAATTGTCCCTTCTCTAAAATTCAGGATATTCGAAATGGTCCTGGGCCACCAAGATCACTGACAGGGAGTTCCAAGAAGCATCCTAAGGAAAACCAGTTCCATAAGACGCTCTGTGATAACAAGGTGGTCCCAACAAGAGAATGTATGGTATGCTAGCCTGCTCTCAGAGATTCAAGTTGCCCATGAACTTCTTATAAAGTGCTGGCATGATCTCTTCAACGTTGCCTAAAAGAGCACTCCCCACATGGGAGATGCTGAGAATGATACACAGTCTGGAAGAAAAGCAAAGGAAGCCTAAAGCTGCCGCTGGGCCCTTCATCCTTGGCTGCCTCTTAGGCAGCTAGCAGGGAGGGAGGGAAGCAGAAGCAAGAGCAATGACACCACCTGAGCTCCTGCATCCAGCCAGACCAGAAGTCAGAAGCCACCTCTGGGAGACCAAACAGTGAGATCTAATAAATGTCTTTCTTTTACTCAAAACTAGCTTGCTTATGCTTTTGTCACTTGGCACACTGGTGCTAACTAATGCGGGATTGCAATTTGTTGGTAAAATGACTCCAGACGTGTGGCTGAAAGTCAGATGGGAAAAATGTGGAAAGCATGTAGAATTCATTCAGGCAGTAAGAACATTCGTTGAATCCAATCAAGCGGCAAAGAAAATTAGGTACAACGTGGGACGGGGTACAAGTCTGTTGACCCAAGTCAGAAGATAAATGTTGAAAGAGGTTATAAAACCTAATTATGGCTGAAATTTGAAAGAAACTCAGAGGATTTGGGTTTGCAGTGTGGTGACACAAAATTCCAGTGAAGAGGCTCAAGAGACGGAAAGAACTACAGTGCACTCAGCCATGGCCCAGAACGATCATTCTGGAAAATGGTTTGGCCATTCCTGCACCCTGCTCTTGAATCTGATTGTGGAAATCCACGTGAGGGTTTTGAGCCCACTCGGTAGGATGAACTTCCTCCCCTCAGTGGGGAGTAAAGTGATTTTAAATCCTTGGAGCGGTCTAAAAAGATGAAGGGAGATAATGAAATAAATCCTAATATTAATGCTTCATTTTATAGAGTAAAAGCTTGGTGATCATTGGGATAATCTATATAATTTATACTATTTTAAAAAATACATGGCACGTTAGAGAATCTAAAAATGTCTTGTGCTTCGAATCTAAATAAGCACTGATTTTTCATTTGAGATTTTTAAGATGAAAGATTTAAGAATTGGATTCAGACTGTACAAAGAATTGAAGTGTTTTGGACAAAGCAAAGTTACAAATGTCATAAGTTATTTGATTTGCAAAGGTTGTTTAGGTACTTAGAAAGATTTTGCTTGTTAGGCTACTAAAGTCTACCCAATCCAACGTTTGAAGAACTTGAGGAAGCCAGGTATGTTAAATTTACAAATGTGATCTAAAGTATTTCAGGAAATTTATCTAGATTCGCAAATAGTACTAATCAGTCAAATACAATTTGTTAAGTTTGAATTAATAAAGTACTAATCAAAATAACAGGTGGAAACATTCTTACTTGATGCAAAGTACTTGACTTACAGATAAGATTTGTAAGAAAACACAGGTTTAAAATGAAAACTTTAATAAACTGAATAGTAAAAACTAATTAATACTAAGACACTCTCTTTGAGTACAAAAGTGTTCCTCAGACACTGAGAAAAACATGAAAGAAGATTTCATCTTGTGAATTAATGAATGATTTTTATATATGAATGACCAGAAGAATAAATGAACACAAGACAGATCTACTCTCTTTACCAGTTTTTCCCGTTCCACTTCACCTTCACTCTATATTGTAAGGTTGCCAAGACTACTCCAAAACTGCTCCAAAAGTGTTAGTGGAAACAACACTGTGTTCACCAGCCTTGGGAAACAACCAGAAGGGCCCGAGGGCCTCCTCCTCCCCAGACTCTAGAACAGGAAACCACAAAGGGCATAGGGCCCACAGCTTGGCTGGTTTCCCTTTTTTTTTTCCCCCAAAACAGCATATGATGTTTATGTCCTATAAATTCTTTGGCTGGGACATCTAGAGAAATGGCAAGAAGATGCTTCTGTTGACTTCTTAGAACCATCAACAAAAAGCATCATTTCCTACCCAGATCACGGCCACGTACTTTTTCCTCTACTCAATGAGAAGTCCTCCACTGGTGGTCATACGGCACGACTACAGGTGTAAGTGATCAGACTGGAAAACGACCTTCACCTATTTATGACAACGGGTGGGTGGAAAGAATTCCATCAAATATTTGCTATTTTTCTTCAAGACTCCTAAACTCCAATGTTTTTGAATCCGGAGCCAGGGACCTTGAATTCATTTTGTTCATCTCACCCTGTCAGCCAGCACCCTCTACGTGCCAGGCACCACGCAAGGTATCAGGAATACGATGTGAGGGTCCCTACCCTGGATCACAAAGCCGGTAGATATGACAGACAAGAAGGCAGAGCTCAGACCCCGTGGAAAACATAAAACAGGAAGGTAAGCAAAGGACACCAAGTGGACACTGCACTGGTTTCTGACACTTCTGCAGATTTCAACAGCCCCTCAAACCACCAACCAAGCGCCAGCATAAGGCACCAGTCAGCAGCGTGCCAAAGCCCAGGCCCACTGACGCTCTTTCTCTCCTTCAAGGCTTGCAAGGAGCCAGGAGGGTCAGGCCCTGGCCCCAGCCCTCCCCAGAACTGCCTCCTAGAAGACTTCAGACACCTCACTTACCCTCTAGTTCTCTGTCTCCAGTGAGGGAGCTGGACACAGCGATCCCAGAGGGTGCTTTCTAACCAGCATCCTGGGGGGTTAAGCTCAAAGAAAATCTAGTAGAGGCCAACGGTGCTGAAGGTCCCCACTGATCAAAGCATCTCCTTCCATTCAGTAAAAGCTGCCAGAGAGGTCACTACACTCTCTAGTGTCTGGGTGTCCTCACTGCTGATTTCATCTCATAGTGGTTCTTTTTGAAGCCCACGCTGACTCTTTTCAATATTTGGAATAGGTGTTGGTATCTTACACACAGGAGACGATCACTTAGCGCTGAGTTGTAACTGCCCTCTTTAGACAGACCTGAGCTTTCCTATTTGACACCACCCCCACCTGAGCCTTTGTACTCATACAGGCTACCTGAGTTTGAGCAAGCTCCGGGAGATGGTGAAGCACAGGGAAATCTGGTCTACTGCAGTCCATGGGGTCGCAAAGACTGGACACGACTGAGCAACTGAATAACAAGGCTACCTGATTGACCCCATAATACAGAGGCATTACAACCCAATCCACAATAGAGGCTCTGCATGACCATACTATTTATCCACAAAGGAACAAGATGCAATCTTACGTAACGTATAAAGCCACCATTGGCAGTGTTTACCAAATACCAGGCACTTACTGGGCATGGTATGTGTGCGTTGAGGAGTCATCCGATGACTCATCAGAGGGAAAGGACACATACGACAGCTTCGAAATCTCTGTCTGCTAACCAGCCTCGTCTTAAAAGAACCTCCAGTGACTGACAGCAATCACGCATAATATCAGAGAGACCCTGTGTGGGCCAAGACACAGCATTTGAACCAGAGTCAAGGCTCTCGAAAGTGACCAGAAAATCTATTCAAAAATGGAAAGGCCCATAAAACAAGGAGATCCAGTTTCAGAGTCTTACAAGAGATGCTGACATCACTGTGTCAGGAATTCAAATGCCACTCAGAGGACTTAAAGCACAATTTTAACAGCCCAACACAAGCTATCAGCTATGAAAAACGCAGGTGAAAGAATCGTAAATTATTCCAACCTCTCACACTCCCTGTTTCCCTCACTGTTGTGGGGAGTCAGCATTCCATAGAACCTGCTTTCACCAGGCTCCCCTGAGAAATCACCTCTAATCTGGACAAATTTTTAATATCAAGCTCTTCTGGGGAGTCTGTAGATACATCAGGAATCTGTAATGGTTCTGAATTAATGTGGTATTGTATTTACAACTTCACTCAACAGCAGGAATCTGCAATGGTTCTGAATTCACATGATACTATATGTACAAATTCATCTTCCATGAAGTAAAAAGGCAAAACTGAACCCCAAGGTTAGAAGGATGATTAAACAGATTTTTCCACTAGGATTTACACGCCCAGGCATGAGGAATCCTGCCTTTCAGCAAAAGACTCTTGACTCTGAGAAGAGGAGTTACTGAAGGATCTGGAGGGTCATTAGACTTTCCAAATGGACTCCCTGTGAGATAATGTTGTTTATGCAAGGGAAAGACATGCTTAAATGATGTTGTAAAAAAAAAAAAAAAATCGGCTTGTACAGAAATATTCATTCCCTGCTCACTAATAAACCACAGAAGGTTAGAAGAGATGAAGTACTGTAATTCTGGTCCTCAAAAGCAGCCTTCCCTAAGCAAGGGATCTTAATCATCCTCCACCCAAAACCCCCACCCAAAGACTGGGTCTACTCCAGAAGGCCCTAAACATTCTTAGGAACTGTTTTGGCCAGCCCCCGACCTCTCGTCTGCCCCTCTCCTGGTGACTAAACTCAGCGCTGTAGAGCCACCCAAGGCTGGGTCGCGGCTTTACCTGCTCACTTTTCCAGTTCTGCTCCGGAATCACGGCAGAGCCCATTTCCAGGGCCCCGTGCCCCCTGCCAGACAGCTGCATTCACTTGCAAAAGCTCAGACTGGTGGAACTTGTTTTCTGGCTATTGTTCAAGGCAATTGTTCCCGTGAAACCCCAGGGCCCAGCGGAATGAGATCCTTTGGTGTGGATGAGTGAGCAAGTCCAACCAGGGCTTAGCAGTAACCCCCGGGGAAGGGAAAGGGTTTGGCTACCTTCACTTCCCACCAGACAGGTATGTTAACTATTTCCTCCCCAGGAGCTTTTCTCAGGAGCATCACCTCCTCTAACCACTGCTGGGGCCCATTAAGAAAATCTACTTTCAAAGAATGCAACAGGACTCCTGCAAAATCCTTTTGCTGGCTATCTGAGAATGATAAGAGTCAACTTTAATTGAAGTTTAAAGCTGCGCCAGACTTTGTGCTAATTATATTACTTGCATTCTTTCATTTAATCCACCCAACTCTATGATAAAAATAATAACTAGTGTTGAGGGCTTACCTATATTTTCTCCTGGGTACCATGAGATTGAGACTAATTCTAAACCCATTCAAGAGATGAGACAATTGACCCTTGGAAAGAAAGGCCCAAAGGTCATACAACTAGGAACTGTTGAAGCTGGGATTCACACACAGATCCAAGAATGTGCAACCGTCTTGTTTATCTATTCAACTGACACATTTTCATGAACACTTGTCATGTGTATTAGAAGGGTGTTCAAGTTTCCCATATGAACAAAAATAAGTAAATAAAAGAGAGCTACTTGAAAAAAGCTATGAGCAAGCAAGTCGCCCTTCAGGTTTTCCCCCTGCGATCAGCCTATACAGTTTGCTGTTGCGGTACAAAATCACCCAGAATCTGAGTTCGAATGAAAAACCAGGACAGAGTTAGATATTAATCCAAATAAGTTTCATCCAGCAGTGGGCCAGGGTACTGTAAACCTCTGAAGCTCTAGATGGAGGCAGCACATGCTGTGAAGAAAAAAAAAAAAAAAAAAGGCAAAATATTGGGCTGGCCAAGAAGTTTGGGTTGCTCTGTAAGATGCTTTGGAAAAACCCAAATGAACTTTTTGGCCCATCTAACAGATTTCAGTTTGAACCCTGGCCCTGCATTTACTTTGTCAGTATCTTCACCTCCAGCAGACCCAGACTTCCTCCTCTATGACCTGGTGCTGATCAACACCCAGGCCCCTGAAGCCTTTCATGGGGAACAAACCAGAACTCTAGGCACAGAGGAGATAACCAGCTCCTGTCAGCTGTAGGGCGGGAGCCAGGGACTTTGCAAAGACCACAGGAAGGAGAGGCAGGCCCACAATATGAAAAAGATGAAGTTCTAGTGCAAGAGCTCGCTGCCATAAATGGGCAGGGTCCCGGGGAGAAGCAGCTTCTACAGACGGTGCCAGGTGCAAAGCCAATCATTTGAGGTGGAGAGAGGGAAACAGGAACCCCATAAAGAAGGCTCCGAGGGGATTTAGTAGCACTCAGAATGTCAGGGGTTGAGTTTCACCCCACGGCACCTTTGTCCCGTTTTGGTAACTCATTCCCTCAACAAGTAGGTGGTCCCCTGAGTAAGCGTGAAATTCCTCCTTTGGCTCCAGGGGCTGGTTGAGCTACCAAGCCCAGAGCTCTGGTCCGGATGCCCTCTACCCTCATTGTTAGCATAGGCACCAGCGTGTCTGCTGGCCTCAGCTGCACAAAGGCCTCTCTCCTCCAAGGCTCCACCAGAGAAAGCTGCTGACACTTGGTCCATAGCCGCCTGGCTTTTGCCAAAGATTGCAGCAAAGTCATTCTGCTGTTCTGCTTACCAGAAGATAAGAGTACCCTAAACATCAACAGAATTCAGCATATCATATACAGCTCAGCCTATCATATGGCTTGGGAAAATACTGGTGAACACAAGCTGAAAAGCTGCAACAGTAGGCTCCAGGGATTTTGCCAAAGCACTTTACATTCATTATCCCACACACTTCTATTAGACTATAAGGCACAAACTATTAATGTTCCCCTTTACAGATGTGAAAACTGAGGCTTACAGAGGCTATGGTGACCTGCCCATGGTGCCAGAGATAATAAAAAGAGCTGGATTTGAAGCTAGATCTGCACGGTTCTAAAACCCAAGCTCTCAATCTATGTAAGAGCAGAGGCAAAGAGGCTTTCAAGGAATTACAGTCAAATAAGAACTCAGAACTCCCAACTGCTATGCAAAAAGCCCAGGACACCTTTTTTTTTTTTTTTTTAATTTATTTTGTCTAGGAATATAGCTGATGAAAAAGTTGTTATAATTTCAAGTGAACAGAGAAGGGATTCAGCTGTATGTACATACACATACATACACATGTATGTATTCATTCTTCCTCCAAACTGCCCTCCCAAAACCCGGGACACCTTTTAATGGAATCAAAGTATTCTCCATGTAATTATAGAAAAGCTGGGCTAGGGAGGAAATCCCAGGCAGGGCATTGACTGGCTGCCCTAGGTCTAGAGTTGTTGGCAGAGGAAGATGTGGGGATCTCGACACTTCCATTAACACCACCCACCCACCCACACATACTCCCAGTCCCTTCCCAATACATCTTAGGCATCTGGAAACCTGAACGCCCAGGATAGAACAGTTGCCTCACTCAGGGCAACTTGTCAGGGGCCTGCCCTTCAGCTACCCTAAGGCCCATGGGATGGGAAGGGAAGGAAGCCCAGGTCAGGACACAAACACTCTAAATCAGCTCTGGGACCAAAAAACAGTTCCACCCTAGCAAACCAGCCACCCCAGGCACACATGTGAGCAACTACTGCCAAGCCCGGGTCAGCCTTCACACGCCAGGGTGGGGACTCCAGGACTCCAGCAGCCCCAGGCCAACTTCAAGGCTCCTGACCTTTCCACGTTTGACTTCCACCGAGGAGGGAGGACCTCAACCACGTACAAATCCAATGAGCAACAAATCCAGTCACAGATTCATCTAGAGTCCAAAAGCCTCAAAGAGACTAGCAAACTCTCAAGTAGGTCTTGCTGCCAAAGTGCAATTCTTTTCGATGCCACCCCTCTCCCGAAATAAGCTGAATCGGAGAGGCCCAGGCAGGCCATGCTTGCAAGTATCATGGGTACTTTGGCGCGTCCTCCACAATAAAAAGTGCCCTTCATCCAGCTGAACCCACATTTAAACTCACAGATAAAACCATCCTGAGCCATCTGCCAAGCCCAACAAGGAAGGCAGAGTGGTGGCCAGTCCCAGCTCTGCCTAGTGTCTGTGTGACCTTGAGTGCACTCCTTAGCCTCTCCTGGCTCCCACCACCTCACCTCAAATTAAAAATAATATTGTTGGCTTTGCAAGAGAATTAAATGAGACAATGTCTGTTAGATGCCTGGCCAGTAGTAGGTGGCAATGAACACTGTTTCCTCTCCTCCTTGTCCGGCTTAAAAATAGAAATCTTCCTCTTTGGGCAGCTTTAGAGAAGTCCTAACAAACAAGAAAAGGACTCCTACTTAAATCTGTGCCATCTCTCCTGGAGCCTAGTTTCCAGAATTTAAAAAAAAAAAAAAGCCCTACCCGGTAATTTGCAGTATTAGTAAACACAACCACAAGTTCACCTGGCTTCTTAGATTCCAAACAAAACCAACTGCAAGTCGTTTTAATCAGAGCCCTCTGCACCACCAGCAGTCCTTGCCCGGGGCCCAACGTTGGCTCTCTCCAGTTCTCCTGTCCCCCCACCCCACCCCAGGCTCAAAGGTCTCCCCCTAAAAGCTGAAATAAGGACCTAAGAGAGCCAGTGTTTTGGTCTCAGCAGCTTCATTTGATAAGATGGTCTGGAATATACTGATACTACCTAAATGTCCAGGTGAACCAAGGACATTTGCTCCAGCTGCCTTTAGGACTATCAAGGTTAAAATAAAAAGGGATGGGGGTGAGAAGGAAAAGGATGATGAGTTTCCAGACCCGTGACCAGCACCCCCAACTACGTAGCCCACGGCAGTTTTGGCAGCCGTACCGCTGGCTGCTCTGCCCTCCTCTCCAGTGCCACCCAGGGCAGCAGGAGCACCACACCCTGCCCCAAGCCCTAGGAGTTTCAGAATATCGTCCTACCTTGTCAGGTTCCTAGGCCAGAGCATTCTACATTGTGATCCTCGGAGGAAGCAGACAAAGAAGCTGAATGAATCTCACGATGGCAATTCCGTCAGCCAGCCAGCCAGCCAGTCAGCCAGCCGGGCAGGCAGGCAGCCGAGCCAGCCCACACCGGGCCAGGGAATCCCAGGCACCAGCAGTCGACTACTAAAGTACCAGCTACAAGGGGATCTCCATTCCCCTGCCCAGGAAAGAAACCGGATCCACAGACAAAATTAACCCCTAAAGTGCCAAAGGAGCGAGAGGTCAGGCCAGAGTGCTGGTATCAAGTCAGCTGTGAAAAGTTTCAGCAAAGCAAAAGCTAACACCAAACTTGGAAACTGTTACCGTAAAGCACCTAGTGGAAGGGCCCTCATACGCTCCCAAGGGAGCCAGGAACAGTTGGTCAAGCCGAATAAAATCTAGACGTGAAAGGATATTCTAAACACCCGTGGACTGTGCTAAAATGTTAGGAAAAGTCTCTCCGCCAATGCTGCGGCTATTAACGATGACACAGAAATCGCTGACCGTAACATTTCTTAACTAATTCCACCCACAACTGAATGCGGAGCATTTGATAGAAAAGATTAGCCTACAGAGATAACTGCGGAACCTGGGAAGGAAGAGACACCTATTTGTACAGTTAACAATGACGCAAATTATTTCTGGTGATGTCAATTTTGAGGCAGTGCCAACAAAAATATGCATTAATTTCTTGGTTTTTGTTTTTTTAAAGGAAGCTCGGTGTATGCATGGCTACTTTAAACATTATGGTATACAAGCTGGGAGGGGAGGTGTGATGGGAGAGAGTTCCAGTTCTGGGATGGGCAGGGGTAGCACCAACTAATCCCTATTAAAACCTGTAATCAAGGAATTCAGGAGAAACTATGTAAACAGATGCTGAGAACAATGAACAACTGTTTTACTAGTGAAAATTCAAAAGCAAAATAATGTCAGAGCCACAAGTCTTTATTTCAAAATGAAGGAGGACTAAGATGCTCTCCAAAAGCCCTATTCCCTCTCCAAACATCCTACCAGTTGGCTCCCGGCTGCTTTCAAAGGCTTTCCCAGAGAAAGACTCTCCCCCTGGCCTGGGCTGCCTCTCCAATCAGAGTTCAGGGTCGGGGGACTTGGGGAGTGGGGGGGGGCGCGGTTCTGTGTGTGTGTGTCTGGGGAGGGGAGAGGGTAGGCAAGGAAGCAGTAACTGGCCCAGAGCAAGGTCTCAGGGTGGTCAACATTTGCTCAGCAAACAAAAGTCTTTCAAAGGGGGAATGAAGAGCCACCCCCACCCCAAAAGTGGGACAATAAAAGGTCAGCTCAGAAAGGAAGTGAGGGTCTAGTGGGGCTTCCCAGGTGAAAGAAAAAGCAAGCGTGTCCAGGAGCCGAGATTGTAATCTTGAAGGAGTCTCGACCAAAGTTAATCATTCACCTCTCATCCCTTAGGGCCCTCCCCCAGGTGAAAACCTGTGGCCAGACCCTGTCTCTGAAGTGGCGAGTGGAAGGCTGAGGCCGGGACGTGGAGGGGTGGGTTCAGGGGAGGGCAGTGTAGCCCAGATTTACTGAGACAAAGTCAGGATGGACCCAAACTCTGGCTGACAAAGATGCTTTAAACCATCCCTGTCTCTGAAACTGAATTTATCTTTACAACATGACTTATTTGAGAATCTGGCTGACCTCTGGGTTACTTTAGGTGGAATGAGACTACATACATGGAGACATACATACAGAAAGACACATATACATACACACAAAAAGATTTCCACTGTTTGCTGCAGTTGTTCTCTGTTATAAGCTAATTTAATATGTAAACATCCACTTTAATTGCCAAGGTAACTAAGGGATTTATTCATTTAACTGGTATTACCGAGCCCCTGCTATGCAAGTCAACAAAATAGACAAAACATTCCTTACTCAAATGGAACTTACTGTTCAGTGATAGAACTACACAACCAATGAGACAGAATATAAATTATAGAGTGTGTGACAGTGATCAGTGCTAAGGAGAAAAAAGTAATGTAGAAAGAGGCTGTGATTTGTCAAGGAGGGCGTCTGAAATTTTACACAGAGTAGCTAGGGAAGGTCTCCTGAACGGATGACTCCTGCAGATCTGAAAGAAGTGGGGCGGCTGGTTAGGTGACTCTCTGGAGGTGAGCCTTCCAAGAGAGGGAAAGGTCAGCACAAAGGTCCTGAGACAGGATACAACTTACACATTCAAGAACCACGTGTGGCTGGAACAGAGTGAGCAGGGAAGCAAAGGAAACCAAGGAGGTCAGGTCAGAGGGTTAAAGGGAGGGAGGAGGGTCCCTGAGGAGAGCCTGGCAGGTCGCTGTAAGCATCCTGGCTTTTCCTCTGAGAAAGGACGCACTGGCAGGGGAATAAAGGAACCGCCTCTCATGTACAAGTTTCTGTAAATCTCCTTCAGCACTAAATATATAATCTCAATTATGCACAACGTTTTCAAGGGTGACTTTATTACATGAGACAATGCAGTTTAAAAGGGTCTCAGTCCTCTCCCTGCTGTTAAAAGGTCCCATCTTTAATACAAAACGCTCTGAATTCTCTGCATCTGCACGGTAAGGTTTAGGTAGGGCTTTCCCATGCTCTGAAAGGCAACACACACTATAGCTAAGCGTTCCAGCAATAGGAGGAGATAAGACAGGAAGGCAGGTCAGCCAACTCTGTGGGAGCAGATGCCCTTTGACTCTTTCCAAAGAGCCAGTCTTCCCCTGTTATTTCTGACCCTGGTTTCCAAACAGGCCAGATTCCAAAGACCTTCTAGGACACATAACATTTTTCTCCACAGAAACAATGTTATCAATGATGTCAAGGTTCTCAGGTTAACTTACAGACCTATTTTTTAAACCAAAATGCAGCTGATCAACTCTACCCAGGTATCAAAGAGCAGAATAAAACTGCATTCTTAGAATACAGCAGGTAATTACAGAAAACATAAAACCACTGAAATGAATCTAAAAAAGACGTTCACTTATTTCTATGAATACTTTTATTAAAATAACACTAACGAGTCTACTTCTTTCCATCTTCAACATCATCAGTTTTTGCCCTTTTTACTGGCTCTTCCCCACTAACTGGCCAAGGAAATATATCATCTATTTCATCAAATAAAATTTTCTTTAACCCCACGTCCATATTCTCCTCCATGACTGTGTCACAGCAGAACGCATCAAAGAAGCTGTCTACATTCCAGCTTCTATGGTCCACCATCTCCTCCACCTGCCAGGCAGACTTGTGTTCCCATCACCCCACTGAAACTGTTTCTCCCAAGAACATCAATGGTTTAAGTTTTGCCAATGATCCTTCTGCTGCCTAAGTGTTCAGCAGCGTGAAGCCAGGTTTGGCAGCTTCTTCCTTCTGGAATGGGTCTCCTCGCAGGTTTCCATGCCATCATCTGCACCTGGTTACCTCCTCCCTCACTGGCCGATCCTTCTGCTGCCTAAGTGTTCAGCAGCGTGTAGCCAGGCTTGGCAGCTTCTTCCTTCTGGAATGGGTCTCCTCGCAGGTTTCCATGCCATCATCTGCACCTGGTTACCTCCTCCCTCACTGGCTGTGCCTCTCTGTCCTTTTGCTCAAGCTCCTCCTCTCCGGACCGCTTGGGCTCTGTCTCTTGTCCCCTGTTCGTTCCTACCTAGCCTTACCCTAGGTGATCTCATCCACAGCTTCAAAGACTAGGCACCGACTACTCTCAAGTTTGCTTCTCTATCCTGACCCCCTTGGGTGCATGCAGCACATCTCAAATCTAATGCATCTCAGACAAAACGATTGCTTCCAACTTCTAATTTGTGTGCATCCCACTCCCAAATTGGAATCCTCCCCTTCCCAGTCAATGTATCACTACCCATCAGTCATCTATTAATCAGTATTTCCTTAATAGCTCCTATAAAATCCCCTAGCAAGTTCTTTTGCCTATACCTCTCCAGTACACCTTGAACTTGACCACTCTTCAGCATCTACCGTAAGATAACCTTGGTCCAAGCCACCATTGCCTCTCTCCTTCAACAACCACCTCCCTGATTGCTTGGCCTTCCCTCTTGCTCTGCTAGGATCCCTCACCCACACGGCAGTGACAGTGATCTTACTCAAGGAGACATGGGGTCAAGTTGCCTTTCTGCCTAAAACCCTCCAGTAGCTTCCCGGGGAACTCAGAATAAAATCCAAATTCATTAGAATAAAATCCAAATTCGTTCCCTTGGCCTAAAAGGGATCTGACTCCTGCCTACTCCCTCTGCCACTCTGCGCCTCTCCTTCACTAAGTTCAAGTACAGGGCCCACATGGGCCTTGGCACATACTAGGTCTCTTTCTATTTCACAGTTCCTGCGCTGAGTTCCACTTGCCTGTGATGCTCTCCGTCCACATCTCCCCATGTCCGCCTCCGTCTCCTGGTTCAGGTCGTGGATGGAATGTCACCTCCTCAGGGATTCCCTCTACTCTGGGCCAGTTACCATAACACCCCATGGTACTTAACCAGTCAGCGCATTATTTGTTTATTTTCAAAGAAAAAACAGCAACATCAACCAGTAAGCTCCTTGAGGGCAGGAGTGCTGTCTGCTTTCCTCCTGAGAGATCTCCTCCCAGAGCCAAGGGTAAGACAAGATGTTACCCATTAGGAACAGGTGATCCTGGTGCCATATTGGTGAAGATGCTCTCAGTCTGGAGATGTTGTCAGTGTGGCGTGACTCCTCCATTTCCCCTGTTCTTTGCTGGGGCTCAGAATCTATTGGATAAGTGAAAAATCTCCCTTTCCTACTGAGGGGCTTATGGCTTATTCTCTGCATTTACAGATAGTGGGTCCCACTCTCCTTTTCCAGGGAGGAGGTGATACTGTCCTTCAATCTTACTATAAAGACAGAATGAGCCACATTTCAGCGTCGGATGTTTTATCTTGAGGGTCTGCAATTTCTGTTACCTTCAATTGGCTAATTCTTGGGGTTCGTCTGGAGCTCACACTTGTGGTCCTCACACGTGAAAGCGCACACACACTCTTCTGTCTCTAAACAAAAGGCTTCATTCACCAGGAAGAGCACCCACTCTGTTATCTGTGTTTACCTCCCTCCCATTCTGAATCTGAAACTACAGGCTTGTTAACAAAACCTTGGACAGGGGAGGCTAAAGAACATGACCCCAGGTGCCAGCATCTTTGGCCTAAAATCATAAACCTAGACTTTTCATCCTCGATCCAACATCAGAAATGCCTTTTCTAACAGGGTGCCAATCAACAACAAACCAACTCCCAAATGGCAACATTTCCAACAAAAGACACATGTGGTCAAAGCTATTTTCAATGATAAACAACAATTCAGATCTATACACTTTACTGTCTATACATCTCAAATTCTCACAACTGGGTGGACACATTCATTATTACCTTTATGTCATAGAAAAACAAACTGGAACTCAGATAACCTAGTTGTCTTGCTCACAGTCGAAAAACTATAAGGGACCCACAGCCTCAGAGGACAAATCCTGCCCATTTTCCATGACCCCATGTGCTCAGAGTAGCAAACATTTCCAGGTCACTGTGCCAACAGGTACCACTATGACATTCACTGGGTCAGGGCCACTGTTAACAGGTTACCCAGAGTCCTTTAGCTGCTTCTAATATTGTTGGGCTTGGCCCAATTTAGATTTTTACCAAATGCTATGACATCATGGTTTCTACAAGGAAGGTCATTCTGGATGCTATGGGAAAAGTGATAAGATAGAGTATAGGAAAAGAGAGTCACCGGAGGCACTTCCTTTAAATAGAGTGGTCAGAAAAGGCATCTCTGGAAGTGATATTTAAGCTATTATCCTTAAAATATCAGCTGGGTGCTGACCTTTATGCATCAGGCACTGTGCTGGGGAAGCAGCAGTGTGAAAAAGAGAAATGGTCTCCCTCTCTTCTTCACGGAGGTTATAGTGAGGTGTTTGTAGGGATTTTAGACATTCAAATAAAAAAACAAATGCATTTAATTGCAAGCCATGATACATGACATGAAAGAAAAGCATAGTAAGCTGTGGAGCACATCAGAGGAGAAAAGAGATTACTGCTTATACAGTCAGAATAAATCTGTGCCTAGGCTGCCTGTACAGGAATGCTGTGCCATGCTAAAAGTTGACAATTTGGTGCAACATTTTAAATTTGTGCTTATTTATAGCTTTCCACATAATAAAATCTAGATCATCCCATAAAACCCCATGCCAAACACCCTAGGCTAAAATAACAGCCACAAAGATTCCTGTCATTGTCCCCACAGCCAATAAGGAGTGACAGCGGACTGGAAGGTTAGTGCGTCTGGTGTTGGGGGAATAATTCAGTTAGGCCTTCCTGCATCTGTGGTCATGGTAATAAACCCGGTTACTTAAAAAGAAAAAAAACCCAAGAAGCAAATCCACTTGGTAATTTGGTCTTTTAAAAAACAAAACATTAAAGGAAATTGAAAACAATACCATTGGCTATAAGGGGTTGGCTGCATAGGGAAAACCCCAAGAGTTCAAATATTTATTTTTCAGCTGGGATATTATCTATCTCTATGAAGATGGATGGGTAACAAATAAAATATTTCAAAGCCACTCTGGCCTTTTTTTAAACACGTGGCTCCCAGCTGCAAGGACATCCTTGAGTGTGTCCAGTGTAGGGTGAGATAATGAGCCGGGGACGGGGAAAGAAGCTGGAAAGGGAACACGTAGGGGCTAATCACCGGCAGCCTTAAGCGGCTGGGATTTAAGCCAGCGGTCGGTTGGGAGACTCTAGTCTTATGTTACTCCACACACCCAAGGCGCTCCCTCTGGCTCCAGGTCACTCAGCTCTCAGGCTGGAGGTGTCCCGCAGAGCAGCAGAGAAGACACAACTCACGGCCGAGTGCAGCTCAATCACTGCCTGATGGAGGCTCTCATTGCTGGCCTGTTCAGTGAGCTGACCGCCACCCCAGATGTTCTCTAAGACCCCTCTAAGCAGGAACACTTTTGCCAGTCTACACCCCTAGATCTCCTGCTGAAATCCCTCTGCAAGAGAAAATTCATTTGCCTTGTGGATTTGAGCTCCCTCTGTGTCCTGCTGGGGACAGCCCCTGAATGGACTGTAGACTTTCTAGGTGTCAGGTGTTATTCTCAATGCTGTAAAAACCTCATCCCATAGAACCTTTCTCACAACCTTGAATCTCTTGTAAGAAAAGCTGTCCTGGCCCTTAGTTTGGTGTTTCACTGTTTCCCTTCTGAGTTTATCAGATCAGATCAGATCAGTCGCTCAGTCGTGTCCAACTCTTTGCGACCCCATGAACCGCAGCACGCCAGGCCTCCCTACCCATCACCAGCTCTCGGAGGTCACTCATACTCACATCCATCGAGTCAGTGATGCCATCCAGCCATCTCATCCTCTGTCGTCCCCTTCTCCTCCTGCCCCCAATCCCTCCCAGCATCAGAGTCTTCTCCAATGAGTCAACTCTTCGCATGAGGTGGCCAAAATACTGGAGTTTCAGCTTTAGCATCATTCCTTCCAAAGAAATCCCAGGGCTGATCTCCTTCAGAGTATAAAATAGGTTCATAATCTCTGAACCACAATCTTGTCTAAGTCAAAGGGAAAAAAGTTTGGCCAAGAGCCCAACTCATTCTAGGTATTTGCCTAGTGGAGACAGTAGCTAAAAAGTTAGAGTGGTTAAGAATTACATTCTTTCCACTTGACCACCAGTCTCTCAGAGGAAACCTGTTTTGAATGAGGGAAGAGAAATAAAACAGTTACTGGCATATAGTAAGTGTTTACAAATTTTGCTACAGGTACTGAAAACCATCTGTGTGCCAAGGATGTCCACTGTTGATATCAAAACTCAAAATAGTCTAGTAAGATAGATTTTTTTTTTTTATTATCCTCAATTCACAGATGGTCTACAGCTCTGCAATGTGAGATAAGCTATGGAAGGTCACAAAGCTAATCAGTGCTAAAGAACAGGTCTGCCATATTCCTAAGTCAGTATCCTTCTTGGGATTTCTTTTTAAGCTCTCATTTTTATTGAATTCTTATAATGGCAGTTAGGTGCTAAATTCTCCAATCTTATCTTATTCTTCTGACATTCCCTATACAGTAGGTTTTATCTCCTATGTACTAGGAATTACTATACCTAATATACATAAGGATGTTGAGAAGCAGTGGGGTAAGTAACTTGCCCAAGCAAGCAGCAGTAACTGCTGCTAAGCCCCTATTAAGCAGAGGCCATGATTGAAATCACCCTCATCACCTCTGAATTTTGGCCTTGAGCCTGGTACTTGGCACACTGGGGACAATTTTCTTCATCACCAATAGCCACTTTGCCCGTTGGGTATTAAGTACACTGACAATAGCTTATACCGATGGGCCCCGTATTTTCTCCCCTTCCTCCTTCCCTTCCTATAGGAGTAATTGGCTCCAAGGGTAGGTAGCATCATAGGAGATCCCAGTTCTGTACTTTTCTTGAAGTTTAGAGAGAAAGACAAAAACTCTCATTCAATTCAGAGCGCAGTGCAGACTGACACTAAATTTGCAGGTTCAGCTGCACGCAGCTAGCTGCACCCGGACAGAAATGCCATTCTTCATCCAACCTTTCCCCAAACACGGTACCAGGAACAATGGGATGCGGGGACGAAAAGTGTGTGAATGGTTCAGGGCAGCCCCATCACCAGTAGCCAGAACATACTTAAGACTATGTTCTTCTAACAATGCCCAAGAGTGTCATCTGCATGCACAAATGTCAGAATTATAAGGAAAATATAGAATACAGTCTTTATTTGCCTCACAGTAGCACGCAAACATTTAGCTCCAAGAATGGCCTCTGCATTGTTCTTTGTGACGACAAAAGGAGTGGGGCCCCCTGAAAAACCCTCAGTGGGGAAAGAGTTCATCTGATTATGGCTCCACTATAGAATGGAAAGCTGTCAAAAGTGATGCCGATGGATCCTGATATAAAAAGATGTTTACACGGTAGTGTCAAGCTACACAAGTAGAAGATAAAAACTCTCTTCATTTTTTAGTTATATAGGACAGCAGTTAAAATTAAGAACTACAGAGTTATAATCCCCGGCCGCTTCTAGCTCCCTGACTTTGGACATATTGCTTAAGCAACACATAGTGGACATATAGCAACATAACTATAGCAACATAAGCAATATAACTCCTACTCCTAGAGTTACTGTAAAAATTAAGCAAATCAATATAAGTAAAGAGTATAGAACGGCACCTGGCTCATTGCAAGTGCTCAAGAAAATTCTGTCTTTTTTCCCCCAAAAAATAAGATGAATAAAGGCTTCCCTGGTGGCTCAGATGGTAAAAGAACCGCATGCAGTGAGGGAGACCTGGGTTGGGAAGATCCCCTGGAGGCCGGCATGGCAACCCACTCCAGTATTCTTGCCTGGAGAATTCCATGGATAGAGGAGCCTGGCGGGCTACAGTCCATGGGGTTGCAACGAATCAGACACGACAGTGACTAAGCCCAGCACAGCACAAGATGAGTAAGCTGCTTACATGCACAGAAAAAAAAGTCTAGACATCATCAAGGTGCTGAGGCTGCCTCTCACTGGGTCATATGTTACGATGACATTTCGCTTCCCCCCTACTGTTTGCTTGTCTGCATTTTCTATTTTTCCATAATAAATCATGTTAATTTTTTTTAATAAGGAAGAAAGAAAATTTTTTAATTAAAAGAAAATTCTGATCTTTAATGAGAAACAGAAACTTCACCCAAACATGTTTTTTAAAAAAAGCTGTAGACCAGGCCAGGTAATTACAAAACCTGTAGTCTGGACAAACCGCATGGTGTTCCCTGGTCTTTTCTAGTTCAGTGCCCTAACAACAAGAAAGAATTTGCACCCCAGCACCTCTGCAGAGCTGGGGAGAGGAAGAGACCAGAGAGACAGGAAAGCCTGGTTTCATTCTTAGCAATCCACTTAGTTTAAAACATCAGGAAGTTTAGAGGATTAAAGGTATTACAGCCGCTATTCATAAAGGTGTTTTGTTAGAACTTCCAAATAGCAATCTGGTGAAATAAGCCTTGCACAGCCTTAAATGAAAGCCTGTTACAGAACTTAAAGATTCCTAGAAAAGGCAAAAGAGCCCCAGGTATTAATTTACCTAAAGAGCAGCTGCCTGGAAGATACAGTAATGTATCGTATGTAGCCAATGTTATAACATAGGTTACTAGTCACAGACCAGGAAGTTTGAGTCCAGATCACTTCGTGGAGAACGGCAATTAACAGTAATGAGAGGTATGTCTGTGTTCAGATAAGAGCCACGGCTGCACACGTATTACAGACTTGGGTCCCTTCCTACAAAGTCCAAGGACTTTCAAAGCTGCTGGAGGGACTTCCCTGGTGGTCCAGTGGTTAAGAACCTACCTGCCAGTGATATGCTCTGGGCCAACTAAGCCCGTGCGCCACAATCACTGAAGTCCTGACGTCCGACAGCCTGTGCTTCACAACAGGAGAAGCCACAGCAGTGAGAAGCCCGAGTATCACGAGAGAATCGTTCCCTCTTGCCGCAACGAGAGAAAAGCCCTCATAGCAGCAAAGGCCCAGCACAGCCCAAAATAGATAAATAAAGCTGCTCGAATCCAAAATGTGCGTACACACCCCTCTTTCCCCCAACAACCAACCAACCAAAAATGGTGCTGGAATTCAAAATGCCCATACACACACACACACACACACACTCCAACCAACCAACCAAAATTGGTGCTGGAATCCAAAATGCGCATGTACACACACATACACACACACCAACCAATCAAAAAAGTACCTAATACACTTATCCCACAAACACATCTGGGATGGGAAGGTCATGGCAAACTGGGGGGATAAAAGCCTATTACTGAGCCCTGTTAGCACGGTGGGCTCTGCGCTGTTCATGTCAATCAACGTTAAGTTTCCTTGGGTCCAGTCTTACACATGGGGCGGAGTCTTGTGAGGCTCTAAATCAAACATCTGAGACACAAATTCCATTTTTTCTTCACAATTTGTTTTTTATGAGATCACAGAAGATGTCGCAAGAGAAAGAAAGTGAAAGTGAAGTCACTCAGTCGTGTCTGACTCTTTGAGACCCTATGGACTGTAGCCTACCAGGCTCCTTAGTCCATGGAATTTTCCAAGCAAGAATACCAGAGTGGGCTGCCATTTCCTCCTCCAGAGGATCTTCCCAACCCAGGGATTGAACCCGGGTCTCCCGCATTGCGGGCAGACGTTTTACCGTCTGAGCCACCAGGGAAGTCTGTCTCAAGAGAGGTGGACTTTAAAACTAGGGAAGAGGGGTCAAGGTGAGAAGTCTTAGAGCAGAAAGGAGGTGGGGTTTGGAGACGAGCAGCCCTGGGAGTGATTTCTGGCTCCACAGACAAGCTGAGCTGGGTGAGCAGGCACTCATCTACCTAGCTGGTCAGCCTCTCATTTGGGCAATGAGGGTATGATGGTAAGTCAGGCCTGGCCCTCAAGATGCTTGGAGTACAGGTGAGGTGACAGGCAAGTAGCAGACATGTATAATATGCCATATTTAGTGCTCCGATAGGGCAAAGTTCCAGGGTACTATGGAAGCAAATAGGAGGAGCAGCTAATCTGGCCTTGGGAGTTGCGGTGGTTATTGTAAAGTTAAGCAAAATAAAATTAAAAAATAAATAAATAAAAAATTTTAAAAAAAGGAAGGCTTCCTGGAGGAGGTGACACTTAACGTGAGCCTTGAAGGATAAGAACCAAGCTGTGGGTGTGGGACAGAGATGGAGGGAACAGCCTCCGCTAAGCAAGAAAGGATCGTTTTCAGAGAATGGCAACCAGTTCAGTGTGGATGCAGAGGAGAGCGATGAAGGGGCAGCAAATAACGGGAGCTGAAGCTCACAGTAAGCCCAGTAAGAGTTTGAACTTTACCCTTACAGGGACTGGGAAGCTCAGACACATTCAGTGCTTCTGGAAAAGCTCTGGGAAACAGGGATGCAGATAGACCAATGGAAAGTTACCCAGCTCCACTTCCCAGTTCAGAAATCTCCTTCAGTGGCTTGCATTTCATGTAATTTTTTTGACAAGCAATTATGTCCAGCCCATGGGAGCTCCAAGTCACACCAGGATCTCACAGCTCATCTGTTTTAAGTTCTGGAGAATTCTGTTCAGACTTTGCTGAGTTCAACAAGCACCCACCTCCATGCAATTCATCTGCAATCACCAGACTCCCAATCTTACACAGGGTTGGCTATCTGATTAAATGAGGTCACTCTAGAAGTTCAGATCTTAAATGAAACTTAGGGGCCGTGTGGCTCAGTTCTCTCACTTTTAGGGGTGAGTTCAGGCAGAGAGGAAGTAACTTGCCTGAGCTCACAGAGTTTAGTGACAGATCCAAGGTGAGACCTCAGATCTCCAGCCCCCAACCCACATTCTGCTTTACTCCTCCCCACCCCATAGCTTTCTTCCTACAGACCAGGGATTTCCAATTCCCATCCCATAGTTAGGGAGGTCTCACAGACACCTGTGCAGCCAAGCGGGGCCATGAAATCTCATTTGCCAGCAAACGTTGTAGGAAGGAGCAGAAAAGATGGCTGAACAGGATGGAAGCGATAAGAAGGGAAGCTAGTTAGAGTGATCTTATCCATTAAAAAAAAAAAAAGGCAGCAACACCACAGCAGTCGAGGAAAAGAATCAATTCTATTTACGCAAAGCACTTTAAGGTAATGAAAAGAGCTTCCAGCATTACTGTATTTCAAAACATTTATCAGATGCTGGGGAAATTAAGCATGTGCAGACACACACAGCTCTGTGCAAATGGTTTATCTAGAAAATAACCAGGGGAAAAAAGATCTGAGGAACTTTAATTTTCAACTGCCAAGGAGATCAAAGACACAAGCAGCAGAAAAAGAAATACACAAATCTAAATTTAGTCATCTCCACAGCGCTGAACTTCTTTTCCAGAGTGTGTTGGCTGCCCAGTGGACATGGTGTGGTGTGAATGATTTTCATCTGAGCCTCTGTCTTTGCCTGAGTAGAGTCCTATGCATAGCACTGAAGGTGCTGATTTGCAAGCATGCTTTGCTTGTGTCCCTGAATTCTCTGCTGGCTGTCAAGGGGGCAGGGAAAGCTCTGGAAGGTTTTGTACCTCAAGAAATAGCTGAAGAAAGGACAATAAAGGTGAGAGACAAAAGACACCGAGACAAGTGAAGACAGACACACAAACTTTAGTAAAATGAAAATTCACTATGAGAGAAAACTGAACATTTAATACACATTTAAATAAGGAGGCCTACCTAGTAAGGCAAAGGCAGATTAATTGAGTGAGGCTTAAAATACACAGACTAAGATTTCTGAAACATCTGGGTTCTGCTCTCCTACCTCTGGGCTTCCTTCGTAGCTCAGGTGGCAAAGAATCTGCCTGCAATGCAGAAGACCTGGGTTCAATCCCTGGGTCTGGAAGATCCCCTGGAGAAGGAAATGGCAACCCACTCCAGCATTCTTGCCTGAAGAATCCCAGGGACAGAGGAACCTGGCATGCTATAGTCTGTGGGGTTGCAAGAGTTGGACACGACTTAGTGACTAAACCACCACCACCTCCTGCCTCCATGAAACAGGGGTCCAGCACTGACGCATTCTCATAAGACCAGAGCAAGGAGTAAAGCACAATGATGCTCTTCTCCCATTCTGTGGACAGAAAACATTTTGACAAATTCTCAATAGCACCGCAAAGCCAAGATCCAAAGTTCGGGGCTGGGTGGAGTGGGCAGTTACCCTAATGCTGGCTGATCGGGCAGACCCCAGCAGAAGCCCCAGCGAGGAGGCAGCTCTGCCTCCTGGTACCCAGCACTCCTGCTGCAGCCGCTGAGCCACAGGCTCACATGGATCAATGGAGATAAATACTGAACCTGACTTAGGAGAACTGATTTCTTTAAGGACTGGCTTTTGTCCTCCAGCCAACCTGTCAAACCTATCTTTTCCTGGTGACCATGAATACCATGAATACACTCTGCTGCCTAAATTTAGACTTTGAGAGCCTTTTCTAACCTGTCATTCACTCCAGAGAAGGGCAGATCTGTTTCTTCAGTGATAATAACACTGCCAGCCCCATTGGCATTGGAGAGATGTGGCTAGGTCCCAGGGGAGCTCAAGGGTTCCTGCACTCTTGCCCTATGAGTGAGCGAAGGCACTTCAGTCATGTCTGACTCTTTGTGACTCTGTGAATTGTAGCCTGCCGGCCAGGCTTCTCTATCCATGGGATTCTCCAGGCAAGAATACTGGAGTGGGTTGCCACTTCTTTCTCCAGGGGATCTTCCTGACCTGAACCCTTCTCTCTGGCACCTACCTGCACTGACAGGCGGGTTCTTTACTACGAGTGCCACCTGGGCTCATGGGTCCCTGCACCCTTGCCCTACAGCTCCAGGAAAATTCCTTTCACATACTCTGTGCATGTAGACAACAAGTTTCATTCTAAAGATCTCTAGGAAAGGAAGGACCACCATTTTCCTTAATAATCTAATTCTTCTGTATTCTACAAAGTGCTTGCTAGTGCTTTCTCGAAAACAAGAAGGAAAATGGTCTATGGAGACCAGGGTTCCAGCCTCAGCTCCACCTCCAACTACATGCAGATTATTTAGCATCTTTGTACCTTAGTTTTCTCCTCGGCAAAATAAGCATACCTCAAGCATATCTCATTGAGGATTAAGTGAGGAGATTTCAGTAAAGCACCTGCCTCATAGTAAGTACTATATAAACGTTAGCAGCTGCTATTACTTCTTCTAATGTTATTGCTGTTATTACTGCTACTACTATTATTTCTGCTGCTGCTACTATAATATGATTAACCCAGCTCCTCCAGCTGTCTGACCTCACATAAGTTCACCTCTCTCCACCTCATTTAAGTTTCCTGATGTGAAAAGTAAAGGTCACGCTGACTTTGTGGGAAGGAGTTTGGCAGGATGAAATAAGCTGAGACCTGGAGTCTTTAGCCTGCCACCAGGCACACAGGAAATGCTCAGAAATGTCAGTTCCCTTTGCTGCGTTCCTCTCCGAATTGAACAGCTCTCAATTCAATTAAATGAGACAGGACTCATTTCCCCTTGTTCTGCTTTTACAACACGAAAGCATCTCTGGTGGGAAATTTTACATCACAGAAATTGGCAAACTCTACAATCCAGGATTTGGTTTCTTGTTTTCTTTCTTGTTTTGTCTTCATAAGTGATGGAGAAAATGCTAATAAAGTAAATCAAATTAAAAAAAAAAAATTAGCAGAGCCACTTGGCATTGAAATTATTCACAGACATGGATGGGGCTTCTAGGGCATGACATTTACCTCCCAGGACCTGGTTGTTAAAAGTGTTAAGACAGACACAGAGGGTCTTTATGGTCAGAGGCTCACAGTCTAGCGAACATACAACAGAAGGTACGTTCTTTCCTGCCCTGCATTGGAGCCGAATCTTCCTTCTGAATAAGTGCTCTCGATTATTGGGGTTCTCACTGGTGGGTCTCACACCAGCTCCATTAAGAAGGGCCTCTAATTATCTGTAGCAAGTTACTCTGGTTAGTAAGTGGCTGAGCAGGGGTTGGGCTATGCCGACCAAATTATTTGGGTGACGGACTATTCCTCTGCTCTTAACCACTACATTTTGCCTCAGGTTTGAGGTCTTGAATCCAAAGAAGCATGAGAGAAAAAGAGAGGCGAGCGAGGAACTCTGACTCCCCAAAGCCCATCAGATGGCACCTGGAATAAGAGTGGGGCCAGGGCAAGTTTGGGGAGGAGGGAGCTAAAGCTTATAGCCTGTGAAGTAGCTCAGTGGATTTAGAGGCTGTCTTCTTTCAGCACCACCTCAAGTTACACTCAGGCCCTGGGTCAGGGAAAGGGAATTTATGAGTCTAGTAATAGTAAGACTGTGCCTCCCATGGAAGGAGGTTCTGAGAGAATTAACTGTAACCTGATCAGAGCATCAGCACTGCCAGCCCTCAGCACATCACTTCATGTTCCATTAGCACCGAATTTCCTCATTGGCAGCAGGGAGGGTCCCGGCTGCTCTGGCCAGAGCCCTGCTTGGTGAGCTGCACGGGAGAGGAGACCCCAGGCCGTCACATGCAGCAGAGCACAGAGGAGCAGTGGATTACCCTGGGAACACCAGTCCTCTGAAGGACACCTAAGGCTGGCAGGCTCCCCTCCAACACACAGCAGGAACAGATTAAGCTTTTGGAGGTGCTGCAGGGGAGAAAGTCGGATCGGCATAGTAACCTTACTGCTGCTGGGAACCCAGCTGAGATCCTGGAGAGAAAGCAGGTGGCTCTGCCTCTAGGGTGCAGAGCCCACACTGTTTGAGAACACACTTACAGGGCTTCCAGCGTTTGCCAGCAGGTGAGGCTGGATGCAATTCTAGATGTTTTCTTTTCAGATATCTCTCAACTCCACACGAGTTCTCTATGGGCTTAGTACCCACTAGATACTATTACCATTATTGTTATTAACAATATGACAAAACCAGAAGCTAAAAACCCTAAATCCCATGAATGGAATGGTAGTTTTACTCACTGAAGAGTGGGAACAGTGGATCCTAATAAATCAAGATGACTGGTGACAAGTGGGCTTGTCGAGAGGGCTTCATTCTCATCCCTGGCTCTCAAGAGGCTTCATGCCTACAGCCCTGGTCTGGCCTTTCTAAACCACTAGGAAGCGTGTGCACAGGTGGTTAGGCATGAACCCCCAACGTCTCCCACCAGGAAGGCCCAGTGGCCTCCTTCCTGGAGAGGCAAAAGGCAGAAACAGGTACAGGTGTGATTCTTTCTCCTGCTTGACTCAAGTGGTAACCTAGAGATGGTAAGCAGTGGTTACAGATAGGAGAGGCAATTTCCCACACCTGGCCCTTTGAGTCCCTTGACCCCTCCGAAGAGTGGCTGGGGGCAGTGTGTGGTCATGTGAGATAATGGAGAGGGCTTGTGCACCCAGGCCACATGACCTGGGACTAGTCCTGCTTGCTGTGTGACTCCAGACAAATGACCTAGCCTCTCTGAGTCAGTTGCATCATGGGACTCGAAGGTGGTGGTGATAGTTTTCCCCTCATAATGGGTATGCAGATGAATATAACATAAGACCTCATTTGAATCCAGCCCCACGGGTTACTAGCTCTATTTCTCCATCTGCAATATGAATATGAATATCCCACCAGGCTGGGATGCACACTGATACACACGAATACATCTAACACAGCAGAGGGGAGGGAGGCACTTGTTATTTTCCATTCTCAATGACCTCTGAACCCCACCACTCCCTTGCCCCACCTCCCTCTTGGTGGCAAGTGAAGTTCTGGGTCTGTTCTCTGGGTATCTGCCCCAGGTCTCGTTGCTTAGGGCAGAAAGCATTTCTCCAGCCTCCTTTCCTCCAGTTGGTGGGACAACAGCTGTTGCTCCCCCCACCCCACCCCAGTTCAGGGTTTACAGCCCATTTATGGCGGGACACCCTGGTCACTGGGTGTTTGTGTAGTGTTTAATCATTAGGAGGTGGTCAGTTCTACTACGGTGAGCCCCAGGGCATCTGCAGATAAGTCAGCTATTGCCTCAGTCTATCAGCATCTGTTTTCAGAAGGCTCCTCTCAAAGGGCACAGAGATGACCTCTGCTGCAGCCTGGAGCTGGGGGAGGTGACTTCTGAAGGGCACAGGGTGACATGGCTTCTAGAGGTGAGGCTTTCTGTATCGAAGTAAAGCACTAGCCAGCCTGGAAAACACACAGTCAGCCTGCAAGGACGTGACTTCCTTTCCCTTCATCCCATTTCCCTCCCTCCCAAATCTAGACGGCTCTTTATCCTCCTCACCACTCAGATACCCAACTTGTTTTCCAAGATCCACCTAAATGTCCCCGCGACATTCCCCTGCCTACATCGTCCTTTCATGAGCTGGTCTTTGAGATAATGGAGAAGCCTTTGGTATTTTTAAAGACGGCACCACTCCCAACCCCTGGGTACCCACAGGGTCAGCCCAGAAGCCCACATATGCTAAATTCCCTGGTGAGTGCTCCACTGGATGGAAGGGACAGCCATGTCTGAGTCATCTCAGTCAGACTGGCACCTGCTCTTCGATGAAGACCTACTCTGTGCCACCCATGCTGCTAAGGGCTGAATCAGCACTGAAGAACAAGAGAAACAACCGTGTCCATAGTGAAAAGCCGAGGTCTCCGGCTGGGGAGACGTAACTCATCTGATTAAAAAGCAGGAGTTTAGTTCAGTAAATGGTGACTGAGCACCTACTGCATGCCAGACACTATATTATCAGGTCCTAGAAACTCAGCAATAACTAAGATAATCCCTGTTTTTCAAGTTTAGTACATTTTAAAAAAAACAGTCAAGATTTTGTCAGAAGTTAAAGAATCACACAGGGCTGTTTGGGAGCTCCTTGGAAGGAAACTTACTAAGTCTGAGGTGCCAACTAAGGAAACATTGGAACTGAATGCTGGAAGACGTGTACATGTTAGCCTGGCAAAGCAGGGTCAGAGAGGGCATTCTCAGCAGAGGGCATCCCATGGGCAAAGGCACAGAGACCCGGAACATCGTGGAGTGTGCGGGCGGCTGTGAAGGGTTTGGTGCTGCGGGTTTCGAGGCTGGTGTGGCAGCTGGGGCCGAGGCTGGATGAACCATTCCAGGTGCTTCTCGGCAGGTGAGTGGTACACACGATCAGATGTGCCTTCGGGGAGATCACTGCGGCTGCGCTGGGGCTGATGTATGGAGTAACAGCACAGCGGCTGTGAGAGCTGAGGGACAGTGCCAGGAAATACAGCGTGGGAGACCATGCCATGAAGTGGCTGGATGGGGGCTGTGGAGAAAGGGGCCCGGCTCTCTGGCTCCAGTGGAGCTCAGATCTGAAGTCTAGGATTGACGTGTGGGGGTGGCGGGCGGGTGCTAGGGACAGAGTGGCTGGCCATTAGCATGATAAGCACAGCTTGTGGACAGAGGCCTTGGGCTCCAGCTCCAGACTTCCTGCAGGGACATTCAAGGCCAGCGCCTGTATTAGCTCCACCAGCTTGCTGGCTTTGCCCTCTAGCCTTTTATTCCAGATCATTAAGAGCACAGCCCTTGGGGAGGCTATCTCAGGGCCTTTGTTTAAAGTGAGAAGCAAGGGCATTTAATTGCCTCAGCTTGACACCCTGCCTTACTCCCTGGTCCCCTCCCCTCCATGCGCCCTGCCTGGTCTGCACCCCAGGCCCTCCCACCCACGGCACCTAGGGCCCACAGCTTGTCTTGAAACATAATCAGTGTGCGTTCTGAGGCCCTCCTCAAATTATGGCTCTGATCTTTACTTCTAAAAGCAGAGCCGGAATTATAGCTTGGCTTAGAGAGACATTTAAATCCCCAGGGTCATAAACCCTTTCAAGTTCTGTTTCAAGACCTTTGCTGAGGATTTGAACAGGTTTGCACCTCTGATGTTGTTCTACTGTGGTGAGTCTGCCAGTTTCAAGAGTGAGACCTCTTGTCCGGGCATGCTGACTACTTCAGCTTGTGCCAGTTTCCCATGGCGGAGCTCAGGCCTTAAATGATATCTTCCGCTTTTCCTCCTGCCAGAGTTCCCCCAGGATAGGAGAAGCAGGGAGACGGGAGCTGAGACTGCCCCAAAGCAGAATCACAAAGAGAAGAGTATTCTGCAGGAGGGAGGTGATGGGGGCAGGGGGTCACAGTGCTGCAAGTGGGCCTGCAGGACCCGTGCTCACATCTTGGGCTCACAGCTGAGGCTCTTCAACCTTCCTGTGTCTCTCATTCGCCATGTGTGTGACTGGCACTCTAATCCTTTACAAACTGGTTGCTGTTCATGGAGGGGGGTTAACTGGGCTCAGGCACTGTGCTAACATTACCCCTGCACGACAACTCAACGAAGTGGGCTCATTATTTCTATTCTACAGACGAGAGCACAGGGGCTCAGGATGGTTAACTGATCTCTGTCATGTGGCTGGGAGGTGGTAATGCTGTAAACATGTCAGGGGGTCATAGGTTTGAAATCTTTTTCCAAGAAAGATAGTAGGCTAGGTCGAACCATGCGATCTCCCACCAGAGAACCTCCTGGACACTAACAAACCCAATTTTGAGTCCAGTTTGGGGCTGTGGTTAACTGAAGACTGGACAAGGCTGTGTGGGATGGATCACTGTAAGCCACAGCACCAGAATTGATTTGTGTTGGTGGTTAAGAGCTGTTTACTGCCACTGATGCCTCATTCTGATTGATCGGTGCCTGCTTTGGTCAGTTGGTGCCTGCATCTCACTGGTTTTAAGTATTCTGCATATTGGCCCTGCATCACAGAGCCAGTCAGTCATTCACAAACATCTCTAATGAGCACCCTTCTGAGCCAGGCACTGTGCTAGGTAGGAGATTCACTTGCCGACAGAACTAGCCTAGTTTCTGTTTTCCTGATACATATAGCCTAGTAGGAAAACATAGCAGACAAATAAAGAAAAATCAGCACAAATGCCAACAAGGGATGTAAAATAAACTGGATGCTGCAAAAGACACTAACAGCTGAGACCTTCTTGAGAGAGTGGTCAGGAATCATTTCTGAGAAGGGGGTGAAATATATGAGTTTAGACCTGAAGGATAAGAATGAGCCAGTCTTATTAAAAAGGGGAGGGTGAGAAGCACATTCCAGGCAGAAGGAATCGCATATGCAAAGGTTCTGAAAGGAGATACTTGGCAAGTTCCACGACTTGAGTTGGGGAGAGAAAAGTGGAATGAGGCCAGAGAGATGGCAGGGGTTGGGCTTCCCTGATGGTTCAACAGGTAAAGAATCTGCCTGCCATGCAGGACACTCAGGAGATGCGGATTTGATCTCTGGGTCGGGAAGATCCCCTGAAGGAGGAAATGGCAACCCACTTCAGTATTCTTGCCTGAAAAGTCCCATGAATAGGAGCCTGGCAGGGTACAGTGCAAAGGTTTGCAAAGAGTTGGACACAATTGAGTACTCATGCAATGGAACAAAAGAACGCACCCTACTCTGGAGACCACGGTAAGAAGTCTGGATTCCATTCTATGTGCAGGGGAAATCCACTGAGGTAGTTAAAGGCAGGGGTAGTGGGATCTGGGTTAAGAAGGTCACAATGGCTGCTGGGTGGAGAAAGCACCACATGAAGGTCATGGAGGAGACAGTGAGCCCCGTCAGGAGGCCAGAGTGGGCGTTCAGAGAGAAACCATGGCAGCCTGGGCCCATGTGATGGCAGAGGAGATAGCAAGAAGCAGAGAGACTTGAGAGACCACTTGAAGGGACTATGCCCAAGACTCACCCATAAACTAGATGAGAAAGAGAGGAAACCTAAAGATTCAGTAAGTCTTATTAATCATTCTTAGGATAGTATTAACTAATTAATTAATTATACAGCAAACATCTACTACTGTATATGCCAGGCCTCTGCAGAGTCCAGGAATGCTGAGTAGAGTAAGACAGCATTCTGGTTCCTCCCTTTAGTTTAGTGGGGGATACCATACCTGTGAGTGCTCAATCACTCAGCCGTGTTTGACTTTTTGGGACCCTATGGACTATAGCCCACCAGGCTCCTCTGTCCATGGGATTTTTTTTCCAGCAACAATACTGGAGGGGGTTGTCATTTCCTCCTCCATGGGATCTTTCTAATCCAGGCATCAAATATCTTTCCAATACAACATCTACTGTGTCTCCTATATTGCACCGAGACACTGGGAAAACACAGACCACACCTAGGAGCAGACAATTCCAAAGGCATGTTAAACGCTACTGGAGAGCAAAACATAGGTTACCGGCAGACCCTGGATGGATGAGAGGCCCCCAGAGGACCCTGTCTGGGGTTAGAGAAGGAGAAGAGGGGGCAAGGAGGTCTCCTAGGAAAGACAGGGCTGGGGCCAATCCTGGAGCATGAATAGGGGTTATGCAAGCACTCCAGTACTTTTGCCTGGAAAATCTCGTGGACAGAGGAGCCTGGTGGGCTGCAGTTCATGGGGTCACTGGAGTCAGACACGATGGAGCGACTTCACTTTCACTTTTCACTTTCATGCATTGGAGAAGGAAATGGCAACCCACTCCAGTGTTCTTGCCTGGAGAATCCCAGGGACGGGAAGCCTGGTTGGCTGCCGTCTATGGGGTCACACAGAGTCGGACACGACTGAAGTGACGCCGCAGCAGCAGGTAAGGGAAGCCAGGAGGTCATTCCCCAAAATTCTAAGACCCAGCTGAATCCATGACTACTCAGCACTGACACACCCTCCTCCTTTAAAGATGGGCAGCACAGTACCCCAGGGAGAAGATGGGGTTGGAGTCTCAGCTCTTCTGACACTCACTGCCCATGTGCCCCCGGGCAAGTCACTTAGATCCAGTGACCCAGGACTCATCTGTGAAATGGGGCAAACTCCTCACTGGGTCCTCTGGGAGGTTAAAGCATTTAGGGGGAGAATCCCTAGAAGCGTAGCCATTGTTGACAATGAGGCTCAGAGGCCAGAGTCACAGACAGCAAACTAGCAAGAGTCCTAGGGAGGAGCTGTGACAGCCTCCCAGGGGACATCCATCCCTGGTGTACCCAGAGCCCTGGTGAGCTGTCCCACACCAAAAATCGAGAAATGATCATTTCTTCCTGCAGGAGCTCCTGCAGAACAAGGCAGCGGGTACCTGGAGACCCACTTACGTATGCCCGCATGGTACTCAGGCCAACAGGAGGACACCCCGTAGGACTCACCCTCTGAAGCCACCTGTGTACCTGTATAGGACGACACCCCAGACTCCTGCCCAAGCCAAGATGCCCTGTGGGTCTGCTGCTCGCTTCCTCTAGGGCTTAAGCCACCACACCCTCGTGAGGGACCCATGGGTCATGTCCTGGAAGCCCACAGAGACAGCCAGGGAGGATTATTTTTTAAGCCTCATTTTGCCACTCAAGACTTCCCTGGTGGCTCAGATGGTAAAGTGTCTGTCTACGATGCGGGAGACCTGGGTTCGATCCCTGGGTTGGGAAGATCCCTTGGAGAAGGAAATGGCAATCCACTCCAGTACTATTGGCTGGAAAATCTCATGGACAGAGGAGCCTGGTAGGCTATAGTCCATGGGGTCGCAAAGAGTCGGACACGACTGAGTGACTTCACGTTCACGTTCACGTTGCCACTCAAGGGTTTGTGAGTCCCTCTCCCCAAATCTCAGGGTAAAAGCTTAAACGGAGAGGCAGCGACAGGAATCCTCAAGTCAGGGGCCCTGAGCCCACCGAGCCATGCGACCACCTCATTTCCCTCAGTCCCCATTTAATCTCCGCCACACAATCTTGCAACATCCCTCAAAATGTCAGAGTCCCTCTTCAGATCTCATTTCAGGCAATTTTACAGGACTGAGCACCACGGATTAATCAGGGAGATACATCAAAGCGCGCAGAGGATGAGGGAAAACAATAAGGCTGTAGCTGGCTCGGACAGAGCCAGCCTCCTCTTCCTGAGGTCCTGAGACAAAAGCCACAAGGGTTGACGGCAGAGGCCACTCCCAGAGGAGACAGACCCTGAGGGCCACTAGGTGTGACCAGCAGGACTAATGCAACTCTGAAACCTCTGCTGGAAGCTCTGGAACCAAAGAAGTCAGATGTCCCTAAGAGGAAAACATTACTCCCATAGCGTCAAGCATCCCTAAACTCTACTGAGGGAAGGGCTAGAGTTTGGGCTTGGGCCACACCCTCAGGCTCTCTTACGACTGAGCCTCCAGGTGGAGAAAACCAGATTGAAAAGAGCACTGTCTCAAAGGTCCCCAGGCTGTTACCTTTACAGGCACCCTTGGCCGGTGTAAGGTCCTAAGGAGACGATCACCCCTCACTCATGGAGCTTCCAGTGAGGGTCACCTTTTGGAAGGATGGCATTGAGCCTTTGAACAAACAGGGAGGCAAGCTCGATGATGGAAAGCAAAGGCTTCCGAATTCAAATCCTATCCTTGCCCCTTATGGCAATGTGGCTTTGGGAAAGAATGTCATCCTTTCAGAGCCTGTCTCCTTATCTGTAAAGCTCATGGTGTTGTCCAAATCTACTCCTAGTTTTGCTCTGCAGGACTCTGGTAGACCATACAAAGCCTGCCAACTGCATGAAAAAATCATCGTGCATGAAGTCCCCCCACCCCTCAAAAGCTCATCCCCAAGGTAGCCCGCTCCCCTCTAGACATGCAGGGCCCCCCGCTAGTGCTGATTTAGGGAACAATGTCCTTCCAAGTCTAATTAAGTCCTGAGTCAAAACATCCACTAAAATAAATACAATTCATGCTTATCAGTCACTTGGAATTTTATCTCGATGAAAACAAGACGACAGTCCCATGAACTTCAGCTCCTAATGTAGTTTTGGTGACTATCCAAGTTAGAGCAAAACCCATTATCATGTATAATGAATGGATTTTCTCCAAAGTGCCAGGAAGGTACAGGCCCCCACCACTTCTGGTCACAGCTCTGTCTGCCCTGCCTTCCCCTTTTGCAAGATGTCATTTGGTCCTTCAGCCTGTGCCTGCCATCAGCAACACTGCTACCCGCCTCCCTTGCTAAGTGCCTCTTGGCTTAGCCTTGAAGCACAGTGAGGATGGACCCTGAGGCTTTCTCTCCTCTGGAGGAGATCTGCTGCACGCAGAAGAGGGGTCTACACACACCAGGGACCAGGGGCGAGCACTGCACTCTTACTCTAAATGCCATCACACAACAACAGCTGTCATCGAGACCATCAGAGCCGAAAGGTTGGTGGGGTCCCAGCCCCGTGTGGATGAGCACAGTCCTGAGTCATTCTGTGCTCTGTCCTTCAAGTGACAAACAAGAACACCAAGTCTGGGAGCTCAAGGAATTTAAACATCAGTAGGTCAGACCACGTGGATGAAGGAACAGGGGTGCAGGGATGGTAAGCATCTTACTCAAGATGCTCAGTGATGGCAGAAGAGATTCCTAGTGCACTCCATCCCTTCCTGCATGGACTGCATTCATCTTCACCTAAGAGATAACATGCGCTTTCATCAGTTATTTGTTCATGTTCTCCAAACTCTCACCGAGGCAGCTTTGCTCCCCAGAGCCTGGAGGACAGAGTGGTCACTGGGCCTCTAACAGTCTCCCCCAGCCTTGATTTCCTCACCAGCAGAGTGAGAGGGCTGCAGCAGAGACCTTCTCATGCCACCTTGCATGGTAAGCTTCTCTTCGAAGAGGCAGTGCTGGGAAAATACATTAGAATGCCAGGTAACCTTGAACAGAAACTCTGGGCTGGCACAGTGTCCCGTACTGACCAGAACACTTTCTACAGCTGGTGTAAGGACTCCTACACCAGGCTTATTTCATCAGCTCTTATATTTCAGTAACAGAAATCACAGCTAGGCTGCTCTTCAAACATGACAAAGATATTGAAGGAAACAAAAGGAAAATCCCAAACATAATAAAATAAGCAGACCTATTTTGACACTTGGGTAGTATTTCTAAAGGATCTCTCAAATCATCACTAACAGGAAAAGAAACCTCTTGTACCTTATTACAGTAACAACAAGTTCCCATCATAGGATGACATTTAGCCCCCAGGGCTACCCCAGTCCTTCCAGGCCCCATAAATCTCTTTGGCACTTGGCATGTGGCTTACCGAGGCTCTGCTCTCCTCAATTTGACTGCAAGCTCCTTGAGGGCAGGGAGAAGAGATGATGGTCTGATTTCCCTTTGGATCCCCAGGGCCTAGTGCATGGGAGATGCTCCATCAATAGTAAACAACCATCGGCATTTTCTATAAACTGTCATATATCAAGACACAGTCCAAATACTTTGCTGAAATACAACTGACCCATAGCATTGCTTAACACTCATCAGCCAATTCAGTCAACGTGGTCCTCGTCTATGTGCTCACGCTCTCCTATCTGGTTGACAGTCAAGGCCATCAACCAGACTAGGCAGCATGGTGTCCAGCATCTGATAGGTATGTAGTAAATATGTGATGAACTGCATGATTCAGAGTTGGTTACATAATGGTGGGGTGGGGGTGGCATTAGGCTCAGACAGCCACTTACATGTAATAAACAGTGATGGTCACTAAGCAGATCTCTGTGTATTTTCTGTTCTCCCAGCAAGAATGTACTTCTCTTGGTCTCTGAATTTAAGTGTAGCCCTGTGACTTCCTTTGGCCAAAGGCAAATGAATGGAAGTTACAGAGGCCATTCCCAGGTAGGAGCTTTTAAGAGATAGCATGTCTTCTCTTTGCCAAGGGGATGGTCAGTCCTCTAAACAGTCGTCTCTTTGGCACTCTGGATCCAAGGATGTACATTTCAGTCTCCCACTGACATGCAATGGCTAGATACTGAGGGCAGGTTTGGAGAGTTGCTTGTTACATGGCACGACCTAGCCTATACTGACTGATATAAAGATTTGTCTAGGTACTCGGATGGAAACATACTATTTTCTGTTCCAGAGCACAGGTGTAGTCAGAATCTGACCTGGGGTGGGGGGTCCTATGCTTCAGGTTGCTGGGGGAGGAAGCACAGAAAAAGGTGCTCCGTTTGGACTTTTTTCTTTGACCTCTCTCACTTTCATATTGCTAGATATCATCTCATCCATAGACAGAAGAACGATCAAGTCTCCAAATTACCTTTAAGCAACTACTGAAAAGGAACCACTTTTGGAAAAAGTACTTTGGAGGAGCAATTGTCCTTTCCATCCCCCAACACACACACACACACTCCACTGTGCTTCTCCTATGGTGTAACCTGGAACAAAGCTATGAAGTTGAGCAACATTAGGAAGTGAAAGGTTCTTGTGGGGCTACTATACAGCTTTTTTTTTTTTTTTTAAGTGAAAACACTGCATACATGAGAAATGACACCCCACAGACACTGGATGAATTCTTTCTCTTCTCTTTACAACCCCCTGGGAGAATTCCTTTGTAGCTTAAGGAGCAGATGGCTTGCTTCCTGTCAGCACTAGCCCCCTGTTCAGCACATGTGGCCTCTGCCCACCCATTCCACAAGCAGACACTCTCCCTTAAAATGGAAGTTAGTGGTGCCAGCAGAAAAGAGGCACTTGGGAAAGGCCAGTGCAGTAATTATTACCCTGTTACCACGGAAATACAGGTTTGCCCCTGAGGCTCCTTTAAAAGCTTTTAGATTAAAATGACTTTCACTCTCTCCTAGTTTCTGTTCTCTTGCTACACACAGGGAGGAGAAAGGGGAAAGGGGTGGAAAGCAAGCACAACGGAGATCCCTGATGCTGGGCACTGTGCTAGAGGCATCTTCTTTCCCCACGAAATGGAGTATAACTCTGGAATGCAGGAGGAGGAAAATGCTGGGCGCACTAGTGGATACAATAGGCAGCTATAAGGCAGTGAGAAAGAGCAGGCCAGCAGAAGGGGAGAGGAGAGGGGAAGGGCTGGGGTGACAGAGCGATCGAGAAGGACACAGAGAGATCAACTGACTGTCCCGAGCAAGACAAGGTGAAGACCGGAAAGGTGGTGGCGGAACAAGGCAAAGTTCATTTTCACTTAGGCTGGTGGGAAACTCCATGGTGAATTACCAGGAAAATATGCAACCATGTAGGACCTTATGTACATCTGCATTCTCAATTTTCTCCCTTTTTTGCATGTCATATTCTCACTTACATTCCCCTGCTCTGTCCTAATGCTTTATTATTTTAATTTACGGTTGTTCTTTCATTATACATCATTAAGCTGTTACAGAAAGAAGAGGGCTTAACTATTAATTAATTAAATATAAAGAAAACAGAATGGCAGAGGAGTAGAGCCCAGATTGCCTGGAATGGCTTGCAGGGCTGAGGAAAAATCAGTGCATTTATCTTTGTCTGGTACTTCATAAAGGACTCTCCTCACCTTCACCTCAGGCCCTCCTTACAACGGTCTTGTGATGCACGTACCACAGTGGCCCCCAACTTATTTGGCACCAGGGACTGATTTCATGGAAGACAACTTTTCCATGGATTGGAGGTGACAGGGGATGGTTTAAGTGCATTACATTTATTGTGCATTTTATTTCTAATATAATGCTGCCATTGATCTGACAGGAGGTACTAGTCCGTGGTCTGGAGGTTGGGGACCCCTGCATGTGAATACTGTCCTCATTTTAGAGACAAAACCATGAAACTCAGAGGTATTGTCTAGCCCCTTGGTCCCTCCACAGCAAACCCCACAGCTGCCTCTAGAAATAGCAATGAGCTGGTTTATAGCAGCACTACCCAAAGGAACTCTCTGCAGTGATGAAATGCTGTCTATCTAGTGAAGAGCGTCTGCCTTCTCCAACAGGGTAGCCCTGAACCATGTGGCACTTGGGAGCACCTGAAATGCGGCTCATGTGACCAAGCAACTGACTTCTAATTTGGATTATTTTGTGCTGCGTGGCCATACCCTCCTCGGGGCTTGAGAGCCCTGCCAGGCAGTGGGGCAGAGCACGTCTTGAGTCTCTCACTCCCACCACTTGGATGTGGGGAAATAGCCAGAGGATGGCATGAAATGTGATTAGATAAAAGAAGGCGAAACTTTGCCCCTTTGCCTTACTTGGTGACGATGGGAAGATTAGGAAATGACAGCACACAAAAGACACGGAGGGGAGGGAGCAAGGGGAAGGGAAGGGATATTTTAGGGGAGCTCTCCTTAAACCACGGCTCCAGCCATGCACCCCTGCAGACCCCCAAACCCTGGGTAGACAAACTCCAGCCATGCCGAGGGACTACAGTGCTAAGTCAGGAGTGGGGAGAATTCTTCGAATGACTGCAGATTCTCTGTAGAGTCTGAGGGCCCTGGTTTCTGGGATCACCCAAGGGAAGGATGAGCCTGGCCTGGAATCATGAAATTGTGGACTCTGGCAAATGGCACAAGTGGGCAAGCAGGTCAGAATCCACAAACATGGATCCCTCCTCCAAACCTGCAAGGAGACCAAGGGGTAAACTGGTCCAGCATTGTGTAAGAGCAAGCCTTCTCAGATGGAGACGCAGACATAGAGAATGGGCTTGTGGACACAGCAGGGGAAGGAGAGGGTGGGATGAACTGACATATACACAGCACTGTGTGTAAAATAGACAGCTGGTAGGAAGCTGTTTAATGCAGGGAGCTAGCCTGGTGTTCTGTGACCACATACAGTGGTGGATGGAAGGGTGCATGGGAGGTTCAAGAAGGACGGGATATATATACAAACACACACACACAGTTATAACTGATTTGAGTTGTTTCATAGCAGAAACCCAAGAGAACACACTGGTCATAGCAAACACTCTCTTCCAACAATACAAGAGAAGACTCTACACATGGACATCACCAGATGGTCAATACGGAAATTAGATTGATTATATTTTTTGCAGCCAAAGATGGAGTAGCTCTATACAGTCAGCAAAAACAAGACGGGGAACTGACTGTGGCTCAGATCATGAACTCCTTATTGCCAAATTCAGACTTAAATTGAAGAAAGTAGGGAAAACCACTAGACCATTCAGGCATGACCTAAATCAAATCCCTTATGATAATACAGTGGAAGTGAGAAATAGATTCAAGGGATTGGATCTGATAGACAGAGTGCCTGAAGAACTATGGACAGCAGTTTGTGACATTGTACAGGAGGCAGGGATCAAGACCGTCCCCAAGAAAAAAAAATTCAAAAAGGCAAAATGGTTGTCTGAGGAGGCCTTACAAATAACTGAGAAAAGAAGAGAAGCTAAAGGCAAAGGAGAAAAGGAAAGATATACTCATTTGAATGCAGAGTTCCAAAGAATAGCAAAGAGAGATAAGAAAGCCTTCCTCAGTGATCAATGCAAAGAAATAGAGGAAAACAAAAGAATGAGAAAGACTAGAGATTCAAGAAAATTAGAAGTGCCAAGGGAACATTTCATGCAAAGATGGGCACAATAAAGGAAAGAAATGGTATGGACCTAACAGAAGCAGAAGATATTAAGAAGAGGTGGCAAGAATACACAGAAGAACTGTACAAAAAAGGTTTTCTTGACCCAGATAATCACAATGGTGTGATCACTCACCTAGAGCCAGACATACTGGAATCCAAAGTCAAGTGGGCCATAGGAAGCATCACTACAAACAAAGCTAGTGGAGGTGATGGAATTCCAGTTGAGCTATTTCAAATCCTAAAAGATGATGCTGTGAAAGTGCTGCACTCAATACGCCAGCAAATTTGGAAAACTCAGCAGTGGCCACAGGACTGGAAAAAGTCCGTTTTCATTCCAATCCCAAAGAAAGGCAATGCCAAAGAGTGTTCAAATACTGCACAGCTGCACTCATCTCACAATCTAGTAAAGTAATGCTCAAAATCCTCCAAGCCAGGCTTCAACAGTACGTGAACCTTGAAATTCCACATGTTCAAGCTGGTTTTAGAAAAGGCAGAGGAACCAGAGATCAAATTTCCAACAGCCGCTGGATCATGGAAAAAGCAAGAGACTTGCGGAAAACATCTACTTCTGCTTTATTGACTATGCCAAAGCCTTTGACTGTGTGGATCACAACAAACTGTGGAAAATTCTTCAAGAGATGGAAACACTAGAACATCTTACCTGCCTCCTGATAAATCTGTATGCAGGTCAAGAAGCAACAGTTAGAACTGGACACAGAACAACAGACTGGTTGCAAATAAGAAAAGGAGTACGTCAAGGCTACATATTGTCGCTCTGCTTATTTAACTTATATGCAGAGTACATCATGAGAAATGCTGGGCTGGAAGAAGCACAAGCTGGAGTCAAGATTGCCCGGAGAAATATCAATAACCTCAGCTATGCAGATAACACAACCTTATGGCAGAAAGCGAAGAGGAACTAAAGAGCCTCTTGATGAAAATGAAAGAGGAGAGTGAAAAGGTTGGCTTAAAGCTCAACATTCAGAAAACGAAGATCATGACATCTGGTCCCATCACTTCATGGCAAACAGATGGGGAAACAGTGGCAGACTTTATTTTTGGCGGCTCCAAAATCACTGCAGATGGTGGCTATAGCCATGAAATTAAAAGATGCTTGCTCCTTGGAAGAAAAGCTATGAGCAACCTAGACAGCATATTAAAAAGCAGAGACATTATTTTGCCAAAAAAGGTCCATCTAGTCAAAGCTATGGTTTTTCCAGTAGTCATATATGGATGTGAGAGTTGGACTATAAAGAAAGCTGAGCACCAAAGAACTGATGCTTTTGAATTGTTGTATTGGAGAAGACTCTTGAGAATCTCTTGGACTGCAAGGAGATTAAACCAGTCAATCCTCAAGGAAATCAGTCCTGAATATTCACTGGAAGGACTGATGCTGAAGCTAAAGCTCCAATACTTTGGCCACCTGATGCGAAGAACAGACTCATTTGAAAAGACCCTGATGCTGGGAAAGAGTGAAGATGAGAGAAGGGGACGACATCACCGATTTGATGGACATGAGTTTGAGTAAGCTCCAGGACATGGTGATGGACAGGAAAAGTCTGGTGTGCTGCAGTACATGGGGTCACAAAGAATTGGACACGACTGAGTGACTGAACTGAACTGATGGCAGAAACCAACACGACATTGTTCAGCAATTATCCTCCAATAAATAATGAAAGGGTCTTCTCCTTGAGGCCTGAGATCGTGACAGGATAAAGGATGACAGTCAGCCCATCTGCAGCATCCCTGGGTGCAAAGTCTGGGATGCAGGGAGAGGAGGTAAGAAACATCTCTTCTTCCCTCTAATGCAAACTGTTGTCCATTGTCCCTGAAGGATGGAGTTTACCTTTCCAGCCATCTAGGCACTGCTTACATTTTTAGTGAGCAGGGCCTCATTCAATGAGATGACACCGAGAGAAGGCCTGGAGCTAAAGAGGAATCCACGCACAGAGGGCTCCCTGAGCGAGCAGATGAGTGGGCCAGACGGTAGATGGTTAGAGCCTTCGGCAGTGGAGGGGTCTGCTGGGCCTGGGTTTCAGTCCCAGGTCGGACACCAGCCAGTTAGGTGTGCATGTAACCTGCAGTGAGTTTACGAACCCTCTCACAGACTCAAGTCTATAAAACTAGGATAATAATTCCTTTCAAAGGGTCAAGGTTAAAAATTAATGACCAAATGTTTGTAAGGTGCTGGACACAGTTCCTGGCACATAGCACTCCATCAGGAAATGGCAACTATACCTGTTTTTATTATTTTCTGATAAAAGTTTGTGTTCGTTTTCCATTGTTGCTGTAACAAATTATAATAAACTTGGCGGGTGGGTTAAAATAATAAATACGTACTATCTTACAGTTCTTCATCTGAGTTGAGTCCCAAGGACTGAACTCACAGTGTCAGCAGAGCTAAGGTCATTTCTGGAGGCTTCAGGGAGCATCTGTTCCTTTGCCTTCTCTGTATAGAGGCCACCCCACCTGAGTTCTTTGATTGTGGTCCTTTACCTCATCTTCAAAGCTAACCAGGATGGATAGTGTACCTCTCAGATCTCATCAGTCTGCCCTCCTCTCCTGCCTCTTCCACTTTTAAGGACCTGTGATTACACTGGGCCAACCTGGATAACCCAGGGCAATCCATCTAAAACATCAGCTGATAAGCAACCTTACTGGGCTTCCCGGATGGCTCAGTGGTAAAGAATCCACCTGCAATGCAGGACACGAGTTTGATCTCTGGGTCAGGAAGATCCCCTGGAGGAGGAATTGGGAACTCACTCTCATATTCTTGCCTGGAGAATCCTATGGACAGAGAAGCCTGGCAGGCTACAGTCCATGGGGTCACACACAGTCAGACATGACTGAGCATGCACGAAGCAAACTTATTCCCTTGGCCACAAGTCATAAAATATTCACAAGTGCTGGGATTAGGTCATGGGTGTCTCTGGAGGGGTTGTTTTTCTCCCTATCCCAGGCTTGAAAGGGAAGACAATGGGAGAAGTTCCCCTCTGTGCTCCCTCTAGTCTGCATATCCCAGCAGGGGCGATGCCTAAGAAATACCTCACCTCACATGGTGAGGGTGCCTACCAATTCCAGCTGCTGGTTGGGGAGCTCTGTCCTGGATTCAGCTCCTCTCTCCAAGTCAGGCCCGAATCTGTGAATGCACTGCTGGGTGCCAGGAGGCCAAGCTGTCCCACACAAATCACAAGGCCAAGCAGAGTCCTGGGCCTGAAGATCCTGCGACACTCCCAGTGAGGGAGGAGGGCCTGGCTTGGCAGGCTGGTCAGGTACCAGGTTGCACAGTTACATCCTCACCCTGCAGGACCCCTGTTTAAGCTGAAGCTGGGATGGGTCTGAGCACTGAGGCCCGGGTCCCAAATGCACAGTCAAGTTGTACAATGCCTGAAGCCCAACTGAAAGGCCATCTCCATAAGTAAACTGTACAGAATTTGGAGGGCAAAGAAAAGCTTGTAATTTAACAAGAAAAAGAAAAAGTTTCTCCTTTATGTTTGGTGATGTTAGAGGGCAATTTTCATTTTTGTTCAAGTCTCAGGCTGATGTTTTACCATATATTAGTTTTTTTTTTCTTTTACTACCTAAATCGTAGCTCAGTCAGTCAAGAATCCATCTGCAATGCAGGAGACCTGGGTTCAACTCCTGGGTCAGGAAGATTCATAGGAGAAGAAAATGACAACCCAGTCCAATATTCTTGCCTGGAAAATCCCATGGACAGAGAAACCTGGCAGACTACAGTCCATGGGGTCACAAGAGTCGGACATGACTTAGCGACTAAACAAAATTAACAAAAGCAATTGGTGTTTTAAGGGTTGAGAAGAAAGTTATCAAGTAACTGCAAAGTCTTGCTCGGGATCCACGTGCACAGGAACCTGGCTTCTGTCTTTCATGTGCTGTCAGTGATAGGTACATGACTTTGCAGGGAGCATCTAACTGCCTCAACCCACTGCACACTACAGCACCATGCATGCGGGGAAGGGCCACAGCGTGCTTTCAAGGGACAGAGAAAGGGACCTGAGAATGGAAACTTTCCCAGAGCTGAGCTTTAATATTTGAAAGCACTCAACCTGCTGAAGTTCAAGAACTTTCAACAGGTTCCCAGGAGACAGCAGTGCCTGCAACCGGCCAGAGATCCACAAACCCTGTGACTGTGAGCTCAGCCTCTGGGCCCTCCTTGTCGTATCCCTTCCTCCTCCCAGCCTGCAAGTCCACAGACTTCCATGTCACAGCTCTCTTTACGTGTCTGTCATCTGGGGCCAAGAGCTTGTAATAAGCCACCTCCGTTTGTCCCTTTTGATCCTTCCTTCAGAGCTGGCTGGCTCTAGTTTGCGGAAAGTCGCCCCGATGACTATCAAGTAAAAACAAGAGCCCACGGGTGGCAATCCTAAAGAGCGACAGGAGATCAAGGGCAGGCTTGGCATTCTGAATTTACGATCGTCATTTATTATTTCTCAGAAGCTGGCTGGTGACATACGAGACTCACCGGCAGACATGGTCTCTGTCTCCCAGACTCCGAAGGTACACATTCCTATCAGTTACTTTTAATAACCCTGAAGATACCCCAGCCACATCCTGCCGCCAACAGTCTCAGCCTGCCTGGTGAGTGGGTGAGTGGGTGTCCTTCAGGGCCTCCCTGCGAGCTGTCCTCTGAGGCTGAAGGGCCAAGGTCAGTGATGCTCTTGCCTGTAAGTGATGGCACAGTGGGCTTGCCATCCCTTTGTTGAGGTCTCATCAGAAGTCATCTCTCAGTCCGTTTCCTATTTCTTTTGTAGACCTCATGTAATTTACTGCTTGTGTGTGAATCCTTAAGGACTGGGTTATTTATTTAAAAAAAAAAAAATCATGGAAGTATCTTAGCCCTTTTTTCAGGTTAGAAGGGAAGACTTCTGGAAAGGTTCTTTGCAATTTTTTTTTCACTTGTATAAATTACTTAAACAACATATTTCTAGTTACAGGGATAGGAACAGGATTACCTAGCCTGCAGCCATGTGCACGGTACTTTTTATTTTTTAATATATCTGCACACCACCTGTGATATTATTCCTTGATACTTTACATTCAATTGTTCCAAGTGTACACTATCCTGACCCTAAGAAATGTGTGTAAAATCATGAGTGAGATGCTAGCTGCAAGGTTTTTTTTTTCATTTTTTTTTTTTTAAATTAAAATGTAATTGTTAAAAAGAAGTATTTCCCTATTTACCATCTGAAATTATTTCTGTGCCAATAATGTTAGCCTTGCACTTTGTGGAACTCTCATTTAAATGGCAACCCACTCCAGTATTCTTACCTGGAGAATCCCAGGGACGGGGGAGTCTGGTGGGCTGCCATCTATGGGGTTGCACAGAGTCGGACACGACTGAAGTGACTTAGCAGCAGTAGCAAGATTTAGAACATACTTTTGGGAAGATTTACAAGAACAAGGCCTCCCAGGTGGTGCTAATGGTAAAGAACCCATCTGCCAATGCAAGAGACCTAAGAGACTCGGGTTAGATCTCTGGGTTGGAAGATCTCCTGGAGGAGAGCATGGGAACCTGCTCCACTATCTTGCCTGGAGAATCCCATCGATAGAGGAGCCTGACAGGCTACAGTCAATAGGGTCACAAGGAGCTGGACACGACTGAGGCGACTTAGTATGCATGCTTACATGAAGAACTTGAAAGAAACCAATCTACTACTATTTCAACTGAGCCAAAGCTAAAGCATTATTATGGCCTGTTTACACTAACTTTGAAAAAAGTAATTTAACATACCCAAGAATAATATAGGAGCTTCCCTGGTGGTCCAGGGATTAAGAATCCACCTGCCAAAGCAGGGGAACACAAACTCGATCTCTGGTCCAGGACGATCCCATATGCTGCAGAGCAACTGAGCCCGTGCACCACAGCTACTGAAGCCCACGCGCTCCAGAGCCTTGTGCTCTGAGACAAGAGGAGCTCTCACAATGAGAAGTCCATGCATCTCAACTGCAGAGTGGTCCCTACTCATGGCAACTAGAGAAGACCTGTGTGCAGCAACGGAGACCCAGCACAGCCAAAAATAAATAAATTAAATAAATAAATGATAGTGCAGTATTAAAAAAAAGAGTAATACAGAATATCTCACTGCCTACAGGTCCAAACTTATATAAAATAGAAGATTTATGAGCATTACTAAATCCTTTTTTTTTGGTAAGCCACCTGAATCCTTTCTTTAAAAGTTGGCTCATTATTCATTTAGTCTTAAATGATCACATCTGAGCAATTCCAGTTTAGGGAAAACCAGAAGACACTGTTGTCTGTTTTGTTAACCGTGGAGACTAAGCTGGAACAACAAAACAAATGCCACCCATCTTTCCAGCCCAAACCCAAATCTTCCACCTCCAAAAGCAAAAGCAAGCTCAGCTGTGATCTATAATCATTTCATTAACCCTGCAATGAAGCATTAAATTAAACTGCCGAGTGCAGACACTGCTTTTGCTACAAGGGGAAATGTACTTTGTAAGGCCATCACTTTATGCTAATAGATTTACTGAGCAATTCCATGTTTACAAGAGAATACCAATAAACAAAATAATTTAACAAGTTGTAAACGCTCCAATGGGGGTGTTACAACAACTGATTTTTCTTTTGCTGATATTTACTCTAAAGACTTTGGTCATAGAGAGTTTTAGTCTTAGAGTAGTTCTCAAATGGTTCGTCTTTCTATAGAATTTTTAAACCAATACTTTAAATAAAATCACAGGGGAAAAGCTAACTTGAATTGGCACCGTAGTGGTAAGTCTTTAGTCCTCTCTGGTATAAATCACTACCTTGGAGGTGGAGGAGACTCTGAGAAGGACATGGTTGAGTTGGTAGCTGAGCCTAGGCCTCGGGCAGGTGCCAAGTTCCTGACAGCTAATTCAGCACTCTTCACACCAGCCCAAGCCTCCAAGTCTTCCCCAAGAGAAGCTGAAGATTCCTTTTCAGCAAATGCCATTTCCGGGGGAAACTTCAGGGTCTGTCTCTTTAACAATGCTGCCCTATTTCTCTGAAGCCAGGGAACTACCGAAGTCCTCTCACTCTCTGTTAGAAACTGTGTCCTGCTAAGAAAAATGCAAGAAGCTGGTTTGGTGCAACAAATATTTGGCCTTCTGACACATGAGACTTCGCCTCCAAAAAGAACAAAGTGATTTTAAATCACTCACATCGAAATTCCATGTTTTGTCTCATCAACCCAGATGTGGCAAGAGGTCAAGTATGCCAGAAAATATTCTTCAACAATCAGATCATTAAAGGGTATTGAAATCCAGAAATACAGCACATCAGAGCTGGAAGGGATCTTGGAAACCATATAGCCCAAACCTCTTCCTTAATAGTTCATAGTCACAGAATCGGCTTTTGTCAAAGACTAGAAACTTGTAGGCCAAATATTCTTCTTAATTATAGAGTTTTCTGAAGCTCTTCTTTGTCTCTGAAGCAATGAAGACTGGTCAAGCCCAATCATGACAACCACTCAGCATGCAGTGTATAAACTACATGGTTAAGCCCTGCCTCTTGTCACCAGGCAACAGAGAGTTATGGGGAAGCCTGCTCAGCCATGGCCAGGGGAGCTCTCTTCTGCACATAGACCTTCTGTGCATCACCAGGGACTCTGTTCCTGCCAAGATGCAATACCTAGAAAGCTGGCTACTGGAGGAAGCAGAGCAGATCCCCAGGGCCTGCTGAACTGATAAAGATGCAGTAGCAACAGTAAAACAACAACAAAAAACCTTCCCAGCCTGAACTCCCTGGGTTCCTGCTGTCAGAACCATCATCCACCACCCAGATGCAGGATGCGAGAGCTGGTCAGGAGCCCTCTTCCACCTGCTGGGCCAGCTCCTAACCTCAGGCCTGGCTTCAAGGCTTCCCAGCCCCTGGTGGGTTAAAGCAGCATGCGTCGGCTCTCACTATGACCGCCATCGTTTCTCAGGCCCCTCTGGAGTCACCGCCACATCTGGGCCACCCCAAGTGGAGCAGGCTTACCTGTCAGCGTCTCCGAGGCCCAGGGAGGTGTTTCTTTGCAGGGTCTCCCGCACCACAGCCATGCCATCAGGGAGCCGGTTCAGGCGGCGGGTGTAGAGGCCAAGTCCACCATCGGTCATGTACCTTTGAAAGGAGAAGGGATGATGCAAATATCTGGTTAAGAGCAAGTCATGGACCATCTTGCCATTCATATCCAGAAGCTCTGCGTGGCCATCCTGTGCCCTAAGACGGAAGGAATCGAGGCTTTCCGGAGGTTCTGTCACTGATCACAGCCTAGAGATAACTCAGCTGATTCAACCCAAAGGATAACCAGCTTGCTAGCAAAAATAAAACTCGATTACTTAATCCAAACTCACAGGGATCTGTGGAGCAGAAGGGAACTAGTGAAAAAATTAACTGTCAGATGCATTCATGACATTCTTTTTAATGTCAGCAATTATACAAGCAGGTGTTTTTACCTAAGAACTCTGAAGGGAACTGACAAGTCACTGGCAAATCATAGGGGAAAATATCACAGAACAGCCCAGGGGAGAAAGTAGGCAAGATTTTAAGAAGGATGGTAAGAAAAGATGGAGGATACAAGAGCCAGCTTTGTCATCATCGGCAAGTCCTGGATTTTTCATCTACACTCTGTGAATATCACAGTCTTCCTGCATCACCAGATGGGCATGGGAATTAGTGAGATAAGGAGTATCAAAGTGCTCTATAATTTGTAAAGGATCACATAAACAGAAGATGTTATTAAAATAGTCATTATCTTAAAGTATGTGCAATGGTAAATTTCACCTTTGATACTGATGTCTTAGGGGGGTGTCCCAAGCTCTCTGAATAACAGTAATGTTACTTATCTAAACTTCAGGTTGATGCCACAGAGCTATCTTCCTATGAAATCAGTGTTGTCATGGGGAGGGAAGACCCCCGAGACTTTCTGTATAGATAGCTGACTATCCACCAACCAGATCAGCTTCTGAAAGATTAGCTACCAGTAGCAAGTAGTTTGGCTCCCCAGGTGGTTCAGTGGTAAAGAAGAATCTGCCTGCAGGAGGTGAAGGACACATGGGTTTGATCCCTGGGTCAGGAAGATCCCCTGGAGGAGGAAATGGCAACCAGTGCCAGCATTTTTGCCTGGGAAATCCCATGGACAGAGGAGCCTGGTGGGCTACAGTCCGTAGGGTCGCAAAGAACCAGACATGACTGAGAGGCTGAGCGTGCATGCACACACGAGGCAGTACTTGAGGTCCAAAGCAGCTTTACTTCATCCACCCTGGTTACTCCAAGACACCCCTCAGAGGAGACTGCTTGTGCCATCATCCCCATCTCCAGAGGAGAATGCAAAGCAAAACTTGAGCAGAGCCAGAAATCAAACTCAGAGCCCTTTAATTCCCCCATGGGCCCCATCAGACTTGCAACGCATCTGAAAAAACAAGTGATTTACTTTTCAAGTCCAGTAACAGGGCACGAGAAGACCAATGAATGCGTGATTATTCTGCTGCAACAGTCAGCTGAGCTATTAGTACATCTTGGAATGTTTCACTGCCTTTGGTATCTTGGCTTTAGAATATATGGGATAGAACCTGAGGGTTCTCAATACTTGAGATTCTTCTATGTCTAGCTTAGGAACTTGGAATATAGTCTTAGAAAAATGGCCTTATAGGATGCTGTGGAAGTTTTCCAGAACCAGTAGGGTCACAGAAGAAAGTTCTCACGGGGGCCGTCTTGGGTGAGGAGCTTCTGCTTTGGGTCAAGAGAACTCTCCCTTAGGGCAGCTTCCAGGATACCACAACTGAACTGACTTCTCTGGTGGCCCCTTTCACCCTCTATTTGTGACACTAATGATCACAAAGCCAACATAATGGAATATCTGTTGAAGTCGGTCAAACCAATTGTTTGTGGTTGAATTGTACACTTTAAAATGATGAATTGCCACTATGGAGAACAGTCTGGAGATTCCTCAAAAAACTGGGAATAGAACTGCCTTATGATCCAGCAATCCCACTGCTGGGCATATACACTGAGAAATCCAGAATTGAAAGAGACACGTGTACCCCAATGTTCATAGCAGCACTGTTTGCAATAGCCAGAACATGGAAGCAACCTAGATGTCCATCCACAGATGAATGGATAAGCAAGCTGTGGTACATATACACAATGGAGTATTACTCAGCCATTAAAAAGAATACATTTGAATCAGTTCTAAGGAGGTGGATGGAACTGGAGCCTATTATACAGAGTGAAGTAAGCCAGAAACAAAAACACAAATACAGTATACTAACGCATATATATGGAATTTAGAAAGATGGTAAAAATAACCCTATTTACGAGACAGCAAAAGAGACACTGATGTATAGACCAGACTTTTGGACTCTGGGATCGGGAGAGGGTGGGATGATTGGGGAGAATAACATTGAAATATGTATAATATTATATCTGAAATGTATTAATTGTTCAAACTAAATACTGTCATGTTACAATTTGTTCATATTAGATGTTTGTAATGTTTCTGATAATCAATAAAAGAGATTCTTGATAAAAAAAAAAATAAAAAAAATAAATAAAATGGCTAAGTGTGTGAGGGGGAATTCTGATTAATTTAGCACAAATAAAGAAAAGTCTTTTCTTTTTCAAAAAAAATAAAAAAATAAATAAAATGATGAATTTCAGGGACTTGCGGCGGTCTAGTGGATAAGAATCCACTTGCCAAGGCAGGGCACCTGGGTCTGATCCCTGCTCTGGGAAGATCTCCTATGCCGAGGCGCAGCTACTGAGCCTACACTCTGCAGCCCGTGCTCTGTGACAAAAGAAGCCACCACACTAAATAAGCAGCCTGCACCCGTGGCTCAGACGGTAAAGCGTCTGCCTGCAACGCGGGAGATCCGGGTTCGATCCCTGGGTCGGGAAGATCTCCTAGAGAAGGGCATGGCAACCCACTCCAGTATTCTTGCCCCCTCCCCAAAAGGGGCTCAAAGAAAAGGGCTTCCCTTGTAGCTCAGTCAGTAAGGAATCTACCTGCAGTGCAGGAGACCTGGGTTCGATCCCTGGGTTGGGAAGATCCCCTGGAGAAGGAAATGGCAACCCACTCCAGTATCCTTGCCTGGAAAATCTCATGGACAGAAGAGCCTGGTGGGCTGCAGTCTGTGGGGTCACAAAGACGGGCATGACGGAGCGACTGACACTGCACACCACAAATAGAGAGCCATCCTCCCTCGCCATAACTAGAGAAAACCCATGTGCAGCAGCAAAGACCCAGTGCAGCCAAGAATACAAATTTTAAAAATTAAAACAATAAAAAGAATTTTATGGTACCTGACTTAGGCCTCAATATAGAAGAAAAAAGAAAACTCAAAAAATTCCAGCCATCATCAGATCAGATGGGATCAGTCACTCAGTCGTGTCCGACTGTTTGCGACCCCATGAACTACAGCACGCCAGGCCTCCCTGTCCATCACCAACTCCCGGAGGTCACTCAGACTAATGTCCATCGAGTTAGTGATGCCATCCAGCCATCTCATCCTCTGTCGTCCCCTTCTCCTCCTGCCCCCCATCCCTCCCAGCATCAGAGTCTTCTCCAATGAGTCAACTCTTTGCATGAAGTGGCCAAAATACTGGAGTTTCAGCTTTAGCATCATTCCTTCCAAAGAAATCCCAGGATTGATCTCCTTCAGAATGGACTGGTTAGATCTCCTTGCAGTCCAAGGGACTCTCAAGAGTCTTCTCCAATACCACAGTTCAAAAGCATAAATTCTTCGGCGCTCAGCCTTCTTCACAGTCCAGCTCTCACATCCATACATCCATACACATCCAGCCATCATCAGATCAGATCAGATCAGTCGCTCAGTCGTGTCCGACTCTTTGCGACCCAATGAACCGCAGCACGCCAGGCCTCCCTGTCCATCACCAGCTCCCGGAGGTCACTCAGACTCGCATCCATCGAGTCAGTGATGCCATCCAGCCATCTCATCCTCTGTCGTCCCCTTCTCCTCCTGCCCTCAATCCCTCCCAGCATCAGAGTCTTCTCCAATGAGTCAACTCTTCGCATGAGGTGGCCAAAATACTGGAGTTTCAGCTTTAGCATCATTCCTTCTAAAGAAATTCCAGGATTGATCTCCTTCAAAATGGACTGGTTGGATCTTCTTGCAGTCCAAGGGACTCTCAAGAGTCTTCTCCAACACCACAGTTCAAAAGCATCAATTCTTCGGCGCTCAGCCTTCTTCACAGTCCAGCTCTCACATCCATACATGACCACAGGAAAGACCATAGCCTTGACTAGGCGAACCTTTGTTGGTAAAGTAATGTCTCTGCTTTTGAATATGCTATCTAGGTTGGTCATAACTTTCCTTCCAAGGAGCAAGCGTCTTTTAATTTCATGGCTGCAGTCACCATCTGCAGTGATTTTGGATATCCAGCCATCATAGCTATAGTTAAATAATTCTTTGTGTAATGACTTTAAAATTTTTTATTTCTTTATTTTTGGCTGTGCTGGGTCTTGGCTACTGCAAGGGTTTCTAGTTGTGGTGTGAGGGCTTCGCATTGCAGTGGCTTCTCGTGTTGCAGAGCACAGGCTCTGGGCACTCAGGCTTCAGTAGTTGTGGTATATGGGTTTAGTTACACCACAGAATGTGAGATCTTCCGGGATCAGGGAATGAACATGTGTCTCCTGCATTGGCAAGCAGATTCCTTCCCACTGAGCCACTAGGAAAACCCTGTGTAACGACTTTTTGATTCTTGGGTCCCACACTAGATAGTAAGCTCTTTGAGAAGGGACTATTTTGTTCAAATCTATATTCCATGTCCTAACACATACTAAGCGCTTAATGAGTATTGTTTTTGTTGAATGAAACCAAAGACACTGTTATAGGGTTAAGTTTAGCAAAAACGTTTTGGGAAGAAATCAATTACAGGTTTTCCTTCCTCTTAAACATCAGAAAATTTGACATCTAAGTCATATGGCAATTAGTCATATGGCCCCTGTCTATCTGCCAGTCAGGGGCTTCCCACACAGCAGTAGTGGTAAAGATTCTGCCTGCCAATGTAGGAGATGTGGGTTCGATCCCTGGGTCAGGAAGATCCCCTGAAGGAGGAAGTGGCAACCACTCCAGTTTTCTTGCCTGGAAAAATTCCATGGACAGAAGAGCCTGATGGGCTAAAGAGCATGGTGCCACAAAGGTTCAGACATAACCGAGCACCTGTCAGTCAACCCATCTGTCCATCCATCCACCCGGTCACCCAGGATCCAGTGGTGAGCTCCATGTGTGCATCCTACAACCAGCATAAGAAGGAAAAGAAGGGCCTACACCAAAATGCAGCAACTCTGCCAGAGGCCAGACTTTCTAGATCAAATGTACTTTCAAGGAGGTTTCAGTAGAAGCTGTTCAAAACACAATCTACTGCACCATTAAGCAAGGCAGTTAATTTCGATTTTAGCAAAGCCCGCTCAGCCATAGAGATAAACAAAAATTTTTCAACTGGGGAGATCTTGTCAAAGGACAAACAAACTAATTAAAACATGCATTTCTCTGCTGGATTTTTAACTGCTGGTGAAACAACACACACGGTCGGGCAATTACATGTACCTGGACATGGATGGAGACCTACACAAATACAGTCCTGGCTTTCTCTGAAGGCCAAGAGCAGAGGTTGGTGCACTTCCAGAGCTGGAATGCTGAGATGTGCTGCAGCCTCCAGCCTGGTATTGCCAGGTGCAAGGTGTCAAAAACTGACCACTGATGAATGTGGGGGGCCTTGGAGAGATGTGACTGTGTGACTGGATAGGCTAACTTAGCTTGTCAGCTGCTACTGGGAATTCTGATCTTGTTTAGGCAGAGAGATGGGGTGGTGGTGGTGGAGTCAAGGATAAATCAGGATCCTCTGCCTTCTCAAAGGGACCAAAGACTGGAAGCCAGAGTTGAATGCTACCAGCGTGATACGATCCAGTTTCCTTACAAATCTATTCAATTCATTTTATGCATGTATGTATGTGTGTGTGAGAGAGAGAGAGGGAGGCGGTGGGAGAGAGCAGTCAGGAGAAGTGGTTAAGGAAAAGAGGGAATTTACCTCTTCCTTTATAGGTTTGTAAAAATGTATTAAATCATAATTTTAAAAATAATATTCAAAATACATTTTATGTCCTCTCACTGTAAGATAGTACAGCACTGTCCCTAACCAGCCTCACACTCAAGAACTTAAATTTCTTATTTCTATAATTTTTATTCCACCAAATACAGTATAAAAAGCCCTGAATATATCTTTAAATAACTCTTCTGGTCTCAATCAAAAATACACATACTTTGGTTCAACCCAAATCTCGTAGGAATTGGCTACTGAATACATTAATATAGACGTCCATCAGTTCAGTGTAGGGAAGCATAATTTAGAGAAGAAGCAGTCATTGGTGTGTTGCACTAGCCCTTGAGCAGAAGGGTGAAAGGTTTGTAGTCCTGAAGGCTCAGGGGGCTGGGTGGGATGGCTGGGTCCCACCTTGTGAGCTTTATCAGAGGCTTGCATTGGGTGGAGATGCAATGAGCTGCCTGAGGTCACAAGGAAGGGAACCAGCTGATCTAGGGACCAAATCCCTGAGCATCAGGGCCACACTTTCCTTCTCCTTGGGGAAATAAATCATTAGTGTTGGAGCCTAATGAGGTGCTGGGAACATCCTAAGGTTTGCTTGCTGGGGTCCTGGCTAAGCCACCAAGCACCTGCACAATTTCAACACTATCCTCCACCTTCTGCTGCTTCCCCAGAGGTCCCTGGATGGAGAGCAGGAGCCTCTGTTAAAGAGCCAGGGTGTCTGTGGGTGTTTCTCTTGCCTTTCAAGGCTGGGGTGGCTCATGAACATCAGAGCTAGGAGCATGGCTGTGTCATCAGGGAGTCCTGGGTTCAGTCATGCTAGCTGGGGGCCCCTGTGTGCATCGCTGTTAGCAAGTACTAAGGGTTACTGATGCTGGCTGGATGCTGCGCTAAGTGCCTCACAGAAATCCTGACATCTTCAAGAGAGTCTTATCAAGTGTTACTTTTATCTCTATTTTTTAGACGAAGATAATGAAACAGGTCAAGATCACCGTGCAGGTAGATGGGTTCAAATTCCAGCTTTGTCACTTCTGGGGGCAGATAATTTCTCCAAGTTTCAGCTTCCTCATCTGCAGGATAGTTGAAACTACTGATTAATCTCATAGGGCCACGGTGGGTTGACTGAGACATTATAATGCCCAGGGTCTGCTACCTCGGGAGCCCTTTGGGAGATCAACCCCGTATATTCATTGGAAGGACTGATGCTGAAGCTAAAACTCTGATACTCTGACCACCTGATGCGAAGACCCTGATGCTGGGAAAGAGGGAAGGCAGGGGGAGAAGGGGGCGACAAAGGATGAGATGATTGGATGCCATCGGCGACTCAATGGACATGAGTTTGAGCAAACTCCAGGAGACGGTGAAGGACAGGGAAGCCTGGCGTGCTGTAGTTCATGGGGTCGCAAAGAGTCAGGCATGATTTAGCGACTGAACAACAACTGCTACTATAAGTAGCAGTGACGGCCTGTGTCGCTGAGTAGTGACACTGCAGTCCCTCCTCCCTTCCAATTCCACGAATATTGTGTACCAGGCCCCATGCCAGGCTGGGATTACAGAGATCTCACTCCTGCCTGGCCCTGGTGAAGCTCAAGACTGACAAGGCTCTCAGACATGTAAGTAGGCAGCTCTCCTACCACATGATGAGCGGCAGTAGATGGATGTACAGTACAGACAGATGCACAGCAGGCTCTGCCCACACAGGGGACAGAGGTCACAGAGGGATGCTGTTTAAGTTGGCCTTTGAAGGGTGCACAGGAGTTTGCCAGTCAAAGGAGAAGGATCCATCTAGGCACATAGATGACAAGTACAAACGCTGGGAGGAAGGTAGGAGGATGGGAAGTAGTTCACTGTTGCTAGAACAGCAGGAACAAAGACAGGAGCTGGGCTGCAAGGGGTCTGGGGCCCAGTCAGGAAGGGCTCGGCGGCCAGGAGGGGCTGAGACCTTGGTCTGGAAGCTGGGTAAGCTATGGAGGTAGTAAGCCCATGAATAACGGGTTCAGGCTTTCATTTGAAAGAGAACACTGACTTTTCGATACTTCCATCATTCAACACTCTATTTTTGGTGAGCAATGTCTCACTGATATTTCCTCCTGTAGATTTTCCAGAACATGCTACTGGTCTGGATCCCATCTGAGGCACCCCAGACCTTCAGGGAATGATCAGCCTTGCAGAATAGACCTCACCATCCCTCAAACTAAAGGAGACCTGTGAAGGCAACATGCCTAGGCCAAGGAACTTTCTCAACAGAATAGGTGCGTCCCGAGGAACTGACGGGAGCTACGAAAAAGTTCTGGACTCTCATAGGACCCGTCAGAACAAATACGCTAGATTCTGAGTCCAGCGTTGTCGACAGATCTCGTCTCCTTGAAATGTGAGTGGTGAGGCACCAATGTCGAACAAGTGAAACTGGCATGAGCCACCTTCAGAGCGGGGGACAGAGGACCCTTCGATCCTGAAGTTCCCAACATGGAGCATAAGGAACCCAAAGGGGCTCTCAATAATCACAAAGGAAATCACTTTTTGACAAGAACTGGGGGAGGTAAGAGAAGGGAAGGGAAAGCAATTTGTACATTGACAGAGTCCAGTGTATTCCTACTAGAGCACAACATAAAAAAGTGAAAAACTCTCAGATGCAAAAAATGAAAGCAATACAAACAGAAAAAAAAAAAAAAAAAAATCAAGCCTAAGTGATTACTTTTCTTCAAAGCCATGGCAGCATGTCTGTGTTTTTTGGACACACTTTTGGTTTAAATGTGAACATAGCAAAGAAAAATGGAATAAAAGAATTGCATACATAAAAGCTATTCCCTGCCAACATCAATATAAATATATGAACACATGTATCAACACATACTTTGTTGTATAAGGTTAAAAAAAATGATGTGGGCTGCTGAAAAGTCCTTGCATTTGAGTTTCAGCAGCAGCCAAGTCCTCAAACAACAAATGCTTTCACAGGGCTCTTCACTCCATGACAAAAGGCCTGACATTTATATTTGAAGTTTATTAGGATGTAAATTGAGTTTCTAGACAAACCTGTAAAAGGATCCCTTTAGTTTAGAGCCTCTTAGAAGTGCGATGAATAAACTCCACTCTGGGTCATAGAAGGACCAACCAACAAGTGAATCTAACAAAGCCGCCCGAATCCTTTTGAAGAAAGTCGATTTAGTGACAGAAAACAATCTGCTACGTTGAGATTAAGTGGAGACACATTTGAAATGCAAAAATATGGTTGGGGAAAAAAAAAAACCAGATTAAAAAATTTTTCAGTGTTCTTTTTGGGAGACTTATGAGAGTTCAGTTTTCCTCTCGAGCAAAACAAGAAGACTGAAGCACTAAAATTTAGGCACCTAAAATTTTACTATGGGAACCACTTTGCCCTCAGTTTTTAGGCATAAAAACTGAGACAAATATCACACGTTTCATTTACCAAGCCATCCCCCGCTGCCTCCACCTTCAATGACAAGAAACATATCACAGAGCAATTCTCAGCTCTTACCCACTACACAGCTTTAACACAAAAACCAAATAAAGGTGAATCCTAATCAAAGAACATGGTGGTGCTGCTTCTCTATCATGTGTGTGTGTGTGTCTGTGTGTGTGTGTGTGTGTGTGTGTGTGTGTGAGTGAGTGTTAGCTGCTCAGCTGTATCTGACTCTTTGCGACCCCATAGACTGTAGCCCTCCAGGCTTCTCTGTTCATGGAATTCTCCAGGCAAGAATACTAGAGTGGGTTGCCATTCCCTTCTCCAGGGGATCTCTTCCTGACCCAGGTATCAAACCCAGGTCTCTGGCATCGCAGGCAGATCCTTTACCATTTGAACTACCAGGATCATTCCAAACTGACATGCAATGAAACAAAATCCACGGCAGCCTCTGGAGAGAAAGTCTAAGGTTTGAGTGTCTTTCTTGGTTAGGTTTCCCTGCAATAATAAGACTTGATGCATAAATAATCCAGATAGGCAGCATGAATAATCAAGAAACATTTCTATGGTGTTCATGTCTTTTGGGGAACTTCTCCAACAATCCTGCCGGCAGAGAGGAGGTGCAGATCCACAGGACCAGTTTCCTACCTGTTTGCTCAGCGCAGGGATGGGGCACCGCCTCCCACTGTACTCTAGGACGGCTGCTTCTCCAGGAAATCCCCAAGCTGGTGTCTTACACTTTTAAGGAGGATATGCGATTTCAGTTTTCCTCTCTAGCAGAATCTGCCATTATTTCGCTCACTCCTAGAGCACCCACCTTGGCTCGGAGCACAGAAGAGGGCCGTGGCGGGCAGATGTCACTTTCACTTCAGGAAAGTTCCTTCAACGGCCAGCAGCCACCGACCTGGAGCATCTAGAGCTCCAGGGGCACCGGCTCCTTCCATGGCTCATCTGTATCTCACTCCATCTTACCGAGTCAGTCCTGGCTGTGAAGCAAGCCAGAAGTCCAGGCTCAATTCTCTGACCCTGGTGCAGCAGGAAAGCAAGCCTGTGACAAAAGTTGAGCCGGCCTCAGGAGGTCTGAAGCCTAGCCTGGCTACTTAGTCACCCGAGCACACCTCTCTGGGGAGGGCTGCAAAGATGTTGCTAAGCTAGTCAGACAAGAGCTCAATCCTGGCAGGCCACGGGGACAGAGGTAAGAGCAGGAAAAGGCAGCCCTGAGGGAAGGAGGAGTCAGAGAGTCCCAGGGGGCCCCGTTAAGCAGCACTTGGGGAAAGTGGTGTCATAGACTTCATTTCCAAAAGACAGGTGCTGCGAAGCTGCTTGGAGAGAAAAGGCACGCTGCGGGGGTCATGCCACAAACATCACCACCCTCTAAACCAGCAGCTTCAGCATCACTTGGCAACTTACTACAACTGTGGTACCCTAGTCCTCCTGAATCAGACTGCAGTTCAACAAGTACCCTAGGAGGTTCTAATGTGCATGAAAAGAATGGAAAGCAACAACCTCAGGCAGTGGTCTCCCTAGTGGGGGGCATAAGATGACCCACAGTGATGAAAACTAAAATGCTCCTGTTTTCTTTCTTTCTTATCATGTCACTTGTAAATCCTGGGTGTAGGCAGGTGTTACAGTATACACAGTATTTCAGTGAGAAAGCACATATATGTTTAAAAAACAAATACAACGTCTCACAGAGGAAAAAGCTCTTTTTTGACCCAACCAAAAATAGTCTAGAGATCATTATATAAAGCAGAAATTTCTAAATATTCTTGAGTTGTGGATTCCTGAGAGAAACCGGTGAAAGCCATGGAGGTCAACCTCACATATGTACAAAATGAGTATCCAGTTCTAGTTAGTTCACAGACCACCACCCACACCCACCCCAACCTGCCCCCATGTTAGTGGCCCCTCTGCGGAGTTAGAGCAGAAGTGGATCCCGGCTGGGTCTGTCCCCTCAACAGATATAGTTTACAAACAGCAAAGCGTTTGCTTGTCATTGCTGTAAATGGACACGGCAGTGGCACGTGGCATTGCTATAACTCACAAGTCACCTTGAATTTTAGCATACGGACTCGAGTTTATCACTGCTGTGGGTTTGGGCTTGCCCCCACCAAACTTCCAGCAGAGGAGGGACTGAGCAAGTGGTAAAATTCCTGCGTGGTGATGAAAACACGCTGTTATAGTTCTCGCATCTTCTGCAAGATGCAACGTGGATTTTCACAAGCTTAACGAAATTCCATCTGGCTTGATTGCCAGAGCACTTTGGTTTAACTTGCCTAAGGATCTACACGACTGAGCGACTGATCTGATCTGAAGGATCTACACATATATTTTTAAGAACCTGTAACTGTACTAATAAAATATACAATCACACAGAGAGCCCAGGATTACAACAATTAACCCTTATTTATCACTCGTATTGAAGTAAATTTTTGTTGTTTAGTCATTAAGTCATGTCTGACTCTTTGCAACCCCATGGACTGTAGCCCCCAGGCTCCTCTGTCCAAGGGATTTCCCAGGCAAGAGTACTGGAGTGGGTTGCCATTTCCTGCTCCAAGGGATCTCTCTAACGCAGGGATCAAACCCATGTCTCTTGCACTGGCAGGCGGATTCTTTACAACTGAGCCACTAGGGAAGCCCACTGAAATAAATACACACACATAAATTTTCCATTACAACCCGTAACTATGCTTGTTTAAAATGGGCGTTGGCAGGGCACCCTCCTGAAGAAAGGCTGCACGCTTTGGAAATTTGACAGTCCCCATGTTTGGAATTTGGTCTGGCCTGAATTCTCTTTATTGTGGTTCAACTGTCAGTGTGGGATTGCAGCAAGTATTTCTAGCACGAGCAGGAAGCTTTTTGTTCACCTACTGAAAGATGAAACGCATTCTAGCACACAGGAGACAGCTCTCTAGACAAAGCCCCTTTAAGCTCTTTCTTGGAATGAAACAGATGGTGAAAGGAGATTGACTGATATCCAGGAATTCTCAAACCTGAGAATATACCCAAATCATCTGCGGAACCTGAGAAAAGTGCAGACTTCAAGGCCCCAGCTTCACAGATGCAGAATGCCATTAGAAGGGCCCAAACCCTGCATTTTTAAATAGACCTTATATTTTAAGAGGATTTTGAGGTTTACAGAGAAATTTCACAGAGGAAAATACAGAGTTCCATTAAACTCCTTCCCCACTACTACCAGTTTCCCCTAACATCTTGTATCAATGTGGTACATTTATTAAAACTGATAAACTAATATTACACATTATTATTTTATACTAATAATTATTTGATACTAACAACTAACATTATTATCAATCATATCGATATATTATTAACCAAAGTCCATAGTTTACATTAGGGTTCACTGTGCTTTAAGGGTTCTGACAAATGCATAATGATATATATCCATCATCACAGTCTCATACAGATAATGTTTTATTGCCTTAAAGATGTCCTGTCTCCCCTATTCATCTCTTCCCCCAAACCTGTATTTTTAACAGATATGTAAGTAAATTTCTCTCCCTCCTTCCATCCCTCCTTCTCGCCCTTCCTTCCTTCCATACTTCCTTTCTTTCTCTGGTAAATAATTTTCCTGTAGTCAGGATCAAGCTTTCAGAAATGCTGCCTTAAATCTGGAGCCCTGGATGGAGGAACTGTGAGCTAGACTGACCTCAGTTTCCCTAAGAGCTCAAGAGTCACAAAACCTGACTATAGTGTAACAGTGACTTAAATTTCTAATCCTCAGAGTAACTAGTCTTGGCCCGGCATATTATGGGAGCACGTGCATGGTTAGTGTACCCAATTCCTGATTCCTAATGGCCTCTCCATCTCAGATCAACGCCTGATAAGAGTTTTTAGAACTTTACGGCCCTTCTAAAATATTATCACTTGGTTGTGGACTTGCAAGCCTAGTCCAACTGTGGAAGCCCAGACTGGGAAGGGACGGGAGAGAACGCAGAGGACTGGGGCCGTCTGTGGAAGGCTCAGCAGGGGCATCATAACTAGATGCCCTGACCCTGAAACAGCCTTCTGCTTGGTCAGTAGAATCTGTCTGTCCTCCTAGGCACTTCTTATGCACTGCTAAGTCGCTTCAGTCGTGTCCGACTCTGTGTGACCCCATAGACAGAAGCTCACCAGGCTCCCCCGTCCCTGGGATTCTCCAGGCAAGAATACTGGAGTGGGTTGCCATTTCCTTCTCCAATGCATGACAGTGAAAAGTGAAAGTGAAGTCACTCAGTCGTGTCTTATACACTGGGACACACCAATTTTCTGGCTGCTGCTACACCTTATCATTCCCATGATTTCTGACATGACTCCCGACCTCTAAAGTTCTCTACGACACAAATTCACTTGTCGTCTTAAGTCGGTAGAATCTGTGCCAGCCTTCAGGATTGTGTGTTCCTTTCTAAGATAACTAGAGCTCCCGGTGGTGGGAATCAGACATCCAGAGTCTCTTTCCCTTTTGGTTCCTGGTAGACACCCCTTGGCAATAACCAGAGTTACTATCAAACTGAGGAGAAGCCAGCTGGCACTTGAATTTTGGTTTATGCAAGTTTCACTTTGTCTTACCTAGACCCCACCCGAAAGAAATGCCTAGCCAATACTGAGAACAGGTGGGGGCTTCCTTGGTGACTCAGACAGTAAAGAATCTGCCTGCAATGCAGGAGACCTGGGTTTGATCCCTGGATTGGGACAATCCCCTGGAGAAGGGAACGGTTATTCACTCTAGTATTCTGGCCTGGAGAATTCCATGGACTGTATAGTCCATGGGGTCGCAAAGAGTCGGACACAACTGAGCGACTTTCACTGAGAACAGGAGGAGGACCAAGGTGACTAATGTAACTGGGAGGCAAGCTATTCTGAAGTCTGAGGCCTAAAGCAGGCCTTGGGATATCACCCAGCCTCAGCAAAGATTTCTGCAAACAGCTGGGGGGTTGCAGGAAGCACCACACTAGAGCCATATGCAGGCTGCTATCCTAGAGATATCCTAGCTCCTTGGAAGGAAAGTTATGACCAACCTAGATAGCATATTCAAAAGCAGAGACATTACTTTACCAACAAAGGTTCGCCTAGTCAAGGCTATGGTCTTTCCTGTGGTCATGTATGGATGTGAGAGCTGGACTGTGAAGAAGGCTGAGCGCCGAAGAATTGATGCTTTTGAACTGTGGTGTTGGAGAAGACTCTTGAGAGTCCCTTGGACTGCAAGAAGATCCAACCAGTCCATTCTGAAGGAGATCAGCCCTGGAATTTCTTTGGAAGGAATGATGCTAAAGCTGAAACTCCAGTACTTTGGCCACCTCACGCGAAGAGTTGACTCATTGGAGAAGACTCTGATGCTGGGAGGAATTGAGGGCAGGAGGAGAAGGGGACGACAGAGGATGAGATGGCTGGATGGCATCACTGACTCGATGGATGCGAGTCTGAGTGACCTCCGGGAGCTGGTGAGGGACAGGGAGGCCTGGCGTGCTGCGGTTCATGGGGTCGCAAAGAGTCGGACACGACTGAGCGACTGATCTGATCTGATCTGATCTGATCTGATCCTAGAGATGGTCCTACTTTTGAGCTGGTTTCATTTGTTTAATAAATATTTATGCAGCCCCTGCTGAAAGGCTGGCGCTGGCCTGGGTGCTGGGGATACAAGAATCAGATCCACTCCTTGACCCTGAGGGGCCCAGTGTTTGGGTCGGGGAAACAGACGTGTGAATGTTTACATGGGCTTCAGCAAGAGCCAGATCAGGGAGCGGGGCCAGAAAAGGCTTCTTAGAGGAAGGAACCCTCCAGTGGCAACTTGAGAGATGAGAAGGTATCTACCAGGAAGCCTTGGGCTGGAGCAAGTAAATTAGTTCACACAGACCTACATGTGCCAATACAAAGGATCTAAAATGTACATAGAGCGGTATTCCTTGGTGGTCCAGTGGTTAAGGGTCTGCCTTCCAATGCAGGGGACACAGCTTCCATACCTGGTTGGGGAATTAAGAGCCCACATGTGGTGGGGCAACTGAGCCCGCATGCCACAACTAGAGAGAAGTCCACGCACCACGATGGAAGAGAACCCATGCATGCCGCAAGTAAGATGCGATACTGCCAAAAATAAACAAACAAATAAATATTTTTAAAAAGTAAATAAAATGTACAATGGATTCACTGTGTGGTCTTAGATGATAAATTTCTACCAGGTAACAGTTTCATTAAGAAACTCATTATTCTGGGCACTCACTCTAAATGGAATTCAATAAATATATTTCCAACCACAAAGAAATATGTACACAGGCCTCTGGCCTTCAAACACAGGGATGAAGCCAAAACTGAATGTCTACAAGGATACTCGAATTACCTGCCACTAAATCCGGCGAGCTCAGTAGACACAACAGCTGACAGCACAGATGCCCGCCCCTGTGCACTGTTCCATTTGTCCATGGACACCGGTCACCTTCAGAATCAGAACCCAGGCAGCCTGGAGCGGCGGCTCTCCACGGGAGTGGGCCACCACTGGGCTGGGGCAGGGGTTTGAAAAAGCATATTTGATGCTATGAATCTACCATTTTAAACAAACAACTAAAAAGGCCCAATGTTTTTTATAAGGTATTCTATAAAGTTTGGCAGAATTTTGGTTCATGTGGAACTACTGAAGAGACACTAATTCTCTAAAGACGCACCTAATCTTATTCTCATGCCCCCTCTCCTCTTAATTTAGAGTGTGATGCCGTTACATTAACGGATATTAGATTTTTCTTTTAACATCCGAAAAACGCTGAGTTAAAGTTTTGTGAGGAGGGGAACCAGTCATTTTCTTTCTGGAGAGTTCAGACTGAACTGTGTAAGCACCAGCCCTCCACATTAAGTGAGCTCATCTAAGCACGCGTTGCACAGTCCCAACAGCAGCCCCGGACACATTCACACGGAGAGAGCCAGCCTGTGGCTGACAGCAGAGAAGGGCCCTCCCTGCCCTGAGCCACGGCGAGCAGCTCTCATGGCTACCTCTTTGGGGTGCCACCCCTTTCCCCCAAACAGCTGCAACGCATAATCCTTTCCTTGGGTAAATCACTTAAACAGGACATGTCGAAATTCTAAAAAACCCTAAAAACAAAACAAAATCCTAAAGTGAAAAGGCTTCATGTACAAACTAAGGGCCACTGGGGAAAAAAAAAAAAAAGGGGGAAGCCCAGCCCCGACCTGAGCATACCCCAGATAATACCTGAGTCCCCGAGCCACAGAAAAATGCCCTTTTCTACCAAAGCTCGTAAAAGTCTGTCCTACTCCAAAATGTGCCTTGGGGTCCAATATGGTACAAACTCCAAAACACAAATGATGTGCTCCTCCATGATTAAAACACCATGCTTGAGTTGCCATATGATTCAGCAATTCTACTCCTGGGCATTTATCTGGAGAAAACCATAATTCAAAAAGATCCGTGCACCCCTATGCTCACTACGGCACTATTTACAATAGCCAAGACGTGGAAAGAACCTGAGTGTCCATCAAGAGAGGGAGGGATAAAGAAGACATGGTCCATATATACAATGGGATACTCCTCAGCCATAAAAGAGAGTGAAATAAAGCTATGTAGAGCAATGTAGGTGAAACTAGAGATTATCATACTAAGCGAAGTCAGAAGGAGGACAAATATCATACGATAACATCTGCATGTGCACTTGAAAATATGACACAAATAAGCTTATCTACAGAAACAGACTCAGACACAGAACAGACTTCTGGTTGCCAAGGAGGAGGGGCATGGGGGAAGGATGGCTTGGTAGTTTGGGGAGAACAGATGCAAACCGTTATATACAGAAAGGATGAACAACAGGGTCCTACTGTATACCACAGGGAACTATATTCAATATCATGATAAACCAGAATGGAAAACGATTTTAAAAAACCTCTGTGTTCATCCCTATACTGACATGCAGCCTTCTCTATCATCTTGGTGTTGAAATATCAGATGTTTTTTTAAAAAATCATCTTCCCCACCTCCCACTTAGGATACCAACCTTCTCTATCATCTTGGTGTTGAAATATCCGATGTTTTTTTAAAAAATCATCTTCCCCACCTCCCACTTAGGATACCAACCTGAAAAGGTTGTACCTCTAAAACTTCAAATGCAACCAGGCATTAAGAAGAAAACCAGTAATACACAGTCTTATAGAACAACAGAATATTAGATCAGGAGTAGCGGGGGAGGTCCCCAAGATAACTTGGCTTTAGGATTTCTCAGATGAGGAACTGACACTCAGCATTTAAGTGATTTACTCAAGGAAACACAACTACGAAGTAGTCACTGCTGTGTCTTTTTGTTTTAATATATTTTTGCGCTCAATAAATTTATCATGTTCAATAAATCTTTTATAGTAAAACTGAAGTTTGGTTTCCCTATTTTCCATTTTGTTACAACTGTTTTATCTGTTTATCTCCTTGTGTTCCAGTCTCTCAACAAGTTCAATAAATGTAGGACCAGTATTATTATAATTATGATTATCATAATTATTGGTTCTGAGCTTATATTTTTGCTTCACTGCCCACAGTCCCTAGATTGTGATTAGAACTCTTGAGATAGGTACCCAACAAATGTTCTTGGTGGACTAAATGAAGGAATAAATAATAACCCAGAATTAAGTTGTTATATATATATTATATTATATAAATGTAATATGTATCTTAAGGATTTAGAGAATATAAAGTGAAACATCCTTGCATCTATTTAGAGAAATGTTAAATATATTCACAGAGGCTAGGTTAGCTAAAGGCTTCAAGGAAGACTTCTAGGAAGTTGGGGGCCCCCCATGCAGGGAAAGCTAGTAAGAAAGGGCTTGGAAGGAGGGGTCACAGGTCCCATTCAAGGGACAGCATGGCATGAACAGAGTCTCCTGTGTAGGGGGAGACTCCTGAACCTGAGCTGAAGGCAGTCATGTTGTCCCGTGGCTGAATTCCCATTGTCTGTGGTTTTTCTAAAACGGAGTAAAAAGTGAAGGCATAACTACCCCTTGAGTTCAACATGTATGGACCTGGACAGTGCCACAGGCGTGTCTGCATGAAGGACAGGGGTGCATCTTTCCCCGGCGAGGCAGCTACTGGAGCTCAGGGGGTCACCTGGGTAGGAGATACCCAGGAGTCCAGCATCCAGGCAAACGGGCCAGCCTGGGGACAGAGCAGCAGGTGGTGTGAGGAGGGAGGGGCGGGGCACCCCCTGGGCAGCTGGAGCTTGCTGGCGGGAAGGGCAGGCAGAGAGGGAGCCGGAACCCGGGGCAGGGACCTCCGGAGCGGGAATCAAGCAAAAGCTGGTTGTCTACAGGATACTCAAATTACCTTCTATCTGGCTGCAGAAGTCGCAGTCACAACAGCTGCACAGACAAAGGAACGGGGTCCCTGACTTTCTGAGGCTTCCACTTGTTCAAATGTTTCTACTTTCATAATGAGAGATGGATCGGCTGAAATAGTCATTCAAACTGAGCAGGGGCAAAGCGGAGACCCCCAACCTTGCATCCTCAGAGCGAGCTTACTCCATACTGTAACCTTTTTACACTTTAAGAACCTATTGATTTCATTACACAACCGAGAGAGTGTGACTCTAGGGAACATCTGGGCGGGTGTGCAGTCGCTTAGCTGACAGTGATTCTCTACAGCCCCTCCGAAAGCCGCCAGTCCAGAACCTGCAGCCGGGGAAGGAGGCGGGTCTGATTTCTGCGCTTATCTGAAGGGGGCTTGTGTGAGAACATTTTCAGAAGGAATAGCTTTTGTGCCTGGCTACTACCTGCAGGCCAGTGAGACCTGTGGAAACCTGGCTTGTCAAAGAGACCTTCTCCTGAGCCCAACACCCAGCTCTGCTCCATCCATATTAGAACCTCAGTGATTTCCATGGGAACTGAACTCCCTGAATCTTACACTGGGAAGAACTTTTACAGGTCCCTTCTCTCAGCTTCTCATCTCCTGCAACAATTCCTTCTGCAACACGTGGAAACAGGTTTCCAGATTCTGCTTGATTACTCTCAGGAACAGGAGGCTCCCGTTCTAACAATGAGCCCAGCCTGCTTTGGACAGCTTTGATTTTCGGCATGTTTTTTAATGGTCACCTTTGTGTTTAGGAAATAAAAAATGGAAGTCTAACCTACAGTTTCAGTTTGGTCCTTTTAAACCTATTGCTCTTCTAAGCATTTTCCATGCCAAGCAGATCTAGCTTCTACGAACATTTCTATGACATTCAAACCCTTTTCCTTGCTTGTCACCCTTCCCTAAACAAACCCTTGCCTGATTCTGAACTTCTTCAAACCTGGCACCAAGAACAAAACAGACCCTGTCTAGCCAGCAGATACTCTGTCACTTCCCACATTATTATCCTACCAATCCAGTTGAAGGTAGGATTTATATCTTTATAAAGACATATCTTCGGAGAAGGCAATGGCACCCCACTCCAGTACTCTTGCCTGGAAAATCCCATGGATGGAGGAGCCTGGTGGGCTGCAGTCCATGGGGTCGCTAAGAGTCGGACACGACTGAGAGACTTCACTTTCACTTTTTTGCTTTCGTGCATTGGAGAAGGAAATGGCAACCCACTCCAGTTTTCTTGCCTGGAGAATCCCAGGGGCAGGAGAGCCTGGTGGGCTGACATCTATGGGGTCACGCAGAGTCGGACACGACTGAAGTGACTTAGCAGCAGCAGCAGCAGCAAAGACATATCTTTACAACCTAAAACCCAGCAGGGGGCAGCACCAAGTCCTCAAGCTTCCTGAAACTGGCTGTATCCCTTAGTACCCGGATGACCTCAGAGAAGTGGCCTCTTTTATCTACAGTTTCCATGTGTATAAAACGGAGATAATAACAGTGTTATCAGCCTCCTAGGATTTCTCTAAGAATTCAATGATGTAATACCTGAAAAGCACCTGCCACATTAAAAGTATTCCACAACACTGGATGCCATCATTATCAGCAACAGCAGGAGCATCAGTACCAGTGGTACCACTGTTACAATTGCCCTCTTCCTCTCTCCCTTCATTCCAAACACATCACTAAGCATATACAGCAGGTCTGGCAGGAGATGTTAGAAATGCAGGTGTAAAAAGACACAATTCCTCCGCTCACAGATATCTTAATCTAGGGGACAGACAGTTATACAAACAGACAAAGCAAAAGGAACCGAGATGAGCCATCTGCAAGGCATTACCAGCTGTTTGGGACCCACCGGAGGGAAGCTGACGTCTGCTGGTATTGTCAGGGAAGGCTTCCCAGCTTCAGCAGATTCTTAAAGGACTGCAGCAGGTGGGTGGGAACGGAGCATGGAGGGATTTATGGACAGAGAGAGAGCAACCACGTGTAAAAGGCACAGAGGTCTGAGCGCGTGGTATGTCCACCAAGGAAAATGTCAGTGGTCCAGGGTGGCAGGACCAGAATGCCAGTGGGGGAGGAATGGCCATTCAGGGGACAGTGGAGAGGACAGGATATGGGGCGGGGCAAGCAGATCCCTCATTAGTTCCCCATGAAAAGGAGGGCTTCCTTTGTGCCAAGCACTGTGCTGGGCACAGGAGATATGTGGTCAGTGAGACAGACAAGCTCTGTCTCCACAAAACTTATCCTCCAACAGAGGACCATGGAGGGCCGGGTGTCTCAGCATGCTGGACAAGACACGGGGTGGGATGGGGCAGATGTACTTTCCAAAGACGGCTCCACAACATCGCCATCCCGAATGGTCTTCTTCAAGGTGCCCTGTCCCCTGAGAGGTGGGATCTACACTCCCTCTACTGAATCTGGAGGCCTGTGACTGCTTTGACCAACACAGCTGGGTGAAAGCAACACTCTGCGACTTCCAAGGTAGAGGAGAAAAGGCCACCTTTGCTTTGCTCGCGGTAACACTTGTCCTTGGGGCTTGGAGGCTTCCAGGTTCAAAGGAAGCCAAGCCACAGAGAGAGGTACGTGCGTCCTCACCTTCAAGTTGTCCCAGCCTAAGTGTCAGATGTGTGAGTGAACAAGTTTTGGAATAGCATGGACCCCCACTATTAAGCCAGCTCAAGCCCTGGGGGCCTCCCCACTGAGACTCCAGATGTGGGGAGCACAGACAGGCCGTCTCTGCCGTAACCTTGTCCCAATCCTGAGACAGAGACCTGTGAGCATCATCAAACACTGTTTTTCAGCTGCCAGATTTTGGAGTCATTTATTATACAGCCACAGAAACTCAAGAGTTTACCCACCAGGCAAGGTGGAGCCATTGAGAAATGATAAGCAGGTGATCATGTAATCAGATTAATATTCTAGAAGGAGTTTTCTCACCCAAGAGTAGGATGGACTTGTTGGATAAGCACTGAGATCAGAGGTGCAGAAAGCAAGGAAAGGGCAAATGCAGTCATCTGGGGGAGAAACTCGAGCAGAAAGACTGGAAGAAACCATGGTAAGAGACAGTGAAGAGAGCGAATCCACTGACCCTGGTGACCAGCCTTCCAGGAACAAGAGAACAGAAGAGTCTGAGATTCTTTCTGATTTTCTGGCTGTGGAAGAGAAATGGATACGGAAACATAAGAGGAGAAGCAGGTTTGAGGGGGAGAAGAGGGGTTACATTTTTAACATGTTTACGCAGATTACAGGGTTCTCAGTAAGCACCCTGAGGCAAGGTGGGTGCCCTTCTGCTTTTCAGTCAGGCGTGTTGGAGTCCCAGCTCCCTAACTCACCAGCTCTGTGACCTTGGGCGAGATACGGATGCCCTGCGAGTCCCTGCATCCCCGTTGGGAGGCGCGGACGACCACATGGACGACAGTGAGGCTGACGAGTGACCGGGTGCATGAAGCGCTGCACACCAGGCCAGGCATTCAGAAACGCTCTCTAAACAGTAATACCGGGTAGCTGCTATTTTTATCACCATGATCCTTATTGTTAACTGTTCTGCATACTTGGTCAGAAGCTTTGTGCGCAGGAGGCCTGGCTGCAGGGCATTAAACGAAAGCCGTTCCCAGGAAACCTCACACACACCTCTGGAGAAGGGTTTATTCAACCGTAAAGCCTATGTCCACCTCTAAAATAGCTGCGCCAGCCTGCCAAGGCGGGAGGGAAGCCCGGCTGTTAACTGTCGTCAATCTCTCTGTCTCCCTCCCTCTCTTCCAACTCAACGGTTGAGTGGTTTTAATTAACAACTCCCACAGCGTAAGGCAAAAGTCACTCGATTAATAAAGCTCTAACGTGCCATGCATGGTTCTGGGGTCTCCGGGTGGTGCTGAGCTTGTAATTGTGTGTTTTGTTTGGGTTTGGGGCGGGTGGGAAGCTACACGACTACAATTTCCTCAGAGAAGTTCACGTATCACATGCACAAAGGCTGGAAACTGCCGGTGACTAAAATGCCCACTTTGATGAGACTTCGTGGCCTGAAGCCTCGTTGCAGTGAGGTGCTTCAGGAAACCACCGTGCAGGAGGGGCTCAAACCCTGAACCTTCTTGACTCTGACCAGCGCTTTGGTTTTTGTTTCCAAAACACACACATCAGTTTTGCTCCCGCTCACTGTCTGCCGGCCAGCACCTGGAGACTGTTGATACAAGTGTTTCTAATGCTATAGCAAAGCCTGAGCCATGTAATTGAAATGAAACGCAAAGATAATGCTTTTGAGGCAAACAAAAGTATCTGTTTTTGCCCTCACCTCAGCCAGCCTCTTTGGTCCTCCCACAAGCATTGGCCAAGTGAAAGTCTGTATGCAACTCAACCCTCCAAGCCTTACCCTTTGAACATCACCCTCCATCGGTTTATATGGTTTTAAACCTCCGAACTGAACTGAACTGAATATGGCACAGGGGAAACCAAGGGTTTGTAATGTTCACAGATGCCCACTCCTCCTTTTTGGTCTTGCCTTCCATATAATTAGAGCTATAGCAAGAAGCCATACTACAGTGTTCTGGAGCACAGGCTCTGAATTCAGCCTGGTTAAACACTCTATCCCATCAGTTACTGTAACTGGGAAGAACAAACGTGACTCCATATTGGATCTGTTTCTTTTGCTTTGTGTTCTATTACTTTTGCTGCAAGTTGAGAATGTTGTCTATAGCCTGAAATAGACAGGATACTTCTCAAGGCTCTGACCTTTAAGGGTGTAACACTTTTCCATTCATATAGAGAAAAACAGTTGTAGAACAGAGTATAACATGTGTCTTATTGAGGATTACAGGAACATAGTATCTGACTAGGGATTCTGACCTTAAGAAGTCTGCAACAACCAATCACGTACCCTCTTTTTCAGTGTAAACAAAGCCTGGATTCTAATTTGAATAAGACGGTTATTTGGGACAGGAGTCCACTATCCTCTCCATCTGCTGGCTTTCTAAATAAAGTTGCCATTCCTTTACCCAACAGCGCATCCCTCAATTTATTGGGCTGTTGTGCAGTGAGTGGTACCAGTCTGGACTGAGTAACATTACCAGCTGTGTGACCTATTCAAGTAACCTAACCTCTCTGAGCTTGGTCTTCTCAATCATAAAGAGAAGATGAAAAGCAGCCCTTATCTCAAAAAACTGATGTACAGGACAAGTGAGATAATGCATGTAACGAGCTCCACTGAGCACCCAGCCCATGAGAGAGACCCCAGAGCAGCTTAGCTGTTGTGAATTCCGGTACCACTGCTGGACAGGCAAAAAGCCGCATGCTAACAGGCGGGCTGGTTGACTTCTGTGGCCTTTTCCCATCTCAGCAGAGCCAACACCACATTTATTCTGTCCCATGTTCCTAACAACTTGAGCTGACTTTACCCTTTAAACTTCATTGTCCAAGTATGTGAGAGTTCTCATTTTAAAACAGATGCCTGGGCAATGGCAAGTACAAAGCTCTGGGAACTGGAACACGGACTCCAACGATGCAGCAGAGAGAAACACAGGCCCCCGTCTTCAGCTTGATCCAAGATCAAGCAGTGAATATGGGCTTGATTTATAGATGGAAGATCCTGGAGACAGCTGTGGGCCTCTCCTCAGACTCTGAATCCTATATTACTCTGGAGTCTCAAAAAAATTCATCATCCATCCAGAGGTGCCCATGTCAGGATTAAGAGGAAAGATCAAAACCTCTACTTCTCAGGGAGATTTCTTATCAGGACCTGGGAATTCTGGAGGGGGCGTGATGATTTTCCAAGGCATGCACAGACTCGTGATTTGTGGTCATATTCCAGGTAGGATGTATTTAGCCTCGAGCCCTCACAGATGTTTCTACAAGCTGTGTTGCTCTTTGTCTCTAGACCACAGGTAAGCTGCCTCCTGACCCAGATGACTCATTCCTACTGATCACACTAAATAGCCTGCTGGCAGACGATAATGGTTAATTTTATGGGTCAACTCGGCTAGGCTGTGATACATAGACACTTGGGGAAATATTAGCCTAGATACTGCTGTGAAGCTGCTTTTTAGAGGGGATCAAGATTTAAACTAGTAAACTTTGAGTAGAGCAGATTATGCTCCAAAATATGGGTGGGCTTCATCTAATCCGTTGAAAGTCAAAAGAGAATAAAAGACAGATGTTCCTAGGGAAGAGGAAATTCCGCCTCTTTCACTTTCATGCATTGGAGAAGGAAATGGCAACCCACTCCAGTGTTCTTGCCTGGAGAATCCCAGGGACGGGGGAGCCTGGTGGGCTGCTGTTTATGGGGTCACACAGAGTCGGACACGACTGAAGTGACTTAGCATAGCATAGCATAGCATATGGAGAAGGCAGTGGCACCCCACTCCAGTACTCTTGCCTGGAAAATCCCATGGACGGAGGAGCCTGGTGGGCTGCAGTTCATGGGGTCGCGAAGAGTCGGACAGGACTGAGCGACTTCACTTTTACTTTTCACTTTAATGCATTGGAGAAGGAAATGGCAACCCACTCCAGTGTTCTTGCCTGGAGAATCCCAGGGACGGCAGAGCCTGGTGGGCTGCTGTCTATGGGGTCGCACAGAGTCAGACATGACTGAAGCGACTTAGCAGCAGCAGCAGCAGCAGCATAGCATAGCATAGGCTGTCTTTTGGAGAAGGCAATGGCACCCCACTCCAGTACTTTTGCCTGGAAAATCCCATGGATGGAGGAGCCTGGTAGGCTGCAGTCCATGAGGTCGCTAGTCAGACACGACTGAGTGACTTCACTTTCACTTTTCACTTTCATGCATTGGAGAAGGAAATGGCAACCCACTCCAGTGTTCTTGCCTGGAGAAACCCAGGGACGTGGAAGCCTGGTGGGCTGCCGTCTATGGGGTCGCACAGAGTTGGACATGACTGAAGCGACTTAGCAGCAGCAGCAGCAGGCTGTCTTTGGGCTTGAGATGCAACACCATTTTTTCCTCTGATGAACCCTAATACACAGACAGACTCTCACCCACTTAGCATGTATCTGGCTATCGTGCTCAAGAATAAGAAATGCTATTATTACCTCATCTTAATTAACATTCTAAATAGGATAAAAGAGTAGGAAAGCAAAGAGAGACGATGATTTCCAAAACCCCAAAAGGAACGACCATTCCGTATGTGCCAAACGCTTTCGAAACACTATCTCCTTTCTTTTTCTGTATACTGAAGAAGCAGGCTATCACTGAATAAGTGGGAAACAGGCTTAGAAAAGGAAGCCAATTCGCCAAGGTCACACAGCTGGCAAGCAAGGAATATGAAGGTCAGATCTTCTGACCACACATCTCAAGTTTCTTCCATTCAACCATGTCTCCCGAGCAGCATGGTGAGAGGATCATGAGTTCCCAACAAAATTTCAGTTTCTTATCTTGATCTCAGTTCAGGCACATATGGTCTATTTTAGGGCCAAAATACTCCCAACCTCATCCAAATGGTTCTTTTCATCTTTACCTCAACTCGAACTTGGTGGCCTCCAACCTTGCCATCATAAATCTATAGAGCCACTCTGTAGCTGCCGGCCCTTGAAAAATAGCTGGAAAGGGTGCTTTTGGTGCTCTATAAGCTGAAGACAAAGATAAATGAGACTGGGTTTTCTAGATAAGAGCCATGCAAAGGCTAAACAGGAAAAACAGAAGACCTTCAGGTCTACCTGTGACACAGATCTCTCCGCTCAAGGTACACTTGCAGATCCCCCTGGTCCATTGTTCAAGAATCTGCCTGCCGAGGCAGGGGACACGGGTTCGATCCCTAGTCTGGAAAGATTCCACATACACAGGGCAACTCGGTCCATGTGCCACAACTACTGAGTCTGTTCTCTGGAGCCCGTGAGCCACAACTCCCGAGCCCACGTGCTGCAACTGCTAAAGCCAGCTCCCTGTAGAGCCTGTGCTCCGCAACAAGAAAGGCCACCACAGTGAGAAGCCCGTGTATCACAACTAGAGAGCAGCCCCTGCTCATCGCAGCTGGAGAAAGTCCACACACAGCAACGAAGACCCAGCACAACCAAAAATAAGTGAACAAATGAACGAATTTTTAAAAAAATGGTACCTTTGCAAAACACTGAGTAGAGAAAGAGGAGCCTGCAGACTCTACCAGAGAGGGTCGTCCTGAAGAAAGCAGAAAATACTCTACTAGAACAAGTAGAGGAACCAAGATCACAATGAAATGCCGGCACACGAAGGGAAAAAAGGGAAGGGCAGCCAGATAAAAATCTCGTTCATGGGCTTAAAAGCAATGAAGTTAACAATTAGCCTCTTGGCTCTTCATTTTTCTTATTAGTAAAATGAGAACATCCTACAAAGTTCAGGGGTTATATACAGTACCTGGCACACAGAAGATGTGTAATATACATTAGCCCCTACTCCATCATCCATCGAGAGCTGCGGAGCTGGCATATGTTTTTCCTGCATGTGTGAGCATCCTTTGGTAACTGTGAGCTCACAGTCCCTGCTTCATCCTGAAGAACCTATACTGATCAAAAGTGAGGTCGCAAAAAAAAGGAGTACCACATGGTCAGCCTGAGAACTGATCCTGTCAGTCAGAGACCCCAGAGCAAAGCCTGGGACAGAGGAGACCCTTGCTAAAAATGTGTTGACTTGAAATAATTTAAAATGCAGTCTCTTTGCAGCACAGATTGATGGAGACTTTCCCTGGGTTGGATACGTGGGGCTGATTAGAGTAAGGCCAAAGCGGCTGCATTGATGATGCTCACCAATGAAGAGCCCTGTGAAGGGCAGAAGTCTGTTCCAACAGAAGGGTAGAAGGGAATGGGATATAGTGCATACTGTTACCCCACACCAGGCTCTGAACTGGGTATTATATGTGCATCCTATCCCATTTAATCTGGGCAACACCATCACTATTATGAGAAGGGTGTGGAAGGGTCTAGCAGTACTGCGCATGTCACCTAATTCAATTGGTCACTGCAACTCCAGGCGTTAATATTCTCATCTGTAGATGAGGGAAGCCCACTCCCCAGAGAAGAAAGTGAGAACAGAAGAGGTCCCCTCGGGGCCTACCCTATTGTCAGACCCTCCACATCTTGCCTCCCAATGTGAACATTTACCACCATCTGTCTTGGGTTAGACTTAACTATTGAGCACAGGTCAGCCTCCCCCTTGGGCCTGGAGCTTCCCCAGGGCAAGAATTGGAAGGCTGTGGGAGTGGGGTCTTCCTAAAGCCCAGGGAATTACATTCCAGAGGCTGCCACATACTCTGCTGAAACACTCAGCCAGCCCTGGTCCGGGGGTGGCCTGGAGGCCTGAGACAGTCTAAGGGCAGTGAGCGGTGCCAAGAGGCAAGAAGGCAAACTGGCAAAGGATGGACAGACATTAGCTATTTCAGACAGTGCAGCGCAGGATGGAGCCTGGGAGCTAGCCTTGACTCTCTGGTGCCTGCATGCCCTCAGGTCAGGTGGAGTTTTAGGAGAGAGTCTCTATGACCCCATGTACCCATTCCCGGGGTCTTGGCCTTACCTAGAACTGCGTCACCCCTCCCTGGACTCTGAGAGCTCCTGGCCTGAGCCCAGCCCCATCCGTCTTGAATCTCTAGCCAACCCACCCCCAAACAAGGCACCATTCTTACAGAACTATGCCCCACACCCATTATGTCTTCATGCCTTTGTTCTTGACCTCAGTCTGCCTGGCTGTTTGCTTATCCTTCAAGGCTCAGCTCACGGGTCCTGAAAGTGCTATAGCTGCTGCTGGTGGGGGACACCAAACACAGTGCTGAGTGCTCTCTGTCCACGCAGCTGGCAGACTCTGGGCCAAGTTCACGGGCATGAATTCACTGAAGCCACACAAGAGCTCTGAGACAGGCCTGGGAGCATGCTCCGGGGCACCGAGCCCAGAGCAGAGCAGCCAGGCTGGCCTTCGTGCCACGACCCCCAGCTCACAGCACACCCTCGTCTCCACTCACTGTCCTCTTGGAAGGCACTGCTGCTTCCCTTCTCCGGAGCTCCCCGCCCTGACACTGACCTGTCACCTGCCTGTTCTGTGAGCATCCTCAGGGATGCTCTGCATCTCATTCATTTCCCCCAGCCTTCCTGTCTTCGGCATGGTCTCCAGTACACAACAAACTCCATAAACACTTTTTAAATGGCATTTTACTGCCTTTTGCCTGGAGCCTCCCCAGAAAGCAGGCCCCAGGAAGGGTTTCCATGTCCAGGGGAGCCCATGTGTAGGAGGATGTTGCTGAGGATGGGCGAGCAGGCTGTGGGCAGTCCCTTCAGAAGGTTTTCTTCTCTCCAAAGCACCCACTTTCATTCACTTCTCCCCTTCCTTCCCTGCAGGATTCTGCGGTCGGGGGTGGGAGTGGGAAGGGATCAAATCTCAAAGCAAGCTAGGAATTTCCCAAGCAGTCAGGGCCCAGTTTTCCTGAGAAGACAAGGCACCCCTCTCCCCCCGTTCTTTCCCCCTCTCTTCCCCATAAATTACTAAGCCAACATTTGCTCTTATGAGTAATGGTCTGAGCTGCCCATGTCAAAGTCGGACCACACTTCATTTCTCCACGGGGCTGTTCTTCAGGATATCTTTTTTGCGTTCTGTTCTCTGCCTGCTAAATCTATCGTCACTGACACCAACAGCGGCGAGAGCAGGCTTGGGAAGCCGGAGAATTTCTCTACCCTCACCATGTCCTGAGCTCAATTGTTCTTTCTCCTCTGATTAAACTGCCTGCTCAGCTGCCTACCAGGGCTGAGTGATTGCCCACACTCAGTAAATCAAGCAAGTCTGCGGTGTGGGGAAGAAGACGTGCTCAAAAGCGATGCCGCCCCAGCCACTGGGGATAGACAACTCATCTCGGTAGCCAGAGCCATCAGTCCGCAGCGCCGCCCAGGTCAGATGACATCACAGCCAGTTGAGGAGAGTGGGCGTGGGCTCAGCGACACTTCGGGAAATGAATCCTGTCCGCTGCACGACCCCCTGTGCTCGCTCACTCTGCCCGGGGAAACAGGGGTCCCTGTTTGCCTATGATTTTTAACACCAAGGACAATATCAGAAGGGGCCAAGTATTCCTGGTTTCTGTGAATTCATACACTGCTAAGACTTGTATAAGTCACCAAGGGAAGTCACCAAGGGAAGTCACCAAGGGAAGCAGGGAGGAACAGAGAGGCTGAAAGACTGGGACCTGGCCCAGTTCAACCACTAACACACCGGGCTACCCCGGGCCCATGGCTTCATGCTGGAGCACCATTGCAATTTATTTTTGTTTTTTTTTTTGACATCACATGACTTGCAAAATCTCAGTTCCCTAACGAGGGATTGAACCTGTGCCCTGCCCACTGAAAGTAAAGAGTCCTAACCACTGGCCCGCCAGGGAGTGGATTTTTGATGTGTGAGTGTGTATAAAAGGAACGCAGGGCATTAGGGGCAGGTGGTTAGCCCAAGGCCCTGCAGGTCCGTCTGCAGAGCAGTGCCCACCTTTCCACGGCAGTTCAGCCTCCCGAACATCACTGAGACCTGACCAGTGTCCGACGGGAGAACTCCCAAGCCTTCCAGGAACCCCAAAACCAAGATCACTTCAGAGGGATCAACCTGGAGAAACAAGAACCCACCTTTCAAGTCTCAGAGGTACCTGCCACATCCGCTGGACCCTATCCTGACTGAGCGCCTTTCAGGACAGCCTCACCTAAACTGTTTCTCTTGGCTCCGGCGTGCATTTTGGCCAAAAGGAGTGTTTTGGCTTTCTTTCCTATCAGTTTGCCAGGAACAACAGCCTGTCAAGGTGACTTCAGGTCTGGCCTGGAAAGACCAAGAGAAACATTTAGCAGAGAAGCGCGAGCCCAGCTGTATCCTATGCTGACTTGATGAGACACGCTTCCCTCATTTGTCCCATGACGGTCTCTGAAGGAAGGAAGAGAGGAACAGGGCACCTGCGCTCCCATCCCCACAGCGTATGGCCTTGGCACTTTCTTTCCCTTGCACTGTCAATGTCCAGCTCGCTGGGTTGAGGAAGGCACAGGTCTGGAATAAATAGAGCCATGGAAAGGAAGACCATGTGGCCAGAGCGTCAAGTTCAAGGGGCTTCAACCTGAGGAGCATCCTCTTTCAGAGGTCTGTGACCGCTCTTGTTTCACTGAAGGTCCCTGTAGCCTTTAGTCAGTGAGTATCGACTGGTCACTTACTATGGAACAGGCACTGTGCTAGCCGATGCAGACAGGGGAGCCCCTAAGACAGACTGCACTTCGACCTTTAAGAGCTGGTAACAGGCATGGGCTCTGTCCGTTTCTCATAACCAATGTACCGAAACAATCTGAAAAGATGTTTTGTATGGATGCCTGGTTTGATTTTATACACACATTATATATTTGTAATAATTCTGGTGCGACGCTGTCAGTGCTATTACTGGTATGTTGAAGACGATCAGAAGAAAGAATCACTGGCTCTGCTTGGATAGAATCGGGGAAGGCTTCCTGGAGGAGGTGACCTGGCAAGCAATGACGGGAAAGGCAACACAGGGTGTTGTGCGTGAGAAGGATGCACAGAGGCATAAAACACCCTGTGTGGTTAAATGTTCGTGTTTCTCCCACCTCTGAAAAATCATATGGTGAAGCCCTAGTCACCAGTGTGATGGTATTAGGAGGTTGGGCCTCTGGAAGTCAAATGGATTTGAAGAGGTCACAATGGTGGGGCCCTCCAAATGGGATTAAGGCCCTTAGAAGAAGAGGAAGACACTCCAGACCTGCTTCTCTCTGCTTTGGGAGGACCATAGCAAGCCAGCAAGGGGTGCTCACCAGAACGAGACCGTGCTGGTACTTTGATCATGAACTTCCAGCCTCCAGAACTATGAGAAGCAGATGTCTGTTATTGCAGTCACTCAGCCTATGGTATTTCATCATCACAGCTGGAGCGAAGACATGCCATGACATTTCTATGAAGGGGTAAGGAATTCGTGAGGACGGGTTCCTCAGCTTCAGAAGGGTGAAGTCTCCCAGCAGGCACGTGTGGCATCTGTTGATGGAGTAACCCCTGACACCCAGCAGGGAAGACTGCCATCATCAAAAAGCCAACTCTGAAGACGTGCTTGCTCACAGCCCCATGTTCTCTCCTCCACTAGACTCTGGCCAGGCCACATTCAAAGAGGAGCCAACCACTACACTCTCCACTCTCTCAGTCTTGAGTAACACCGGCTCTGAGTCGTAAACCAATAAAATGATTCTTTGAGTTAGAAGCAATCAAAACCAGCGCATCACACCCTGTATGGGCCACTAGATGGAGCTATGCGATGCACTGAAAAGAAATACCAGAGGCTAAATTGATTTTCTCTTAAGTATGCACATGACACCACTCTTACGGCAGAAAGTGAAGAGGAACTAAAAAGCCTCTTGATGAAAGTGAAAGTGGAGAGTGAAAAAGTTGGCTTAAAGCTCAACATTCAGAAAACGAAGATCATGGCATCCAGTCCCATCACTTCATGGGAAATAGATGGGGAAACAGTGGAAACAGTGTCAGACTTTATTTTTCTGGGCTCCAAAATCACTGCAGATAGTGACTGCAACCATGAAATTAAAAGACGCTTACTTCTTGGAAGGAAAGTTATGACCAACCTAGACAGCATATTGAAAAGCAGAGATATTACTTTGCCAGCAAAGGTCCATCTAGTCAAGGCTATGGTTTTTCCTGTGGTCATGTATGGATGTGAGAGTTGGACTGTGAAGAAGGCTGAGCGCCAAAGAATTGATGCTTTTGAACTGTGGTGTTGGAGAAGACTCTTGAGAGTCCCTTGGACTGCAAGGAGATCCAACCAGTCCATTCTGAAGGAGATCAGCCCTGGGATTTCTTTGGAAGGAATGATGCTAAAGCTGAAACTCCAGTATTTTGGCCACCTCATGTGAAGAGTTGACTCATTGGAAAAGACTCTGATGCTGGGTGGGATTGGGGGCAGGAGGAGAAGGGGACGACAGAGGATGAGATGGCTGGATGGCATCACTGACTTGATGGACGTGAGTCTGAGTGAACTCCGGGAGTTGGTGATGGACAGGGAGGCCTGGCGTGCTGCGATTCATGGGGTGGCAAAGAGTCAGACATGACTGAGTGACTGATCTGATCTGATCTGATAAGTGTTCTATAAATAGAATGACTGCTTAACACAGTTGGTGGTGGCAAGTTATATAAGCCCAGAGTCCTCTGAGGGTAGGCATGAAGGACAGACCATTCACAAAATATTTGTTAAATTCCCACTTGTGCTAGAATCTGAGACCAATCAGGGGTACTGCCTGCCTTCTGGGGGCTCCATGTGTGGCGGAGGACAGACACGCACACACGCACTGTGTGTGACGGTTCTCGAGTATCCCGGACTCTCCCAGGCGATCCTCAGCGTCTGTGTCTAATTCTCAAATGCAAACTTGTTCTTAGTTCATTTGGCAGAAGTGAAAGTCGTTCAGTAGTGTCCGACTCTTTGCGACCCTAGGGACTATACAGTCCACGCAATTTTCCGGGCCAGATTACTGGAGTGGGTAGCCCTTCCCTTCTCCAGGGCAATTTTCTGACCCAGGAATCAAACCAGGGTCTCCTGCATTGCAGGCAGATTCTTTACGAATTGAGCTATGAGGGAAGCCCTCATTTGGCAGAAGCAAATTTAAATCTCAAATCTGCCTGCCTGTCAAGACCATACTCTTTCCTCAACACAGTCCCCCTTAAACACTTCCTGTGCAAAGCAAAAGGTTCACGCGCAAGGCTGGGTGTGGATCAAGGCGACCAGAAATGAGGCAGAGCTGGCTCTGACTGAGGGAGTCTAGGAGTGCAGCACAGAGGAGGTTTTTCTGTTTTGAAAAGTCAGATAAGCTTGAGGGGAAAGAAATTCCAGGGAGACAGAGATAGGTCCTATGGCACAACGCTTTGCAAATGCAGGAAACGACCTTGGGTAGCAAATGGCACGAGCTGGGGACACTGGGGAGTACAGGGCACCTGAGGACCAGCGTGGCCAGGGTGGAGGCTGGGAGGGCGGCTGAGCGAAAGACCATAAGCAGCCTCCCTGTTAAGAAGCTGACACTTGTTCCCACAGGCAATGGGAAGCCATCAAAGGCTCTTAGAGAAATTTCTGATGTTGAATTTAAATGGTCTTTTCTTTTTTTCCAGGAAGGGAGGTATATTCATAGTAAGGAACATTATTACAACTCAATGACTCCTTTGAAAATAAAAAAAAATCTTTCAAAACATATGGACTCTAAGTCTGTCCTTTAACTTCACTCTGTACCATATGGCGCTCTGAAGTTTGAGAAGATGAGTAGATGGATCGGCTTCACAGACCAAATCTTAGTAAGAGACATCTACGTTTGGTACTTTTAATTCCTTTTCCACTAACCACAGCTGAATTCCAATTTATCAGTCTAATAAAATGAAGTGGTGAGGTCAGGCGATTTCTTGTAAAGTACTTAGACATGCCTGGCACATGCTAAGTGCAATAGAAGGGTTTAGTAAGTACACACACACACAGAGACCAAAGGTGTGTGCCGTTAGTTCCTCAGTAAACTCCATGGAAATCAAGTAACGTCAGCCCCATCTTAGGGAAACCCTAATGGTACACAGGTGCGCATGCGTTCATATCCAGGAGCGCCAAGGAGCTGGAGACATCAAAAAAACAGCCCTTCAACCAAGCTGAGGTCCAGCGTCATTTTAAAAACAAAGGCCATGGGTTTACTGAAACTAGAATGTACCTCCACATCAGTCTTACTGAATAAACTTGCTGTAAACTTTTACAAGAACTTTCCTCAAAGAGCCTCCACACTGATTTATATAATACTCCTGCATCAAGGCTGCTTCCACTAAGTCAAACAAACATCTGGATGAAAACTGTAATCATTTCACGGTTCCCAAGTGCCGGGATCTTTGAGGCTGATAAGACATCTGAAGGCTGCCTGAAACAGTGCGTCTTCATCACACATTTGCCATTAATTACATAAAACCTCAAAGAGAAATCTAACTGCAGAAGGTTAGAAACGAACCTCATTGTAGTGCTTCAAGGCTTCGGGAAGCTAAATAACGTGCTTCAATGTCAGAGTTCAGCAGTAGTAGAGCGGGATTCAATCTTACCTGATGCTATGCTATTCTAAGTCACTTCAGTCGTGTCCGACTCCTCCGTGTGACCCCATAGACGGCAACCCACCAGGCTCCCCCGTCCCTGGGATTCTCCCAGCAAGAACACTGGAGTGGGTTGCCATTTCCTTCTCCAATGCATGAAAGTGAAGAGAGAAAGTGAAGTCGCTCAGTCATGTCCGACTCCTAGCGACCCCATGGACTGCAGCCTACCAGGCTCCTCCGTCCATGGGATTTTCCAGGCAAGAGTACTGGAGTGGGGTGCCATTGCCTCCTCCGAGTCTTACCTGATATTTGTCTGTTTTCCTTCCACGACACCAACTGCCTCAGCAATATGGCTTATTGGGCAGATTCTGAAGCACAGACTAAAGGGCAGGTCCTTCAATATCTACAACCTTGTCAAGTTTATAAAAGGAAAAAGAACTGAGTGCAAAGGACATTAAATGGTGTGCCCTGAGTTCTGCATATAAAGGCAAGCGGGTAACTGAACCTCAAAGGAGAAACTCACACGCACTTCCACAGAGTGGAGTCGTGCTTCCCTAGTGCTCTAGAATGTCACGACTAGGAGGAGTGTTAGATGCCCTCGGGGCCGCCTCTCTTCATTGTGCAGGTAAGTCTCTACATTAAAAGTAACTAGTGGGGGGAAGAGGGAGGGAGTTGGAAACAGACCAGCGTGCTCCAATTTCAATAACTGGGTGGTTTGCTTACATTTCCACACTTTTATCTACACTTGCTCTAAGTGCTATCTCACTTGCTAAAAATGTAAGCTTCCCAAAGCAGGAAGTGAAATGTAAACATTTGTGCTTTTTAGCAGGGATAACGGCTCTGGTTTGAATAGCTAAAGAGACTAGGAATGTCTCACCGTAACATCACTAAAGTTCAGTTTAGGGTGGTTCCATGTCGCCACCTTGTGGAAACTGTTGGTAGTACATGAAAATAAACAACGCCTTCACTTTTATTAAAAGACACCTGACAAAAGAATAAATGTTTCTCTAAATAAGAAAATACCAAAATAATCCCAAAATGTTTGGTTGTATATCCTCAGTTGGAAGTGATAAAGATAACCTTGACACCATGCTGAATACCAGTGGTCTTCTAAATAATAAGAATTAAAATAATTATTAAATAAATTATAAATTATTTTAATTTTAACAAAAATTTAATTGTAAATTATTAAAATAATTCAAAAGATTAAATTATATGCAATTTTAGTAATACACATATGTTACTGTTTTCATGGGCTTCCTAGGTGGCGCTATAGTGGTAAAGAACTCACCTGCCAACGCATGAGACAAGAGAGATATGAGTCAAGCCCTGGGTTGGGAAGATCCCCCTGGAGGAGGGCACGGCAACACACTCTAGTATTCTTGTCTGAAAAATCCCACGGACAGAGGAGCCTGGCGGGCTCCAGTCCATAGGATCGAAGTTGGACACGACTGAAGTGACTTGGCACTCATGCTTACGCACACTGTTTTCCTGTTCACGTAAAACTAGAGACACAAAATGACGCTCTTCTAAGTTTACGGAATCATTTGATCTACCATTAACTTTCCCAGCTATGAGGGTAGCAGAAAGCTGTTGCACTATAAAAGTTTGGTGGCGCCTGTCTTCCAAGATTTCACCGTGGGATGGTTCTAAAAGTAACAGGCAGAAAGCCAAAGTATCCCTATCTCCAAGCTTTAAATAAAAGAACACTTCTGGACAGACAGGTAGAACTAAGTAAATCAATTCTGAAATAAACTCAAGTAGCTATGCTATTTCAACACAGCAATGAAATCCTGGAGAAGACGGGCCGGTACACTGCTTAAGGAGCTGCGTTCAGGAGCACTAGCCCTGAGCCCTGCCTCTTAACTACTCAACTTGAGCAAGTGGTTTAACCTTCCTGAGCCTCAGTTTACTCCTCCATAAGATGGGGATTTATGATATTGCCTACTTCAAAGCATTGCTGTGAGGGAAGAAGATAATATATATAAAGCACAATGCTTGGCACATAGTGGGAGAACGAGCTATTATTAAGAAAATACTGACTCACCCACGGGGTTCTTGATCACTACATTCAGGAAAATGAATGGCATGATCATCGTGCCTGATTTTTATTATTTGTAATTTTACCTGTTAGAATGTTACAGAAGGGAAAGATCGTGAAGGACTTCTGGGCAAGCCAGGTTAGCAGATGAAGGGATCACAGGCAAGTGGGGTAAATGGATGCTTGTTCAGCTTCCACGGGGATCTGCAAGTGGGGCAAATGCAGCAAGCCAAGCCTCGGGCCACACAGGATCACGGCCTGGGCTCAGACATCATCTCCTCACTCCCCTTATCTTCGCATGTTACAGGGAGACTGGGCTTGCCCCTTCATCCATGCAGCCGCATGCTCGCCAGTTCAGCCAAGTTTATACACTCCTACATGTATAAGGCACTGGGGATTCAGTGGTGGGCAAGCCGGATTGTCCCGCTGCATCATGGCACTTACCGCTGTAAGCAGGAGCAGGCGGAGAGACAATAAACACAAACCCATCCTCAGAATAATCACACGGACGAAGGAGCCTGGTGGGCTACACCCCACGGGGTCGCAAAGAATCAGACACGAGTGAGTGAAACACACACCAAGGATAATTTTTAACACTGATAAGCTTCCAAATGAATATAAATACAGTGATGGAGAATAGGCCTGGGACAAGTCACATATAGGACTTTAAGTTGAAGGGTCAAGGAGGACCCTTCAAAGAGATGCCAGCAGAGCAGCCAGAAGCAACCAGTATAGAGATCTGGGCGACAGGACTGAGGCAGAGAAGCAGGGCAAAGGCCCTGAGGCAGGGAAGAGCTTGATGAGACAGGAACACAGAAACCAGCTGCAGGAGAAGCAAGGGGAATGGAGAACAACCAGCCCTCAGAGGCAGGTACTGACCTGCCTCTTGAGAAACCTATATACAGGTCAGAAAGCAACAGTTAGAACTGGACCTGGAACAACAGGCTGGTTCCAAATAGGAAAAGGAGTTCGTCAAGGCTGTATATTGTCACCCTGCTTATTTAACTTACATGCAGAGTACGTCATGAGAAACGCTGGACTGGAAGAAGCACAAGCTGGAATCAAGATTGCCGGGAGAAATCTCAATCACCTCAGATATGCAGATGACACCACCCTTATGGCAGAAAGTGAAGAGGAACTAAAAAGCCTCCTGATGAAAGTGAAAGAGAAGAGTGAAAAAGTTGGCTTAAAGCTCAACATTCAGAAAACGAAGATCATGGCATTCGGTCCCATCACTTCATGGGAAATAGATGGAGAAACAGTGGAAACAGTGTCAGACTTTATTTTTCTGGGCTCCAAAATCACTGCAGATGGTGACTGCAGCCATGAAATTAAAAGACGCTTGCTCCTTGAAAGGAAAGTTATGACCAACCTTGACAGCATATTCAAAAGCAGAGACATTACTGTGCCAACAAAGGTCCGTCTAGTCAAGGCTATGGTTTTTCCTGTGGTCGTGTATGGATGTGAGAGTTGGACTGTGAAGAAGGCTGAGCGCCGAACAATTGATGCTTTTAAACTGTGGTGTTGGAAAAGACTCTTGAGAGTCCCTTGGACTGCAAAGAGATCCCACCAGTCCATTCTGAAGGAGATCAGCCCTGGGATTTCTTTGGAAGGAATGATGCTAAAGCTGAAACTCCAGTACTTTGGCCACCTCATGCGAAGAGTTGACTCATTGGAAAAGACTCTGATGCTGGGAGGGATTGGGGGCAGGAGGAGAAGGGGACGACAGAGGATGAGATGGCTGGATGGCATCACTGACTTGATGGACGTGAGTCTGAGTGAACTCCGGGAGTTGATGATGGACAGGGAGGCCTGGTGTGCTGCGATTCACGGGGTAGCAAAGAGTTGGACACGACTGAGAGACTGAACTGAACTGAAGGGCCAGACCCACCAGGCTCAGGGTCTGGATTCTACCCATCAGGTTTGCTAAAGGACTGACAGTATGGTTTGGAGCCTGGGCTGGGACCGCCCAGCAAGTTACCGCCAGGCCTGGACTACAGCCCAGGTCGTGTGTCTCTCAGCCCAGAAGGCTCCCCTCCACAGCACACAGCCTTCGGCATGGACAGGACATGATGGAGGCAGTTTGCTCTCCCCCAGAGAATGCTGGGCTTCCTTGGTGGCTCAGACAGTAAAGAATCTGCCTGCGGTGCAGGAGACCTGGGTTCCATCCCTGCATCAGAAAGATTCCCTGGTGAAGGAAATGGCAACCCACTCCAGTATTCTTGCCTGGAGAACTCAATAGACAGAGGAGCCTGGCAGGCTACAGTCCATGGGCTCGCAAACAGTCAGACATGACCGAGTGACGAACACCTGACTCCAGAGAACGTTAGGAAGGCCCGCAGAAGAGAAGGCAGGTTCCAGGCCACTGCTCCATGAGAAGAGCAGCAGCCCAGGTACTCACCCGCTGGTGATGTCGTCTGCCCGCATGTTCTTGCTCAGCACGTCCCCGTCGCTCATGTAGCCAGGCGCGTCCATGCTGATGGCCTCCAGGTCCATCTCATCTCCCGCCTTGTCCGAGACGTCCACGTGGCAGACGCTGCTGCCCCTGGAGGCCAGCTGCCTCCGCAGGGGGGCAGAGTACACGTAGCGGCCCGACTCCGTGTTGATGAAGCGGCTGGCATTGGCTCGTGGAGGGTAGCCATTGCCCATCGAGGGGGCGTCTCCCGCCTGCAGCCGGGGGCTGGACTGGCCGAGCCTCCAGGCCAGGGGAGTGGGCCTGCCCGTCAAGCTGAGGATACTGCGCCCGCTGATCTCTGTGGTGACATTGGTGTCAAACGTGGTTTCCAACGTGCTAGAGACATAAAACCAGCCTTGCATTAGACCCCAATGTGCCCAGCGGTCTTTGCATTTACATCCTCTTTCTTTTCTAGAACTATGAAATACTTTCCATATACAAAATAGGATCAAAAAATAAGGTACCAACATACCACCCAGTGTAGTTCTGCTGTTAAAAATGAAAAGACGAAGCTGCATGCCTGAGTGACATTGCGAAAAGCCCAGTGGAGACGTTTCTCCTAAAACATGGTACAAGATACCCATAACCAGTTACTTCATTTTTTAATATTTATTTTTATTCACTTATTTGCCGGTGCAGAGTCTCAATTGTAGCACGAGGGATCTTTAGTTGTGCCATGTGGAATCGAGTTTCCTGACCAGGGATCGAACCCGAGCCCCCTGCATTGATCTTAACCAGAAGAAGTGATCTTAACCAGCCCTCTTTGTAACCCAGGAAGGGATGTAGATCGTGCTGGATGGATAACGAGGGACACAGCGCCTGCCTGCTTGTCCTTGGACGCTGCCTTTCAACTCTTCCTTCCTAAAGGCGGGAGGTACCCGTCCTCCCCCGGGGTCCTAAGACATTTCACGTCCTCAGCTCTCTCCAGACCGAGCAGGTGGGGAGGGCCCTGATTTTCTCACTCTGTAACGTGCATTTCCCCCACGCATTTGCTTCTCTCCTCTTTTGTCCAAAATGACAATTAAAGTTTGGGGGCAAAAGACCAGAAATGAAAGATGAGTGCCTGGGCTAGTGACGCATGAAACTAGCTGGGTCTGAATCTGCCAGGAGACTGAGCTCGTCCCGGGTCTTGCCACACCATCAAGATGAGAAACACGGGGGGCTCTAACAACTTATTGACCAGAGAGGTATTAATATGTCTTTTGTTACCCGAACGTTATTGACGGGAGTGTTTCGATATTCACTGATATAACAAATTGCTGGCCACAGGTGCTAGTTTCTGCAAAAATGCCCCGGTCAATGATGTGTTCACTAAGCAGAGAGAGTGAGAGTCTCCCGCAGAAGAAAGCACGGACGCTTTCCCTCCTCTCATGATCACCATTTTAGCCTGAGCCAAGAAATCCACCAAACTGCTGGAACCGACTTTACGTCAAGTCTCAGTGACGATGGTGGAAGGACGGAGGTGACTTATCTCATCACAGAGGGGCAGTCCAGTGCCTGGCTCCAGGCCAGAACCATCCCACCCCACGGTACTCACCTCTGAAAGGAACCAATTAGGTGCCTCAGCTGCTTTTGTTTCCCTCTGATCCGGGAAGCAGCCTGCCTGACTTTTTTCATACTGGGAACCCCTATGATTTAGGTGGGCTTCCCAGGTGGCAGTAGTGGTAAAGAACCTGCCTGCTAATGCAGGAGACATAAGAGATGTGGATTCGATCTCAGCTCAGGAAGATCCCCTGGAGGAGGGCATGGCAACCCACTCCAGTATTCTTTCCTAGAGAATTCCATGGACAGCAGAGCCTAGTGGGCTACAGTCCATGGGGTAGCAAAGAGTCGGACAAGACAGGAGCGACTTCATACGCATGCAACGTTTATTCCCTGGTCTTTAAGAACCCATGGTGCTTAGCCCTGTTCTGCCAAAGCTGCAGGCAGAGGGGGAGCCCAGCAATCTCCTGCTGGGTTCATTTATCAAGAAGACGGAAACTGGAGAAGCAAAGGAGACCTCCCTGACCTGGGAGCTCACAGGGGTACCTAGGCCTTTACCTTGATCGTCAAGGCCAAAGACAAACCGTAAAACCTGGTTCTGCCCAAATCATGAAGGACGCCCAGGGCTGCACCCTCTTCACCTTCTCGCTCAATAGTGAAAAGAAGCTGATAAATGTTTCCAGTGTAATCCTAGAGTTCATCCAACGAAACCGTGGTTTAAACATGATCCTCCGCTTTTATAAATATTTCCGTACGTGTTTTATACACGTGCATGACTAACAACGTTACAGAGTGCTGGGGATCAGAAGAGAGGGCAGGAATGAGAGTTACTCATTTTATCACACAGGTCAAGTACAGTTCACCTGCTCATTTTAACAGCCCAATATCATTTTGGAAAATGCAAGCAAAGGGAAATTTCAATGCAGCTGGTCTGCCACATCCTCTGTGGAATGGATTGAGCAACCTTCTGCTTTGGGAAGGAATCGGTCTCTCTGGATTTTTGCTCCTGACACTTCTGCATACCATCTGGTATGCTCAGTGAATTTCAGCACATTGGCAATGCAGGTTACTTATTCCATTATTAACTAAATCACATATGTGGCTAGGGCGGGAACACATCACGGCAGGAGCAGCCATGTGATAACCAAGTTACCAGCCGACTCAGGGAAGTGATTCACGCTCCAGCTACCTGTGTGTAACCTGAGTTCCCCGTAAACTGGACATGGTCTCCTCCAAATTCTGCCGCAGATCAGCAATATTCTTCACCGTCCGCAGCCGCCGAGCTTCAGGATCCTCCCCTAGAGAGACAAAGGTGAAGACTGTTTAAGTTCTCAGGTAGATGGGAAGATTCATGGGAGCAGCAGTGGTGTCCATGACCATAACCACGCTGCCTGCTCGGGACCCGGCTCATCATCACACATCCTCAAGAAGGATTTGGGAGTGAATGAATGGATGGATGGAGGAATACCCAAAGGAAGGCGTTAAACCTAAAAAGAGAAGTCTGTCTTCTTGCTGCAGGTCCCTCCAGCAATAGGTGAGGTCTCTAGCTTGTGAGACAGAGTCTGAGACAGTAAATGCATTTCCACACTGTCTCCCATAAAGACAGATACATGTTAGGTCTGAGCCCTGCCCACAGAAGTGGGGAAGGCCTTTTGCTTTCTCCTCCACAGTAGGCTCTGCTATCTACTGACCCAAAATTACTTATTTATATATTTTTGGCTGTGCTGGGTTTTCAGTGTGGCTCAGGCTTCCTCCAGTTGTGGTGAGCAGGGGCCACTGTGTGGTGCTGTGCAGGCTTCTCACTGCTGTGACTTTTCTTATTGTGGAGCACAGGCTTCAGTAGCTCTGGTTCCTGGGCTTCGTTGCTCCGAGGCATGTGGGCTCTTCCTCTGGGAAGGGATCAAACCCGTGTCTCTTGCATTGGCAGGCAGATTCTTTGGCACTGAGCCACCAAGGACGCCCTGATGCAACATTATAGATGACTCATTTGTAGTGGCTAAAAGATCTGCACCTATTGATCATTAATATTTCTACAGAGAGAGGTTTGCCTTCTTGGCCCAATTTGTTATGTCATCTTGAATTCTGGCTCCTCTCTTCCCTGGCTGAGTGGTCACAAGGAAGAGGAGAGCTCACCCTCTCCGCCCTTCAGATGCCATGGTCCTAATCAAAGATGCCATGGGCCTAATCAAAGATACCATGGTCCTAATCAAAGATGCCATGGTCCTAATCAAAGATGCCATGGTCCTAATCAAAGACAGTGACAGTGCTGGTCTCAACGGGCTGTCGCAGGACTAAATGAAGATCCCGAAGTGCAGCGCCCACCTGATCACGCCAGCTGGTGCTGCCGAGTGGGAAATGTTTGACGAGAGTCAGGCTTCTCTCTGGGGGACAAGGGACTTCCATTCCAGGGCAACATTTCCCACTAAATGTTCCCAACAATTCCTACCTCTCCACTGGTCTGGAGAGGTGAAGCTGGCACAAACAGCCCAGGACAGAGGCCACATACAAGCTAGCAAGCCACACCCCCTCTCGGAGAAGCCTCGGCCTGGGGTCGTCTGGCCATTTTGTCTTGTTTGGGCTTATGGGAGGAGAAGAAAAGTTGAATAACACAATAGTGATGAGAGGAATCACACATCTTTCCCTCAGAGTAATTTCCAGAGAGCTGAGAAGACCACCATCAAGGGTCTTTTAAAGCTGATGACTATTTCAAGTACTGAGCAATATTTCTAAATTAAGCTCCATTCAGAATATGGTGCATATGGACAACAGCAAGTGGGATTTAAGCAGACACCAAGTAAGCAAGTGTCATCAACAGGGCAACAGGCAGCTGAGAAAAAGCATAGCATTAACTCTCCTTCTGAGACAGATGACCACTTCTTAGGTTATCTCAACACAGTGGTGCCTGGAGGCTGAATTCAATGATTGATTCTGTGGAAGAAATTTGCTATAGCAAACTCTCTGGCCTTGAAAATGTCAGTGTTTTCAATTTTCTCCCCACTCCTAACCAAGAGAAATTTGAAAGGCATTTTTCCCTTATCTGAAAAGTAGTCAGACCTGCATTTCCCACCCAGTTCTTTAAAGTACATATGAACGTCCGTGTTTTTAAACGAAAGCAATGATGAATGTCTACTTTACCCTCCTCTAATGGCTTTGGAGGAATGTAATTGCATCTATCCACAGGGCCATCAATTAAATATCTTTTACTGCCAGTTTGGCCACATTTTATCCGTGTAAAGGCTGCCAAAAAAGGTACTGATCTTTTGGATGTCTCCAGGTCCTGCAGGGAACATTTATTATGACGCTAAGTCTAGGCACCAGTTTTCAAATTCCCTTCATTAATTAACTTAATCATGCACAACAGGATAATAACTATATTTCCAGGCACACCTTGTTCTATTGTGCTTTGCTGATACTGTGATCTTTACAGACTGAAGGTTTGAGGCAACCCTGCCTCAACCGCATCTGTCGGCACTGTTTTTCCAACGACACTCGCTTACTCTATGTCTCTGTGTCACACGTTGGTGATTCTGCCAATATTCCCAACCCTCCACCAGCGAAAAGACTATGACTCACTGAAGGTTCAGACAATGGTTGGCATTTTTTTTTAGCAATGAAGTATTTTTCAATTAAGTACGTTGTTCAAAATAGTACGTTGTTTTTTTAGACATAATGTTACCGCATACTTAATAGACTAGAATATATTGGAAACACAGCTTTTCATGCACTGTTGTCTAGTCACTCAGTCGTGTCTGACTCTTTTGCGACCCTGTGGACTGTGGCCAGCCAGGCAGTTCTGTCCATGGGATTTCCCAGGCAAGAATACTAGAGTGGGTAGTCATTTCCTTCTCCAGGGCATCATGCCTGAGATTGAACCTACACCTCCTACATTGGCAGGTGGGTTCTTAACCCTCTGAGTCACCAGAGAAGTGCACTGGAAAATCAAAAAAATCTGTGTGACTTGCCTTCTTGCAGTCTTCACTTCACTGCAGTGGTCTGGAACCAAACTGGCAATGTTTCTGAGGCAGGTCTGTATATGTCCATGTCTCTAATGACATCTTAATGACACATTTGCCCGTGTTAAGTCTCCTAAGACAAAGGTCTTTGACACAGAGTGGTAACTCACCTTTGTTCGTGGTAACCCCCACACAAATCTAGATATGCTCAAGAAATATTTATTGCCCCAAAAACGTTTGGTCAGTGTAGGGTGAAAGAGAAAGGACAGATTTTGCACTCCAACAGATAAAGGTTTGCACAGTGGCATTGCCACTTATTAGCCACTTGACCTTGGACAAATCACTTCTCCTCTCTGAATGTCATCTGTAAAATGGGGATAAAAGCCCTTCCCTTAGGTTAGAAGGATCAGATGAGATGACATGTGATCAGATCAGATCAGATCAGTCGCTCAGTCGTGTCCGACTCTTTGCGACCCCATGAACTGCAGCACGCCAGGCCTCCCTATCTATCACCAGCTCTCGGAGGTCACTCAGACTCACATCCATTGAGTCAGTGATGCCATCCAGCCATCTCATCCTCTGTTGTCCCCTTCTCCTCCTGCCCCCAATCCCTCCCAGCATCAGAGTCTTCTCCAATGAGTCAACTCTTCGCATGAGGTGGCCAAAATACTGGAGTTTCAGCTTCAGCGTCATTCCTTCCAAATCCCTAAGTAAATGATCAAATAGTCCCATAAACGTCCATCCCTAAATTCAACCATTTGTTGTCATTTCAAGGAACTGGCTGTAGATAAGCTTGACTCAACCTCATACTTACAAGCTACTATGTAGTGTCTCCATAAAATTATTCACTGTACAGCCACACACATGATACAACCACACACATGAGTTTCACCGTTTAAATGCAGGGCTCATTGAATCTGAATGCACTGCTTCCCCCGAGGAGTCCCACTGGGAAATATATGCTCCCCTCAAAGATTCCAAGGGCAATGTAGACGACAGATGAGTAATCCACCTGCCTTGCTTAGATGATGATGTTCTAAACTGCCCATTCTTCATGCTTAGTATAAGATAGTATAAGATGGGAAGATGGGCTTAGTATAAGATCTCCATCCCAACTCATTGTCTGAACAAAATAAACACAGTGTGCCCCAGGGGAAATGACTGGGCCCTTAAAGCCCATCTACTATGAACTATTTCATGTTTACCCGTGACTCTCCTTACCTGCCCAGGGCAGTCCCCCTCCCCAAGCCAGGCGCTGTGATGGAGAGAACAGCATGTTCTGATCACACAGAGCAGATGTGAGGATGGCAGGGTGTTAACATGAGGAACACGGATGGGACTGGGAGTTTTTACTTGGAAGAGGGAGGCTAGGCCACATGCTGCTGCAGGAAAGGAATGGAAACTGTCCGTGAGCTTCAGGAGGCTGGACTATGTCCGGTGATTTAGAAATGGAAGGATAAAAGACTCCATTACCAGGTAAAGCCAGCTAGGTATGGAAGGGCTGCCTCATGAAGGAATCGCTTTTCCATCACAAGAAGTATTCCAGCAGAGGCTGAAAGACAACTCGTCAGTGAATGACAGAAGGGATTCACGGACTGGATAAGAAGTAGATGTGGTTCCTACTAACGCTACAATCCAAGATGCATATCTCACCTGTAACTCTGTGAATGGTAGAGCACCACGGGACAGTCCACCTACTTGCATAAGTAAGGGGAAAACTAAGCAACAGATCAAAGAGTCTCATAAATGGCAATTCCTGGACACACACATCTGTGGTCATTTCAAGGGACTGGCTGTAGATAAGCTGAATTCAACCTCATACACACATGCTACTGTGTGGTGTCTCCACAAAACTATTCACACACATGACACAGCCACGCGTGTGAGTTTCACTGCTTAAATGTAAAGACAAGTCATCCCGATTCAGAAAGTTTCCTTAGCAACTAAAACCCTTCGAACTTCATACCGAAGAGCGCTTGATTGGCCATGACTGGCTGCACAGTTCTGGTGCCCAAACCCACTGACAGCATCTCAGGCTTTCTGAGCTCTCGCTTGGTTGCTGTCCTGATGCACAGGAGACATGGGGAGGAAAAGAAAAAGGACTGAAAAGATCACAGGCTGCCATCCGTCCCTCTGAAATTTAAGTGTTATGTGCAATGGTCTCCGACTGCCGCCTTCACTTCTCAGATGTAAATTTCACTGAGCCCCTGGGTCTGACATGAATCCACACTCCTCCACAAGACACACGTCTGACCCATGCCAGCTGCTGGATCACTGGCCTGGCTCTTTTGATGTGTGCACATGTGAACACGATCTGGAATGTGTGTGGAGACCTGAGTAGTCATTAACCTCCATAACCTTCTCCTGAGAGCTGACCCTTTTCCTGCACCATCCAGGTTCTCACATGCAAGGGAGCTAAAACCTGAGAGAGAAGGAAACGTAAAATCAATCCCAAATGTGGGGCCCCAAACCACTGCAAGATGGATCACTTACAAATGGCTGGAAACTTCTCTGTCTCCTCAACGTGCCCGGCCAGCAGAGCCAGAAGGAAAGAGCTAAACCTCTCAGATCCTCTGAAATGAACACCCAGAGTTAATGGTCAAATGGGTAGACGAGTCGATCATACGGGCTGCATACCAACTACACCGCTGTACCGGGGCTATTATAATGGTGGGGTCACCGGTATTTAGTCTAATAAATGGATTTTAAACATGGATTCAGTTTTTAACCCAACCCAGGAAGTGGTATGATATGTAAAGAATAACACAGCCACTGCTCAATATGTGGCTTGCCTCTTACTTCCCTGATTAGAAGTCGGTGGGACCCAGGGCACAGAGCTGGGAACAGGGATAAGCACAGAGAAAGCGGTGGCCCAGAATGCACTGCAGCAGAAATTCAATTCTGATGCTACTTCTGTGTCTTTAAATGAACACTGTGACGGTATAACGCTAATAAATATTTATGGAATTAACTATGACAATTGCAGATTTTATGTTTTTATATAACATAACATCCTTTAATCATCATTCCTGTCTAGTCAAAGTGTTAGTTGCTCAGTTGTGTCTGACTCTTTATGACCCTATGGACTGTAGCCCGCCAGGCTCCTCTATCCATCGAATTCTCCAAGCAAGAATACTGGAGTGGGTTGCCATTCCCTTCTCCAGGGGATGTTCCTGAACTGGGGATCAAACTTCGGTCTCGCACATTGCAGGCAGATTCCCTAACACCATCTGAATGATCAGGGAAGCTGCTCCCTGTCTAAGTAACATTTAAATAAAATTTAGACTTTTGTTTTTGGTAAAAGAAATATGCTGAAATCTTCTTTCCAACTGTCTGAGAATGCTCAGAACAATTTTCAATCATTGCTTCTAGAAAGGAAATTTGAAAAAAAGTCAAAACATTTTAGAGTTCTAACTCTCTTTGGAAAGCAACTCTATCTGAAGACTGAACAAGGAGATTCAAGGTGAAGTGTCCCAAGCCCAGAGCCCCTGCATGAGTGGGGTGGAGTATGGCTTAAAGCAGAATTCACCAACAGGTAAAGGACTCTTTACAGTTCGGGAAGGAGGGAATAGACTGTGAGAGAGAGAAGAAGGGAAAAAAAGAGGAAGCAGGAAGACGGAAAATCAGTTTGGCTCATCAATCAGAGCAACAGTGAAGCAACTTCACGACCAGCTGGGTTCGACCCTTCCAGCGGTGGTTGCTTGGGAGGCCTCACCTCTCAGAGACAGGGAGTTTCCAGGGCTCTATACTCACCAGTGAGTTCCTCCAGGGCGGGCTGTCCACTCTTGGTGTAGTGGCTGGGCTCCATGGGCACACCCCCTGAGCTGGATTCGGCAGTAACATTCCCTTCGGTGTCTGTCTGGGACCTTCACACACAAACCAGAGCAGACATACTTGTCACAAGCGGTAACTACCCCATCTGGACCACTGTGCTCCGATCACAACCCCTGTGAGCCCCTCCTTTGGTGAGAAGCTTTAGAACAGAGCAGACCAGCAGACAGACTCTAAATAATTCATCGATGCACGTGGAGCGATGTCCCAGAAACAGAGAGAGCCACCGGAGTGTAAAAGATGAAATATTCATCACCCAAATGGAGGGTCTGCAATCCTTCAGTGGGGAACGCGTCTCTGTGTCCCCTTTGGGGAGCTAGATCTAGCCAGCAGGAGGCTGGCAAGTACCCGGCGGTTTGGATCATTTAACCTGTGCCAAAGAGCCACTTCTAAGTAACCAGCAATGCCAGCAAGCCAAGCATGAAGATGATTCCACTGGCAGCCCTGTGTGCCACCCCCGCCCCCCGCCCAGATCCTCCTGACACGGCTGTCTCTGGAGAGGTGACTGTACAACCGGCCAGGAGTGGGTGCCAAGCAGGTGTGTTTGCCCTCCAGGTCTGATTCAGAGCTCAGATCTCCTGAGATGAAAGGTCTCACTGATCATTATTTCAACACTTGACTGAGATCTGTACTTCCCCAAACCTTCTCCATGCCCTTATTTGTCAAGCAAATCGAGACAATCGAGCAATGTGCTCTAGCCACAATTACCTCTGCTTATTCAGGCGTACCAGGCAAATATAATTACATTCGGATACATAACCCTGGGTGTAATGTTATTCATTCATCGGCATCCTCAGCTAATTCAACCAGATTTCACTCTCTATGAAAAAGTGTTTGCCAAGAATGTGAATTACCTAAAACAGACTGTGGGGGATGTACCGATAAGCCCCACGTCATCCATCTACACTCCCCCCACCTTTGCCTTCCTACTGATGCCACCGGTTCCCCATTCCCATTATCTCTGAATTTAAAGGATTTCCGTGCTCTCTGTGTTCCTCTCCTTCCTTTGACTAGAATCCAAGCTTTCACCATCTCTGCCCGGGCCGCTGAACAGGTATATTGCCTCCAGCCATAGAGCTTACAAATGACAGCCAGGTATAGAAACCAGCCCATGGATGATTCTTACTGGTCTGCCTAGTATCTTTCAAAGCTTTTGAATTCATGTCCACATTTAAAACTGGAGAGAGGTCACCAAAAAAATCTGGATTTCTGTCCTTTTCTCAGTAAAAACAAGTCTGGAAGGACTGAGCGCACTTTCTTGCAGGGCGCCACCTGCTGGTGAAAAGTGGTAGCGGTCCCCTCTGGGGAGGCATGAGGTTCCTTTTCCCGGAGTCCCATTCACCTTGAACCACTCAGGGTGCTACTTCTGTGGTATCACCTCTGCGGGCCCAAGCAGGCACTTGAACTGTGATCTCTGTTTTAGACTGTTTCCAGGTCTTGTCCACTCCCCATTCTATTCTCCACTGACCTTGGTGACCTGATGTGATCTTTCATCTTTTGATTAAAAGCCTCTAATGGTTTTCCGTTGCCCACAGAATAAGATCTAAAGTCCTTATTGTGATAGAAGATGCCCTACATCACAGGATTCTTCCTCCCTCATTTGCAACCCGTCTCCTGGCGCTCCTGCCTTTACACACGGCCCTGCCCTGTACTCCACCCACACGTGGCTTCTCTCCAGTCCCAGCTCATATCCAGCCCTTCACAATTTTGTCTTTGTAGTCACTGTGCCCTTTGACTGAAGGCTCTTTTTCTCTTTCTTCCTTAGTTTGCTCCTGATCTGCCTTGAAGGCACAGTCCCCATGTCATCTTGGTTTGGAAGCTTTCCCCAATTGTTGGCCAGCGGATGGCTCCACCTCTTGTCCGTTTCTGTTCTCCTGATGTCTACTTATTACAGTAAGATCTAATTAATAAACCTTTCCTCCACTAGATTAAGAGCTCTCTGAAGGCTAAGACTGGCTCTTTTGATGTGGGCATTTAAGAACACTCTGCTCCAATTCATATGGTAAGCAGGCACTCAGGTAGGGTGTGCTGAATGGATAAATGAGTTTTTAAGTCTAGAAAGATTTGGTGTGAGAGAAGGAGCATTGGACTTGGAAGTCTGAACATGGAGCTGGCTGGAGTCTGCAGTCTATTACTTGATGCTATGCTAAGTCACTTCAGTCGTGTCCGACTCTGTGTGACCCCATAGACGGTAGCCTACAGGGTCCCCTGTCCCTGGGATTCTCCAGGCAAGAACACTGGAGTGGGTTGCCATTTCCTTCTCCAATGCAGGAAAGTGAAAAGTGAAAGTGAAGTCGTTCAGTTGTGTCTGACTCTTAGTGACCCCATGGACTGCAGCCTACCAGGCTCCTCCGTCCATGGGATTTTCCAGGCAAGAGTACTGGAGTGGGGTGCCATTGCCTTCTCTGCTATTACTTGATAGCCACATACATTTCAGGAAATCACTGCACCTTGTAGAGAGGCGGGACCCTTATCTGGACATGGGATTACAATAGCAACCTCCCCTGGCTGCTACAAAACTCACAGATGAAGCCACACAAAAGCACTTAGCGAAGTATAAAGCAACAGAGGTGTCCAGTGTGTCTTCTGAATTGGTAACTATAGTTCGTTCCAAGTGATTTTTTAAAAAAAATGATTTATTTTCCTTTTGGTAACGTCACTAACACGAGAGGTTCTGGGGGAGCACTGTTAAGTAATAAACAGTGAGCTGTAAACTTGAGAGAGAGAACCTGGAGCATAAATAGAGTCTAAACCACTTTCTAAAATCCTCTCATCTAGTCCTGTCTCCTCAATTTACAGATGAGGCTCAGCACGAGGCAGTAATTTAGAGTCAAGACTATTTCACGGTTAAGCACTTGGTCCCTCTAGGTAGAGAGACTTGGCTATAAGCACGAGCTCTTCTGACTACCAGCTCTTTGATGTAAAGCAAGTTATTTGATTATTCTAGGCCTCAGTTTGCTTATCGGAAGAATGGGGGTAAAAAGGTAGCCAGCTCATGGAGTTGTGAGAACGATTCAATGATCTGGGTTTCTGCACACACGTAGTGCACACTCAGCAGTGGTGTCTGCGGCCAGGTTCCAAGGCCACACAGGGATGCACAAGTGAACAAAAGACCAAGTCAGGCAACCTGACTCCCATCCCAGGGCTCTTCTCTCCAGCCCCCTCCTGGGCTCACCCAGAGGAAAGACACCTCAGAGGAGGAACAAGAACATCACACGGGCTGAACACAAACTCCCGGGGTCAACACATGGGATAATAAAATCTAAAGTCCTTATTGTGACAGAAGATGCTTTCTCCCTCCCATCTGTTGGACTTTAGCTCTTTACCATTAAGAGCTTTTCCTCTCAAAGAAAAATCTTGAAATATTAAAAAAAAATATATAGAGGTTAAATGGTTTAGAATCTTTCAAATGATTACAGCCAGGAAAAAAAAAGGGAGAGAGTGGAATTGACCGTGATCAGACTGTCACATATTTTAATTCTGAAAATGCAAATCAAAAATCTGGGAATAGCAGCCTGAATATGCCTGACTTTAAGACTATCCACATGACCGCAATGTTAAAAATTTCACGGCAAGCAATTCAGTTGCCTCCATGGTTCAGAAAACAGTTGTATAAAAAGTTGAGCCTGGAGACCAGTGCTGAATCATTATCTAAGCCTTGGCACCCTTCTCAGGACTGTTAGCTGAGCTGATGACTTGATTTAATACAAAGATGACCACCTCCCATTTAAAAAGATCTGGTGTGACCCTCCCTGAAGGGGAGAGTGAACAAGGAAAAGGAAAGAGCTTCTCCTCAAGAGCATGACCTTCCCTCATGGGCTGGATGCTGTGGGCTTGACTTTGCAATCAGCACCTTGAACCAGTCTTCCTATCAACTCTTGGCAGGAATGGTAACAGAACTAGAACTTACCTCAGGCAGAGAGAGAGGAAACATCTAATTCACTGGGGAACCATGTAGACTGAGGAAGTGGAAAGTATGGCCACGAGTCTGTGCATATGAACAGGTATGTGAACACGTGTGAATACATGCATAGATGCATTCACATTTCATGTATAACTGTATACCTGTGTCCTTATTTATGTGTGACTGTCGTGATGTGCACTCACCTATGTGTGTGTGTGTGTGTGTGTGTGTGCTTGGGTAGAAGCTGCAAAGAGCCTGGACTGTAATACTGAACCATCTTGGTGCTATGGACGGCTCTTAGCTATCACTCAGCTGTGCAGAGTGGCCCACTGCCCAGCAGGTCTTGAGCACAGGATCAAGCTGAGTACTGTGAATAGGGCTCTAGGACCCCCCAAGAGCAGGGCTGGGTGGCTTCCATCTGCCCAGACAGGACTCATCGCAAGAATCAAGCATCACACAGAGAGATGTCCCCCATCCTGTACAGGTGCGTGGTGTAACCAGAGGCTCTCACAGGCCACAACCACTCAGAACGGCAGCACCGGGCTCCCTGTGGTCTCCTGTGGTCCCCTGGAAGTGCCATCAGAGACAGGCAGAGGGGCTGACTGGAAACACTCAGGCTTGTCACCCCAAATACAACCCAGGTTCTCTGGTTCTTCTAGAACCAGTCCTTCCTTATGGTTACCCTTCTTCCTCATCCTGTTCTCCTCTCTGAAAAATCCCAACACACAGCAGGGACTGAAAAAATATTTGAGCTCCCTGGTTGCCTAGTGGTTAGAATTCCAGGCTTTCACAGCTGTGGCCTGGATTTAATCCCTGGTTGGGGAACCCGCAGTTCACACAGTGTGACCAAAAAAAAAAAAAATGTTTAGAAGAAAAGAAAAAGTATACATGCAATGGGGTAACAAACCATGAGGTTCTGGAAGTTCGCTTCTCTCTGAGAAGTCTCAGTTGCTCAGCAAGGTGGTTTTGTGTTTCATCGTTTAAAGTACATTCAGGATGCTTTAGGACTGACCTTGGAGCCTGTCGAGTGAAACCAAACCACTCTCCTAGCTATTGTTCAGGCTGCTTCTGCCAAGGCCCTGGGTCCCCGTGTGCCTGGGCCACTCCTCTGCATCTTTGGATCACTCACATTTTCCTTCCTATCTTTAGCTTGCTAACCTACCCCCACACCCCAGCCACACTGAATTAACTGTCCCTCAAGCACACTGCATACGTCTCTATCAGGAGCTGATCACAGGGCCCCTGAGCTGTCTGCCTCAATGTTCCTGAAAGACCCCTGCCCCCGAAGACCCCTTGCCCAGGGCTGGGCAGGGCTGGGGAGGGGGGCAGCCGCTCCTACCTGTACAGGAAAGGTGCCACAGTGGCAGTGTTGGGGTGGCTGTATTGCTGCTGGGGCTGAGGTAGCTGGACACTGACAGTATTGCTTCCTGTGGTCTGGGTGGTCCCCACGGAGGCACTGACAGTCTGGCTGCTGATGCTGTGGTTCAGGCCGGTCCCTCCGGGGCCTTTTCCTTCCGAGGACGCCAGGCTGGAGGAGGAGCTGGAGTGCTTGCCGTCCAGCGGGGGCTTCTGCTGGGGGAGCCCTGAGCTCGGCTTCCCACCCCGGGCTCGCTCCCCATCCTTGGAAGGCGTAGGGGCACTTGGGGATTTCCCGGGCATGCTCTTCATCCCTGGTTTTGGTATCCCGCTGTGGGAAGGGGCCGGGGCCTCCTTCTTGGCACTGTTGAGCTTCCCCCTTTGGGGATGAAGCTGGCGATCTTGGAGGACTTTTTGGGCATCTCAGTCAGGGCGGCCCCGCTGGGGTCTTCTCTCGGCCCCTCTCTGAGGTCCGGCCTCTCTGTCACCGAGGCTCTTTTGGTGAGGTCCTTGCTTTTCTCCTTCTCCCGCTGTTGTTTCTCCTTTTCCTTCTCGCTGCCTTTCGGGGAGCTCTTCTTGTTGGTCAGCGCCCGGCTGAAAGTCCTCTGGGCGATGCCCTTGAGGGCGATCTTTGGGCTATTGGAAGAGGGGCCAGCCGTGGACAACGGGCGGCCGCCCGCCTCCATCTCTTCGCTCTCCTCGAAGCTGGGCAGGATCTCCAGCCGCTCGCAGCTCGTGTCTCGCGACCCCGGGCCTTCGCCCGCCTTGGAAGCCCCCTTGCTGTTGAAAAGTTTTAGTTTTTCCAGCATGGACCTCTGATTGTTGGGGGCCGGCTTCAGGGCTTCGGTGGCGGGCCGAGGGGGCTCGGGCGTGGGCGGCTTAACGGAGAGCGCGGCAGCCGCAGCGCTGTGCTTCACGCTGACCGACTTGCTGCGCCAGGGCTTGGAGGCCGAGCCGGGCTGGGGGATGGCCGAGGAGGCGCCGCAGCTAGCAGGGCCACACCCGCCGCCTCCCTCCAAAGCAGCGGGTGCATCTTCGCTCATTGTGGGGTGGGAGGATGCCGGGCTCGCCAAAGGCTCTGCGGAGACGAAGAGAGGGAGACCTGAGTTACATGCATGGACCTGCACTCATCACGAGGGGGCGTCGGCCACGGCTGCACTGCCGATAGCTCCAACCCGGATGCCACACAGCTCCACCACCTGTGTCTCAATTTAAATTCCACCTTGACTTTCTCCTGCGCTCCATCAGGCACTGTTCACATCCCTTCCTCCCCCCACCCCCCCCACATTTTGGCATATGCTATGTGAATGCACACCAACCTTAACATCCACGTGCACGTGGCACAATTAAGCACACACTTCATGGGAAAACAAACAAAAATCCATACCACCACTGTGATTGTGCAGGAATGGTACAAGAAATATCTCCTGTCTTGAATGATTCAACCCATAACCGTTTTCCAACTAAAGGGAAACAATGGAGGATTATCCAACTTTAAGAAAACAATGTATCAAACAATGGAAGATTATCCAACTTTAAGCAAACAATGTACCAGGAACATTAACCCAGAACAGATTCCAAAAAAATCCAGAAAAAAGAGAAACCAAGGATAATCTTGACAGACGTAATTACCCACAGAAATTGCTAAATTTCATATACGTTTTCCCTATGTTGGCACTTTTAAAAGAGTTACGAACGTGATGCAGGCTGGAGTTTAAAAAAAGGCTTTCGAGCTTAAGAGTATGAACTGAACAGGAGGCTTCACCATCAGCAGGAAAACACACAGGTTATCTGAAAGTCAAGGCTTCCCCCTTGGCACACAGGGTATAGTTCCCCAGCCAGCCCCTTTTCTCAGAAAAGCCTCAAAATATTTCCAAATTAGAACTGGAATTATTTGGAGATGGGCGGGTTCCAAACTGGCACTCTGCTAGGCACTGAGGCAGCCCAGATTGATGACCTGAACGTCAGAGCTCCTTTGCTCAGGCAGCAGGCAAAGCCACACAGTGCCATCCTCTACGTTGGGGCAGCTGTCAGAGGGAAGGGGGCCGGGACACAGCTGTGAGCCCATCCCTGCGCCCACCCACGACCATGCCTGCCCAGCGCAGACAGGGTGCAGCACCTCGGCCCCCAAAGAGCCCGTCCCCCGCACTTGCAAAGTCACAGGGACACAACTTACCCGGCCGCAGTCACTTTCTCCCGCAACGATTCCCTAAGAAAACTTCTCCAACGCGAGAGGCTGTCCTTCCGATTGTCACAAGTGTTTTCGGTTAAACTGCTCATGTTTCTAATTAACTTTTGTCATCCGCAACTGCTCCAGTGCCCAGAAGCCTGGCGGGATTAACGGCTGCTTCTTCTGCTCTTTTTTTTTTTTTTCCCTTTTTAAATACCTACGTTCCACCGCCTTCGAGCAGCAGAGTAAACTGTATGTAAGAGCGGCTTTTTATGATTTAAAAGTCAACGGCCGCCAAAGCCGAGCGAAGGCAGCCCCTTGTGGGACACGAGCCGGGAGCACTCCCGGCAGACGAACTGGCCTCCCTTCCCTCTCAGCTGCTCCGGGGGGTGGGGCGCCGGGGTGGGGGGAAGCCGCAGCTCAGGGGTGATCCAACGCAGACCTCCCAATGTTTTAAAACACATACATCTTCCTGACTTCCCAGGGATTCGGGTTTGGAGCAGGGGCTGCTGTGCGATCCTCCCTTAAAAAACGCACAGCGCATTGCTGGATCTTTTCCTGGGGAGAGCTGGGGACTGGCTGGGAAACAGGCTCGTGGAACCCACCCACACCGCCAGCCCCTCGGAGGGTCTCCTCGGGTGGGACACGCTGCTCATGGAGGGCCTCCCGGGCTCAGGAGGTATCGTGCTAGGTGCTCTGAGAAGAGGGGCTCACTGCCCCCATCTGAAGAATTGGGGAGACTGAGGCTTGGAGAGGGCTAATGACTGACCCTCCATCATAGCACTGGAGATGGTCCAGTGTGGGATGTGGACCCAGGTCTCGCGACACAGTGCTCTTTGGGACTGCATCCCAGCTACCTCCCACAATAAAGAACAGGTTTAAAAGACAGGCACTGGGATGACCAGAGGACTTCAGGGCATCTACCTCTTCTACTGCTTGAGTATATTCACAATGTCCATGGTGGGGGACAAACCAGCCCAGCCACTGAATAGGAGGCAGCCTATGCCATGGAGGCCAGCTCCCTGGAGGGCAGCAGTGACCCTCCAATCGCGAGTTCCACTCTCTCAGGACCGCTGTCCTTCCCTCTACTTGGGCTCAGATCTGGGGCAGAAATATTCATTCATTCGTACATTCAGTATACTCATTCATACATTCAGTAAATTCATTGATATCAACATTCAAAGACGGGTCATCCCTGGTGGCCCAGTAGTTAAGAATCCCTCTACCAATGCAGGGGACACGGGTTCCCTCCGTGGTCTGGGAACTATGATCCCACATGCGGCAGGGCAACTAAACTTGAGCCACAGCTAGAGAGCCCTCTTGCCCCACTTCTGAAGCCCCCATGCCCCCAGGTTTGTGCTCCGCAACATGAGAAGACACTGCAATGAGCAGCCCGCACACCGCAGCTAGAGAGTAGCTCCTGTTTGCCACAACCAGAGAAAGCCCGCGGACAGCAATGAAGACCCAGGGCAGCCAAAATAATTATCTTTAAAAAATTAAAAACAAATTTAGTGAATGCCTAGTATATGCCACACGTTGTTCTAGACACTGGGATACATCAATGACAACACCGAGATCCCTGCCTTCATGGATGTTACACTCTAGCAGGGAGGAACAGATAATTCATATAATTAATACATACATTTTATCACTTGGTAGAAAAGTCCTAGAGAAAAGGGGCTTTGGGTGGGGCGGGGGAGATTGCAACAGTGTCCTTATAGGAGCTACAGCAAATTGGGATCAGAGGTTTGTTCTTTCCTAAACAAGTTTCAGAACTACTCCCTACTGAGCAGAAGCACATGCATCACTGTGACTTCTCTGCTCCCACACATTCCCTGGAACTCTTACAAAGCTCGCCTGAAATAATTTGGACAAGAAATGCCCCTGCCTAGCATTTCTGTGTAATTTTAAATCTTAGCATGCACAGCTAGCAATCAGTTGTTACTAACCAGTTAGAGATTGATCCAGAGTTAACCAGACACCTGACTTGTCTAAGAGAAATGTGTAGGCCAATCAAAGACGTGTGTTTCCTTCAGGAAAGCTGTCAGGTTCAAGAGGGGCTCACACGCCGTAGGCGTGACGGATACATCATCACTTCCCAGGCTGTCCCCAGATGGCTCCCAGAAACTCCTGTCTTTCAAACCCTAGCTCAAATGCCTTCGTCCTTTGTCAAGCTGCCTGAGACCCTCAGGCTGAATGAACTACCTGGTTTGCATCATCCCCTGGTATCTCACACGCTAGTAAAGTAATGCTCAAAATTCTCCAAGCTAGGCTTCAGCAATATGTGAACCGTGAACTTCCTGATGTTCAAGCTGGCTTTAGAAAAGGCAGAGGAACCAGAGATCAAATTGCCAACATCCGCTGGATCATCGAAAAAGCAAGAGAGTTCCAGAAAAACATCTATTTCTGCTTTATTGACTATGCCAAAGCCTTTGACTGTGTAGATCACAATAAACTATGGAAAATTCTGAAAGAGATGGGAATACCAGACCACCTGATCTGCCTCTTAAGATATCTGTATGCAGGTCAGGAAGCAACAGTTAGAACTGGTCATGGAACAACAGACTGGTTCCAAATAGGAAAAGGAGTACGTCAAGGCTGCATATTGTCACCATGTTTATTTAACTTATATGCAGAGTACATCATGAGAAATGTTGGACTGGAAGAAACACAAGTTGGAATCAAGATTGCTGGGAGAAATATCAATAACCTCAGATATGCAGATGACACCACTCTTATGGCAGAAAGTGAAGAGGGGCTAAAAAGCCTCTTGATGAAAGTGAAAGTGGAGAGTGAAAAGGTTGGCTTAAAGCTCAACATTCAGAAAACGAAGATCATGGCATCTGGTCCCATCACTACATGGGAAATAGATGGAGAAACAGTAGAAACAGTGTCAGACTTTGTTTTTCTGGGCTCCAAAATCACTGCAGATGGTGACTGCAGTCATGAAATTAAAAGACGCTTACTCCTTGGAAGGAAAGTTATGACCAACCTAGATAGCATATTCAAAAGCAGAGACATTACTTTGCCAACAAATGTTCGCCTAGTCAAGGCTATGGTCTTTCCTGTAGTCATGTATGGATGTGAGAGAGCTGGACTGTGAAGAAGGCTGAGCGCCGAAGAATTGATGCTTTTGAACTGTGGTGTTGGAGAAGACTCTTGAGAGTCCCTTGGACTGCAAGGAGATCCAACCAGTCCATTCTGAAGGAGATCAATCCTGGAATTTCTTTAGAAGGAATGATGCTAAAGCTGAAACTCCAGTATTTTGGCCACCTCATGCGAAGAGTTGACTCATTGGAGAAGACTCTGATGCTGGGATGGATTGGGGGCAGGAGGAGAAGGGGACGACAGAGGATGAGATGGCTGGATGGCATCACTGACTCGATGGGTATGAGTCTGGGTGACCTCCGGGAGCTGGTGATGGACAGGGAGGCCTGGCGTGCTGCGGTTCATGGGGTCGCAAAGAGTCGGACATGACTGAGCGACTGATCTGATCTGATCTGATCTGGTATTTTTACCTACTCTGCTTCCCCAGGACACTGTCCAAACTTCCCTTTTATAAAAGCATTTGGAGGGCCACCTACTAACACCAGGCACTGGGAATATAGCCCCTGGCCTTTAGGAACTCACTGTTCAAGAGGCAGCAGACCTCAGAACAGAGCACAGAAGCAATGTTAAGGCTGTAGAGGGCAGCACATGGTCCCAGGAGACCCAAGGAGTGGGATCTCCTGATTCTCCCCAGAGAGTCTGGGGAGAGCTTCATGGAGGAGGTGCTATGGGTTGGCTTGTTCCCCTGGTCTGTGAATCCCTCCAGAGCAGAGATGTGTCCCCATTCATCCTTGTTTCCCTAAGCCTGCCAGAGCATAGCAAATACTAAATGGTTTCTGAATTGTTGGTGGGTAGTTGTGGCATTTTTAAGTCACACTTAAGGCAAGGGAGACTCAAAATTTGTGATCAGTCATTAGGATTTTATTAAAACCTTTCAGTCCAAACTCAGGATTAGGACTCAGAGCTTCACAATTTCCACTTGGCATTTTGCCTGGGTTCCCCTTGTTATAGGATCATGGGGACATTTCAAAGCTACTCATTATAGCTTTAAGAGATAGTCCGTGGGGATGATTCTGAATCTGGTTTCTAGAACAGAAGTTCCCCAAGTAGGGCTCCTGGGCATCAGAGCACCATCAGACCATCAGTGCTCTAGAATGTGGTCATAGCCAGTTGTTGCTGTTGTTCAGTTGCTCAGTCGTGTCCGACGCTTCGTGACCCCACGGACAGCAGTATGCCAGGCTGCCCTGTCCTTCACCGTCTCTTCCCCTAAACAGTGAAGGGGCTCCAGGTCATGAGTGGTCTTGTGCAGGTGAACGGGACACATTTCTGTCATTCCTGGGGTATCACACCAGTGATCTCAGACCTTGGCTGAGGTGGAAAGCAGCCATTTCTAACACTAGGCTTCTGTGATTCCTACCAGGCTTCTGAGTGTGTGAGATAAATGCAGGAGAGGCCTGGGGAGGCAGGCACAGTGGCCAGTGTGATACCAGCTGAGGTATACCACTCTGCCCCTCCGTCCCCCATTTGTAAGAGGGTAAGCTTTTCTCTAGAGTCCTTTCAGCTCTGCTTCCATCTGAATCTCAGTGAGTCTCCAAGAGGCCTGAAGAGGCTGGGCCCCAAGAACGCAGCCAGGCTCACTTGCTAAGTTCTATGGTTACCGTGTGCTATGACACACAGGGGTTTCTTTAACTTTGATCATTTCCCTTACCAGTAAATGCAGAAAATGGGCTGTCAAGGTATACTCAAACTTTATTTATTTTGGTCATGTGGCATGCAGGATCTTAGTTTCCTGACCAGGTATCAAACCCACGCCCCTGTGCCCTGGACCACTGGACCGCCAGGAAAGGCCCAAGGAATACTCAATGGATGAGCTTCCATTCCATCCAATGGAATACCCTTGGATGAGCTGCTAGTGAATTAAAATCTGGTATTCCAGAAGACAAACGAGGGAGAAGAAGGGTAGGGTGAGTCCTTTAAAATTAAGAACATTTCTCTCTCTAATAACTCTAGAGAGAGAAAGGAGGAAAGCATGAAAGAAATGCTCTGACCACCAGTATTCCCCCAACAATGGTATGTGGACCACAGAAGGAGGTGATGTGAACATTTCTGATGTCACATGGATTCACATGTTTATATTTTAAAAGTTACCTATTTATCTGCTGCATATCATAAAAGACAAGCAGTTCACATATAAATCAACCGTTTCACGGGATGGTTCAGATGTAGATTTAACTTGAGTTGATTTAAGGAAACTATGAAAACAAATAAAAACACAAGGGGTTACTGATTTGGCAAAACTCACACAGCAAGTTTGTGAAAGACTAAAGTTGGGGAAACACTGTTCCATTAAATGAGAAATACTTATTTTCTATGTAAAATATATAATTATTTTTAAAATATTTATTTCATACTCAATCTATTCTTTTGATAAATGCAATCAATCAAAAGGAAAGTGAAGTCGCTCAGTCGTGTCCAACTCTTTGTGACCCCATGAACTGTAGCCCTACCAGGCTCCTTTATCCATGGGATTTTCCAGGCAAGAATACTGGAGTGGGGTGCCATTGCCTTCTTCAGGAGATCTTCCCGACCCAGGGATTGAAGCTGGGTCTCCTGCATTGTAGGCAGATGCTTTACCGTCTGACCCACAGGGCGGAAGGCCCCAAAAAGGACTAGGTTTAAAACTAATCTGAAATGGCTACTTTTAGAGCTTTATTTATTTATATGTATTTGTTTAGCATGACATTTTGCAGGGGAATTGGTCAGATCTGGGAACATAATCAGGTCTTTGTTTAGCCAAAAGTAATTCTAAGGATAATGGTCTTAAGTTTCAGACTACTAAACATAATAAGAATAATACATTACATCATGCCCAATAAACATCCCAAATATCCATAAGCAAAATTCCATGACTTATTATATATAATAGATATTGGTAAACTCTGCCTTAGTTTGTATTTTATTTTTTGCTAAACCAGGTCTGAGTTGCAGCAGAACTCTTAGTTGTGGCATGTGGGATCTAGTTCCCTGACCAGGGACTGAACCCAGGCCCCCTACATTAGGAGCAAGGAGTCTTAGCCACTGGACCACCAAGGAAGTCCCCTAGTTTGCACTTGAGAATGCTGATCACAGGGCCCCAGAACAGACTTTATGAACCACGCCCCATGGTCTGATCTCAGCTTTAAAAGGCCAGCTCACCAGGTTCACCCACCACCAACTGACAAACCACCGCAAAAAGGAAAAGTCTCATTTGAAATGTTACAGAAACAGGAGGCCTTTGAAGAAGAGAAAAGGCTTTTTAAAAAAGAGAATTTAAGGAGAGCATTAATCCTCCTGTGGGGAAGGGAAAAGTTTGGTTTTTCTGGCAACCAGCCTTTAACCTTCTCTGACAGTAACCAAAATACTTTCTAAATGAAATACTGTCCAAGGCAGATAAACAAGCATTTCATCCTCTCTTCCTCCACGAGGACCCGCAGTGGCCCCCGGTCCCTTCTGTCCCTAGCTGCCTAGTCTGGTCGGGGCAACAGGCACCCAGGGAACATGATCTAGGCCAGCTGATCTTAGTTCCTGTCACCCTACTGTGATTTTAAACCTGCTCAGAGGATGGGTCTAGCCTGAATCTTCAGGAAAAGGTCTGATCATTGGGCCTATAATTTTGGGCCTATACATTGGGCCTATACAATTTCCTGTAATTTGTTAAGGTGTCAGTCTTGAGGATATGCATTTGTTAGGATAACTGAAACCAGTTTTGTTTGTTTGTTTGCTAGTTTGTTGTAAGTGCATAGACCCTAGCCACACAGGCTGGAGATTATTTCCAGAGTTGCTCTTGTTAGTTTCTCTACAACCATGTTAGCCACCAGACCACAGAGGGGCACGCAAGTGGATCTCGCTCAATCCACTTAGTGATTCTGCAGGATTTCTGCAGCCTGGCCTGAGAAGCCTTCTCAATACTGCTGTGATCAATGTCTAATATTAAAGGCATGGGCTCAAATATAGTTTCTCTCCAACTCCTCCCTGGAGAGGAGCCTTGGAGGTACAGAAAGATGGAGAAAGGGGTCAAGAGAATTGCCAACAAAAGTGGTCACAGAAGGGAAAGGCATGGAGCAGAAGGAGCTGAATCCATATTTTCTCAGGATCATTTTGTGTCTATAATTCCATAGGCTCCCAACATCCAAGTTAGAATAAGAATGATGATTTATATAAACAAATATTTTCTTTAAAGTTGCTCTGTTAAGTTAGTCCCTAATAAAAATCCCAACGATGTTTTTGTTGAAATAGAAAAATCCATACAAAAATTCATGTGGAATCTCAAGGGACTGAGTAGACAAAGTAATTCTGAAAAAGAACGAAGCTGGAGGCCTCAGTCTTTCTGATTTCAAGCCCTTCTACAAAGCCAGCACTTCAGTACTGACAAAGGCAATCATAGAGACCGATGGCCAAGAGCCACCAGACATAAACCTTTGCATATATGGGCAAATAATTTTCAAGAAATTCAATGGGGTAAATGTCATTTTTTCAACATATTTCTGAGAAAACTAGATGTTCACATGCAAAAAAATGAAGCTAGGTTCATACCTTATACCATATTAAAAAATTAACCTAAGATGGATCAGACTTAAATGTATGAGTTAAAACTATAAAACTCTTATGGGAAAAACACAGGGCAAAAACTTCATGATACTAATTTTGGCAGTGATTTCTTGGATATGACACAAAAAGCAGGAGCAAAAAAACACAAGTAAGCTGAACTTCATCAAAGTTGGAAAAAACTTTTCTGCATTAAAGGACATAATCAACAGAATGCAAAAACAACCTGTGAGGGGTAATAACAGCAAACCATACACCGGATATCCAGAATATATAGAGAAATCATATAACTCAACAACAACATGAAATACAAATGGGTAAAGGACTTAAACAGACATTTCTCCAAAGAATATATACAATTGACCAATATACACACAGAAAGATGTTCAACATCACTAGTCATCAGGGAACACAAACCAAAACCACAGGAGGATACCACTCCATACCAATTAAGATGGCTATTATTATTTCTTTTTATTATTATTATTATTTTTTTTTACTTTACAATATTGTATGGTTTTGCCATACATCAACATGCATCTGCCACGGGTGTACACGTGTTCCCCATCCCTGAACCCCCCTCCCACCTCCCTCCCCATACCATCCCTCTGGGTCATCCCAGTGCATCAGCCCCAAGCTTCCTGTATCCTGCATCGAACCTGGACTGGCGATTCGTTTCTTAAATGATATTATACATGTTTTAATGCCATTCTCGCAAATCATCCCCGCCTCCCTCTCCCCTACAGAGTCCAAAAGACTGTTCTATACATCCGTGTCTCTTTTGCTGTCTTGCATACAGGGTTGTCATTACCATTTTTTTAAAAAAGAAAACAATAAGTGTTTCTGAGGATGCTGAGAAATTGGAACTCTTGTGCATTACTGTGAGAACAGAAGATTGTGCAGCCATTGTGGAAAACACAATGGCAGTTCCTCAAAAAATTAAACATGGAATATGTCCTACCAGTTCCACTCTTGAGGATATACCTGAACGAGGTGAAAGTAGGAACTTAAACAGATATTTGTACACCCAGATTCATAGCAACATTATTCACAATAGTCAAAAGGTAGAAGCGACCCAAATGTCTATCAATGTATAAACAATGGATACTGTTTGGATGAATGAATGAATCACCTAAGTGTGAGATATATCTATGTCTCTTTCTCTATACACACACACACACACATATACACAATGGAGTATTAATTCAGCCTTCAAAAGGAAGGAAATTCTGAAACCTGCAATAATAGGGATGTCCCTTCCATTAGGAAGCTTCTACAAGCCCCTTATCCTTATCCATCAGAGGGCAGACAGAATGGAAACCACAATTACAGAAAACTAACCAAACTGATCACTTGGATCACAGCCTTGTCTAACTCAGTGAAACTATAAGCCAGGCTGTGCAGGGCCACCCAAGACAGATGGGTCATGGTGAAGAGTTCTGACAAAATGTGGTCCACTGGAGAAGGGAATGGCAAACCACTTCAGTATTCTTGCCTTGAGAACCCCATGAACACTATGAAAAGGCAAAAAGATATGACACTGAAAAATGAACTCCCCAGGTAGGTAGGTGCTCAATATGCTACTGGAGAAGATTAGAGAAATAGCTCCAGAAAGAATGAAGAGACAGAGCCAAAGCAAAAACAACACCCAGTTGTGGCTGTGACTGGTGATGAAAGTAAAGTCCGATACTGTAAAGAACAATATTGCACAGGAATCTGAAATGTTAGGCCCATGAGTCAAGGCAAATTGGAAGTGGTCAAACAGGAGATGACAAGAGCGAACATCGACATTTTAGGAATCAGTAAAAAAAAATGGATCGGAATGAGTGAATTTAATTCAGATGACCATTATATCCGCTACTGTGGGCAAGAATCCCTTAGAATAAATGGAGTGGCACTCATAGTCAACAGAAGAGTCCAAAATGCAGTACTTGGGTGCAATCTCAAAAACAACAGAATGGTCTCAGTTCATTTCTAAGGCAAACCATTCAATAGCAAAGTAATCCAAGTCTATGCCCCAACCACTAATGCTGAGGAAGTTGAAGTTGAATGGTTCTATGAAGTTGTACAAGAACTTCTAGAAGTAACACCAAAACAAAACAAAAAAAGATATCTTTTTCATCATAGGGAACTAGAATGCAAAACCAGGAAGTCAAGAGATATCTGGAGCAAAGGCTAACAGACTTCTGCCAAGAAAATGCACTGGTCATAGCAAACACCCTCTTCCAACAACACATGAGACGACTCTACACATGGACATTACCAGATGGTCAATACTGAAATCAGATTGATTATATTCTTTGCAGCCAAAGATGGAGAAGCTCTATTCAGTCAGCAAAAACAAGACTGGGAGCTGACTGGCTCAGATCATGAACTCCTTATTGCCAAGTTCAGACTTAAATTGAATCAAGTCAATTGCAACCCACTCCAGTACTCTTGCTTGGAAAATCCCATGGATGGAGGAGCCTGGTGGGCTGCAGTCCATGGGGTCGCTAAGAGTCGGACACGACTGAACGACTTCACTCTCACTTTTCACTTTCCTGCATTGGAGAAGGAAATGGCAACCCACTCCAGTGTTCTTGCCTGGAGAATCCCAGGGACGAGGGAGCCTCGTGGGCTGCCATCTATGGGGTCACACAGATTTGGACACAACTGAAATGACTTAGCAGCAGCAGCAGGGAAAACCACTAGACCATTCAGGTATGACAAATCCTTTACGATTATACACTGGAAGTGACAAATAGATTCAAGCGGTTAGATCTGATAGACAGACTGCATGAAGAACTACGGACGGAGATTTCCGACGTTGTACAGGAGGCAGTGATCAAGACCACCCCCAAGAAAAAGAAATGCAAAAAGACAAAATGGTTGTCTGAGGAGGTCTTACAAATAGCTGAGAAAAGAAGAGAAGCGAAAGGCAAAGGAGAAAAGGGAAGATATATCTATCTGAATGCAGAGTTCCAAAGAATAGAAAGGAGAGATAAGAAAGCCTTCCTAATTGATGAGTGCAACGAAATAGAGGAAAACAATAGAATGGGAAAGACTAGAGATCTCTTCAAGGAAATCAGAAAAACCAAGGGAACATTTCATGCAAAGATGGGCACAACAAAGGACAGAAACAGTTATGAACCTAACAGAAACAGAAGATATTAAGATGAGGTGGTAAGAATACACAGAAGAACTACACAAAAAAGAGTTTAATGACCCAGATAATAACAATGGCGTGACCACTCGTGTAGAACCAGACATCCTGGAGTGCGAATTCAAGTGGGCCTTAAGGAAGCATCACTACAAACAAAGCTAGTGGAGGTGATGGAATTTCAGCTGAGCTATTTCAAATCCTAAAAGATGATGCTGTGAAAGTGCTGCACTCAATATGTCAGCAAATTTGGAAAACTGTGGTTTTGGAGAAGACTCAAGAGTCCCTTGGATAGCAAGAAGATCAAACCAGTCAAGCTTCCCTTCCTCCATCCCCATCCCTTTAACTCCCTTCCAAATTCAGAAACATTCAGCGTAAGGGCGGAAGTAGAGAAAAGCAGAGACATTATTTTGCCAACAAAGGTCTGTCTAGTCAAAGCTATGGTTTTTCCAGTAGTCATGTATGGAAGTGAGACTTGGACCATAAAGAAAGCTGAGCACCAAAGAACTGATGCTTTTGAACTGTGTGTGGAGTTAGAGAAGACTCTTGAGAGACCCTTGGACTGCAAGGAGATCAAACCAGTCAATCCTAAAGAAAATCAGTCCTGAATATTCATTGGAAGGACTGATGCTGAAGCTGAAGCTCCAATACTTTGGCCACCTGATTCAAAGAACTGACTCACTGGAAAAGACCCTGATGCTGGGAAAGATTGAAGGCGGGAGGAGAAGGGGACGACAGAGGATGAGATGGTTGGATGGATGTTATCACCAACTCAATGGACATGATTTTGAGCAAGCTCTGGGAGTTGGTGATGGACAGGGAAGCCTGGAGTGCTGCAGTCCATGGGTCATGCAAAGAGTCAGACATGACTGAATGAGTGAACTGAACTGACAATAGGGATGAACCTTGAAGACGTCACGCTAAGTGAAATAAACAAGTCACAGAAGGCAACTATCATTTGATTCTACTTATATGAGGCCCTTGAAAAGTTGAATTCATAGAGACAGTAAGTAGAAAGGTGTTTAGGGTCTAGGGAGAAGGCAGGAATTTTCACAATGAAAAAAAAAAAAAAGAGAAGACTGTAATTGGGTCCAAGTAACAGAATTCTGATCACCACAGCCTAAATAGATGAGGGGTTTACTCCTTCTACTTCCAGTGGTTTAGCACAGGGTCTGGTACGCAATTTGTTGCTCAGTGGCTCAGACGTGTCCAACTCTCTGTGATCCTGTGGACTGCAGCAGCACACAGTAAGAGCTCAATAAATATTTGTTAAAGTTTCTCTGTCAGTTTGATGGTTAACGCATCACACAAAATTACATAATTTTGATTGCCTTACAAGTACTACTTTATTCTATCTTGAAAAAAATAACATCTACTTCAAAGGAAGAGTGATCCTTCTGAAGAAACTGTAGCAGGGAAGCAAATTACACTACTAGGCTTTTTCCTCCTCACACGGGCCATCACTGACTCCTTGGTCAAGCTTCTGACTGCAGTACTTCCTTGCCCCCCTCACTGCCTCATATCCCCACCTAGACATATCCCCCCCCTGCCAAGTCTATTTCTTCTAGGAAAACTCCAGAAACCAGAAGCCATCTCTCTTCATCTAAAGATGCAGAAGGCTCTGCCAGGCCTTCTCTGGGGTCCTGACCCTTGCTGCCCCATGTTGCCATGAGTGGTCACACTTAGCTTAACAAGAATAGCTGATGTGCCAGGTCCCAGAAATGCTTGTTGGAAATTCATGCCTTGGCCCCTTTTATGGCTGACCTGTTTCACTTGGCATAAGTGATGCAGTGACAGGTGCCCAGATGTTAATAAACAAACGACAATGATCACCCACACTGAATCCCTCCATATGGCTCCAAGTTAAAAACCAGGCATGCCTCGCTCGTCCCTCTTGGCTAACCTTGCCAGTTGTTCTCTTACAGCTAAGTGGACTCAGAGGACTAGAATCCTTGGTGATGCTTTTTCTCCCATGAATGGTGAAATTTTTGCTATACCAAGTCACCAAAGAGATCATGTTTAAATACACCAGTACCTTATCAGGGTGTAACCAAAAATAAATGTGTGGAAGGTAAAAATGCACTATCCTAGTGACCTGAAGCCAACTCTGCTCCCAGTTCCCCTCTGTGACTCTCCCCCAGAAGAAATAGAAGAGGCCCTTGACAGTTGGCACCATTACAGTTATGTTCTGTTTTAAGGTATGACAAGGTAATTCTTCCTCTTCAGTGGCTTACTTTGGATAAAACCAAGTGAAACTATGGGTGTGCGTGCATGCAGGCATGTGTGCTAAGTCACTGCAGTCGTGTCCGACTCTTTGCAACCCTATAGACTGTAGCCCCCCAGGCTCCTCAGTCCATGGGATTCTCCAGGCAAGAATACTGGATTGGGTTGCCATTTCCTCTTCCAGGGGATCTTCCCGACCCAGGGATCGAACTCGTATCTCTCATGTCTCCTTCACTGGCTGGAGGGTTCTTTACCACTAGCACCAAATGGGTAAAGAGGTCATTTGTTTCCCTAAATGGAGCTAAAAGGAGTCTTATTTTCTTTTAAGAGAGTACCATTTTCCTGCATAGTTATTATCACATTTTCTCCAGTTTCACAAGGTACATTTTCAAATCCTACTTACTGCCTTAAAGAACTGGAATACTTAACAGAAGTTAACTTGCTGGAAATATTAACATACAACTGGGCTTATGGTTGATCTGGTAATAACACCTTAGAAAGAGAATAAACTCTTAAAATCTTTCTCTCCCTCCCATATATCCTTTACATCAAAAGATGTCCCAGGCATATTTGTAAATCCTCCCACTCCACTGAATATGGAGACAAATCATTTGACTCCTGACATTCAAACGAAAATCTCTTTAAAAATAAAAAAAAGGTCCTATTTTTATCTTTCACATCTTAAGGCCATATCACCCTCAAAACAACTCTTTTCTCTCTCTTGAACTTATTTGTTCAAAATCCCAAGCAATATGTTTCAGAAAAAAGCTTTTGTTTTAATTTGTCAAGCCATTTCTCTACCTTGTACCATATATGGCTATAAGAACATACAAAACTGGCCGTAGAAAGCCTTCTCCCTTGCTTTAAGGGTGTATGAAATTTCACAGAGACGATAAACACTTTGTGGGGGCAAATCTCATTCTCGCAGGCCACTATCCACAGCTAACAGCTCTTGGCAGAACGCAATGGTTGTATGCTATTATAAATACACTCTTCCCACCTCTGCTCCCCAAGACGGAGCTGGCTAAAGAATGTTACAGGCTCTCCTCGCCTCAGATGCTGGTCCAGTCTTCTTGGTTTTTCTTGGAGCAAGGGATGGGCTCTTTAAAACAGGGGCCTCTAAACCAAGTTTTAAACCAGACAGTACAAACAGACAGCAACAGAGAGAGGGGCTCTCGGCTCAGGTAAGTTTAGAAAACAGATGGCTAAGGAGCAGTCAACGTTCTTGTCTCAGGACTTCTCAGAGCCTTTAATATACCCACTTGCCCTGGGGATATCCAAAATGATACGGGATAGTATGGATCCTATACGTATTTTTGTCATAGAACTGATCTTATGGAATAGCTTAAAGGGATAATAGCCTTAACACAGGATGTATTCTGGTAAACTGCCCTAATGGAGGGGAGCAGAAGATAGGTATGTAACCCAAATCAGACAAGACAGCAGTCCAACAGGTAACAGTCACTAACCAGGAGAGCTATGCAAAGAAGAGGGGAGAAGAGGCATCTTTATACCCTCTGGGAAGCTATAATCTAGTAGACTGAAGAATGTTCTCATCCAATCATGAGATTTGTGCAGTGACATGCATTTCTGAACACTAAATATCCTTAATAATGTACCTGTTCCTTTTCACTTCAAAAGGATTAGGATAAGGCTCGGCACTGAAGTCAAAAGGCTACATGAAAACAGGAAGCAGCAGTCATGGCCGTGAAGGGGGATGTCAGAAAAGATTTCTATCCACAGGCTCACTGTGGCTCAGTCCTGACACATGGCAGCCACGAAAACTGATGTGGTCTCGGCTTGTATTAACACAAGGATGGCATTCAGAACAAAGGAGGTAAGGGTCTCGCCCAGCTGTGCACAGCTCAGACCAGAGCTAGAATAGGGAAGACTTCAGAGTTTGGACCTGGACAGGCTTCTCAGAGATCACTGCCTTCAGTCCCTCATTTCTGCAAAAAGGAACACGTCCTTGGTCGGGTAATGACTTCTCTGAGGTCTCCCAATCAGTAAACGTTACAGTTGGCATTGAACTTAGGACACTGGGGCTTGTTAATTAAGTAGCTTTGCTGTCCCTACCCCAAACCTCCCAGTTCAGAATCTCTGCAGAGAGACCCTTCCAAATGGCTGAAGGCCTAACCAGTTTCCCAGGTGATGGTCATCCAGCTATTAAAGAATTCCTCTCACTACAACATGCTGGAATTTTTAACTTGCCCAGGATAAGACTAGAATTTGAGGATGACCGTGAACCATTTTCAGCAAGGAGTGGCCAAAATGATGGAGACGTTGAGCCTGGAGAGGAGAGGATCTGGGAAAAGGCAGAAATGGGAGACACCTTCTTACTCAGGTAGCTTCCTTTCTCTTTGATTTTCTGTCCCACTGACAGCAAACCATCAGAAAGGGTTACAGTGACCCCAGTCAGGGCAGGTCCAGGACTCAGGTCTGCTCTGTGGACAATGAGAGGTCAAGGACCCAGACAGCCTGGAAGGTGGGGGCCCTCAGGGCTCCACAGCTAAGCGGGGGGCGGACGGGGGACAGAGTGTTCCCTGCAATTGTGGAAAAGGGGAGCTAAGCCAATCTGCTTTTATATGTTCTCTGTTCCACTTCTACCAGAGCAGCTCTCTTTACGTGTAAGATTTTATTTGACGAAAGGTTTCCATGGGAAGAAAAAAAAATCTTTAACAACGTTAATAATCCTATATTAATAAGAATAATAGCCAACACCGACAGGGTCTGCACTTTATGCAGACACCATGCTAGAAAGCATTTTTATTGTATTGACTTTTTTCATTTACCTTAAAAGTCCAATGAGATGGGTAATAACAATTCCACTTTGCCAATGGAGAAATTGAGGACAAGGTGTTCAGTGCCTCAAGATCAAACAGATTAGCACCAGGCAATTTTATTTCAAAGTTCACACACTTTGGCTACACTCCCAGTCTACCTGCCTGAACATGAGACCCTAAACTGGACTCTCAAAGTACATGCTCCTTTTTGGGTATAAAACAGCGGTATTTTCATCAACTCTTCTGTCAACAGCTCTCAGAAATGCTACATGGAAATTCTCTGACCTTTAACTCCTTCCCAAAGGAAAGAGAGAATTTTTCTCTCTAGGAGGTTCTTTTCAAAAAAATGGGAATGTCAAACAGCTGGGCAATAACTTAAGTATGGTTTTTGTTCTTCAGAATTTAGGATGCTGGCAAAATGTAATCTTTTTGCTGTTATTTTTTCTGCCAATCAAAATCAGCCACCAACCAAAGGACTAACTTACTATATTTTTCCAGAGGAATCAATGCAGAAACTGAGAGCTGAATTGGACTATTATTCACTATCTATGATTGTAAATGCCCAACGTGCAGGAACAGGAGGGGGAAAAAGCAGTCATTTATCCTGATTCTGCCAAGTATGCAGACACGTGGTATCAGAGAGATCAAATAATTCTGGGGCTTCGTGGCCATCACTGATCTATGCCCAGCTCTACCGACTTCTGAGCCTTTGCACCTGACAGTTGCCTTCTTAATGGAAAAACAGATTTTTTTCTTCTGGGGGGAAGAAAAAAGATATCCATGGAGGCAGAAAATGTCCCGAAAGACTGTTCATCAGCTTTATTCACCCAAATCAGGAAGTTATTTCCTCCAGGTGTCTATTTAGTTCTATACAGCAGATCTAGCTGTGACAAGCTGGGGGTAGAGACTTCGGTTTTTGAAAGTGGAGCGCTCATTTAGATAAATCTAGTAACTCTGCTGTAAAGTTGAGACATTTCTTCAGAACCAGAGAATCATGATGCAGTAGAAAGAATGGCGAGGTAGTTGTTTTATTCTGCTCTGTGCTACTCAACAGCACCCTTAGAATCACGCCGGACAGAATTTAATGAATGGGGTCAAGTCCAACTTCATAACCTTGACCTAGTCATTTAGTTTAGTTGAACTTCAGCTTCAGAACTAATGTCTCTAACTACCATTCACTGAGTGCTAACCAAGTACCAGATATAGTACTGCTGCTAAGTCGCTTCAGTCGTGTCCAACTCTGTGCAACCCCATAGACAGCAGCCCACCAGGCTCCCCAATCCCTGGGATTCTCCAGGCAAGAACACTGGAGCGGGTTGCCATTTCCTTCTCCAATGCATGAAAGGGAAAAGTGAAAGTGAAGTCGCTCTGTCATATCTGACTCTTAGCGACCCCATGGACTGCAGCCTACCAGGCTCCTCCACCCATGGGATTTTCCAGGCAAGAGTATTGGAGTGGGGTGCCATTGCCTTCTCCGAGATATTGTACTAAGTTCATGCAATACTGGGTGGGCCCAAAAGTTTGTTTGGGGTTTCACAGCCCAAATGAACTTTTGGGACCACCTAATAATTTCATTTACCTAATTCATTTAATTAATGATTTCTTTGATTCACACACAAGCATCTTAAGAACCAGGTTTATTGCAGTTCAGAGATGCTAGCAACTTGCTAACATGGCTAGGAAGTGACTGAGCAAGAATCTGAACACTAAAGTTCATACTCTTAACCCGTGCACTCCACTAAACAGAGATGGTGACCGAAGTTCTCTTCCTTCAGTACAAGGAGCAAAGGAGTAATGATGGGAAAACAGTTTGCAAAAATACCTACATACATATTCACTTTTATCCCCCTACTAATATTGGGCTTTCTTGAAGTCATGGACAGCAGTAACCAGTACTGGTGGAATTACTGTCTTCACAAGCAGAGCGGGACCAGGGGGCACCCTAAAAGCTCTCCCTGACCCAATTTCATAGAGAGAGGGAAAACTTTGCTTCCTGGGCCCTGTGCATTCCAAAGCACCCAGGGATGGCAAGAAACTTCCCATGGCCCCATCCAGGCTGACTACAGACTGCTGGCAAGCTCCTTCTGATCTCTCCGAACCAGGGCCCCGTGCAAGGCAAGCCTTGGCCTGTGTACCTCGTCCATCTCCCCAGGCTCGCTGGAGACAACCCAGTTAATACACAGCTCTCACTGTCTTCCGTGATGACTCAGACACTCCTGGCAACATGTACTCTGTTTCTGTAAGACTCAAAAGGCTCTTCACGTGAATGACGGTGAAAAGGATTCAAGAAGCTTCTTACCCGCATGCAGAGCTATGATATATAATGTGGAAACCAGGCTCGCTCACGAACTGGCTTGGAGGTTTCAGCACACACTTACACATGCCAAAGCTTATTAAATGTTGTTCCAGGGGATCTTTGTCATCTTGAATAATGAATTCTGGACGTACAGTAACCAGGGATGTGATTGAGGCTCAAAGTTATTTGGTGATGTTTCTACTTGGAATCCTAAAACCACCACAACATGTAGTATCTGTTCCTGCATCCATTCCATTCCATCCCATCCCTCCAACGTTTCTGACTCTTCTAGTCCAGGTCGTTTCCCAGGTGCTAGAGACAAAGCAAGGGACATAAAATCCATGCCTTTAAGGGGTTCTAATTCTTACGAGTGAAACAGACCATAAAGCAGAAGTAACAACAAAGTGTGAAGTCACTGTGACAGGGGAATGTTCTAGAACTCTGGATGGCAGAGCGGGTTACTTCACTCAGTCTGGGCGCAAGAGGCAGTCCCGGAAGTCATGCAAACCATGTTTTGTCACCCTTCCACAGAACTTTAATTTTTCCCCCACATCTTTTAATTGTTTACACTTATTTTTGGTTGTGCTGGGTCTTCAGTCCTTTGCACAGGCTTTCTCTAGTTGTGGCTAGCAGGGGGCGACTCTTTGCTGCAGTGCGTGGGCTTCTAATTGTGGTGGCTTCTCTTGTGGACCGCAGGCTCCAGGCACGTGGGCTTCGGTAGCTGTGGTGCGCAGGCTTAGCTGTTTTGAGGCATGTGGAATCTTCCCAGACCAGGGATCAAACCCGTATCCCCTGTACTGGCGGGCGGATTCTCATCCACTGTACCACCAGGGAAGTCCCTGCATGGAACTTGTAGAACTTAATTCTTTACAAAGTATCAAAAGGAAATAAAGGGTCCAGGCACCCAAACCAAATGATTAAAATTAAAATATATAGATTCTTCACGTGATCAAGGTAAAATCTGGTCAGCCAAATACACTCATGATACTAATTACAACCAGGAGTTCCGAGGGCATAGCCATTGCCTCTGGGCATAATGAAAAATGGGACATATAACTCAATCAGAATGTCATTCCTCTCTGCTCCCCCAGCACGCACCTACTCCCTTCATTCGGCACACATACTGAATTTATTTCCACAGTGAAGGCTCCTTACAAGTCATTTCCCAGTCCGCGCTGGAAAAAAAATGACATGCAGACACCATGCTCATTTGTCCTGAAATTTGGCTGAGAAGCCAAAACAAAGCTGATGGTCTCAAACAATCTCAAACCAGCTACTGATCAAGTCCCTCCCAACTGTCAGTCCAGGAGCCACAAGTTCAAGGCAAATGGCTAAACGTCCTCTATCAAGAGACGTAGCACAGTAACAAAGATGTAAACGAGTGACAGAGACCCAAATGCAAATTTATACACCCCACCTGGGACTTAAAGGAGGACATGAGACAGGAAAAGACAACTAGCATTAGCCCCATACCAACTAGGACCAAGCTTGGGAATGAGTTTTTCCCCCTGAGTTTTCATAATGAGGAGAGCAGTGTCAAGTCTATTTCACAGAACAAGAGATCAGGCTCAGGGAGATCAAGTCACTGGCCTGAAAACACACAGGCAAATGCAAAGCTGAAATTCAAGGCAAGGTCTAACATACAGGCTATAGCTGGCGGCCCCACCCACACTCTCTCTCTCTCTTTTTTAAAAATAGTTTAATTATTTCTTTTCTTTGCTTCATTGGCGTTTAGTTGCATCAGGTGAGATCTTTCACTGCGTGGACTATCAAGCTGGGGTGTGTGGGCTCAGGAGTTCTGGGGCAAGGACTTAGCTGCTCTGCTGCCTGTGGTATCTTAGTTCCCTGACCAGGAATCGAACCCACATCCCCTGCATTGCAAGGCAGATTCTTAACCATTGGACCACCAGGGAAGTCCCCCATCACTCGCCTTTGAAAAATTAATAGACCTGGGTCCAAAGCTATAGAGTCAAGGGTAGGTGTGGCATAAACAGTGGGTAGTAGCCTGTTTCTGGGAAGCCGCTGTTTATTTGGGTAATGGGAACACCAGAATTTTTATTAGAATGGGAGACTGTATCTGTAGGGAGATTCCTTAACAAGCTACCTGGGCCAGAGGCTGAAGTCCTAAGGGAATCTGTATATGTTGCAGAAGATAAAAGAAATAATTGCTCGGTTCCATCAAAAAGAGAAAAAGAGGGAAACGAAGTGGGCAGGACAAGCAAGCTAGGGGACACATGATGTCAGCATGTCATTCCCTGTGACATTACCATAAACTGCCAGAAAAGCTACTAAAAAACTGGAAATGTTCGCTGTGAGTAGGTGTTTCTTGGAAGGCAGCAAGGAAACAGGCTTCAGTGTTGAGGCTGCAGGTAAAACAGAGAGAGCCTCCCCAGGGAGCAGCTGGGGAGATGCAGTCCCCGGGAACTCACAGAAGTCCTCAGGTGGGTTCTGTAAGGTTCCATCAGCTCTCCTGAGAGCAGGAAGTTCTTTGCTGGTATCTGCGCTGGTTAGTGCAGGTCTGGGACAGCTGACCCCTAGTAGCCCCAGCATCACCTACTTCAGCATCAAGCCACGCAGCTCTTCCTCCTGGTCTTGGTTTGCCCTGTTCTACTCACCCAGCACCCCCACTTCGCTAACCCATGGCTCCCTGTGAGGGTCACAGCTCAGATCACCCTCTTCTCATCTCCCTATCCTGCACAGGTCTTAGCGTTTGGTGCTGACCTCGCCTGGTCCAGACTCACCTCAATCTAAGTACCTATCCCCTCTAGCACAGAGGGCAGCGAACCAGGGCCTGATGGCCAAATCTTTTATTTTTTTTTAATTAAAGTATAGTTGATTTACAATGCTATATTAGTTTCAGGTAAAGCAAAGTGATTCCATTTTGTGTATATAATATATATATATTCTTTTTCAAATTATTTTCCATTATAGATTATTATAAGACACTGAATACAGTTCCCTGTGCTATACAATAGGTCCTTGTTGTTGGTGCCTACAACTTTGTAAATAAAGCTTTATTGGAACACAACCATGCTCATTCTTTTACATATTGTCTATGGCTGCTTCCTCACTACAACGACAGAACTAAGTATTTGCAACAGAAATCCCATGCCCCAAAAAGTCCCACATATTTACTATCTGGCCATTTAAGATATGGTTTGCTGACCTTGCTCTAGAATGTTAATTCCCCAAGGCCAGGGGCTCTGTTTCACTCATCTTTTTCTCCCCAATACCAGATACAGGATAAATGTTGCTTGATCAAGTGGTTGAATGCATGCATAAGGATTAGATAAACATTATTAGGTTGTTACTACAAAGATGCCAATTAGAAATGCTTTACATAACTGAAGAGAGATATTCCAGCTAACTGTATTTACTAGTTAAGCCCGTTAACAGCAGAAACGGAGGCTTTCATGTTTCAGTGCTTATTGATTTGTTTTTTTCTCAAAAGCATGCTATCCCATTTCTATTCCTTTGGACCTGGGTCTAACTGGAAGCTCCACGTGATGCTTCAAGCTGCACTTGTAAACATCAGTATCTCTTATTGAAGAATCACAGACAGTTTTAAGTGTTATTTGGAAAGAGGATAATTTGCCTTCCAGTTAAATGCTGAAAGTTGTTGCATTTTGATACATATACCAAAAAATATCAGTTTACTTCCTTATTATTTAACGCTTCATGATTTAGTCATTAAAATAGCTCAATAGGGACTTCCCTGGTGGCCCAGTGGCTAAGACTCTGTAGCCCCAATGCAGGGGGCCCAGGTTCGATTCCTGATCGAGGAACTAGATCCCACATGCCACAACTGAAAAGATTCCATATGCTGCAACTAAGACGTGGGGCAGCAAAATAAATATTTAAAAAAATCCCAGCTCCATAACTTATTTAACATATATTGTATAAAAGGCACTATTCTAAGCAATTGACTTTCACTGTCTAATTTACCCCTCACCATAATCTGAGGCAGTAGATCCTGCTACATGCCCATTTTACAGATGAGAGAACTGAGGCTTGGAAAGACTACGTAGCTGGTCCCACGTCAAAGGAGAGGTGCACATCTACTGGCTCCGGTGTCTGAGCTGTAAATGATTATCTTATAGTTGAGTCATGAATTCATTCATTTACTCTGTGAACAAATATTTATCTAATGTCTCTGGATACCAAGTTATGTGATGGCAATGGACAGACAGGAGAATGCGGCTGAGTCCCACCTGCAAATGAAGGATGGACAAGATAACCATAGAGCATGATGACCACTGAATGATATGGTGGGAAGTTAGAGTCTTAAAACATGGTCACTGATGAAGACAATGGAGAATGCTGTGGGAACACAGAGAAGGGGGTTCACACTCAGCCTAGGAAAGGCTTTCTAGAGGAAACAAATTCGAGCTGGAACCTAAAAGGTGAGATAGGTGGGGGTGGGGGGAAGAGTGAGAATGAGGAGGGCAGAAAGCAGCACTGCCGAAGGCTGCCTACTTGATCAGTAAAAGCCCCTGCATGAAACTGCTAACTATTCCACATGGCAAGAGCGTCAAGTGAGACGGCAAGCGAGCTCCCTTTAAACAATCAAACACGGGTGAAACGGTAATGGAGTGTTCTGGTTTCACTTACAAGTCTCCCTTCTCAACACAAGTCATTTTCTTCTTTATGAAAATCAGATAACTTGTGATCTCGGACTCCTTCCCACCACAAACTAAGTCCCTGATGGACTTCATGAAACCATAATGGCTGGTAGAAAGTCAACACTCAACACATGCACCAAGGAATGCACTAAATTGACACAGCAAAGCTGTGCACCAGCTTAGAGTTAAAAGGAATTATCTTTATTTTTTTAAGATAAGAAGTGGATTATTCAGAGACACACATTCCATACACAGAATGCGGTTTGTCTCAAAAGGCAAGAAAAGCCCTGGGAGAAACCCACGTCACAGAACGTGGGCCATCTCAGAAGGTGAGAGGCCAAAATGAATTACTAACTGGAGGTGGCTAGCTCCCAGGCTTTGGAGATGGAGGAATGTGGAAAAAAAAAAAAAAAAAAACAGTAGGATTTTCACAGCTGGTACCAGAGTTCCTCTTAGAAGCTTTGTTTAGGAAATATGTTGGATATGGGCCACCCTGAGTGGGGAAAATGCGGCTCCGGGGTATGGTCTGGAAGGAGCCAAGAAAATATGAGAGGTGCACTGCTCAGCACAGGAGAGGAGGAGGACAACTCAACGAGAGAGTAGGAAGCTAGAGCCTCAAAACAAAACAAAACACAGGCACTGGAAATTCCCAGTGGCAGGGAAGCCAAAGGGCTTTTTCAAAACAGGAACAATTTGAAGTTTTCAATTTGAAGGTGTTTGTTTGTATTGCAACACCATAACACCTCCATGGCACTAAACTTTCAGAAAGAAAATCTAGACCCAAAGCCTTATGTCACTCTTGAAGACAGAATGACTTGGGGGTGGTTCCAGTGCTAAGAGAGGGATGCCGACCACAGGACGGGAAGACTCGTGATCCGTAAGCTCGAGTGTGTCAGCAAAACAGGAACTCAGGAGAAACACTGCTGACCAACAGTAATGTAACCCCAGCCTCATCCCAACAAAACAAAATCAGCAAAACGTAACACTTTCAGAAAGATGATGGAGGACTCTGGATCTTCTTCCACCCATGAGTTGGCAAATCAGTTTCATCTGAATCCGTGGTAGGCTAGTGAATATCTAACAACTCTGGAAGAAGACCAAAACAGTTCTGATTTACAGTGTGTGCTGGCTTCTGCCATGTAAATACTACCATCGTGGCAGCTACCGAGCTACTGACATGAGAGTCAACTGTCTTGTGAGAGTCCTAACAATTTGTAAGTCGGCTCTCCGGCGTGGGTACAAGTTGGCTCATCATGCCCACATAGCTGGTATCCAGGTTAAATGGCAGTTCGTTCCCATGGGTGAAGTCCCTGCTTTGGCTCTGATAAAAAAAAGTTTTATCCTAAGCATTATTCGATTTGGGAGACTAAGTAATACCTACACTGCAGCTGAAAGGCAAATGCTCAGTCGGCTGGGGTGATGCCCTTTTTGAAAGAGGAAGAACCTAAGGTCTAGTGCGCATGATTGATTACTGCTCAAGGTTACTCGTCGTTAGTAGCTGACCTTGAACTGGAGCTAGGGTTGCCTGCCTCCCTCTCCTCTGTGCCTCAGAGTCCTCTTCTCAGGGAAAGGCAGCCATGAGTTGGGTTTGCAGTGGGGCAGGTGCAAACATGGGCAGATCTGGCTAAGTTTTTACATTTTACTAGCTTATTTTCCTTTGGAGAACTTCTGACTCTCTAGATGAAGAGGGAGAGCTCTGCCAGGGATCTGGGTGAGTTTAAGAGATCCAGGAAGCAAAGACCCAACTAGGGTGGCCAGCAGCAAAGTTTGGAGCAGACAGAGTCTCCAAGAATTTCCAAGAAGGTGGGTGGAAGCAGAGGGTGGACGGATCTTCCCAACTGTGAAAGGATCCCTCCTCATTCCCATGCTGGTCAGCAGGAAATAGGAAGGGCAGAAAGGGAGGTCCTTTTGTCCTCTTAATACGTCTCCAATCACAAAAACATACAATGTACCAGACGATGTCACCCTCTTATTGAAAAGAAGATCAAATTAGGCATTGTCAATGTTTTTCAAATGATTTCTGACCTGGTTATGTTACAGAAAACAGGGCAGAGTGATTCAAACCTGCTGTCAATACAGAGTAAAGGAGAGAAAAATGCCAGCTATTCCACAGCTGTCCAGGAGAATCCTGGAGGAGCCGCTTTCATGACAACTCTGATGAGCAGAAACAAGCCAACTTCCAGAGCAGGAGTTAAACCAAATAAACCTGAAGGATATCAGTTTAGGAGAAGAGTCTTAAAATAGCAGCCAGGAATGCATGGTTTCCCTTGGACAACTCAAATTACATGACTTGTCCCTGTCTTAAATAAAACTATGCACTCAAAGTGTCTGCTTCATCTAAGTTTCCCTCTGAGATGCCAATAAATTTTCAGCTCATGGAAGCCAGTCTGGAGGCAAACATGCTGGGTGAGCAAATGCACAATGTGATGGTCCTTGCAAAGGCGGGCAGGGTACAGGGAGAAGGAAGAAACAGCTTGGGTCCCCAGAAAACCATCCTAGGGTTAGAAAGAGACACAGCCACAACAGGGTCATGTTCCCAAGGGGAGGATTTCCAGTTAAACTAATGGGATGGTGTTCATGAGGATGGGCATTTAAAGTGGGTTTACCTGGGTTTAAATAAAGAAGGTTCCCTCTCCAGAAAGGGAACCCTCCTACACTGTTGGTGGGAATGTCAACTAATGCAGTCACTACAGAAAATAGTATAGAGGTTCCTTAGAAAACTAAAAATACAACTACCATATGATCCAGCAATTCCACTTCTGGACAAATATCTGGAAAAGTTTATCTAGAAAACTCTAATTTGAAAAGATACATGCGTCCCCAATGTTCACAGCAGCACTACTCACTATAAGCAAGACGCGGAAGCAACCTAAGAATCTATCAGTAGCTGAAGGGATAAAGAAGATGTGGTGTACACATATAATGGGATATCACTGGGTCATAAAAAAGAATGAAATATTGTCACTGGCAGCAACATACATGAAACTTGGAGAATATCACACTAAGTGAAGTAAGTCATACAGAGAAAGACAAGTATTCTATGATATCACTTATATGTAGAATCTAAAAAATAATACAAATAAATTAATTTCCCAAACAGAAACAGACTCACAGAAAACAAACTTATGGTTAATGGTTACCAAAGGGGAAATGTTGGGGGAGGGCTAAATCAAGAGGATGGGGTTAACAGATACACGTTACTATACATAAACACCAACGCTCTACTGGAGAGCATTGCTATTGCTATTGCTAAGTCGCTTCAGTCGTGTCCGACTCTGTGCGACCCCACACACAGCAGCCCACCAGGCTCCCCCGTCCCTGGGATTCTCCAGGCAAGAACACTGGAGTGGGTTGCCATTTCCTTCTCCAATGCATGAAAGTGAAAAGTGAAAGTGAAGTCACTCAGTTGTGTCTGACTCTTAGCGACCCCATGGACTGCAGCCCACCAGGCTCCTCTGCCCATGGGATTTTCCAGGCAAGAGTACTGGAGCGGGATGCCATTGCCTTCTCCGACTGGAGAGCATAGGGAACTATATTAAATATCTTAATGCAGGTTCGATCCCTGGGTTGAGAAGATCCCCTGGAGAAGGAAATGGCAATCCAGTCCAGTATTCTTGACTGGGAAATCCCAAGGACAGGGGAGCTTGGTGAACTACAGTCCATGGGGTGCAAAGAGTCGGACACAACTTAGCAACTCAACAACAACACACACACACACACACACACACACACACACACACATATACATACATATAACTGAATCACTTTGTCATACACCTGAAACTAACACAATACTGTAAATCAACTATACTTCCATTAAAAATAAAACAAAATGAACTCTGCAGGACATAGTAATTCATTTAATGAGTATCTTCTGTGCCAGGTTATAGGCACACAAAGAAAAACAGTGACCAATTTGGGGTGGATAAAGAGGCATTCTAAAATACTACATTTAAACACACTTCTTCTGTTTTACTTAACACTTCAGTAGCAGTATAGACACTGAAGTCCACATATGTTTAAGGGGAATATAAAGATCTGCTCCATGCTGTGGGCATTTGAAAGCAGAATAGCCTTTTCCAAGAGATACGGAAATGCACGAGCATCACGTTTTTGCAAACAAAGAGGCCAAAATGTCCTAGAAGCCAGATATAAATTTTGCTTCTACTTTTTTTTATCTCAAAAACATCGGCCCTAGCTCATCTTGCTTTTGACAGTTAACTCATCTTTCTTTCTCCTCAAACTTAGACATTTTGCTCAGAAATTAGAATGCAGGCACTAAAGAAGCCCTTTGGTTGAGATCTCACTGAGTAGAAATTCACTGATGAACCCCTGCAACCCACCATCTCACCCATCAGGACCGCCACAGTGGCTGTGAAGCCATTGCCTGTGTCTGCAGACACTGAAACTCACTGGGATTGAGCTGGCCTGGGACGTCATCACCACCCAGCTCGGTCACATTCCTCGTGTCCACACATAAAACGATCACTGGACCACAACGTGGCTTCTCTTTCATTGAAAGCTCATCAGGTCAGCAAAACTCCTTGGGTGGCTCTGCCCCCATGCTGGGATTTCTTAGGCAACAATGTCATAAAAATCGATTACTGCCCTGACTGGCCCAAGACAGTATACTAGGTCATTAAAAGGATCTGAATACTAATTTCAGTGTGAGTGTGTGTGTGTGTGTGCGTGTTTGGGTGGGATTCACCTCACCTTCCAGCAATTCTCTGACACCAGCTGGGTGTCCTACAGTTTAACTCAATTCTAACACTATCCACCTGGAGTTAGTGATGGATTCCACAGGTTAAAGGTTCAACCCCACCAGACTGCTTCCCACTCCAAGCCATCTACCAACCTCAAACTTAGGTCACAAGCCTGCATTTCTGATTGGCCAGCTAGACTGAAGGCTCCCACAATGTCCTCCTTGGATTCGATTAATTGGCTAAAGAAGCACACAGAACTCAAGAGAAGCATTTTATGTACAAGAACACCAGCTAATTATTATAAAAGGATATAACAGCCAGGTGGAAGAGACACCTAGAGCAAGGTACCAGGAAAAGACCAAGAGCTTCCATGACCTCCTTTCTCCCCATGTCTCTCTTGGGTCACCAGCCTGGAAGCTATACAAACCCTGTTCTGTTGGGTTTTTATGGTGGCTTCATTACAAAGGCATCATTGATTAAATCCTTGGCCATTGGTGCTTAAAATCTGTCTCCAGTCCCCTCCCCTCTCTGGAGGCCAAGAATAGGACTGAAAGTTCCAACCCTTTAATCCAGTGGTTGGCTCCACTGGTCACCAGCCCCCACCCTTAGTCACCTCATTAACATAACAAAAGACACCTTCAATAGTCTCAGAATTTAGGAAATTCCAAGGGTTTTAGGAGCTCTCTGCCAGAAATAGGAATGAAGACCAAATAAATATTTCTTATTATAAATCACAGTATCATAGTCACCCATTGTCCAAGGCCAATTTGGAATTGTCCAAGAGTTCAAGAGTAAGAAGACTGCCCAGAACACTACACAGGTTCAGGAAACCTGGGTTCTGATCCCATTTCCACCACTATCTGTTCTTTCAGCAAGGATTTCTTGAACACGAGGCATGCTCCCTGCCTGCTTGGAACTTAAGAGTCTAGCACAGATCTGCTGGGTAGAATTAAGGTCACTCTGCCTGCTTCAGACAGAAACATGCAGAAAGCTCTCAACTTCTGTTCCCTTGATTCTGTCACTCTCTCTCTCACTCACTCCACCCTCCCCACCTCTGCAAGCTGTTTCCTCTGCCTAGGTGGAGAAGACTCTTGAGAGTCCCTTGGACTGCAAGATCAAACCAGTCAATCCTAAAGGAAATCAGTCCTGAATATTCATTGGAAGGACTGATGCTGAAGCTGAGACTCCAATACTTTGTCCACCTGATGCAAACAGCCAACTCACTGCAAAGGATCCTGATGCTGGGGAAGACTGAGGGCAGGAGGAGAAGAGGGCAGCAGAGGATGAGATGGTTGGATGGCGTCACCAATTCAATGGACATGAGTTTGAGCAGGCTCTGGGAGAGGGTAAAGGACAGGGAAGCCTGGTGTGCTGCAGTCCATGGGTTTCAGAGTTGGACACAGCTCAGTGACTAAACAGCAACTGTCTAGGATGCTTTCTCCTATGTACTTAATTTGCAGCTCCTCCAGCATGTGTTACTTTTGGTCATAGCAGCAGCTCCAGTAATTTGCACAGTGTGTGCTATGTGCTTAGTCGCTCGGATGTGTCTGACTCTTTGTGACCCCCTAGACTGCAGCCTGTCAGGCTCCTTTGTCCATGGGGATTCTCCAGGCAAGAATACTGGAGTGGGTTGCCATGCCTTCCTCCAGGGGATCTTTCCAACTCAGGGATCGAACCCAGGTCTCCCACATTGCAGGCAGATTCTTTTACCGTCTGAGTCAATTTGCACAGTACCTGACACAAAAAGGGTCTCGTTGATTGGTGAATGTAGTCAAAGCTAAGCTTATATGAGAGCACGGTGGTTAAGGGCAAAATACCAGCTATGAAATCAAGCAGATGGTCTTTCCTGTGGTCATGTATGGATGTGAGAGCTGGACTGTGAAGAAGGCTGAGCGCCAAAAAATTGATGCTTTTGAACTGTGGTGTTGGAGAAGACTCTTGAGAGTCCCTTGGACCGCAAGGAGATCCAACCAGTCCATTCTGAAGGAGATCAGCCCTGGGATTTCTTTGGAAGGAATGATGCTAAAGCTGAAACTCCAGTATTTTGGCCACCTCATGCGAAGAGTTGATTCATTGCAGAAGACTCTGATGCTGGGAGGGATTGGGGGCAGGAGGAGAAGGGGACGACAGAGGATGAGATGGCTGGATGGCATCACTGACTTGATGGATGTGAGTCTGATTGACCTCCGAGAGGTGGTGATGGACAGAGAGGCCTGGCGTGCTGCAATTCACGGGGGTCGCAAAGAGTCGGACACGACTGAGCGACTGATCTGATCTGATCTGAATGCAAATCTTCACTCTGGCCCTTCCCAGCTGCATGACATAGGCAGTCTTCTCCACCACTCTGAGCCTCTGTGTCTGCATCTGTGAAATGGGTCAGATACTGACACGCCCTGGTAGTGTTGTGAGAGCCTGAATGAAGCCATGCCTGCAAAGCACCTAAAACACTCACAGGCACAGAAGAAAACCCGAAAACCCAGCAGCTGCCCCCACTGCTATTTTCATGACAATTGTTCAGAGGCCCTTTTCTGCGCATAGTCCACCGTCTCACCTACACCAAAAGCAGGCCCCGGAGTTACTTATAAGGCAGGCCTTTGTAACAGCTGCTTGCTGACACACAGGTAAGGCTTTCTGACAGCAATGAAGAGGAGGGGGAGGAAGATAACAATTACTTCCTCTCCTGTCTCTGTTTTTAGACACTTTGACAGGCCTGTTTTACAAAAGCTCACACGAGAGGTGGGAGAAGAAAAGACCAGCACAAGCCTGCTCCTGAAGAAATGGACTTCCCAGAGACACCACAGGCTCTCCTAACCACAGACCATGGAAAGCTGCCGGGCATTTCACAGCCAGGAATCTCTCCCTGCCCCCGGGGAATCTGTGCACTCGCTGCGGGTATGGAAACCTGTTCCTGTGCATTAGATCAAATGACAACTCAAAGTTACCATCGGCTTTTATCTGGATCAAAGGCAGAAAGATAAATATCTCAGCCATGACTTAAAATTCCTACTCCAGCAACCAAAAGCTTTCTACATCGTGGTTCTAGAGAGAAGAGACAGAGCAGGGTGTTCTGTTACCCACCTCAAAGCTTGGCTCACTGTTTGGGGCTCTCCTGGAACTGGGGGAGCTTCTGGAACTGGGTTCCTAGAAGATGGGGGCTCATTCTCTGTCCCAGGGATCAGCCCCTGTGACCTGGATTAAAGCTAAATAGATACAGGGAAAAGAAGGCTGGGAAATCTCTTCTGCTTTACCCTGGTGGCAAAGGCAATACCCTTATTTTATTGAGGGCAAACAGGCCCAGGAAGGGGAAGGTGCTTAATCACAAACACCACCGAGCAGGAGCAGAGCTGTGGTCAGAACGCCTCTCGAATGTGGACAAGGAAGCTGTTTTTTAAAAAGCCACTTTGTGTGCTTAGTCAGTTGTGTCCAACTCTTTGCGACCCCATGGACTGTAGCCCTCCAGGCTCCTCTGTCCATGGGGATTCTTCAGGCAAGAATACTGGAGTGGGCTGCCATGCCCTCATCCAGGGGATCTTCCCAACCCAGGGATCGAACCCAAATCTCCCACATCGCAGGCGGATTCTTTTCCATCTGAGCCACCAGAGAAGCCCATGAATACTGGAGTGGGTAGCCTATCCCCTAGAGAGACATAATGCATGGTTTTTAGTATACTTATGAAGTCATGCAACTAATCTTGAAACATTTTATTATAGCAAAAAGGAACTCTGAATCTATGAATAGTCTCTCTCCACGCCCCCTGTTTGCCTCCACCCTGACCCCTAAGCCCTGGCAACCACACAGCTACTCTCTGTCGCTATACATCTGCCTACTCTGGACATTTCACGTAACTGGACTCATACGATGGTCTTCTGTGACTAGGAGCCGTTCTCTCACGATGCACTTCAGCAGCAGACTCTCTTAACCCAGAGAGGTGCTTGCAGTGTAGCTGCTATCCGCATTTGGCCATCCAAATGATTAACAGTGGATATGCTAAAACTTCAGTTCCTCAATTCTCAGCAACCACAGTTCAAGTGCTTAACAGCCCCCTGTAGCTCGTGGCTATCACATTAGACAGCACAGATATGAAATACCACCATCACTGCAGAGAGTTCTGTTGGACAGTGCTAACTCCAAGGATACCCAGATATTTGCTCCTTAACCCACTGTCTCCGAAGTGCTTGTTTCTTCAAGTGTTGAAAAGTTATCTTTGCAGATGGAGAGTGAAGGTGAGAAAGAGGTAAGGGGAGGCGGGGTGGTGGTGAAGGGGCGCCGGGCAGGGGGAGGAATACAGGAAGAGTTGGGAAGGGAGGGAGGGAGAGAGGGGTGTGCCAGGAAGAGCCAACCTCCTCCTCACATCTTCCCCCACCACCTCAGTGTTATGCTGGGTGCCCAGGGAGCTCCCCCGGCCAGGACCCAAACCTGAAAAGCTTTCTGTTTAGTGAAGTTCATCCAAAAGGCAGATATGCCAAAGCCTTTGGAAGCGCTTCAAGGAATCTAGCTTCTACCTCAGCCGTTTGATGATTTCTGAAGTGTTTCATGCCAAGGGCTGAACTGAGGGACTCCTTAATGAGAGTGAACAGTCCTGATCAATTTCCAGCCAGCAGTGGCTACTTTGGTTGCCAAGACGTGACCACTAAGGCTGATGGACACCCCAAGGCTAGAGCCATGGAATCTTGGCATGCCCGGACAGAAGCGAGCCCAGGCTCTGGGTTCCACTCCTCTCCTTGAGTTGTCACTAGTTCAGCTATCATGTCTTTCTTCTTATTCTCCAAAGATGTCTCAGTCACTGGCTCCCAGGAGCAGGGCATAAGGTTGTTTCAAACTGCGGTTTTAGATGCATTAAGATGATCAGATGGCCCAGACTGAAGAACGATGAACAAACAAAAGGAAAAACAGAATCACATTCAGCAAGAAATCCTTTACCGATCCAAGGGTCCTTTGTTCCAAAACACTTGGCAAAAGTCATCCATCATGACCTTTAAAGTTGTTTTTGAGGAGTATTATTAAGTTGGCTAATGTCCTTTCGCTTAAAACTCTGCTGAAAGATGTATCTTCTTTCCCTTTCTTAAATAGTCAATTTATTTAAAAAGAAAGAAACAGGCAACCTAATGAATGTTTCTTCCAATGCTCCTGCTTGTCTAAATCAGTAATTTTGTTTTAAATTGCCCCCCTCCTTCAATGAGTGACAGTGGGGGGATTTAAAGAATCAATAGACTACATTTCTAAGATACCAGGACCAAGAGAACCAGGTGAATATTCACCAAGCTATGACAAGAGTTCATTTGCTAACAAGCTGTTCTTTCAGGGAAGGGAAATGGCACCGCACTCCAGCACTCTTGCCTGGAAAATCCCATGGATGGAGGAGCCTGATAGGCTGCAGTTCATGGGGTCGCTAAGAGTCAGACACGACTGAGAGACTTCACTTCCACTTTTCACTTTCATGCATTGGAGAAGGAAATGGCAACCCACTCCAGTGTTCTCGCCTGGAGAATCTCAGGGACGGGGGAGCCTGGTGGGCTGCCGTCTATGGGGTCTCACAGAGTCGGACCTGACTGAGGTGACTTAGCAGCAGCAGCAACTGCGTGTTTCTTGGTCCCTTGGATTCAGAACCATCCTTCACCATGGAGATGTAGCTAAGAAGTAAGAGGTGGTTCTATGAGGGAGCTTTTGAGCCTGAGCAACAGACCAGGCGTGAAGAACTGGCTCTCTGGACTGCTCAGTTCAGCCGCTGCCATTATCCTGCCCCTTGAAGTCATTCGTGACTTTCATGACTTCATACATTCAGTAAACATTATATCCATAATTCAGGGTGTTTCCCCCGCTATGTTTTAGCTCTAGTAATCCTCTCAATAACTTTGCAGTTGGTGCCATTCTTCCTTCCATCTTACAGCTGAGGAACTGGAAGTTCAGAGATGTTGAAGAAGCCATCAAAGTCACACAGCCATCAAGAGGATTTGCTAGGGCCAGACTCCCGGTGTCTTGCATCCCAGGCTGACATTTAGACCATCTTCCTTATGTGACAACTTGTGCCAGTTGGTATGGAAAAAGAGAAAGCAGAGGAGGAAGGGAATCTGAAGATCAGGGATCCCAGAGGCCTGAGAACAGGCTTAGGCTGTTACTTCACAGGTAGTTCCTACTTTGGGCAAAGGGGGTCTCATAAAGTAAGGCAGCTTTCATCCTTGCAGTGAATGGCTTGTGTCTGCCGGTCAGAGAGAATTTCCATGGGACTGAATAACCAAGGATGCTTCAGCCACTCTCCCCACTGAGAGTTTGCAGAACTGAGTGCCCTCAGCTTTACCTTTAATGAGCTCACCGTATTCTCATTTTCATGTGATTGTAGTATAAGTCAAATCAATCCAATCAATATCAATACAGATAAATATTACATATTTATATATGTGTACATATATATATATATATATATGCTATGCTAAGTCACTTCAGTCGTGTCCGACTCTGTGTGACCCTATAGACGGCAGCCACCAGGCTTTCCCGTCCCTGGGATTCTCCAGGCAAGAACACTGGAGTGGGTTGCCATTTCCTTTTCCAATGCATGAAAGTGAAAAGTGAAAGCAAAGTCACTCAGTCGTTTCCAACTCTTAGCAACCCCATGGATTGCAGCCTACCAGGCTCCTCCATACATATACACAATTGCATTCATCTCACACGCTAGTAGAGTAATGCTCAAAATTCTCCAAGCCAGGCTTCAGCAATATGTGAACTGTGAACTTCCTGATGTTCCAGCTGGTTTTAGAAAAGGCAGACGAACCAGAGATCAAATTGCCAACATCCGCTGGATCATCAAAAAAGCAAGAGAGTTCCAGAAAAACATCTATTTCTGCTTTATTGACTATGCCAAAGCTTTTGACTGTGTGGATCACAATAAACTGTGGAAAATTCTGAAAGAGATGGGAATACCAGACCACCTAATCTGCCTCTTGAGAAATTTGTATGCAGGTCAGGAAGCAACAGTTAGAACTGGACATGGAACAACAGGCTGGTTCCAAATAGAAAAAGGAGTATGTCAAAGCTGTATACTGTCACCCTGTTTATTTAACTTATATGCAGAATACATCATGAGAAACGCTGGACTGGAAGAAACACAAGCTGGAATCAAGATTGCCGGGAGAAATATCAATCACCTCAGATATGCAGATGACACCACCCTTATGGCAGAAAGTGAAGAGGAACTAAAAAGCCTCTTGATGAAAGTGAAAGTGGAGAGTGAAAAAGTTGACTTAAAGCTCAACATTGAGAAAACGAAGATCATGGCATCTGGTCCCATCACTTCATGGGAAATAGATGGGGAAACAGTGGAAACAGTGTCAGACTTTATTTTTTTTTGGCTCCAAAATCACTGCAGATGGTGACTGCAGCCATAAAATTAAAAGACGCTTACTCCTTGGAAGGAAAGTTATGACCAACCTAGATAGCATATTCAAAAGCAGAGACATTACTTTGCCAACAAAGGTTCATTTAGTCAAGGCTATGGTTTTTCCTGTGATCATGTATGGATGTGAGAGCTGGACTGTGAAGAAGGCTGAGCCCCGAAGAATTGATGCTTTTGAACTGTGGTGTTGGAGAAGACTCTTGAGAGTCCCTTGGACTGCAAGGAGATCCAACCAGTCCATTCTGAAGGAGATCAGCCCTGGGATTTTTTGGAAGGAATGATGCTGAAGCTGAAACTCCAGTACTTTGGCCACCTCATGCGAAGAGTTGACTCACTGGAAAAGACTCTGATGCTGGGAGGGATTGGGGGCAGGAGGAGGAGGGGATGACAGAGGATCAGATGGCCGGATGGCATCACTGACTCGATGGACGTGAGTCTGAGTGACCTCCGGGAGTTGGTGATAGACAGGGAGGCCTGGCGTGCTGCGATTCATGGGGTCGCAAAGAGTCGGACACAACCAAGCAACTGATCTGATCTGATGCATATACATAAAAACTTATATACTTCAACTTATATAGTGCAGGAGATTGACTGCAAAGACAGCCTTAGGTCTCCCACCCTCTCTGGATCCTGTATGTTTTGCAAGGTGATTTCAGAGCATCTCCCTCCTTCATGCACCTGGGTAGAATGCGTGACCTGCTTTGGCCAACAGAGTGAAGCAGAAGAGAACCGAGGTTGTTTTTCAGAGCTTAGGCATCAAAGGGCCTTGCACACATCAACCCTGTCTCAGAACTTGCCCACCATCATGGAAGAGCCAGGACAGCCTGCTGGAGGACGAGAGACCAGCAAAGAAAGTTGGTTTGGCTCAGCCGAGGCCAGTACAAACCAGCCAACACTCCACACACCACCCAGGTGGCCTCAGACGTGGGAGCAAGCCCCACCAGGATCACCAGAGCCTAATAATGCCTCAACAGAGCTTACCCATCTACCTATAGGCTTGCAAGCAGTAACAGCTATTATTTGAAACCAGAACTTTTAGGGCCAGAGGAGATAGGAGTCCAACCAGTCAGAACCTGCTTCACCAACCTGATCAAGGCTAACGTCCCGAAAAAGGTTCACTCTCACAAGGGTTAGATCGCACAAGCATTTGAAGATGCTCCTGGGGAAACAATCACTATTTCTGATGGGACGGTTTCGAGACCAAAATTGCTCAGAACTCGGCTAAAAGAGCAAAAGCTTGGAGTCAGGCAATCTGCGTTAGACTCCTCATCCGAGCACTTGAGTCCTATGTGGAAAACTCACTCTGCCCCCAGGGGTACTCACTTGAGACCAGATGAATTTAGTATGAAGCAAAGTAATCCTGGCTGGCTGAGGAGGTTTATTACCAAAGGGCCAGAGCCTCATTCATGCATGAACAAGACAGAATGAGTCTCAGGTGCACAGAACTCTTTACAAACAGGCCTCAGGTTCTTCCTAGAAGGTAGATGCTCTCCCTGGCTTTCCCTAATGAATGCTGCCCCCTACAGCACATACGTGAAATAGGCTTTAAAAAACAGTTCTGCAGGGACACCTTCTATCTTCTGTCTCAGCAGAGGGACAGAGGAGCCTGGTAGGCTGTAGTCCATGGGGTCGCTAAGAGTTGGACATGGCTAGCTGAGCGACTTCACTTTCACTTTTCACTTTCATGCATTGGAGAAGGAAATGGCAACCCGCTCCAGTGTTCTTGCCTGGAGAATCCCAGGGACAGGGGAGCCTGATGGGCTGCTGTCTATGGGATCGCAGAGAGTCGGACACGACTGAAGCGACTTAGCAGCAGCAGAGGGCAAGGAAATGGAAATGAGTTCAATGTTAGGTTCAAATGAGTTCAAAATTAGTTCAAGCACCCATAACTTCTCACTCAGTGGTCACAGCTATTTCTCTCTGGCAGGGGTCCTTGTCTGTGGCCTCTCTGATGGCCTCAGAACATGAGTTTGGCCAACATATTGGAAGTTGAGAGAAATCTTCCCCAAGTATGTGAATAGAGTAAAGGAAGTCATCACAAATCACATACAGGCTGTTATCTGCATGAGTGCAACTTTTGCTCAGTAATGAACCCTAAAGGGTAAGTAGCGTGAAGAATAAAGCACATGGTTGGAATGAATGGAGATCTTCAATGGAACCAATCCAAAGGCAGGGCTTTGGGAAACCCTAACAAACTGCGGGAGAGCATGTGTCACTACCCGGGCCCCTCTGCTGCTGCTGCTGCTAAATCGCTTCAGTCGTGTCTGACTCTGTGCAACCCCATAGACAGCAGCCCACCAGGCTCCCCCCGTCCCTGGGATTCTCCAGGCAAGAACACTGGAGTGGGTTGCCATTTCCTTCTCCAAGGCCCCTCTGCTGCTGCTGCTAAGTCGCTTCAGTCGTGTCCGACTCTGTGCGACTCCACAGACGGAAGCTCACCAGGCTCCCCCGTCCCTGGGATTCTCCAGGCAAGAACACTGGAGTGGGTTGCCATTTCCTTCTCCAAGGCCCCTCTGCTGCTGCTGCTAAGTCGCTTCAGTCATGTCTGACTCTGTGCGACCCCATAGACGGAAGCTCACCAGGCTCCCCTGTCCCTGGGATTCTCCAGGCAAGAACACTGGAGTGGGTTGCCATTTCCTTCTCCAATGCATGAAAGTGAAAAGTGAAAGTGAAGTCGCTCAGTCATGTCCGACTCTCAGCGACCCCATGGACTGGAGCCTACCAGGCTCCTCCGTCCATGGGATTTTCCAGGCAAAAGTACTGGAGTGGGCTGCCATTTCCTTCTGCAAGGCCCCTCTAGGACCTACTAAAATCACACCAACTTTACCCTTTGCCTAGGATCATCAAATCCTCTTTTCAAGGGATCTTAGGGAGGATCTGTTCCAATCTACCTGCTAATGTAAGGAATCCTCCTTAGAGAGTGATCTCCATATCTGTTGCCCTGGAGTCAGGGAACTCCCTACACCCCAGACAGCCTTTTCAACTGTGAGAAGACAAGAGTGAAAAACTTTTTTCTTTTTTAAAATGAAACCCAAGTTTGCCTCCTTGTCATTTTTTATTTCTACCCTCTGTGGCTCTGTGTGTGTTAGTCATTCAGTCGTGTCGGACTCTATGACCCCATGGACTGTAGCCCGCCAGGCTCCTCTGTCCATGGGATTTCCCAGGCAAGCATACTGGAGTAGGTTCCATTCCCTTCTCCAGGAGATCTTCCTGACCCAGGGATCAAACCCAGTCTCCTGCACTGTAGGCAGATTCTTTAGTGACAGGGAAGCCCTGCCCTCTGTGGCTAGAGGGAGAAAAAAGTTGATCCAGTATACAGATCATTTCTAAAAGGAAACCGGTTTCTTTCCATAAAACAGGTCCCTCTCCATGAGATTGTTCCCTATAACATCTTTGTTCCTAACTGTTGAGAGGGCGAATGGATGTTCTGAGCAAAGAACATCTCTCTGGGTCTCACACTCTGATGAGGTTCTGCCTAATCCAGAGACTTAGGTTTATTCCTCCTACACTCTTCCTCACAGCTCTTCTCTTCTTCTCAAGAGCCAGTATCACACGGTGTGATGAGATCACCCGGGCTATGTGTAACAGCTGTCTCTTCCACCAGACTGTCGGTTCCATGAAGGCAAGCATCATCGTCTGCTTTTTCACTTTCAAATTATCAGTTACTAGAGTGATGCCCAAGACAGAGGAGGCACCTGAACATGTGCTGAACAGATGGAAGAGTTTCAAGTACACGGATATGCAGCCAAATAAGAAGGGGGGGACTGTTACTCCATACTGTACAGTCTGGCTGGAATTCCCTACCTCTTAAAACTGGAGCCAAATCTAGCATAACTTTTCTTGCAGCAAAAAGCAGCAAGTACCTTCAAAGACCCTTATCCTTAGGGAGAATCCTGAGTCTTGAATCCACGAGCTGGTGGCCCACTGGAGGGAGAGAGTGCGCATCCTTGCGGATTCTGACTTCAGGGCTGGCCTGCTGTGAGCTCCTCACCACTGGAGAGGAAGCTTTCCCACCTTACCACAGGAACCTGATCACGCCACGATGTTGGTTTTATTCAGTCCACATACATTCTACAAAACTGTGAGAACAACTGGTTGGAAGACTGTCTGGAAGAAAATGTTGAGACAGTCTAGAGTCACCCTCCTAGACTCGAACACGATACAAAACCTGGGCAGTAGGGGGCAGCAGAGACTCACTGTCCTGGACTATTCTGAGCTAAAGGACTTTTTTTTTTTTTGTATCCTTGCTTCATTCAAGGTGAGTTATTACGGATCCCTGATTCCCTACACCTTTTCATCTATCATAAAAATGCTCTGATTCTCCCATTTTGCAAAAGGCGGAGGGAGCCTCAGGTATGGAGAGGGCTTCTTGACCTTTGCTCTTATGAAAGAAGTAGGACAGGCCGCTGATGGAAATCTTGAATAAGAGATTTCGCTGAAAAAATCTCTGGTATCTCCACTAAGTCTGGGGAGCCTTGCCAATCCCATGAATCGACACGGCTGCCACCGTTGATGATAGGAGCTCCTGGGACACTAAGAATGTAAATTGTGCCCACAATGCCTTGGCATAAGCCACTGTGTGGCACAACCATTTATCTCCATGGGGTGGCACCCGCTGATGGCCCATGCATCAATTCCACCACAGCAGAGATGGACTGTGACCATTATGCCGGAGACAAATGTTCTCAATTATCCTCAGTTGACACCCTCATCGGAACACGGTTCTCTGACATGTGATGGAATCCTAATGAAATGCACAGACTCGGAAGCTTGCAGACGGCAAGCTGCTGCTAAGAAACAGGCATTTTATCTGTCAGGTTCATTTAGGCCTGAGGATGCCACGTCCTCACCACAGAGGCAGCCACATGTGTTCACAAGGAACTCCTCACCTAGTTGGTGCAGCTACATGAGCTGTCAAGGCTTTTGTTTCTAATATGCATTTATTTGGCTGTACCGGGCGTTAGTCACGGCACACGGGATCTTTTTAGCTGCGGCATGTGGGATCTAGTTATCTGACCAGGGATGGAACCTGGGCCTCCTGTGTTGGGAGCAGAGAGTCTTAACCATTGGATCACCAAGGAAGTCCCAAGCTGTCAAAGTTTTACTGTTCAGGAACAGTCCCTGTTCTAACCAGCATTCTCTTCTTATACTTTGCATTGTGAATACGGTCCCCATATGCTCATAGAAAAGTTAATCTCATTTATCCCTACTCATATTTATCTTTTCATGTTAATAAACACTGTCAAATACCTAACTTGGTGAAGGAAAATATTTAAAAAAAAAAAGAACATTAAATGAACAACTAAACTAAGCCCAAGCTCCAGATGACACCTGGATAAAAATGACCAGGGGAGCCCCCAGAAACATAAATACTTTCCCTTACCAATGATCCTTGAAATTAAATTGAATTCATGTATGTGTGACACTTTCCACACAGCAGATGGAAGTGAAAGAAATACTGAAATTCATCACCTGAAGATCAGATGAATATCCACCAGTTATTTTCGGTTCCTGACACAAGACCAATCAAATAGATCTTTCATCTTCGTAAATGGTTTCTTTTCTTTTTCTCGACTCATTCATTCTGTTACAAAAATCCAGGTTTATCGTATTTTCAAGGAAGGATATACAGCAGAACCACGAGCTCACGCATGGCTTTGAAACACATCCATATTTACAGAAAAACAAACATGGTTACATCCTTCTTATTTTTCTCCCTGCAAAAACGATGGCTCGAGTATGAAAGGTTTGACACTTTGGAGGGACTGGTGCGTCTCCTCCTCCGAAGGCTCTTCTGAATTACGGAGGGATTGGTGCGTCTCCTCCTCCGAAGGCTCTTCTGAATTACACAGTAGATCAAGAAAATGGCTCCCGAAGGTGGCCAGACAGAGTGCTTTCACCTTCAGGCCTGACTTTAGTTTAATGCTAGAGGTGAAGGACCGAAGCGAGCACGGAGCATGCGAAGGAAGGAGCACCATAAAGGCTCCTCTCCAGGTGGCCCTGCTGGCACTCACCCTCCCTCTCAAAAGGAAAGTGCTCTTATACTCATCAAGTAACACCAGACTCTCCAAGAGCCAGAAGATGATTCTCCATGCAGAGAGATGAGCCAACGGCTCCCCATGACCATCTCCTTGCCCTGAGTTCCCGCTGTTACTGTATCTAGATTCCACAGGGGCAACTCTCCTTTTTATATTTCCATCCGAAGTCTGGGATCCAAATCCATCTCCTTATTTTCCATTAGCTCAACTGAAACCAGGGAGCATTGAATGATTTTTTTTTTCCCTAAATTAAGAACTTCACTAGAGATTAGTGAGGCAATAGCAAGAAATCAAAAGATCCAAAGACCCTATGCAAGTAGGTAAGTCTATAAGTATAAGGTGCTGACTCCTGAGAGTAAACGTGAATTTGTGTACAATAAAAAGCACACACATCAAATAATTCTAATTACATAAAAGTGTCTTGCATACTATAAAGTGACATTCAAATGTGTTAGCAAGTACTAAGAGCATGTGTTTTTAGCTACATTTGAAAGACTTTCCTGGTGATCCAGCGGTTAAGACCCCTTGCGTCACGGCTTTGATCTCTGATAAGGGAACCGAGATCCTGCAATGCCAGTGTAAACGGTTCCCTGTGAACTGAGCTCCTGCTACACGCTAGGCATCTTCCTGTGTTCATCTCTATTACCTATTAACAACACACAACAAAGTAGTTGCTGAGAATTGCAGGGCAGTTAGAAGGTAGCTTGCTCTTTAATTGCCCAACAAAGGGGACCATGAGTTCCCCCTAGGAGAGAGGTTCTCAAACTTCAGTGATGTAAGAAGGATAAGGGTATAAAATCTAGATTTTCAGACTCTAACTCAGAAATCTGACCTAGAAGGACTAGGTTTGTAAGGCTTACGGATTTCTCTCTTAAGCAATGACCTCAAAGGATGCTGGTGTCGGAGGCCCATTCATCAGACCTTGAGAAATGATGGAGTCTTGAATTCATGGTCCCACCAGACCATGGGATGTGAGCTGTTCACCTCGGACTTAACAGAGAGATCACGTGGGGCTTGGTCCCTCTCCCACCACACCGGGACAATCTGCATACATATGTTGGAGCATAAAAATGTCCCAGTGGAGGCACTATTCTGGAGAGAGGTGCCATGTGTTTTAGGACTTTTCATCTCTTCAATTAGGCAACGTCGATAATTTGTTTAGAACAAGAGGGAACCAGGGTGTGAAATGCAAACTAGAAAAATGAAACCTGCCTTTACTGCAGGAGCCACAACCTCCACCCTCTGACCTGTGAACGGGCACCGTTAAGAGCAAACCAACTGACTCCACAACACTGAGAAAGATCAGAAGGCATGAATTGTTTCAAGCCACGTAAATGAGCACGATGCCAATAAACTCCAGCTATTAGGAAACAAGTCACACCCTGCATACAAATGTCTTCAACCAACAGAAGAGACAAGGACAGAAAACTTGAACTGAACTCTACAAAAAAGGAGGAAATAAACACTTTATATCTGACTTTCTCCCATCACCAGGGCTAGGGCTGCCTGTTGCTGCTACAGATGAACACATCGAATCTCTGCGAAGTGAGGTGACTTGATGTTGGGAAAGGATTAGCAAAACCTTTCCCTTTTGGCATGAGAATTTGACCTTGCGTTGACCTTCTATCTCTGTTTCCCCTGGAAACTTGATAAAGATAGAATGTCAGCTATGTTACTAAGCAACACTGCTCATGATAAAAATGACCCTGGATAGTTACACCACAACTGGACAGACAACAGCTGTAAATGAAGAATAAATGACTGTTGGAGGCCACCACCATCATTTTGGACTTCTCTGAGTGCTATGACTACCAAGCGGGCCCAAGTCTTGCGGGAACACTAGAAGTTAGGCAGATGGAGCTGTCACATCAAATACTGGCTCCTGTGGAACATGCAGCTTTTAAGCTAGAGGAACTCCTACACCTGCCCCGTGTGGGTCTTGTTCCTTCACACCTGAGCTGTCACCCAAGGTGGGAGGGGGCAATGATGGGCCCTGGATGCTGCGTGGACTGCTGTCTACACTGCCGTGAGGACCACCCCATGGAACAGAAATGCCCACACTGCCCTGCTAACAACCTTCCTGACAGTCTCCAGCAGAGTGGAAGGGTGCCAGGTGTGGCCTCTGATGGTCTCAGCGAGACCCTGAGCACATGCCCCAGTGAGCAGTGCCCTTGCCCAAAGCCACACTCCTGGGAGATGACAGGACCAGAACTCAAAGTCAGTTGGCTGCCTTCAAGGGAAACATTTTCTGTTTAATTGCAGGGCCCAAAACTTTTCCCCTGAGATAACTGTATTCTGGCCCAAGAGACCGGTGCAGCTGGTGCAAGGCCCTGACAGACGTGCTTTTCCCCTTCAGTGCCACGTGAGGCCCCTAGATTTGGAAGCATCTATTTCATCCTGCCTGCCCACCTGAACAGCTGAGTCACTGAGCTTCACTGCTAGGTGGTTCTCTCAGCTCTTTGCAGGAAACCGCCCTCAGCAGGAAGCCCCTTTTCTTGTCACTTTAGCAAAGTGACATGGCAACTAACCTTTAAACCAAGCAGCCCCATGACCTACTCATCTCTGGCCCGAACACATTTTCAGATCTATTGATTGATAGATAATACCCTGCCTAACATGTCAGTGGTTTCTGTTGATCAAAGAAGTAGGAATGAAGAATAAGTAATTAATGGTGCAGATCTCTGCCCTAGCTTCCCCTTCAGTAATCTTCAGAAATAACTGTGTGACCAAGATAACATCTAGAGGAAGATCACAAGTCGACAAGGCTGCACACGAGTCTGCATATGGGGGGATAGTGAGGACTCTGACCCCCACCTTAGTGATTAACTCAGGTTACTTCCTTGTTTCCCTCTAAAAGCTTTCAAGGCTTAGCAGAATCTTCAGAGGTGGGTTTTGGGGGAACAGTGAGTCCACCATCCCCCAGATTGGGGGCATTCTGGTTAAAGGTACCTTTCCTTTCTATCAACATCTGTGAGAACTGATTTTGTAAAGCAGCGAGCAGTGGGACCTGACTCGTTAGGTAACAGGAGAGACTTCTTTAAATACAATGATATCCTGGTATCATTGGGTATACCCTGATACCCTGGCTCAGACAATGATGGCTTCAGGATGAAGGGTCGTGGTGACATCACATCTGATCCCCAAACTGAGGTGACTATTACCCATGAGCACAGACAGGTACTCAAGCTCTCCCCTTGTCTGGGGTGACAGCTCTGGCATGGCAGGGGTCCCCTGATGACCCCTACCCCAATGCTGAAATGATCTTGCAGAAGTTTCCCTCTGCAGGACCTTGTGAGGCTACTAAAACATGAGGCTACTAATACCTGAGTCCACACAGGCCCTCCCGACTGGAAAGGTGGACGCGTCATTCCTTCCCAAATGCCCCCTTCCTTTGCTCCCAGCAAAAATATTCAGATGGAAATCAGGACAAATGATATTGCCTCTCTAACGTCTTCCTCAGCCTTCTTTTTCACGACTCTGAGCATATGCTTATTATACCACAAGGAACTGTGGTGTTGGAAAAGACTCTTGAGAGTCCCTTGGACTGCAAGGAGATCAGACCAGTTGATTCTAAAGGAAATCAACCCTAAATATTCATCGGAAGGACTGATGCTGAAGCTCCAATACTTTGACCACCTGATGTGAAGAGTTGACTCACTGGAAAAGACCCTGATGCTGGGAAAGATTGAGGGCAGGAGGGGAAGGGGACGACAGAGGATGAGATGGTTGCATGGCATCACTGACTCTATGGACGTGACTTTGAACAAGCTCCAGGAGATAGTGATGGACAGACAAGCCTGGTGTGCCACAATTCATGCAGTTCAAAAGTCAAATACGACTGAGAGATGGAGCAACAACAGTAAGCACCACCCCTCCTCCAAGCTGTCCAGCACCCAGTCCTCACTGTCACAACCTCCAGCCCACAGTTGAGCAAAAATGGTGATGAACAAAGGCAACATGAAACATGGGCACCCCAGCCATACGTTCTTTTGCATGACCTGGACCGCTGAATCAGCTTCATCTAAACTATAATTTTAGGTCAGTATCTTGATTAACAGCAGAACATGGGCAACTTTTTCATGCTTCCCTCTCCCATTCACGAAGCCTGATAAAGAGCTTGCCTTCCCAACCACAAAGTGACAAGTTTATCAGTTCAATTCAGTTGCTCAGTTGTGTCCAACTCTTTGCGACCCCATGGCCTGCAGCACGCCAAGCCTCCCTGTCCATCACCAACCCCTGGCGCTTGCTCCAATTCATGTCCATAGAGTCAGTGATGCCATCCAAAGACCCTGATAATGGGAGAGATTGAAGGTGGGAGGAGATGGGGACAACAGAGGATGAGATGGTTGGATGGCATCACTGACTCAATGGACATGAGTTTGAGTAAACTCTGGGAGTTGGTGATGGACAGGGAGGCCTGGGATGCTGCAGTCCATGGGGTTGCAAAGAGTCAGACATGACTGAGCGACTGAACTGAACTGATTCCGGTCCATTTTAGTTCACTGATTCCTAAAATGTCTGTGTTCACTCTTGCCATCTCCTGTTTGACTATTTCCAATTTACTGTGATTCATGGACCTAACATTCTAGGTTCCTATGCAATATTGTTCTTTATAGCATCGGACTTTACTTCCATCACCACTCACATCCACAAATGGGTGCTGTTTTCGCTTTGGTTCTGTCCCTTCATTCTTTCTGGAGCTATTTCTCCCCTCTTCTCCAGTAGCATATTGGGCACCTACCGACCTGGGGAGTTCATCTTTCAGTGTCCTATCTTTTTGCCTTTTCATACTGTTCATGGGGTTCTCAAGGCACGGATACTGAAGTGGTTTGCCATTCCCTTCTCCAGCGGACCACGTTTTGTCAGAACATTCCACCACGACCCCTCTGTCTTGGGTGGCCCTAAACAGCATGGCTCATAGTTTCACTGAGTTAGACAAAGGCTGTGGTCCATGTGATCAGTTTGATTAGTTTTCTGTGATTGTGGTTTTCATTCTGTCTGCCCTATGATGGATAAGGATAAGAGGCTTATGGAAGCTTCCTGCTGAGAGAGACTGACTGTGGGGGAATCTGGGTCTTGTTCTGAAGGGTGGGGCCATGCTCAGTAAATCTTTAATACAATTTTCTGTTGACGGCAGGGCTGCGTTCCCCCATTGTTTTTTGACCTGAGGCCAAACTATGGTGAAGATAATGAAGAAAATGGGATCTCCTTCAAAAGGTCCTGTGTATGCACTGCTACACTCAGTGCTCCTGACCCTGCAGCAGACCACTGCCGACCCACGCCTCCACCAGAGCCTCCTGGACACCCACAGGCTAGTCTGGGTCAGTCTCTCGTGGGGTCACTGCTCCTTTCTCCTGGGTCCTGGTGCGCATAAGGTTTTGTTTGTGCCCTCCAAGTCTGTTTCCCCAGTCCTGTGTTCTGGCGGCTCTATGGTGGGGTTAACGGTGACCTCCTCCTAGAGGGCTTATGCCACACCCAGCTCTGCTGCACCCAGAGCCCCTGCCCCTGCAGCAGGCCACTGCTGACCTGTACTTCCGCAGGATGTCTCAAACACTCAAAGGCAGGTCTGGCTCAGTCTCTGTGGGGTCTCCTGGTGTGCACAAGGTTTTGTTTGAGCCCTCCGAGGATCTCTGGTGTGTGTGGGGTTTGATTTTAAATGTAATTTTGCCCCTCCAACCACCTTGCTGTAGCTTCTCCTTTGCCCTTGGACATGGGGTATCTTTTTTTGGTGGGAACTAACATTATCCTGTCGATGGTTGTTCAGCAGCAAGTTGTAATTTTGGAATTCTTGCAGGAGAAGATGAGCGCACATCCTTCTACTCCACCACACAGATTCTAAATCAATGGCTCCAATGTTATTCAGACATGACATTGTGCTAAATGTTCTTAAAATCCTATCTCCAGCCATGTCTGGCTCTCCTTGTCTGCCCAGGACAGGCAGAAGTGAACAAGGAAGAAGAAAGTGACACTAAGAATGAAGACCTGAGGAAGGAACCTGCTAGAAAGCGCTGATGGAGCCAAACAGCCAGTTAAAATCAAAGAATTCATTGATGCTTCACAGTGACTCAGTGACAGAGAACTTTAGACTCACTTTACAGAAGGGAAAGCTGAGGCCTGGAGAAGTGTCTTGAGTGCCAGGTAGGAGTGAGCTTGATCTCAAACCCAAGTGCTTTTGCACTATGCCACGGTCACCAGTTTTGACTCTCAGCAAAGTACCAAAATTAGTTTTTAGCAAATGATCTTGTTATATATTTCAGCATCTTAAAATAATTTGCTTCATTTCTAAGACAAATTATTTTTTTCCCAAGAGAATGAAAATAAAAGTGTCAAATGTGGAGAGAAACTAACCCTCTCACACACTGTTGTGGGAAATTATAAATAGGGATAACCTTTTGGGAGCAAAATTTGGCACTGTTAAAACGAATGTAAAATGTGCACATACCCTTCAATAAGAAATTTCACTGAAACAGTTGTATACATGCAAAAAAGACACATGAGGACATTAACCTCAAAACTATAACATCAAAAAATTAGAAGCAATCTAAATGAAAGTGACTGAAAATATTAAAGTAAGTTCATACAATGGAATACCACGCAACAATTTTATGAAGAAAGAAAATGAATGATCCATTAAAAAATGTCTGTCCATGATTTGTTGATTTTATTTATAAGACTTAAAGTGTCCTATATAAAGCATTTCAAATAGTTCCTGGCAAAGAGTGAACATTAGGAAAAATTTATCAAAAGGTTACAGTATATACATTTAACTATGATTTAAAATAAGGAAATACAGAAAACTTAAAAAAACAAAAAATGTAATAGTATATGCATGAAAAAAGTGCTGCTTAGTCACTCAGTTCTGTCCAGCTTTTTTGTGACCCCCCTGGACTGTAGCCCACCAGGCTCCTCTGTCCATGGGATTCTCCAGGCAAGAGTACTGGAGCAGGCTGCCATTTCCTTGACCCAGGGATTGAACCCACGTCTCTTGCATCTCCTACACCGTCACGTGGACCCTTTACCCCTGAACCACTGGGGAAGCCCAACAGAGGATACGAATTAAATGGTAAACAGTAGCTTTGTTTGGGAAGTGGGATTACATAGGCTTTTTTTTATCTTTCAATAAATTTGTATTGCCTGAATATTTTAATATAATTATTTTTGTATTGAAAATAAAGATATTCTTTCTATAAAATGAAGAAAACATTATTATTCAGAAAAGAACATTCTCCTTATGCATAGAATTCGGTCTAGGAATACTAAGCATTCCAAATTTCTATGATGGACTAAATATTTTAGAAATGTATTAAATTTCTGGCAGTGTTACCCATTCAGAAGATGTAAGTGAGGGAGTGGAAGGAAAAGAAAACAGATCATGCCACACATGTTGGGGGGTGGAAAAAAAAAACCCAGCTATTTCACCTCACCTGAAAATGTGAAATTCTGGCCTGGAGCCCTAAAGTCGCTCAGAGCCAAAGGAGGAAGAGAAGGGCCGTCCTAAGTCCCTGCCATCCCTTTACAGATGTTTCACCGCTGCTGCTGCAGACACATTCTGCAGGGTCCTTCTGACACATTCAGGCCAGGCAAGACTCAGCCTGGTTGTCGCCTGCAGGAGTCCAAATCCAAGGTGGACCCAAACCATGAGAGTGATAATGATGCAACAGACAACCAGCAGGTTTTCTAAAGCCTAAGGCTCTGCAAACTTTCTTCCAAACCTGTAAAATCTGGAACCTAAATCTCTAGGAAAACTAATAGGATGTGTTGCTGCACAGAACATTTCTGGGTTTTGGGTGTCACCTATGTCCTTGGCCACCCTAAGGGACAACGTAATGAACTCTGTGAGTCCTGACATTTTTTCCCTAACTCAGAAGGAAGTACTACCTGTTATTTTCTTCTATTATACATCTCCGTTGATTGCTCAGTATAATCAGAACTAAATTCAGAGATGATGACAAAAGGGGAGTTTGTATTTTTGGACAAGATCTTAAGAGGAAGGCTTTAGCACAAAGTAAATAGTGCTCTGGGGTTTTTGAAAAGTTGCTCATTACAATTTCCTTTTATTCTTCTTAATCCTTTTTTAAAACTGGGACTAAATGTTGAAATATTTTTGTCATTTATTGACAGAATAATGAACTTACTGATATGATTAGAGCAAACTCTAGGATTGGAAATCCCAGGTCTGCAGGTCACAGAGAAAAGCCGATGCCTTGGTTCATCTGAGAGTGAGAAGCCAGAGCAAAGTGCCGTCCAGGTCTGACTGACCCACAAGAAAGCCTCAAGGAAGTACAGGTAATGAGATTCTATCCCGGACTTGACCTCACTGGAAAGCAGTCCACACCTCAACTATAGCTCCAACCACACTGAACGGCAATTTATCTGCTCACGAGGGTTTCTCTCTCCAAGCTTTCTCCAGGTGAAGAATGATACCTAATGCACGTAAGTACCTGTTGTGTCTTACACATGGCCAGGTGGCCGAGTTATTTCTGTTCCCTGACCACAAACTGTATTTTGCATGCAAGCTGCCAACTTCAGTCTGCAAGGTCAGATTCAAGGGAGAACACAGGGGCCATGAAGAAAGGCAGAGGAAATAATGACAGTCTCTGAAGGTAAAATTCCATAACCCTTTACCTCAGGACAGTGGGAAAGTAATAAAGTACCCAGGCCTGTCCCAACCTTGCTCTCCCTCAGCTCCTCAGGGCTGCTGCTGCTGCTAAGTCACTTCAGTCGTGTCCGACTCTGTGTGACCCCATAGACGGCAGCCCACCAGGCTCCCCCGTCCCTGGGATTCTCCAGGCAAGAACACTGGAGCGGGTTGCCATTTCCTTCTCCAATGCATGAAAGTGAAAAGTGAAAGTGAAGTCGCTCAGTCGTGTCCAACCCTCAGCGACCCCATGGACTGCAGCCTACCAGGCTTCTCCGTCCGTGGGATTTTCCAGGCAGAAGTACTGGAGTGCTATGGCAGGAGAGGGTTAATAAATGTACCTTGCGTGCACCTGACCCTCCAGCAGTAATTTTTATCACCTCAAATCCTTACAGGATTGTGAACATGTTACAGCTTCCAAAACATTCTCAGGCATATTCCCTCACTTGACACGCCTCACAGCCATCCCAGGGGACAGGACAGAGCCGGAGTTCAACTCTAGGAGCTAGATGCGGACATGAACTGCAGCACTCAACTATCAGTCAGGGAAAGTTACTAATCTCATTTAACCTCATTTTACCTGTTGCTGCTAAGCTGCTAAGTCGCTTCAGTCGTGTCCAACTCTGTGTGACCCCATAGACGGCAGCCCACCAGGCTCCCCCGTCCCTGGGATTCTCCAGGCAAGAATACTGGAGTCGGTTGCCATTTCCTTCTCCAATGCATGAAGGTGAAAAGTGAAAGTGAAGTCGCTCAGTCGTCTCCGACTCTTAGCGACCCCATGGACTGGAGCCCACCAGGATCCTCCATCCATGGGATTTTCCAGGCAAAAGTACTGGGGTGGGGTGCCATTGCCTTCCCCGCATTTTACCTGTAAAACGGAGTTAATATTTACCTCATGGAATGTTTGTGAAGATCAAGTAGTATTGCGAAAATCAAAGTCCCTGGCAAATATTACGCGCTCCACAAGTAAATATGACTTTCCTTCCTTCGATGCTGGAGTCCTTCCCTGGGACGATGCCTCTGTCAGAATCCACAGCCACTGTCCTGCAGAAGGCCTCCCAGCTGTCTGCTCGCTTGGGACGCGCACGGCAACCCCCGCCCGGGACAGAAGCAGACTGGCAACTGCCCCCGTGTCAGAGGGGAGTCCCGGCTGGGCTGCCTGAGTGACCCTGCATCATGTGGGCCCTGGGACACAGGTCCGGCCACCGACCCTGCATCCTCCTGCGTGTGTTCCCTCCACGGCGAACCTTTTCCTTATTTTCTCAATTTTTTAGACATTGGCCTCACATCCATCCTGGAAACCTTTCTTACGTCTCTTCTCCCCAAAATTATGGAACAAGGGCAGGCCGGTCTAGCAGAAGGCCCCGCACAACCTTCCCCAACATCTCCTTTCTCCTCACCTCCTTCAACCTGCATGCCTCTAACCAACTTTCAATGAGCAAAGCTTAGAGCATTTCCTTTCTACTTTCAGGAAAAGCACTGTATAAACTGTGATTCTGGAACCAAAGTACCTGAGTTCTGTTCCATCTCCACCTCTCACCCTCTGCTGTGACCTCAGGAAGTACTTAACCTCTTTCCCTTAGCTCCATCCTTTGTAAGGGGGGATAACAATACAACTTGGGGGATTCAATGAGGCACATAATAGGAGCTCAACAAAATTAGTTCTCTTCTATCTTATGTATGTATATAAATGTATCTGGAAGGTTATGCACAGAATAGTTTATACTGGTGTTCTTCAGGGAACATACAGAGGAGAACTTTTATTTGCTATAAACTTGTACCATTTTACAAGCATATATTGTTTTTGTAATTTAAACACACTTTTAACAAGAATATACTTGGGTATGGTAAAGAAAAGGAAAGGAGCACGGGGAAGGGAGGTGGAAAAAAAAAAGAAGAGAAATGGTTTGCCTGAGGCAAAAGCGGAAGGCTGGACCAGAGTCCTCACTGGTTAAGACCTTCTGGATATAGCTTTAGTACCCGGTGCAGAGTTCCCCTTGCCTTGTTGGGGAAACCTTCTGCCATATATGTGTCAGCCCTATGTAGATCTCCTTTATGTTTCCTCCAGTGTTCCAGGTGGGGGTGGGTGTAGGGGAAGCCCAGGGTCTACTAGACCAAGTTATCGTGGGCTGGAGGGGTGAGTGCGGGGTTTCTGATCTCATTCACGGTGGAAGGGCTGCCAATCTCCAGAAATACTTTAGGGACCAGGAGGCAGCTCTCCGGGGTCCCAGGGGAAGAGGGGGCACTCAGGACAAGCCCTGGAATGATTCCACACTACCAGGCAGAAGTGCTTCCAAGGGGCCTGGGAAGGCCCCCCAAGAAGTCCAGACCACTTTGCCTGGGAGGAATAAAGGAGGGCTCTGCTTGTTACTGAAGAATCTTCCAAGCTGTCTCAATTTCCCCATTTCTCCAATGTCTCATGAGACACAGACTGCAGCAAGCAAAGGTCTGTTTTATTAACTTCTATGTAAGAGTCCCCAAGGGGCTATTTACCTTTTCTTCATAACCTAAAACTTCAGTACTATGCATGGTCAAAAAATGAAAAAAATCATATCCTTTTTTGGTAAGAGTTATGGGGTCGCACAGAGTCGGACACGACTGAAGCGACTTAGCAACAGCAGCAGCATAGTATCAGAATGCCAAGAGGAATGCTGCCTACTCCTTATGTGTAGCCAAGACATTCATTTAGCCAACCTACATTTCTGACTTTTTCAAAGGGTGAGAATCCTGTTGTTCCTAATTGTCCTCACATCACTTCTGATGAGTAAAAACCTATCAGCTCACAAAGCTTCATTTCTAGAGAATCGTCTACTCTATAGAGCACGTTCTATGAAAATTTATTTTCAAATTGCAAACTCTTATATTGCTTCTACGTGTCTTCTGGGCCCTACCCAGACAAACTTAGCTATTCCTGCCGGAAACTATGAAAATGTAATATTTGCCCCACCTTATTAATACCTCTGCTAACAAGGGTCCTGCCAACCGAGCATGTTCTGAGCAGTTCCCCTCACTGTATTTGCAATCCCACACTTATCCCAAGGAACTGGATCTGCTATAAAGGAAGATGTCAGAAAGGACCCCCAAGAGAGTGGCTTACCTTTCTCGTGGCTGCTTGATGGTGGGGGTGGGGAAGTGACCGGTTTAGACTTGTCATAGTTGTTAAAGCTCTGGCTCCGTCGGTTGTTAGCAGTGGCTGACCCTCCGCGTGTCTTGGCCTCGCTGCCTGCAGCGGATACCCTCGCGGTAGGACCTGGAAGTCTAAAATGCAAAAGCAACAGAGTAATTGCTTCAGTCTCAGGAAAACAGCAGCACCTCAGAAGAAGGAACTGCAGCCATGCAAGAGGTGAAAGGAACCAATCAAGACATAGGATCTGTGGTGGCTTGCTAGTCCAAGGTCCCAGTGGGACCACCACAAACATCTAGGCTATAACGACCTCAGCCCAAAGGCAAAGTATGAGCTGTTTTCCTTTGAGCACAGAAAGAGAAATATACGACTATGTTTGCTGATTAGAAATACAAAGCTCAGGAGTTCCCTGGTGGCCCAGTGGTTAGGATTCCGGGCTTTCAATGCCATGTCCCAAGTTCAATCCCTAGTCAGGGAACTAAGATGCCTCAAGCCTCACAGGATGGCCAATAATAATACTAAAGCAAAGCTCATCTTCCTTTTTCTCCGGGATGAGTAATTTTAATTTTCAATAGGACCAAACCATGTCATCTCAAATTCTATCAAGAGTGGAACATAAAGCCCTGTTAAGACACTAAACATATGTGTGCATCTCTTCTGAAAAGTATTGAAAATGGGTTTTTTTCCCATAATCTAGGGATGTAAGTATCAAGAAAAAGATTTAACTTATGAGGGACATAAAGGGAACTGCTACCTCAGAACCTAACACATGTGCAATGAAAACTTATGGCCTGGATGGAAACATTTGTTCAGACGTACATTTTCCTTCAACACCTGACAACCTGTCTCCATAGACGTTACTCTGAGATTGAAGCCCAGCTTCTCTTAAGTAGATAGATAAAATCATATATTCCTTCTGTAAAATGAGCAGGAATCTGTTAGCCTAAAGACAAACACACACTTTCCCTTTAAATAAAACACTTCATTTTTGGGGTAGTTTGGGAATTAAAATCAGTAAACTAATCTTTAGTAATGTGTCTGAAGATATTACGGCCCATTCCCCAGAGAGTTAAGGCTAAGACTCCCCAGATCAGAATTTTTGTTCAGGGACCACTAGGCAGACTGTTTCCAATCATTAAAGTTGAAAGATGAATAAATGATGAAATATTTAGTAATATCTTTCAGCTAAAACCCACTTAGCAGTGTTTAAAAGCCACTGGAACCTCAGCCGACCAGCATTAGATCTAGTGATAAGTCTGAATTTGCAACTCATAAAGCTTTCAGCCTTCTCTTTCCACACAAATCTGTAAGCACCAAAGAAGTCTGCAGTCTGGAAGCATTTTAGATGGAAGCAGGCAAACATTTTAAACTTTTTTCTTGTTGGCTAAGCAAGAAAGATGGCTGTGGAGTAAGCAGAGAACATGAGCTGGTGTGAGAGGACTGTAAAACTCATACAGTCAAGAAAAAGCTAGCCCAGTTCCTTAACTGGGAGCTAGGAGAGAAGGAAGGGGGTGAGTTTTCCCCAAAAAAAGTGGTGGAGAGAAGGCCTCACTTCTCACTACAGTAGGGGGATTTATCTCTCTGTTAAGTTTCCCCATCTCATTTGGAGAAGATAGCAGGCACAGAGTGGAATGCAGAACCAGCAATGTCAGTGCCTGTGTTTGGGGACCAGAAGTGCCAGCTTAACCAACCAGAAGAGGCCCAGCAAAGAGATCTTGGTACCTCGAGGTTCTGATTCCAGCGCAAACAACATCCTGTAAAGCCTCCAAGATGGACAGTGTTATCTGAGGACTCGCAGCCAGAGGTGGAGCTGCTGCAGGTGCTGACGTGGGGCTCCTCCAGGCTGGACTCTGCAGGAGTTTTTTTGCCCACAGATAGGCCTGGAAAAGGATGATGGACTTGTTCCAAGATGATGTCATAGCAACAGTTTTAGATGGTGCAGGCTAACACAGGCCACAGCAGTCTACTCCAGTGTGGAACTGGCAAAGAACAGGGAAGCAAAAAGCATTGAGGAGGGAAAAGATGTGTTCCTTTCAGAGTTGCCAGAGAGGCCTCCCTGCTCTAACCTGGGACTGGACCACAGATTTTTCAGGGCAGCACAGAGCCTTTATGGAGGCAAGAAATCAGTAATGGATGGGATGGCCACATCCTTGAATGAGGTGGGCAACCTGGTCCTCTGTGAAGCAGTGTGATATAGTGGATAAAATGAGCTTTTTCCTCTCAAATACAGACATAATATGGGGCCATTGTTATAATCTGAGATTCACATTCTGTGTTTGTCACTTTGGAATAATAGTAAAGTGCCCCATGGGATAACTGTCAACTTGAAATGGGACTTAATGTCCAGCCTGCTGTTTAAGTACTTGTTACAGGTTGGTTCCCCTCCTCCTCCTCGTCTCTGCTAAGCGTAGATTCCTAAAGGAACTGGACACGGTCATAAAGAAAACATGCTATGGTATAAAAAAAGAATCGCACAAATAAAGAAGGAAATAGATCTAAGTTAAAGAAGCAGAAGAGAGCTGGACACAAATCAACACACAAGAGTTGGAGATCAACATTTCCAAAGGGGCATGGCAGGCTTTGGCAAACAGGATTCATCATTTCCCTAAGGAACACTGGAGAAGAATAACTCCTTCATCCAAGTATTTGTGACAAAGACCTTACACCTCGGGTACCTCTGAGCCATCTGTGAGCGCCACTCCCCAGACTGAGACATCCTCAGTCTTGGATTAACTGAGACAGCTCTGGTTTCCCAGGTGTGGTCACCATCATCTCCTTCTTCAGTCAGAACCCAGAGGTGCTACACAGATTGACACATCCTTTAAATGGCTGCAGATTGTGCCAAGTTTTCTGAGACCTGGAAGAGGAGGTCTGGAAGGCCTTGAGGGAAGCTGACATGGCAAATAAAGATGGAAAGCACACACCGAGCCATCAAAAGCCACCATAAAGCTCAAGCCAACTCACATCACTCTCTACCTCACCACCATCACACCCTAGTAAGAACAGCACCCTTAACTTGATCAAATGGGAAAACTGGATGGAAACCAAGTAATTTCTTCCGAGTGTCAGAAGGAATCCCTGTGAATATTGTGCTTTAAAACTTGGGATCTGTTGTGAATGGGGTGGGACAGCTGCTTGCTCCAAAGCAAGCCCCTCCATTCCTCTGAAACTTTCAGCAGACTCTGCCCCACAAACAAAGGCCACTAGTGAATGTGTAGCGGGTGGGAAGTAAGGAAAAGAGCTTCAGTTGGATCCAGCCAGGAGGGAACCGAAACATCCCTTGGGATGAGTCAATCCACAAACTCAATTCATTCAGACTGAATTGAAAGCACAGGATTTCAAAGCCAAAGGTGTCCATGAGAACTGAAGATACCTGAGCCATCTGCGTGAGGGCACTGGACTTCTGGCACTGCATGAGGGCACTGGCACAAACTGAAAAAGGGATACACTATGTCTGTGTTCCTGAGTCCTTCCTTATCCCAATTCATATGTTGAAATCGTAATGCCCAATGTGATAGTATTAGGGAGTTGATTAGGTCATTAGGCAGAGTCTCATGAATGAGATTAATGCCTTTATAAACAAGGACCCAGAGCGCTAGCTCGCCTCTTCCACCATGCAAGGACAGAGCAAGAAGTCGGCAGCCCACGACCTGGACGAGGGCCTTTACCAGAATCCAACCAGGCTGGCACCTTGACCTTGGGCTTCCAGTCTCCAGAACTGTCAGCCACAAATTTCTGCTGCTTATAAGTCACCCAATCTGTGGTGCTTTATTATGGCAGCCCCAAAAGACCACCACAGGGTTCTAGCTCGGTCTTATTTAGATCTTAAGGGCTGATGGACTCTAGCTAAATTACATATGTGTTGATAAAAGAATATGAAAGGTCAGAAGTAATTCTGGGAAGGAAAATAATGACCTTGGAAGTTGGTGGATGGTCAGGGAAGGTTCCAAATAAAGGCGACCCAGAGAAAGAATCGGTGTCTGGAATGTGAGTAGGGGGCAAGAAGATAAGGGGCAGAGGGCTTATGCAGAAGGAAGCTTATAGAAAAGCACAGAGGAAAGAAAGGGCTGGTGTGTGCTGGGGTTTGGGGGGGCAGCGCGGGAGGAAAGGAGGCTAGAAAAGCAGGTGGGGCCAGCCTCAGCATCACACTATGAACACTGGACTTGGTCCGGTCCTCCACCAAGGCAACAGTCATCCTGGAGGCTGAGAGCAGAGCTAGAGCTGAAAAGCAAAGTAGCTTCCAGTCTCCAATGATACAGGCCTCCAGCCAACCTTTTGAAGCTGATTCTTGTCAACATCCTTGTGCATCAGGACCACTTCTCTCCTGGCCTGGGAGCAGCTGCTATCTGTCCATTTAGCATCCTTCCAAAGCAGAGCTGGGTCTTGCTCATGGGGAACAGCGGCAAGTACCAGAACAGATGCTGCCCTGCAGTGCCCGACTCCTCAGAACAAGCAGAGAGAGTGCAGCAAGCCAACCTCACATCATCCACACCCGGCCTCATCCAGAGTGCCAGAAGGTTCCAACAGCTCCTTTGCGAGAGGGACTCTGCTTCCTGTGACCATTCCAGGTCCAGACAACAGTTACAAAATGAGAGGACGCAGATGGGTTCTCTGAAACACATACATCACTTTTTGAAAAAATGATGTTTAAGGGAAGAGGCGTAACAAAGAAGCAGAAGGAAAACCCTGCTGGTCTGGGAGCCCGTGGTCAACGTCTCCAACACATATGTGCACAGCCAAGCGGGCAGGCGGTAAGGCTGTCATTCCTGGCACATAACCCACGTGTGCGTTCTGGCTCCACTTGCTGTACTTGCTAATGAGAAGAAGAAAGTGGTTCTCCCACAAACCACTTCAAGGGCCAGGAGCAGAAGATGCTCCACCCTGGAAAGATGGCAGCTTGTGTGCACGTGCGAAAGACCTCGGAGGGCAGAGGTCATAATCGGAGATGGTTTTTGCTAGACAAGATGATTAAATGCCAAGTCTCTCAACTCCACGGTATCTGCTTTGCAGCGGCTGGGTGGAGAGGACTGAACTATTAGCCACGTTGATTCCTCTCCACCAGAGGGTCGTGTAGAGGTCAACCCTGTGGGACACCCCAGGGCTGGACCAGATCAGCTAAAACCACCAACAGTAGCCTATCAGCTAGTTATGGTGCACTGTTTACATGCCAGGCAGCAAAGTCCTGGCAACGACTTTATTTAATCCACACAGCACTGTGAGTGAGGCAGGACTACTTTTTACCAACAAGGAAACACCAACTCATGGAGATTAACTAATTGGCCCAGGTAACATAGTAAGTGGTGAACACAGGGTTTGCTAGGTTTGACTGCAAAGCTGCACTCTTAGTCACCAGGCTTCAATGCCTCCCACAGGTAGAATAAGCCTAAATACCTGAGTCTCACCAGGGATACCAAGATCTCTTATCAACACAACACAGTGATAAGAGGTGGAAATTCATGGAAATTCTTCATCCCTGTACCAGTTTCCTCCATCAGTTCCTTCCCTGTAGACTCAAGGTGAGGCTTCCCTCCCTGCTCAACACCTGTCTAGGTGCCTGTCTAGGTGTCTGGCTCAGACAGGTATTTGCACCTGTAAAGAGACTTATTTCCAGAGACTTCATCAGGACTTCCCTGGTGGCTCAGACGGTAAAGCGTCTGTCTACAATGCGGGAGACCCGGGTTCGATCCCTGGGTTGGGAAGATCTGCTGGAGAAGGAAATGGCAATCCACTCCAGTACTATTGCCTGGAAAATCCCATGGGCAGGGGAGCCTGGTAGGCTACAGTCCATGGGGTCGCAAAGAGTCGGACACGACTGAGCCACTTCACTTCACTTCACTTCATCAGTATTTGCACCTGAAAAGAGACTTATTTCCAGAGCTCTGGAAGAGGTGTCCAACTCAGCCAGAGGGGTAGGCAGGGCTGTTTCTTTTGGCAACCAAACTTTACTGCACCTGACCCTCCCCTGCCCTGTGGCTGATCCGCTAAAATCTTTATTAAGATTGTGCTCAAGGCTAGTGACGGGAAAGTGGGGGTAAGGAGAAGTCAAGGAAGAGTGTCAGGCAAATAAAGAAGATGCCACCTTTGGTCAAGCAGGAGATGACAAGAGTGAACATCGACATTTTAGGAATCAGTGAACTAAAATGGGCTGGAATGGGTGAATTTAATTCAGATGATCATTATATATCACCCACTCAATGGACATGAGTTTGAGCAGACTCCAGGAGCTAGTGAAAGACAGGGAAGCCTGGTGTGCTGCAGTCCATGGGGTCCCAAGGTGTCCGACATGACTGAGTGACCGAACAACAACAATCCCTTTACCAGGCTCATCAGAAACAAAACGCATCCAAGAGGAAATCTAGGTGAGGGACTGGGCTTGCCTGGTGGCTCGGAGGTAGGAGCTACAATACAGGAGCTGCAGGAGATGAGGGTTTGACTCCTGGGTTAGGAAGATCCCCTGGAGGAGGAAATGGCAATCCACTCCAGTATTCTTGCTGAGAAATCCCATGGACAGAGGAGCCTGGTGGGCTGCAGTTCATAGGGTTGCAGAGTTGGACAGGACTGAGCGACTGAGCTTGAGCACCAGGACTCATAGAAAGCCAGACCTTGGTCAGTTTGGAAGTCCTGTGCCCAGCACACCTCCAGGGCAGGGCAGACAAGCCTATTATTCAGTTCTTCCTCTCTTCCCACCCCTCCCTGCAACTCCACCTCCTTCCATCATCTGGGACTGATAAGACATCATTCAGGGGATGCGCATGTGCTTTCAATTAGATTCTTTCCCAACTAGCTCCCGTCTTCTCTCTCTTTCAGAACTAAGCACAGCGTGGGAACAAACATTAGATTTCAAGTTTCCTCCGCGCTTCCCACCCCCTTCCTTTCCTGCGTATGGACTTTGCATCACACACACACACACACGCACACACAATGGGATCCCAGTTCACTGTGTGTGTATGTGGGCGGGGGGGGCGGGCAGTGGGCATCTATCTGACTCGGGCCTCGTGCAGTCAGGGAAAGCAGCCGCTCTGTAGCACAGTGCTAAGGACTGCATGTCTGTGTTCCCTTCTCCCTAAATGCAGACACTGTCATGCCAGTGTGACGGATCTGGAGAGGGGTCTTGGGGAGGTGATGAGGTCATGAAGCTTACAGGGGAATAGCAGTTAGTCAAGATGGCGATAGGCTCTCTCGCCCCACATCCTGTAAACAATGACTTGGCCTGGTTATGAAACGGCTAAGGTCATTTATGGCAATGCGCATAGGTACCATGACGTACTAACTTGGCCACGTGCCACCTTTGTTCACGTACACCTATATAAACACCACCTGAAACAGCCTGCGATGGCCGCAGCAGGATAAAGCGTGTCTGCAGTTCCTACGGCTCCTCTCATTTTCTTTCAGCTTCCCCACTCACACCTTGCCTACCCTAGGTTCAGCAATCGGCCAAAGATGGAGCCGCCTCAGAAGAGACAGGAGAGCTTGCTTCTCTCTGCTCTCTGCCACGTGAGGACACAGAAAGTACACAACCCTCTGGAAAGCAGGAGGTGGGCTCTCACCAACCCAATGGTGTTGGCATCCTGATCCTGGGCTTCCCAGCCTCCAGAGCTGTGAGCAATTATCACCCAGTCTACAGCGATGAGCCATAGCAGCATGAGCAGACTAAGACCCACGGCTGTGAGACTCAGTGACAACGGCAGGTCCCCAGTACCAAGTCTGACTTGTTCTGTAGAAAAGCAGCTGCCCTGTGGCCTCTCCCCACAGCCAGGTGGATCCTGAGTTGGGCCTCCCCATGTGTAAGCTTTTTAGAAAAGTTAACTATTAGAAAAGGCACTCAGCTAGAGCCTAAGAGAGTAGGGGGGCGGCAGGCAGACCTTCTGTGGCCATGGGTTACACAAATACGGAGAGAAACACAGTCTGGGCATCCCTTTAGCTTGAAGTCAGATTCAATGAAAAGAAATACTAGCTGAAAATAATGAGGATGAGATTCTGTTTCCGTCAGGATGCTACAAGGACGTCATGAGGCAAAAGGCCAGGAGGAATGGTTGAAATATAAGATTTTAAAAAGCAGCATCAACAACCCAGGGTTGTATCCTGTGCTAACTCACGTACCAGAATTCGAGGAGGAGGAGGTGGAGGGGAGAGCTGCCCCGCAGTGGTTACAGTGAGGTCTGGGGTCAGATTACCTGGGCTCAAGTCCTGCTTTTTCTGCTTTCCGTGTGACTTTGATAACTTACCGAACTTCCTACATTTTCGTGTCCTCATCTGTAAAATGGGGATGATAACATGACCTACCACAAGAAGACTGACTTGAAGATTAAGATAATGCATCCATACTGGGCCTAATACACATTCAATAAATGTTAGCTGTTGATACCTTTAACACACGGTAGGTACAAGGATATAATTGGCGTTTCCTGTATCCTGGCACGGGTCCTCACAGGATGTGGGAGATGCCAAGCTGAGTCAAGAGAATTAATTAGTGAGCAGGCCTAGTTTTTATTTTCAGGCAACTGAGGTGATCCATCCATGTACACAAGAGCATCCAGGAATAAAAATGAGACATAGCTGCCTTGTTGCTTCGTCTCCTCTGAACAATTAGATTCATGCTTCAGGTCTTTTAACACTCAGGAGAAAACCAACCCCATGTTAGCCATTTTACGACACAACCAATAACAAAAAGCATCACACACATGAAACAAGATGCAGGTGAGGTGGGACTGGGGCCGGGATAGAGCAGGGAGCCGAACTCACCATAAAGTTACTACAGAAAGCCATCTAAAAACTCACCTCTCTAAATCAGAATGAACTTTGATGTCCAAGCAGTGAAAGACTCAATGAGATGCAGGAACATTAAATACAACTAAATCTCACCATCTCTCACACACACACACACACCTTCAGCCCCAGAGCCACTCTCAAGTCTCTAACACTCAACACTTGGTCATCAGCCAAAGCATGTTTGGTTTTCCCAAACTGCAAACATGTCAGGGGGCGGAGGACCAAAAGGAAGTGCAGCCAGGACAAAGCGGATGAGGGGCCGGGTTGAAACCATGCTTTGCGGGACGTGGACAAGGTCTAACCTAGAGATCTTTTTCTGACCCAGAGTGAAGCGGATGATTTTGCTTTGTGGTGAGTCCTTGGAAGATGCACTGCATGACAGGAAAGAAAAAAGTGGAAGAGATGAGTGAGAGGAGAGAAGATGCGTTAGACAAATTATCAACAGGAGTCCCGAGACACAGCAAAAGCCCCCGGGTTTCCCTCTGCCCGATTTTTCTACAACATGCAGCCTTCTTCTTAGGTCTAATTTGATAAAATTCCAACGTAAGGAAATTGCTGTTCAAGATTATCTAAGAACTTTTGTGGTTTTCTTTTTCTTAACTCCAAATGTCTTTACTGCCATCAGTCACTACACTGTTTTCTTCCACAATGAGACCCTAAAGCCAGGGGTCTCTGACAAGTAAACTTTGTACCTTTCTAAAGTATTCAGATGTTTCTATTCCACATGTTTATTCTACTGGAGTGCTCTTTGGAGTAATGTCCTGAATATCCCACTAAGCTGATCCTAAATAAGGGTGGTATGTGTGCTCAGTCATGTCTGACTCTTTGTGACCCCATGGACTGTAGCCCACCAACCCCCTGTCCATGATTTTCCAGGCAAGAATAGTGGAGTGGGTTTCCATTTCCTTCTCCAGGGAAGCTTCCTGACCCAAGGATCAAACCCATATCTCTTGTGTCTCTGCATTGGCAGGCAGATTCTTTACCAGCTGAGCCACTCGCGAAGCCCAAATAAGAGTGGAGATGTTTTCAAGTTTTGCTGGTCTTGGGAATGTTTGCTCTCTAAGGTATCAGCAATGACTGTTTCAAATCTTCTGAACTTGCTATGTTCTGGGCTTTGAACCATACACTTATGAATATGAAGAATCATGGATGGACTTAATAAATGGTTCAACTTATTTACTACCTTATGAAAGAGAGAAATATTTATCTTTCTTATGTCCCTACCACCTATAACATGTTCATAAAAGGATCTGAGGTGAGAAATACAATGTTCATGTCGCAAAACCTAGGATGTAAAGGAAGATAGAAGAGAATGAATTTTTTAAAAAGCAATTCTTTTTGTATTTTTTTTCTAAAAAGCTAAATATTGATATGATGTAAAGGAGACACAGATAGAGAGGAACTTCACGAGGTGAAAGGTGGATTGACTTCTAAGCCATCATGTAAATTAATGAGAAAAGCTGATGAGAAGTAAAAGTGAGTCTCCATTTAGTCACCATGGAGGAATTGCTTTCTCCTTCATGCCAGTATCTCAATTTTCCTTGCTCAGCTTCCACAACTTTTTTTTTTTTTTTAATTAACAAACATTATGGAAAAGTTGTCAAGTTTTAGTATTTGCTCTCTTGAGAGGGATGATGTTTAGGCATGTTTGTGCCCAGTGGAGCTCTAAGGAAGGATCAACACAAACCTGGTATTTGGGGGTTGTATCAACATTTGACGTTAATGATCAAGGGTCTGCACCATTACCCTTGGGATCTGGGCTATCAGAATTCGGGGATAGAAATACAATGGAACTAAGCCAGAGAAGTGACTTTATTGTTTTTAAATTTACAGCCAGTGCATGAGTATGGAGTATCACATCTCTAGACTTTGAGAACAAGATTATCCTCCAGAAGGAAAACTAGAAAGCATCAGTATGTCACGGATAAAACCAGTCATCTGCTAAGGTAACCCAATATGGGCCAAATAAAGGGTGAAGGGGGCCAAGTAAAGGGTGAAGGAGGACAAGGAATGATTCCATAGCCCGACTTGTCTCATCACCACATTGCAGGGAACATCGGGGGAACGATGGCAGGAACCACTCTGGGAAAAATGGACATTAAAAACCTGGCTTGAGTGAGTGTGGCTGCTCTTTAGGCAAAGCATCTATTTTTCGCTCTTGCAGTTTTTTTGACCACACCACACGGCATGCGGGATCCTTTTTCCCTGGCTAGGGATGGAACCCGTGTGCCCTGCAGTGGAAGTGCGGAGTCTCAACCACTGCACGGCCAGGGAAGTCCCCCTAGGTAAAGCATTTATTAACAAGAGGATGCTTTTTCTTACTGGGAGATGGGTATCCTGACTGGGACATCTGGTTCTTTCGAGAAGACAAAAGCTTACTGTGGCGAAGGATGCCTCGGGCTATCACAGCTCAATGACACAAGCCCTGTGTTTTTTCAACACGTGTTCCTTGGAACCATATGCAATGAGACCCTCTTATAAGAAGAGTTCTGTGGCTCAGTTTGAGAATGCTTTCTGCATCTTCTGAAGATTCCCAGGGTACACATGGCCTTCCCCCTACTCCCCCCAGGCTCCTTATCTCAGGAAATGCCTCCATTTGCCTAACCACTCAAGCCGGAAATCAAGGACTTATCTGTGATTCCTCCCTCCCTCACTCCAGTCAATCTACCTTTAGTCCTCTTGGCTCATCCTCTAAAATAGCCTGAACTGGTCCATCTCCATACTTGCTCTACCACCTTGATCTAAGCTGCTATCACCTAGAGCAGGGATTCCCCCGCCTCTGAGATCTAATGCCTGATGATCCGAGGTGGAACTGAGGTAGCAGTAGTAGAAATAAAGTGCACAACAAATGTAGTGTGCTTGAATCATCCTGAAACCACCACCCTGCCCTGGTCCATGGAAAAATTGTCGTCCACGAAACTGGTCCCTGGTGCCAAGAAGGTTGGAGACTGCTGACCTAGAAGACCACAAAGCCTCTTAAGCTGGGGTCATTCCTTCTATTCTTGACCCTTCCACAGTCTTATTCTCTAGAGAGAAACAAAAGTGATTTAAAAAAAAAAAAAAACAACCTGTAAATTAAGTCTCCTTCCTGGTCAAGACTGTCCAATGGCTTAGCTACCTTTAGAATAAAATACCAACTCTTCAGCGCGTATAGCTGTCACTGTGACCTTGCTTCAGGGCTATGGGACTACACAGCTCTAGGGGTGACCGGTCACACTGTCCTTCATGTCAATGGTGGCAGCTCTCTTTGCTTATAAGGCTGCCTTTCACTTCACACTCCCCTTCGTCCACGGAGCTCCAGCCATACTAGCCTTCTCTCAGCTCCTCCAACCTGCCCAGCTTACTCCTACCACACCAGCTGCTCTCCCTCCCTTTGCACCAGCTGCTCTCCCTCTCCCTGATATATGCCACACCTGCATGGCTAGCTTCCTGTCACTCCTATTTCTACTTTGGTGTCAGCTCCTCAGAGAAACCTATCAACCCAACTTAAATTATGAACCCAATCCCTCTGAATCCTATTATCTTATTGTACTACCACTTCTGATATTTCTCTTCCCACTTTTGCCTGCCTCCTCCAGTAGGATGTAGGGAGCAGGCACCAATTTCCCCCCCATAGAACCCTTCCCCTGCAAGTTGCTATCCAGGGAATATGCACTCTGCAGCATGCAGTGTGGGAAATGATACCCAGATCATGTGATCATCCTGACCCCACTAGGGATCACAGAATGGCTTTCACCCAGGAGGCCCTTCAGGGCAGAGGTGTGGAGGCTGGCTGCCTGACTGTCCAGGGCTCATTGCTAGTCCAGGCATCCCTCCTGGCCCACAAATTTCCACAATGAGAATTGGATATAATTAGATAATTAATTAGGGGTTCTGATTTACATCACATCTGTCACTGCTGGTTTTAACACAATCACAATTGGGAAGCAGCACTTCTCCTGGGGAAAAACAGCTGTGACCATGAACCATCTCGAGGGCAGCTGCTTTGTTTCAACCACTTTGTGCTTCGCCCAACTATAAACGGCTACCAAGGGTATGATGGTGTGTGAGAAAACCTATGATTATTAGTGCTGGTGCTTTGGGGGACTGGAAAGAAAAAGCCATCACTCTGTAGCACATAGTCAATGAAATCAAGCAATCAATTTGAGAGGTAGCATTTAGGTTTGATAGCTAAAGTTTTATGGCTTAAAAAAAAAGTTTTCTCCAAAACTTTGCTATGAGTCAAAAACTTTCTAGTTCCTAATCCCCTCCTCTATTTTTGCCCGCTCAATTAATGTTTTATGAGGTGATTTTTTGCGGTGTTGTTTAGGATTGCAGGTATTAGCATGTGAACACAGTAGATGGTAACTGTTCTGTCATTCTGTTGGTATACCATTGCTTGCAAGATCCTCTGGAAACACCAACAAAAACTTGGTCCTGATCCAAACAGCAGAGGGCCATAGCAGACACTGCTCCTGGGTCTCCAAGGTCAACAAAACCCAGGCGCACTGACTGGGAACGGCTCCCCGTCAGGAGATACTGGCCCACTCAGAGAAGTGGGCAGCCTCTCGTCCTGCTAAAAACGACTTGCTATCTTTCTTCTGGGTTTTCGGGATTTCTCCTCTGGCAAAACAGAGTTATCTGCTGGAGAACTTCTGCCTCCACTAAGCGAAACTGCTTTGTACATATAACACTGAACACCCAGCCTGTAGGCTGACACGCAGAAGAAGTTTGAAGTCTATTTTAGGGGCTGTTTATGGCCTGTGAGCATGTGTGTGTTTACAGGCTAGAGTTTAAGGTGGGAGCGGCTGGCGACTCTGATCTCTAATAGCCCCTATCTCCACCAGCACATCCATTTCAAGGTCATGCTGATTCCCCACAAACTACTGGTATTTCTCAGACCTGCAGAAGCGCAAATGTGAACCACGTGGGGCGTAGGCTAGAAGGGGGTCAGTGTGAAAAACCCTGAGAAAAGCTGAATTATCAGTTGACAAGGAACACCCACCTGGACTGCATCTCGGCTTGTGCTTTTGACGGCTGATGTGGCACTGGTTGGTGAGGCTGGCACGGGGCTTGGGGGGTGGCTGGCACCTGCTGCTGAGGAGGGCCAGCCTGGCACTGGGAGGGGGCCCCTGCCGCCTGGGACCCAGCGGGCGGCAGTGGCGAGGGGATGTGCGGCTTCTGGGGCTGTGGCTGTGGCTGCTGCTGCTGCTGCTGCTTGTACCGGGAGAGGCTGAAGAAGAGGCCTAGGATGGCCTTGAGATTTCCATTCCTGATCTCTGCAAGACAATGGGGAGATTCTGGTTAGAGGAGGAAGCCCTTCTGGGGAACCCTGTCTCACACCCTTTTAGGAGGCAGTTTCAGCCCCCGCGTGAGTTTTAATTCCTCTAGGATAGAACAGATTTCCTGAACACTTAATTGGTATCACAGTCAGTTAAAACCTGGCCTACACCACAGAGAAATTAGCTGATTTCTCCCCACTGGGATTAGAGTGGGTACCCGAGGCAAGTTGCAACTGGGATGTCAGGCGAGTGCGAGGAGGAAGTTCTTAGTAAGGACACAATCTAAAAAGACAGAGTCCCGAGCAAGACTGTGCTTGTCCAGAATGCAGAGGAAGGGCTCGAGGGATGGAGGCACCAGGGGAAACTCACTGGTGTCTACACAGCACCCCCAAATCCCGGTTCTATGCTTCCAGCCACCTGGAGTGTGCCAAGTAGCTGCCAGCCCACTCCAAAATCCTCACCTAACTTTGCCCAATCATCCTGCCCTCAGATACATGGCTGTCTCCTGTCCATCAGATAAACAACTTGAGTTTGGGGTGGGTATGGGGATAAGCCACAGGGCTTGCTTCCGCAAAGAACTCACATTAAAAACATTTTTTTCCCCAAAATTAAAAAAAAAAAAAAAAATGTGTGCAGAGTGGGGCTAAGAAAATTTTTCATTCTAGATGGAATTTTTCAGATTTCAAAATGTATTTGCCTCAAGGCGTGCATAAAGAGCTTCAGAGAAGGAATAAAATATTTATTCCCAGGCAGGAGCTATGGATGCAATGGTGTATCTCCTTGGGCAATCCCTCCTTTTCTACAGTTCTTTTAACACCAGATGCTGATGGCCAGGGTCTAAAGTGACTCTGACGGTAAAACAACGTGGCTACTCAGCATGTGGGACAGAGAAGGGGGAACCTGGGGGCTCCCTCTGCTTCAATTCCACCTTTCAGTTCAGTTCAGTTGCTCAGTCATGTCCGACTTTTTGCAGCCCCATGGACTGCAGCATTCCAGGCTTCCCTGTCCATCACCACCTCCCAGAGCTTGCTCATGTCCATCAAGTCAGTGATGTCATCCAACCATCTCGTCCTGTTGTTCCCTTGTCTTCCTGCCTTCAATCTTTCCTAGCATCAGGGTATTTTCCAATAAATCAGTTCTTTTAGTATTGACTGGTTTGATCTCCTTGCTGTCCAAGGGACTCTCAAGAGTCTTCTCAAAAGCCTCAATTCTTCAGCATTCAGCTTTCTTTATGGTCCAACTCTCACATCCATACATGACCACTGGAAAAACCATACGGACTTTTGTCAGCAAAGTAATGTGTCTGTTTTTCTCTACTTCCACCCTTAGGCTGAATGTTTCTGAACTGGGAAGGGAGTTAAAGGGAATGGGGTTGGAGGAAGGGAAGCCCCTACCCCCGGTGTGGGTAACACACATCTTCAGGTTACCCCAGGCTTGGCAAGAGGATGCTGATAAAGGAACCAGAGTTTCCTCCAATGGCCAGCTGAAGGGCAGAGGCATGAATGGGGTTCTTTGAGAAGCAAACCTTATCCCCTGTTAGCCTGCCAGTGCCCTGGGGTGTGATTTGCTGACTAGGTCAGGCTGAATTACTTCCTGTTGGAGAGCTCCTCTTTCCAGGCTCTTGAAGAAAGTGACAATACAGACTACTAGAATCCAACTTTCACTCTTTGGGAGCTAGCCTGTGCTGACTGTGGGAGAAAACCATCAGGAGCCCGGCTTTTGGAAAAGCAAGGCTTGAATTTCAGTCTGCTTCTACCACGTACTAGCTTGTGCAAGTCACTGAATCTCCCACCTGACAACACCAGCAGCTTGCCCTGCTGCCAAGGTGCTTTTGCAGATCAAATCTGAGCAGAGCGGGGAAGGCACACTGGTAAACGTCTTTCACGGGTCCTGGTTCCTGTATGACAACCACAGCTCCAGAATCCTGTGGGAGCTTCCCATAGAGCTCCAGCTACATGCCTTAAAAATAATGGCCTCTGCAGAGAATGGAGTTGTGGACACAGTGGGGGAAGGAGTGGGTGGGATGACCTGAGAAAGCGGCATTGACTTATATACACTACTGTGTGTAGACAGACAGCTGGTGGGAGGCTACTGCATAACACAGGAGCTCAGCTCTGAGCTCCGTGATGACCTAGAGGGGTGGGACAAGGGCTGGGGTGGGACAGAGGCTCAAGAGGGAGGGGATGTATGTATACTTTTAGCTGATTCATGTTGTTGTACACCAGAAACACAGCATTGCAAAGCAATTATTCAATTAAAAATTTAAAAAATAATAAAAGGCTGACTTATAATCAGCATATAACGATATAACACGTCCCTTTGGTTTTTTAAAAAATTATTATTATTATTTTTTTTTTACTATGTGACATCTTATCATATGGCATTTTTGAGAGTGAGAGGGAGACATTCTTAATTACATTAGGACAACAGGTATAAGCCAGGGCTCACCTGGACAAGTCAAGATGCTTATAAACCACTGTGTGCAATGCAGGGAGCATAGAAAGTTCCCTAACTGTGGGAAAATCCCCCGCCCTCCCATTTCTTTGGGTAAACTCAGCTTTAACCCTTCACCCCTGCTTCCTTCTCCATCCTAAGGAAACCAAAGCAGAACACATCCATGGCCTGTTCTGCTGCTGCTTCTAAATGTTTTGACAAGGACACCAATGTCACAGGACGTGAGGTCTGGATGGGATGATTCAGTCTACAGACTGAGGTTTTGTAAGATGCAACCTCTGAGTCTCCATGTTCTTCTTGAAAATGGGCATTTTCCTCGTGGGAAGGTGGAGGGTAAGGTGACATCCCCCTGGTTAACTCAGCTGGACAATGACAGGGGCCAGGGCCAGAATCAAGGGCTGGCAGGCAGAGCAGGACCTGTTAAGGAACTCGGGAAAATAATTTCCTCTAAAAAAGAATTCCCTGGATGACGAAAATAGAGCTATAATCATGCTAGATGAAATCTATGTAAGAGTTCAGTGTCTTTTATAGAGCTATTACTAATTAGCATGTACAAATGAAGTTTTGCACATACAAGATCTCATTCAGTCGCCCAACATGGTATAACTTGGCTTCCTTACATCCCCATCACATGTCATGAATTTAAAAGCACGCCAGATAGTGGATAGTGTTTTACTTATTAAGTTAGCTCACGGGCACAGAAATATTCTTTATTCTCCTTCTATAATAGAAGTATTCTTTTATTATGGGATGTGTCAAACATTCCATAATACATTTTTTTAAAAACCACGCAAGAAAAACAAAGACAGGAGGAACTAACAATTCCACAGCAAAGCCAGAGGATCAGGGGTTGCTCCTGCAAAAAGTAGGTATGTCCACGCCGGCTCCCTCACAATCTACCTGCCCAGCCCAGGGCAGATGAATGGAGCTGGCTTTGTCACAGTCTCTCCCTGTGATGTTCAGTCACTTATTGCTCAGAACTGTTCTATTCTTCCCAAAAACCTCTTTTTATTTGTGAAAGAGCCCAGTGCTCTCATGAATACACTGTTTCTTAGGAAGAAACATTTTTACTACATGGATCATTGATTGTTAGAGCCGCAAAGACCAAGGTTTGCATTTCTCAAGTCCATCATTTGAAGACTTCAAGTTTTTCCAAGAGTTAACCTCTCTGAGCCTCATTTTCTTCTTTAAATGTGTGCCACACCTTCCCCATAGGGATGCTATGGAGATCAACAGGATTAAATGAGAAAAAAAAAGCCTGTCTTTGTACTTCCTTGTTTGGTTCAGAAAATAAGGTTGTTGTACCTGCCACCTTTGGAAAGTACAGGGCTCTTCATCTACAAGAAGCCTAAGGAGCTGTCCCTCCTTCCTGCACATCCCCTCAAGACAGTCATAGGCCTCAAGAAGAAAGCCAACCATGATCATCTCATTTTAGAGAAAACTCAGTAAGCATCTCTTTTTAAAAAAGAAATCAGCTCTATTGAGGTATAATTTACAACCACAAAATCAAGTGTATAATGATCTTTAGTAAATTTAGTAAATTCTACTTTTAGACTTTCCATCACCCTGAAAAGTGCTCATCTGTAATCAAGTCCCAAACCCATCCCCTCAGGCAAATTCTAATCTTGTTTTAATTGATTGGCCTATTCTGGGCCAATTTCCTGTAAGTGGAATCATGTGACCTGTAGTCTTTTGCATCTGGCTTCTTCCATGGAAGAATTAAGGAGACCTGGGTTCAATCCCTGGGTCGGGAGATCCCCTGGAGAAGGGAATGGCAACCACTCCAGTATGCTTGCCTGGAGAATTCCATGGACAGAGGAGCCTGGTCGGCTACAGTCCATAGGGTCGAAAAGAGTTGGACATGACTGAGCAACTACACATTCGTTCTTCCATGGAGCATGTTTTTAAGGTTAGCATTAGTTCGTTTCTTTATATTGCTAGGCATTGTCCCATTATATGGATAGACCACATGTTATCCATTTCAGGACTCAAGCAGAGTGAATGCTCTGTTTGGAGTTAAGGGACACACAGTTCATGCCATGGGTGGTCTTTAACAGACAGCATCCAAAATAGCTAGAATTGTGTTCTTTCCTTATTTCCAAATGGCATTTGTCTGTGTGCCACAAGGCCTGGTAAGCTGGCTACACAGGCTCTCTAAAAACAAAACCCACCAGCCCACAAAAATGTTGCCCCATGACACTCCCTAAGGCTTTGGAAAAACAGCATCATTTTATTTCTGATCAACTATCCTCACACTCTTGATCTTTAGAAAGGAAAAAAAAAAAAAAGTAGACCTAGAGAGAGATGGGCTTCCCTGGTGGCTTAGATGGTAAAAAATCTGCCTACAATGTGGGAGACCTGGGTTCAAATCCTGGGTCAAGAAGATCCCCTGGAGAAAGGAAAGGCAACCCACTCCAGTATTCTTGCCTACAGAGAGAGAGAGAGAGAGAGAGAGAGAGAGAGAGAGAGAGAGAGAGAGAGAGAGAGATGGCTTGTCTAAGGAGACATGAGCTAGCGGGGCATCGGAACCAGGACGAAAGCCCTGCTGTTTTCTCTCCTATGACCACCCGCACATAAACTGAAGAATAAACTATAGGCCAGTTCCCACTAAAATTCAGTATTGTCTTGACTCAATCGCCTTGGGTTCTGTCTGATCTCTACTCCCACTCTCTGCTCCTAATCTGTATAGATGCTATAGGGCATGTTGGGCAAGATGGGAGAATAACAGAGTTATTTTCTTCCAACATTATTTAAAAGAAACCTCAAGTCTGATTTACTAAGGCACAAGCATTGGAATAATCTAATACAAAGAAAGCTGCTTTGTAGGGAAGGGATTGGGAGCCAGAGGGAAGGCTGCCTAGACTATAGATTCAGGATTCCTATTCAATCTCCTTAGGCCATGGTGTAAGGTCACCCAGCTGATCTGGGGCTAGGATGGCTATGTAACCCCCTTCTGTTCATCAAGCCCATCAGTGCCCACAGGGGAAGCGGATGAGGCGGTGGGAGTAGAGCCCACAGCGCCCCCTGCTGGCAAGGGACAGAAACGGTCCCACTCACTACAAAACTCCGGAGACGCCCAAGGAGAATGGAGACAATCCGCCTGCTGCTTTTACCCTAACGGTCCAGAATGGTCCTGTTTCCTGGCTCCAAATGAGAGGAGGAGAGCTTGGCATCAGTTCTCTGGCTATCAGGGCCACAAACCCAGGTTTGAACTAATCAAGTCAGCAACCTGGGATTTGCACGGTTTAGAGAAGATTCCTTTCAAAGGGGATCTTCCCTTCCCTTCAGGGGATCTTCTTGACCCAGGGATCGATTTCACTCCAAACACCTATACTCTTTGTCAAACGCACCTGGAAGCATCATCCTGCCTGCAGCCTGCAAGACTGATAAAAAGCAAGTCCTCTGTGCCCATCACATCACTATGCCCTAACATCTATCTAATTTCCCCTTCACCTTCCCTTTCCGATTGGTGAAAGCCTACTCATCTTGTAAAACCCAAGGGAAGCATCACTGTCTCTGTGACGCCCCCTGACGGCCCCAGGTAGAGCTGACTGTTACCTTTCTTTGGGTACCACTGACTGGATCCTGTACATCCCACCGGCACAACTCTCTTATTAATTGGAATTGAAGCTGGTTTTGTACGACTGACATGACTCTCCGTGTACCCTGGTGCCTAGCACTGCCCCTGGCATACAGGATGTGCCTGGCAGACGTGCGCTGGATAAGAAAAGCCTTCCCCTCCCAACCTCTGCTTCCCCATCCTGGGAGAATGGGCTTAGGGCCAGGCAGCGCAGATGCCAAGTGTTCTCAAAACTCCCAGGTATAACCTCAAAGAGAGACATGGAAAACTGGAATACATGAGTAACAAATAGTTCAGATTTTAATGGAATCTGATCAGCCAGATGAATAGTCTAAATCGTATTCCCAAAAGGAAAGTTTGTAAGAGCACCTACCTCTCAATCACTTGATATTATCAGATCTGTCCATTTTTAATCATCTAATGCATGAAAAATAGGTGTATCAGGTTACTTTAGTAGTTTTCAGAATGTTAGTGAGGTGAAGCACTTCTTCCTATGTTTAATGGCCATTTGCATTTCCTCTTCAGAGAATAACTTGTATTGATATAACTACTTTTCTATTGAGTTTTTAGGATCTCTTTATGAACTCTGAAGATAAACTTTGTCTCTAATCAGTGAATAATTGTTGTTATTAAAAAAAGAGAGATTAGATTTGTGGTTACCGAAGGTGGGGGTGGGGGAACTGGATGAAGGCACTCAATAATGTACCAACTTCCAGTTTTAAGATAAATAAGAACTAGGCATACTGGAAAATCCCACAGATGGAGGAGCCTGGTAGGCTGCAGTCCATGGGGTCGCTAGGAGTCGGACATGACTGAGCGACTTCACTTTCTCTTTTTACTTTCATGCATTGGAGAAGGAAATGGCAACCCACTCCAGTGTTCTTGCCTGGAGAATCCCAGGGACGGGGAGGCCTGGTGGGCTGCCATCTATGGGGTCACACAGAGTTGGACACGACTGAAGTGACTTAGCATAGCATAGGCATATAACATACAACATAAGATAATTAACACTGCTGCACATTATATATAAAAGTTGTTAAGAGAATAAATCCAAAGAGTTCTCACTGCAACAGGAAAAAAAACCCAACAGTCCCAGGGATAGAGGCCTTCCTCCCAGGGACAGGTTTACAGATGGTAGTGACAGAAGTGTGGTAGGAAAGGGGCTGAAGGGATGTGGACAATCACCCAAGGCAGGGTGAGGCCCAAGCTCACAGGACTCTGGCCAGTCTCCAGGAGCAAGTGGATGGGTCTGATCTTTGGAAACACCAAGGAGGTGCAAGAAGCTGCAAACTTGCAGCGTCTCCGCAGGGCTCACCTTGGCCTGAAGCCGCGGCTCACAGGCTTTGGCTGTCTTGCCCTGGAACAAAGGTTCCCTGTGGCTCTCTCACAGGCAGGTCAGGGCAGGGCCCCGAGCTGCTGAAATGCTTCAAGGACAGGTGCATACATCCTCCTGGGTTCCAAACCTGCTTAAGTCACTGGGAAAGGGTGGCCATGTGCCTGTGGGGCTTTCCAACCACTGATTTTTTCTTTTTTTCAATCAGAGGAGGAACCTTGGGGTGCTCAATCATCTTCAAAAGCAAAACACAAAGCATAAATATGGCATTATTCTTTAAACACTATAATGATTTTCTAGTAGTAATGTAGGTGGTTGGAAGTGTGGGTAGTGGTGAGCGATAGAAAACACCAGGCCTTTCAATCATCAGCTGTGAGTAGCTTGATCAATGCTTACCTGCAGGCCTCCCTTTTGCTACATGTAACATTCTCTTTGGGCCTCAGTTTCCTCATCTGTAAGATGGGGTAACATAATACTGACCTCAGAAGGTTGCTGGGGGATTAAACCAGGTAAAAATTGTGTACAGCTCTCAGCCCAGTGATGGCACATGGTGAGTTCTCAGTATATGATTTCCTTTCCTATAATTGAATAGTATGTCAAAGGGAGGTATTTCCTATAACCCTGAAATTGTGACTAGGACTCATTTGAGGATAAAATGCTCTCAGTACTCTTGATTTGTAAGTCCAAGGAACTGACAACACTTGGGGCCAGTCACCCGCTCCCCCACCCCTACTAGACTGTACTAGTCCAGAATCAGTCTTACCATCAAAGACCAGTATCACCCACTTTGCCCCACCCAACCCCAAATCAGGAGAAGATCCAGATGAGAAAGTGGCACTGAGGGTGAACAAGGGTGGTCATGACTGATGATCTGAGAGACAGGGTATCCCCTCCCCTCACCCAAGGAGCAAGAAGGTGGGGTCTGTGCACTTCTTCAAGTCAAAGGAGTGGAGGCCACAAGAAAATTTACTCCAAGTGGTGGGGCTGGCACCCCAGGGCCCCGTGGAGACACCTGCTTAGAAGAGACTTGGCAGAGCTGCCTGCGGGCCTCCTAAGCTGGAAACAGCTGGAGAGAGACCATAAGGTGGGGACATCCAGGTGCCGGGAGGTCTGTTCCATCACTACAGGTGGAGGACAGAGCCCACACATTCCTGCTGCTCTATGGTGGGTAAGGCAGGACCCATGAGGCTGAGGTCTACAGCCTTACTAGGACCACCTCAGTGTAGGGACAGAAAGTCCTAATCGGGGGGATGGGAGGTGAATGCTGCCAGCTGGGGGTGAGCTGGAAAAGCTGGTCAAATCTCCCACCAGACCACCAAGACCACCAGACCCTGGAAGCAGCGTGGGATTGCGTGCCCAGTCAGCTGGGCACACAGAGACCCCCACCCGGGACAGTGGCAATGATGGTACCCAAGGGAAAGACAGCAACTTCATCACTGGCAGCACTCTGCTTCTCTGCTCTGGCCCCGATCTCGGCCGCTCAGGCGCAGGGACGGGGGAAGGGAAGGGAAGGCATCGTGCCCCACCCCCTTCAGTCTTCCAAAGCCACCTGCTCTGGGGGGACACCAGGAAAAGGCTTTGAGTTTGAGATTGAAGTTTAAAAATGAACAAGACTGAGTCTTAAACACTGACATAAATCTATTCTTAAATTTATGACATAAAGCCTTAAAAGCACATGCATGTATGTGTTCCTGCTTGGCTGGGTCTGAATCTTTCACAACTGCATGGACTGAGGCTCAACAGGCTCCTCTGTCCATGGAGTTTTCCACGCAGCAATAATGGAGGGGGTTGCCATTTCCTCCTCTAGGGGAACTTCCCAACCCAGGGATGGAACCCATGTCTCTTGCCTCTCCTAATAACTGTGCAAGGCTAAAGAAAAATAGGTTCTGGCCCAGATTCTAAATGAGCCTCAACCCAGCAGGAAAGGTGGGGGTTAGCATAGCACAGGTGGGGGCAGTTTCTGAAAAACTCACTTCATGGTTATACACCAGTGACTGATTCTCAACCCACTGATTCCAGTCTGTTCTTCTTTGCTCAGAGACTCATAGGGGCCATATCCCACCACTGACCAGGGCCCAGGGCTGGTCCCTCTGCAGGATGTGCCTTTGGGAGCGGCCTAGCATCTTCTGAGACAGTGTCCGCTACAACAAAGGTTCTACATCTGTTTTGACTTCTTTCACCTGTACATGGCATGCTTGGATTTTACCAAGTTGCTGTCCCCAAAGACACCATGAACATGAGCTCTGAAATCACCTGGGTTCAACACCTTGCCCTGCCACTCACTCACTATAGGCTTCACAACTTCATTAAGGCAAAATTTCTTCGTCTATAACTCAGTCTACTGTAAATTCCATCACCTGTTGTGAGAGCTGGAGCTGATGCAGATAAAAGCCTTCAAAGCACATGCGTGTGCGCTCAGTCGTATCTGACTCTTGCGATTCCATGGACTATAGCTCACCAGGCTCCTCTGTCCGTGGAATTTTCCAAGCAAGAATACTGGAGTGGATTACCATTTCCTCCTCCAGGGGATCTTCCTGACCCAGGGATCAAACCCAGGTCTCTTGCGTCTCCTGCACTGGCAGGTGGATTCTTTTCTCTAAGCCACCTGGGCGCAGTTGGTACTTATTCATTCAACAAACATTTGTTGAGTAGACTCTCTATGCCTTAAGGTATAGAGAAGATGGGGCGGGTGGGGGAGAGCCAGGGCAGGCAGAAGGCAGGACAATGGGCAGATGGATGGCAGGGTGGCTAGGGTCACCTTCAGACTACATGAGATGAAGCTGGCCTACGGTCTACATCCCCTGGAGTTCTTTCTGCTAAGCATAACTTGTAGAAGCCCCTGATGATGCTCTGCTATGAGGGCACACGCCTGGGTCTAATCACGCCCAGGAACTAGAAGGAATGTGTGCCCACCACCTATACCAGCACCAGCACTCTCTTCCAGGAAGAAGTCATGTGCTCCTTGGAACAGAAATTTGCATCTCCCTACATCTCCATGGAAATACCACCAACAACTGCCCACGCCCCAGCAAGGTGCCTGCCACATGCCATTCAGCCCAGGTCTCATCCCCAGGGCAGGAGGGCCCACAGCCCAGACCAAGCGATCCTCCGTGGACCCTTCTCTCTGAGCTGAGGTGAAGGCTGATCACCAAGAGCTCGCTCAGAGAATTCTGGAAGCAGCAGTGTGATTGTGTCTGACCCGGGACAGCCCCAGCTTATTAGAGGTCCCACTTGGGGAATTGCGTTCAGAGACATAAGACCCCAATAGAGGCCGCCCACCTCCAAAACCGAGAGAAACTACAGTCCAGAAACCCAGCCAGGACAACCAAGCTTTCACCACGCAGCAGGGCAAAGGTAAGGAACAGGGCCCAAAAGGTTCATGTTTGCAAACTTACCGGCTCCACGGGGCTTCGACTTTCCTCAGCGCGCCCCGCCTCCCCACCCTAACCACCAGAGTCGGCGCTAACAGGCAACTTTGCGAAACACAAGCATGCTAGGGTGGTGTCATCTGAAGCCCACCCAGCTCTACCTGTTCTGGGAAAACTGGAGGCAGGTGCAGCCTAATGAGTTTGGGAGGATGCCGGGGCCTGTGGCAACCTTGGAGCTGGCAGCTGCTTGTATTTACAAACAGGAGACAGAGAGAGAGAGAGAGACAGCGAGTTTCCACAGCGAGACGTTGCCTGAGGAGGCTAAGAATTCAGACCAGCCATCTCCAGACCAACACTTAATTGAACAGCAAACCACCAGCAAACACTAATGTGTTAATTAGCCACCAAATTGGAGTTAATTAAAAACTAATCAGGATGTCAGAATGGAGCATCTCATTAATAAATCACGTGCTTTTTTTTTTTTTTTTGAGCTAGGAAAAGTGCTGCTTCTTCTAATAAAAGTAAGAGATAAGGATTAGGCATTTTTCCCTGGGAACTTGTACGATTTAAATATGTTCTGTGGTTAAGTGTTCTCTCTCCCACAGATAAGGCCTGGCTTGATAATTAACTGACTCGCCGGTCATGTGAATCAAATCGGCATTGTGTGATGAAACCCTTCTCAGAGAGAACCAGCTCTCTCTTTCCTGCTGCCTCTGTGCCAGGCAGACAAGGCTGGCATGGTTGGACCGGCACTCTCGGAGTGATTCTTCAGGTTGTCAAAAAAACTGGCATCCTCAAGTGTAGACAAGCATTGAGCAATCTCACAACCAGAAAGAAACAAGGCTGGAAGAGCCTACCAGGACCCACTGGCTTAACTCTATAAACGTCATCAATAAGTAACAGCTGGGCATATCGAACAGTGAAAGGGGAACTTCATGACAAGGGCTCACTCACCTTCTGCAGAGAGTCCCTGGATGTTTATTCCCTTAGCTGCCAGGAAATTCAAGCAGGCATCTATGTTTTCAATCTAGGAGGAAAAAAAAAAAAACAACAGTATACACTCAATAAATGTTTAGCCTTCTCCAGAGCCATCGCTTATTAGGAACAAGAGGCTATGTCAGAGAGAGGGTTTATTGTGCATTTGCTAAGTTTCTCGAAGAGGAAAAAAATGACATGAAAATGCCGAATGGACAGATGGATGGATGGATGCAGGTCAGGACTCTCCTTTGTCTGTACTTGCACAGGAAAAGGTTACCTAATATCCTAACCACACACAGTGCCGAGAGTCGAGGCCCTGGATTGCTCACGGCTGCCAAAAATAACCAGGGTGAAATCGGAGCTCTCATGTGGATCACTGTCGCCAGCGCTATCCCGAACGCTTGAGCAGCTGCCAGAAACACGGAGATGGGGATGAGGTTAGGAGACCCACCCCCCACCAGCAGCTGGGAGAGGTTTCCAGCCCCCGAGGAGGCGAGCGGTCAAATATAAAAAGAGTGAATGGGAATTTCAGCAGGAATCTGGGTAGTGTTGACTCACAAAATTCTCAGGATGGCAGGCATCGCAGGACCGAGGAGAGCTGCCAGCTCACCCAACCTCTCCGTTCTTTGTGTCTTCTATGGCAAGAAGGGACCCGACCCCACCAGAGTCTGGGAGGCCTTCCAGGCTTTCCAGGGTGGATGCTATGGCCAAGGGCAAGCTCACGTCCCCCCTGGCCCCCCTACCACAGGAAAGAGCAATTAGGTCATTCCCAAAGGTCTAATTTGACTTCAGTTGTCAGGGTTAATTACTTTTAGGTCTACAGGAAAATGTTCAGGCTTGATTCATGTCAGTGGTAACCATAAATAAAAGAAATTGCTTTGGACTTGACAGAGGGAACTTTGGACTTCACAGAGTTTGCATTTCACGTCTTCCTTACCTCTACAACCCCCCAGCCCCTGCCCGACTTCCCAGGCTCCAGCCACATGCTTATGAGCTCAAACCAGTATTTGACCCAAGGGGTTTGTTCTGAACCCATAAATGACTGTCTATCACAGTGTGCTTGTGACCATTCTCCTCTCCTCCCCCAAGTAACATCCTGATGGCTCCTTCGTAGCCACAGAGTAAAGTGTCTCCATTTTACGAGCTCTCATTTGAGTACGGTCTGGCTCCAAGGCAGTCTTCTCAAAGTTCATATCCACCATCCCCTGATGTCTGGCATTCTCTGCTCTCGGTCTTCGCAGCTTCTAAACATGTTAAGTTAAGCTTGGGGACCCCTGAATAAAACTGCATCCATTGGAAAAGAATCTGCTCCATCCTCGCATTTTTTTTTTTTTTTAAGCTCAGGTTCCCATCTCTTTCCCAGCTTCCAGGGTCTTCATCTGGGAGGCATTCTTTCTTCTCTAGGAAAAGGGGTAGAATGCAATTTCCCACAGATAAAATAAATGCTGATGCTATGGGTTTTGCCTGCCACCATGGCAGAAAGTCGTATCTTACAAAGCGGGAGGAAAAATGAGATGGCTTTAAGAGCTCCTTTCTTCTTTCTAGACCAGGGTGACCGACGGTGACAATTCAGGTGCTACCATCTTGGACAGAAGTGGGGGGAAGGGGGTGGTAGAAGAAGGAAGAGAATGGCTGGGAGGATCCTGTGCAAAGGTGTTTTAGAGCAGCCAGCTTCTGTGTAGAAGTGCAATAAAAATCCTCTAAGTGTGACTGCACTCTATTATGAAACCCTGCTGTTGAGAATTCATGCTATTGTACACAGTGGTAATGGGCCAAAACCAGTCAAAAGGATTTTTGCCTCCATACAAAGGCACTAATATTGAAATCATGGTAAAATGATAAAATTCTCCTGCTACCACTTGTTTCTCCCTATAACCCTATCCACTTTTTTGGGGGGTGTGTGTATGTTTAATTTTAAATTAATTTTATTGAGGTACAGTTGATTTACAAAGTTGTATTAATCTGTACAGCAAAATGATTTAGTGATATATACATTCTTTTCCATATTCTTTTCCTTATAGTTTATCAATAGGAACACTGAATACAGTTCCCTGCGCTACACAGGACCCAGACCTACTTCTTTTAATATCTCGTGGTGCACAGCTCAGAAAGGAGGCTTTGGCAATCATGTCCCCGTGGAAAATGAGAAGCAGAAAAGGCTGACTGCCCCTGAACCTGACAATGCAAAATCAAAAACAGTGTATTTGTTATTTATCCTGGGGAGTGTCACGTGGGTGGACTGAGATGGTAGGTTTAAGTTTTTTTCACCAATACTGTGGCAGTGTGACGCTGAACACAAAAAAAAGGACACCTACCAAGATAGTCCGGAGAAGGCAATGGCACCCTGCTCCAGTACTCTTGCCTGGAAAATCCCATGGACGGAGGAGCCTGGTAGGCTGCAGTCCATGGGGTCGCTAAGAGTCCGACGCATCTAAGCAACTTCCCTTTCACTTTTCACTTTCACTCATTGGAGAAGGCAATGGCAACCCACTCCAGTGTTCTTGCCTGGAGAATCCCAGGGACAGAGGAGCCTGGCGGGCTTCCGTCAATGGGGTTGCACAGAGTCGGACATGACTGAAGTGACTTAGCACCAAGATAGTCAGGAAAAGCTCTGCTCTACTACTACATGGCAATTCTACAGAACTTCCCTTCCAAGGAGCACATTTATGGAGCATTCGATGCATGTGTCATCATTTAAAGTCTGTGGAAATTTCTTCTTGCAAGGCTAGCCTTGGTACATTTCAATTGATCCACAGGGTTTTCTTTTTAAATGTTAAATTCTGTTAAGGAGAGGAATTAATATACATGGGTTACCTAGAATGCTTCATCTCTCATTGATCTTTTTTTTTTTTTATAGTCCTATCACTCTGTCAATGAATTTCATAATTTTGATCAGTAGTTTTTTGCTGAATGAAGGAGACTCGGAAAGGAGGATTTTGTGCAACCTCCCCCCAACCCCAGGGGGCATATGGCCACATCTGGTCACATTCTGGGTTGTCATAACCCTGAAGGGAACTGACATCTAGTGTTCAGAGGGTACGGATGCTACTAACACAGATCCCTCCCAATAAAGAATTATCCAACCACATGTCAGCAGTCCCAAGAGTGAGAAATCTGAGATGATTCTTTTAATCACTCATTCAATCAAGGTAATTATGTGATGTCTGCTCTGTGCCAGGTACTACGCTCCATTCTTTTGCTGGTGTTGGTGCAGAGTTCTCCTCCCCGTCCAGGAGTCCACATTTACACAATCCTCCTCTTTAGGGTCCACACACACAGCCCGACTCCCCTCCGTTTCCAGGAGAATCAGAGCATCTAATAAACAAGGGAAACATTAGGATCTCCCTCCATTAGGTGAAGAGAGGAGGTCCCAGGGCACCAGGAATGCTTTCTCCTAAAGAGGAGATGAAACGGGAACACTATCCAGATGGCTGAGCTGCACTCCCAGAAAACATAAAACCTAAAAATAAGAACTTGGTTCATCATTTAAAAGGCGATTCATAAGCCCGTCAAGCGCCCTGAGTTTTTTTTCCCCTCCACCATGAATTATCTGCTCACAGGAAGAGTTCAAAACACATTCCTCAAGTTTCAAACCCATTCTTTAATAATGTTCCATTAAGGTTAAAACTCATGCCTGACAAGGCGGCAGGGACCCACACTCTTTTCATCTGTACCCCAGGAAGGGCACGGAGCTGGGGAGCAAGGTCAGATGTGGATTCCAACCTCCCGCTTCACTTGGAATGAGATCAGAAGGGGAGACTGTTTCTTTGATCCAGGTTCTCTTGTGATTCAAAATCACCTTAAGGTTTTCTTATAAACACTGTTCAGGTAAACAATCCAGCCTCCTGTATGACTGAGACTGTATACTCCCACCACATCATCCCTGGACGGGACTGGCCAGTGGCAGCCCCTGGGGTTCCCATCACGGCACAATGAGGTGCCCAACTTTAAAGAGGCTTGTGGCTCATATGGGATCCAGACATTTAGTGCGGGATGCGGAGCCTATTAAAGTTGAGAGGCAGAGCGAGGGAAAAGACTCTTCACCAACAAAGTATGTAAATAGAACCGAAGTTGTTCATTAACACATAGCGGCCAATATAAACTGCTTTCCAAAATTAGCTGAAAAAAATATCTGTGCAAAGTCTGACATTCCAGTGCTGCAGAGGGGGTGGGGAGGGGCACTGGGTGAGAAGGCTGCCGTAGCTGTTGCCATAGAAACGGGTCCAAGAGCTCTGGGATCAAGCTCATGGAGTTTGTAATGCTAGCTGGGGTGGAGACGGGAAGCTGAGAAATGGGACCACAACACCACAGACCCTGGGAGGAGAAAGGAGCTGGATGAAAGAGAGGGCAGAGTAAGGGGACAATCTGAGACCAAGATGCACTTCCCAGGGTTTCCCTTGCTTTGGGGCCATACGTGGCCTCCACCCTGTGCGGTCCATGAACATCCAAGTGAGAAAGTCTGGCAATTTTAAGCCTTTCCTCCCACTCTCAGCCAGGATAGCTTCTCAACAGTCTCTAAACATTAGACCTGCAGGGCAACTTCCATGGACCAAGTACGTTGTAGCCTAGCTCTCCCACATCCAGAAATACATCTACATCCAGGCCAGGCAGAGAGCAAGGAAAATCAAAACAAATGGCAAACAACTGGAAAGAGAAGGGAGGGGGCTGGCAGGCAAATGGAAAACTTTACATTTCAATCATGGTTCAGGCTGGACTGGGTCTCATGATAACGTAAAATATGCAAACCTCAGAAGCACTGCTGTATATCTCCTCTGTAGCTTAGAGACTGATCAAATACCATCTGTTGTGGCAGTTGTCATGGTAGCATTTCACTCTGAATACCAGCATGCTGCTGCTGCTGCTAAGTCACTTCAGTCGTGTCCAACTCTGTGAGACCCCATAGACGGCAGCCCACCAGGCTCCCCGTCTCTGGGATTCTCCAGGCAAGAACACTGGAGCAGGTTGCCATTTCCTTCTCCAATGCATGAAAGTGAAAAGTGAAAGTGAAGTCACTCAGTCGTGTCTGACTCTTAGCGACCCCATGGACTGCAGCCTACCAGGCTCCTCCATCCATGGGATTTTCCAGGCAAGAGTACTGGAGTGGGGTGCCATTGCCTTCTCCGAATACCAGCATACTGCTACTGCTACTGCTAAGTCGCTTCAGTCGTGTCCGACTCTGTGCGACCCCATAGACGGAAGCTCACCAGGCTCCCCTGTCCCTGGGATTCTCCAGGCAAGAACACTGGAGTGGGTTGCCATTTCCTTCTCCAATGTATGAAAGTGAAAAGTCAAAGTGAAGTCGCCCAGTCGTGTCCGACTCTTAGCGACCCCACGGACTGGAGCCTACCAGGCTCCTCCATCCATGGGATTTTCCAGGCAAGAGTACTGGAGTGGGGTGCCATTGCCTTCTCCGAATACCAGCATACTGCTACTGCTACTGCTAAGTCGCTTCAGTCGTGTCCGACTCTTAGCGACCCCACGGACTGGAGCCTACCAGGCTCCTCCATCCATGGGATTTTCCAGGCAAGAGTACTGGAGTGGGGTGCCATTGCCTTCTCCGAATACCAGCATAGCTGACTGCAAAGTGTATGAAACCGATTAATCCAGATGAAGACCATCTCTACCTCAGCCCAGGGGAAGGTAGGGTTCCAGGCAGACCGAGTAAATGGGGTGCTAGTTCTGATGAGTTAAGTTTCTCACCAAGCCCCTTGGAGGTCTCCATCTTGAGAAGATGAAATTGACAAGGGAGGCAAACAGATGCTGTTTTCGAGTCAGGCTTGGTCATAGTCATTAAAACAAACAAACAAACATGAAGTCCCAAGAGCTTAGGGAGTGGGACACCTGGACCTCAGACAAGGCTGAGCAAGAACCTGTAAGTTCTTGAAAAGCACTGTATGGCTTCTTCTTGAGCCTCTTAGCACAAACAACTTCCTTCCAGAAGTATGTGTGATCCTCACACCTGATACTGCTGCTTGTCAACAAAAACAATTATCATTCATCCATCTATTTATCCATTTCTTCACCCATATCTACTGAGCACCTTCAAGGTGTTAGGCAGTGTGTTGGTACTGGGTATACAGTGGTGAATTAAAGAGACATAATTCCTGACCTTGAAGAGTCTACGGTCTAATGTAGGGGAACTGGCATTAAATAGACAGAACACTGATAGCATCTGTCATGTACTAAAGGACTTGATCAAGCCTGGAAGGATGGGGGGTCAGGTGAGATTTCAAGGAAGAAACAGAAAGTTGGTCCACAGAAATAAGGCCTTTGTCTATTCTCTTCACTGATGTAACCCCAAGCACCCAGAAGAGCATAGGGTACATATGCTCTGAGCACTGTACATACTCAAGATATGTATGTTGAAGGGAAATTTTAGCTGAGATGTAAGAGCAAGCCAAGTACTGAGAGCGGGGAAGAGAAGAACATCCTCATCACAGGTTTCATGCAGGATGCAGCCTTGCACATTCTGGGAACCAAAAGAGAGTCAAAATGGCTAAAGGCCAGGAAGCAATGGAGAAGAGCAGAGAGAGAGAGGACCCAGAACAAAAGCAGAGCACGGGGCCACATTCAGAAATGGAAGCAGAAATGGAGAGAAGGCAAGGGTCCTTCTTGTTCTTAGGGAAGCCTTGGCACTCCATTACCATGCCAACAGCAGCCAGGTCAAGCCCTTCCGGGCTGGTCTGAAAGCTTCAGGATGGATGAGCTGTGCTGTGTCAGGGATGGATCAAGCAGTGCCTTCAAGGTGGGGCTCCAGTGACATCCGGACTGGGCACTGAGAGGGGAGGGGTGGGAAGGGCAGGGCTGCGCCTGTGGTCACATTTACTGGGAAGGTCTGTTTCCTATCTACCAGGCCTCCATGCTCTCCTGACACTCCTTCCCCTTGCCAGTTTCCAAAAACAAAAATAGAAGGAAAAAAATAAAAGAAATCCAACCATGAAACCAGACCCAAAAGTACTCTGGGGAACTGCCCTCCTGAATGCCTGTCTCACCAGTGTTGTTTTTTTGCTCTGCATTCCTGGGGACCACAGTCTGATGCGTGATTGCCTGGTTTCAAATTTTTCTCCACCTATGTCAGTGTTCCAGAGAAGGCAATGGCACCCCACTCCAGTACTCTTGCCTGGAAAATCCCATGGACAGAGGAGCCTGGTAGGCTGCTGTCTATGGGGTCGCACAGAGTTGGACACGACTGATGCGACTTAGCGGCAGCAGCAGCATGTAAGTGTTCAACAACCTCAAATGGTCACATGGTCCCGGGCCACAGCGTGGTCCTGGGGGTGCACACCACCTCAGGACACAGAAGCAGGGCCCAGACAAAGTAGTTCTAATTTTAGAAGGGAACCCCAGAAAGAAGGGAGGTATGCCCGTGCTTCCGATTCTCCCAGGTGGGGAAACATTCAGGAGTATCTCCCTTGTAAGCCCCACATGCTGCTACATGCGAGGCAGACACGTAAGGCCATCTTTGGCCACAGCGCTCTATACCTGCTGTCCCAGCTCTGGCCATTCAAGCTTCAAAGCTTTCAGAAATTCATCTCTAGCTCTCTTGGTGGCTTTGAAAGAGAAAGCTTCAGAACGAGGGACTCAGGGGCTGGATGGGGCTTGTGTTTCTGTCAGACTGTTTCTCTGCTGCCTTAATGCCTTGCCCAGTTGCTTCCTCTAATTTGGCAATGGTATCCTCCTTATCTTTTAAGATATTTATAACTTGGGCTTTCTAAGATGTTGTCAAGGATTCCTTTTTAACAAGATTTTATAGAAGCCTCTCTGCTCTTACAGCAAACGGGTAAGTCCATATGGATACGGGGAAAAAAAAAAAAAAACTCTCTCTAGAGAAGAAAATTGAAAACAAGAATCTCGAATTCCTCCAGTAGCTATCTTTTTCCACTTTGCTTCAAACTGCCTAGAATGGTTTCATTGCCCGATTATTTTCTGAGTTCTTGATTTTCCCCTTGAAACAAAGAGAAAGACCTGGAAGGGGCGCCATGGCTAAGTTCTCCAAGTCAGCCCTCGTTCTGGAGGCCCCAGATCAGAGGCTTAGAGTTGAGCTCCGCACTGTGTCTGCTTCCAGACTCAGCGGTCCTCCTGATGGTTGAAAGCGCCCTGGGGGGTTAGTATCATGGGAGAGGCCCAGAGGATGCCTCTGTGCATGTTCCCTCAGGAAAGAATTCTGCACGTCATTTCTTCTGCTACAATGCCAGAGTAACGATCCCTAACTTCCTAGCGCTCCTAAAAGGGATTAGTCCAAGTGGAGTCTCCATCAAGAGCTGAGACAGATGCTAAAAGGAGAGTGATGGGGGCTTAAGGGGTGATATTTACAGGATAAAACACAGGCTTTGTTGTTGTTGTTCAGTCGCCAAGTCACGTCACACTCTTTGCAACCCCATGGACAGCAGCACACCGGGCCTCCCTGTCCATCACCCACTCCTGGAGTTTGCTCAAACTCATGTCCATTGAGTCAGTGATGCCATCCAACCATCTCATCCTGTCGTTCCCTTCTCCTCCTGCCCTCAGTCTTTCCCAGCATCAGGGTTTTTCCCAATGAGTCAGCTCTTCACATTAGGTGGCCAAAGTATTGGAGCTTCAGTTTTAACATCAGTCCTTCCAACGAATATTCAGGGTTAATTTCCTTTAGAATTGATTGATTTGATCTCCATGCTGTCCAATGGACCCTCAAGAGTCTTCTCCAGCTCCACAATTCAAAAGCATCAATTCTTCAGTGCTCAGCCTTCTTTTGGAAAAGGCAATGGCACCCCACTCCAGTACTCTTGCCTGGAAAATCCCATGGATGGAGGATCCTGGCAGGCTGCAGTCCAGGGAGTCGCTAAGAGTCGGACATGACTGAAGCAACTTAGCAGCAGCAGCAGCCTTCTTTATGGACCAACTCTTATATCCATGCATGATCAATGGAAAAACCATAGCTTTGACAATAGGGAGCTTGTCAGCAAAGTGATGTCTCTGCTTTTTAATATGTTATCTAGATTTGTCATAGCTTTTCTTCCAAGGAGCAAGCATCTTTTAATTACAAGGCTCCAATCACCATCTGCAGTGATTTTGGAGCCCAAGAAAATAAAATAGGCCACTGCTTACACTTTTTGCCCATCTATTTGCCATGAAGAGAAGGGACCAGATGCTATGATCTTAGTTTATTGCATGTTGAGTTTGAGCCAGCTTTATCACTCCCCTCTTTCACCTTCATCAAGAGGCTTTTTAATTCCTCTTCACTTTCTGCCATTAGAGTGGCATCACAAGCTTTGGGGTCAGACAAATCTGGGTTCAAATCCTGATTCTGCCATTTACTGAATTATGATCATCAGCAATTTAACCTCAATGACCTGATCTGTAAAATGGGCATTACACGGATCACACAGGGTGGTGGCGGTGATTATATGAGAGGATACGTGTATGTGGAACTCAGTAGGTGCCCAATAACCGGCAGTTTCTGTTAGCGTGTTGTCACTTCTGATATGACTGTCCCTGGGCAATGGTGCTCAGGCCATATATGCCCAGTGCCGTGTCTGGAGTTGGCCTCTGGCAAAACAGAGAGAATTAGACAAGCTTATCTGGTCTGCCTTCTATTCCTCCTCCTGGGATTTCCTCTCTATCACCTGACGTGTAACTGTCTCTTAACAAAGATGCTGATAAACCACCTCACGCCAAGACAGAAGGGCTGCTACTGCCCACCCACTGGTCCCCTCTCCTGGAAGTACTTGCATTTCATCACAATTATTAGGGGACAGGATCTATTGATACAGATTTTGAACTCTACACTAGATTTGAGTTCCCTGAGAAACTACTCTTAAAAACCTAAGAAAACTGTTAACTGCATCAAGTCTCAAAGTCATCATCTGTAGCACCGGCATGCTGATATTAATAACTATCTCATAGGCTCCTCTGTCCATGGAATTTTCCAGGCAAGAATACTGGAGTGGGTTGCCACTGCCTTCTCAAGTTTTTGTCATATTCCCATGCTTAAACTCATAAGACACCACAAAGTCTTCAAGAGGCAGCAGACCATAAAGGCAAAACAAAGCCAAACAGTAGATCCTTGATATACCCTAGATCAGATCAGATCAGATCAGATCAGTCGCTCAGTCGTGTCCGACTCTTTGCGACCCCATGAACTGCAGCACGCCAGGCCTCCCTATCCATCACCAGCTCTCAGAGGTCACTCAGACTCACATTCATCGAGTCAGTGATGCCATCCAGCCATCTCATCCTCTGTCGTCCCCTTCTCCTCCTGCCCTCAATCCCTCCCAGCATCAGAGTCTTCTCCAATGAGTCAACTCTTCACAGGAGGTGGCCAAAATACTGGAGTTTCAGCTTTAGCATCATTCCTTCCAAAGAAATTCCAGGCCTGATCTCCTTCACAATGGACTGGTTGGATCTCCTTGCAGTCCAAGGGACTCTCAAGAGTCTTCTCCAACACCACAGTTCAAAAGCATCAATTCTTCGGCGCTCAGCCTTCTTCACAGTCCAGCTCTCACATCCATACATGACCACAGGAAAGACCATAGCCTTGACTAGGCGAACCTTTGTTGGCAAAGTGATGTCTCTGCTTTTGAATATGCTATCTAGATTGGTCATAACTTTCCTTCCAAGGAGTAAGCGTCTTTTAATTTCATGACTGCAGTCACCATCTGCAGTGATTTTGGAGCCCAGAAAAATAAAGTCTGATATACCCTACTACTGCTACTGCTAAGTCGCTTCAGTCGTGTCCGACTCTGTGCGACCCCACAGAAGGAAGCCCACCAGGCTCCCCCGTTCCTGGGATTCTCCAGGCAAGAACAGTGGAGTGGGTTGCCATTTCCTTCCCCAATACATGAAAGTGAAAAATGAAAGTGAAGTCGCTCAGTCGTGTCCGACTCTTAGCGACCCCATGGACTGGAGCCTACCAGGATCCTCCGTCCATGGGATTTTCCAGGCAAAAGTACTGGGGTGGGGTGCCATCGCCTTCCCCGGATATACCCTAAGAGTGCAGTAAATCCTCAGTTGTGGAGATACCGCTAGAATCTATCCTATCACCCACAAAGCCAACACATACAAAAGAACAGAGTAATGGGATAATTAGTTTGTAGATAAAGGCCAACTTGGGGACCAGTTCCCTCACACTAACCTGAAAAACTCAGTTTTGTGGCTCAGCCAACTTGCCAGTGTCCATTGTTTATGGTCCTTGTGGGTTGTTCATGAGTATCCAACCCATGGACTGGGCTTCCTCAGTGGCTCAGTGGTAAAGAGCAGGACAATGCAGGAGATGCAGAGACACAGGTTCGATCCCTGGGTCAGGAAGATCCCCTGGAGGAGGAAATAGCAACCCATTCCAGTAATCCTGCCCAGAAAAATCCCATGGATAGAGGAGGCTGACAGGCTACAGTCCACAGGGTTTCGAAAGAGCCAGACACAACTAAACAACAAAGCTGATCCATGGATTCCTGCCCCGCAGTTTCCAGGACAGCACGGAATATTAATAACCGAGTGCAAGATGTATCCTGATAGCATCAGTAGGGAAGCAAAGCCAAGCAGATACATTGAAATGCTTTAATACTCAATTCAGAATCCTGCAAGACTTCGCACTCTCACTGTACTGAAGGCTGGAAGGAAGGGAAGCTAACTGCTCTGTTAGCCTCTCCTTGTTTTAATACATATTTCCTGTTGTGTTAATTTCTGCAGAAGATGTAACTAAAAAAATCACCATTAGGAAAAAAAGAGAAATGGTATATTTGGGGATTTCCTTGCAATTCAGGGGTTTGGACTCTGTGCTTTCACTGTGAGGGTCTGGGTTCAATCCTTGGTTGGAGAATAAGATTCTACCAGCCGTGAGGTGTGGCCAAAAAAAAAAAAAAAAAAAAAATCACCATTGTGCCCACTCCAATTTCAGATGCTGCTAGGCATAATACCATTATCATATGCCAGGCATAATATTAGGACCTTTCACATACATCACACTTAAATCCATTTTTTTATTCACAAGCTGTTATGGCTTCCTATTACTACTAAGTCGCTTCAGTCATGTCCGACTCTGTGAGACCCCACAGACGGCAGCCCACCAGGCTCCCCCGTCCCTGGGATTCTCCAGGCAAGAACACTGGAGTGGGTTGCCATTTCCTTCTCCAACGCAGGAAAGTGAAAATGAAAGTGAAGTCTCTCAGTCATGTCTGACTCTTAGCAACCCCATGGACTGCAGCCTACCAGGCTCCTCCATCCATGGGATTTTCCAGGCAAAAGGACTGGAGCCTAGTGAACATCAATAAAGAATTTGGGAGATTTTGCAAGTAGTACACCGAGAAACTAGATCTAGTCAATAGTTTCAAAATCTGTGATCAAGGCAAAGAGCTACTTGTCAACCAATCAAAAAGTATGTGAGATTAAAAGTAATTAAGAATATAATCAAGAATTAAAATAACTCAGCTCTGTTTACTGCCACTGCCATAATGCCAGAGGTGTGGGCAAAGTCACTGAAACAGGAGAACAAATGAGACAAGGAAGGTCTCTATTACAGGATATCCTCCGAGTTTCCCAAGGCTAAAGAGTGCTACTGCACCTGTGAAGAAATGGTGACAATTCTTGACTTGTCATATAATGCTAATCTGTTACTATTTCCATCCTTGTTAAGTATTTAACTGGACCAGATAAAACTGCCATTTTTGTAGGTAGAAAATGGTTAAATACTGGCTATTTCGTATGGTTCTCTCTGTTATCAACATATTAGGAAGATGATTCCCCCTAAAAGCTAAAATTATATTGACAGGTGATCATAAAAATTCATCACTTTATAGCCACTGACAAAGAATCTATAAATTCTGATATTCAAATCAAATCTCTGCAAGTGTCTCTCCAAGGAGTTTCATGAGACTGATACATCTTGATTTATATATACACAAAGTCAGAAAAAAATACAGCATCCATAAGCTAACCCCTCAAAGGCCCTTTGCTCTGGTTCTAAGAATTTCTTCGGCACTCTCCCCTTAGAGCAGCAGACTGGGGCCAGGGTAAGACTTTCATTCCAAGTTGCTTTATCTCGAAACTTCTCACAGAAGGTGAGCACTAGGCATCGTTCACAATCGTGAAGGGAAGCCCAGGTCACAGGCCCTCTCCTCTCGCCTTCCTGTTCCTTCAGGGGAAAGAGTGAGAACGCAGCAGCTCTGGTCAGGTTCTGTCCTCTTATTCAACTCTACATGACTGTTCCCACCTTCGCACCAATGTGGGAATCGACTCTGCAGGAAAAGCCAACTCATGCCACGGGGTCATCACTGACATCGTGACGGCATCGGTACTAAGAGGATATTTTAAAGGAGGAGATGTGAGTCAAGGAGTTCTCAGGACCAGAGGTGAAATCTGAGGAACCACACGTTTCTCAGAGGTTCTTGGCTCCCTCTGAGCAAAAGTACTTAATTTCCCCAAGCCTCAGTTTTCCTTTTAGTAAAATGGAGATAATTATCCCTTTCTTGAAAGCCTTATAGACTCCTTCCAAGAAACTAATATTTATACTCTTAGAAAACATGAAACACTGGACTAGATTCTTCACCATACATTATTATTTCAGTTAATTTTCACCACTAGATAAGGTAGGTATTATCACTTTTCATACGGGAAAATGTAGGCATAGAGTGTTTAAATGCCTTCCTAAATCACGGTTATTAAATGGCAGGGTTGGAGTGCGAACACTTCCTCGATGCTTTGTAAGCTATGAAGCCTATACACATGGGCATTCACAGCCAAACAGCAGGAGTTCAGTATCGCTGCAGAGGAGAATCATCATCACCCAGCTTTGTCATTCATTTCCTTGGAGAAAGGCAAATAATCAATCCATCCAAACTAAGCCCAATCTTTACATCAGAAAGGTGAAGAGCACTCCACAGAGGAGGGAGTGACTTCTCCAACATCCTTTTGGACATGTTTTGTGGACAATATTGATGTTCTTTTACAGTGTTTTGCAATCTTCTAGGGCAGGAATTATTTAAATCAATATAAAGATTACAGGCATTATTTTGATGTCAATATGTTCCCTAATGGATTTTTTTAAACCACCATATGCCAGAGTTTAGATCTCCTAAAAAGATCAGGAATTAGAACTTATGAGAACATAACAGTTTGAGGGTAAAAAACCTCAAATGTGTACAGGAAGCAGGTAGGCAAAAACTAAGTAAAAAAGCCTGGGTATAAGACAACAGGGAACGGTGGGAAGTATGGCTAATGCAGCCTGTTGCTGCTGTTGTTCAGGCGCTAAGTTGTGTCCGACTCTTTGTGACCCCACAGACTGTAGCATGCCAGGCTCCCCTGTCCTTCACTATCTCCCAGAGTTTGCTCAAACTCATGTCCACTGAGTCGGTGATGCTATCTAACCATCTCATCCTTTGCTTCCCTCTTCTTTTGCCTTCAATCTTTTCTAGTATCAGGGTCTTTTTCAATAAGCTGGCTCTTTGAATCAAGTGGCCAAAGTACTGGAGCTCCAGCTTCAGCATCAATCCTTCCAATGAATATTCAGGACTGATTTCTTTTCAGATTGACTGGTTTGATCTCCTTGCATTCTACATATACCTAAAGGAGGCAGCTGGCATCCAGGTTTAGTCAGGTTTTGCCTGTGGAGTATCAATCCAGGAAGATCACTGTTTGTGAAGTATATTTATTTTTATCTAACTTTTGGCAGCCATTTAGTTTTTCTTATAAAGGGGCTTCTGGAACCTGAACTCAGCTTGCTGGCCACTACTCTCTACTCCTTGCTTAAGTGAGCACACTGGCAGTCCTCTACTGACCAGTTCCCAATGCAAGCACCACAGGCTACGTCTTACCAAAGGGCCAACAAGAATTTCTCACTAAGTTCTGGTTCATAGAAAAATAAACAAAATACAAAGATGAATACAGGAAAAACACCCCTGTGGGGCCCATGACGACATGCACAGGGAGATGCATCTAAGCGTGAAGCCAGATGACTTTTATATAAAGCACAGTCCACTTGGGTATAAATCACCATCCAATTTCTCTTACAGCTCAGGATGATCTGAAGCTCTCCTCTCCCCACCCATTCTCACATTTGCTAAGCTCTTTAACCATACTGAGCACCACATGTTGACACTTAAAATGCCTCAGTTTCAAAGTAGGTGTAATGGGAATTTCTTCAGTTAGTATTCTCTGAGCACCCAGCAGATGCCAGGTTATGGTATGGACAGATGGACAGGAACCCCGCCCTCAAAGAAGTTAATGCCAGGCAGTTAAGGACAACGTGCTAAAGGATTATCACCTGGGTTTTCAGTGGAAGAAACCAAGGGTCACAGAGGTTAAGTGAGCTGGAAAGTAGAGAAGACACTTGCAAACTCCAAGACCACAGCCGCGTATACAATTCAGACCCTACCGATTTAGAACTTACCATTGTTCTCAGACAGGAGGATGTCTAATGCTTCCTCATCTTTCCAAAAGTAAACTGATTGGTTCATTCAAAATATTTAGTTAGACCTTGCTGTGGTGATCATTTCACAATATACACAAATGCTGAATCATTATGTTTGTACACCTGATACAAATGTGACGTTACATGTCATTTATATCTCAATCAAAAATACACAGTGTTTGCTATACTTAAAATGGATAACCAACAAAGACCTATTGTACAGCCCATGGAACTCTGCTTGATGTTATGTGGCAGCCTGGATGGGAGGGGAGTTTGCGGGAGAATGAAGACACGTATATGTATGGCTGAGTTCCTTCACTGTTCACCTGAAACTATCCAAACACCGTTACAAAATGTTTTTGGTGTTAAAAAATTATATCAAAACATTTAAAGAAAAAAAAATACATAGTATTCCTAAAAAACTTAAAATTAACCTTTAGATAGATTAACTTTTAAATTTTTAAAGAACTTTGCAAGCTGATAGATGTTGAAATGCATGTTTGCAGTCATATTCCCAAAGAGAACTTTTTACATCATCCAAGAGCTTGGCATGTTACAAATGCAAATTATCGAGCTCCTTCCCAGACCTACTGCATGGGACACTCTAGAGGTGGGGCCCAGCACTGCTTTCACAAGCCCTCGAGGCGATCCCCCTGTTCACTAAAGCTGGAGCAGCCTGGCACAAGAGGCTTTGCAGAACCCCAATCATGGCGTCGTTTCCACCCATCTTTATAACAAAGTTAAAAGAAAAAGCTGAGAAAGAAAAGACTGGATTTGAAATTTTGGGGGCTTAGGATGACTCAAGTTTCTTGATAGCATTTAAAAGTTCATAGTATATTTCACATATTAAAACTTGACAGATACCATCGTCCCACTCTGTGGAAAGCTGCCAGAGATCTGGAGCATTTACTGTTTAGCTCACTCATCTGACATCATCTGAGCCCTTTCAATATACCTAGTTGCAAATATGGAACTTTTCATTGAACTAAAAGATAAAAACAACAACAATAAAACCCCCACGCTATATGTATTACAAAGCTTTGATGGGATTACCTAAGCTTATAAAATATGTCTCTCATAAAGTGTGCTTAAATGTCATATTGACTACAAGACAAACACACATTCGCTGTGGAGCACAGTACCTACTAAGCATCTGGAATACCGTGTATCCGCCTCTAAACAGTAGATGAAATGGCACTTGCCATCCCATAACAGCTTGGTATCAGGCAGCCCACACATGGTCACAGTGCTGGAGACTAAATGTGGGCCTTCGCCTCCCCACACCTTCCTGCAATGACCTGTGCTAAGTGTACAGATGTGCACATCTCCATTATGAAGTGTTCCATGGAGGGAAGCAACTTCCAATCAACTCAGGAACCAAGAGGCTCACAGTGGTAAAAGGAACCTCTGCTATAAACCTAAATAGACTCCTAAAACAGTAAGTTACTTCGTTTCAATCCCATAATGTATTAGTTTCTTATTGCTGCTGTAACAAATGGCCTCAAACTTCATAAAACAACATATATTTATTACCTTAAAATTCTGGAAGGTCAGAAGTCCAGAATCAGTTTCAGCGGCTGAAATCAAGGAGTCAGCAGGGCTGCGTTTATGCTGGAGGTTCTAGGGGAGAATTCATCTTTGTCTTTTTTAGCTTTTGGAGGGCACCTGCATTCCTGGGCTCAAGGCCCATTCTTCCATCTTCCAACCTTGTTCTCTCTCATTCACTCTCTCCCTCTCCCCTTCCTCCTGCCTCTCATTTTTCCCTCCTCTCCTCCTCTCTCTCCTCTGACCCTGCTTCTGTGTTCCATGGTCACATCTTCTCTCTCACCTTCCTGCCTCCTGTCTTGGGAGGACCCCTGTGATCACACTGGGCCTGCTCATTTAATCCGGGATAATCCTCCTCTCTCGAAATCCCTAATTTAATCACCTCTGCAAAGTCCCCTTTATCATTTAAAAGAACATATTCACAGGTTTCAAGGATTATAATGTAGACATCTTTGGGGGCCCATTGTTCAGCCTACCACACCAGTACCTACTTTTTGAATAGGAAAGACCTTTTTCATGCACAAGTCAATAGTTGGAAAAGATGGGACTTGTAAACAGGGAAGGGAATGACAGTCTCACGTGCTCTCTTCATCAAACAGGATGATGCCAGGTGCTTCTATTACCAGCTCTCACTCATCTCTGGCCACCCTAGAGGCAGCTTCCATAATTGTCTGCCTTTTATAGATGAGAGAAAAGATTCAAATTTTCAGCAACTTGCCCAGCACACCTGCCCAGGATGTGAGACCCAGGTCTTTCTGATTCTGGGGTCCAGGCTCATTCTTCTTCATCCCAAATCTTCTCTGATGGAATGCCTCATCCCAAAACTCTGCCCTTCCTTACACAAGGAGATAGCATCATAAATCTAATTTTGCACCTCCACATCAGTTTTTATTTTTCCTTTGTCAATCTATTTCCTTATATGTAAACTAGTATAAGACTAAAGGGAAAGGAGGTGGATGGAACTGGAGCCTATTATACAGAGTGAAGTAAGCCAGAAAGAAAAACACAAATACAGTATACTAACGCATATATATGGAATTTAGAAAGATGGTAAAAAATAAACCTATTTACGAGACAGCAAAAGAGACACTGATGTATAGAACAGACTTTTGGACTCTGGAACCAGGAGAGGGTGGGATGATTGGGGAGAATAGCATTGAAATATATATAATATCATATCTGAAACGAGTCGTCAGTCCAGGTATGATGCCCGATAACAGATGCCTGGGGCTGAAGCACTGGGACGACCTGAAGGGATGGTGTGGGGAGGGGGGAGGGAGGAGGGTTCAGGATGGGGAACACGTGTATACTGGCGGCGGATCCATCTCGATGTATAGTAAAAGCAATACAATATTGTAAAGTTAAGCAAAATTTTAAAAAAAGAGAAAAAAAAAAAGACTAAAGGGAATAACAGACTTAGGGTTAAAATCCCAGCTTGTCATTTATTAGCTATGTGACCTAAGGTAAGTTACTAAACCTCTTTCTGCCTCAGTTTCCTCATCTGTGAAATGGAAATAATAAAGGTATATGCTCTTGGAGAGTTTTATGAAGATAAAAATCAGTTATAATGAAAATAAAATGTCTAGAACATTGTTGCACTTTCGTGTATAAGTATTTGCTATTAATATACGGGCTTCCCTGGTGGCTCAGATGGTAAAGAATCCACCTGCCAACGCAGGAGATCCAGGTGCCAGCCCTGGGTCAGGAACCCCTGGAGGAGGAAATGGCAACCCACTCCAGTATTCTTGCCTGGAGAATCCCACGGACAGAGGAGGCTGGTGGGCTTCAGCCCATTGGGTTGCAAAGAACAGGACACGACTAACAACACAATAACATAAAAACACAATAATATAAAACCCTGACAGAACCAGGGACAAAGGCAGAAACCCTAGGCTACACAGACGAGGGGAAATGGACAAAAGTTTCTTTAACCTGACGCACACGTGGCCCCTGGCACAACACAGCAATTGGCATCAGACTGTAAGTTCTCCATATCCTGCAGTGGAGCGAACAAGGTATGTTCTTCACTCCATAGGGCTGTTATGAGAATAAAGTGGATTAACATCTATACAGCACTAAGAACAGTGATTACCTTCATTTTTATTATCATCTGTTAACCATCTCTGGTAGTTGTGCTGCTGCTGCTAAGTCGCTTCAGTCGTGTCCGACTCTGTGCGACCCCATAGACGGAAGCCCACCAGGCTCCCCTGTCCCTGGGATTCTCCAGGCAAGAACACTGGAGTGGGTTGCCATTTCCTTCTCCAATGTAGTTGTAAGGATGTCTAAAAATGCTTACCTTGAGCAACATAAAACAATGCAGTAAGTGAAAAATTAGCTACAAGGTCCTTGGACCTTCTGAATAAATGAAGGAAGAAAAGAATTAAGAGAAGGAAAGATAGTTCTAGAATAGTGCTAAATATCCATTTCTTAAATCGAATGAAGAACTTCCAAGTGAACACTCAAATCACTGCTCAATAGTAGATAATGATACGAGAATAACAGTGTATTATAATCCTCTAACCCCATGGACACATTCAGGCCAGCTCCTTCTTTGGTCTTTCCATCTGTCCCTCCATCCATCCATTTATTAAACACCTACTGTATACTAGTATTTTAAGTGATAGATGCTTAGATCCTCAGATGAAAGACACAGCATCTCCTTTAAGAAGACAATTCAACGACAACCACAAAGAACAAGTTATGACACATGCAGGTACTGGACATCTGGGGACACAAGGGGCAAAAGACACCTGATTATCTCAATTACTTAACAGCTGACCTGAATATTAAAGGTTGCATCACCCAGGTGGGACACTCATCAGGTCTCTCGGGCAGACTGCACATCTTGCATCAAAATGGGAGGCATGAGAGTACATGGCCTCTGTGGGGCATTCCAAGTCCAGTGTGGCTAAGAATACAGTCTGAGTGGCCAAGTGGCAGGAGATACCAGTAACTAGATTGTGAAGGCCCTTCTCTGTGAACTCAGTTCAGTTCAGTCACTCAGTAGAGTCTGACTCTTTGCAACCCTGTGAACTACAGCACGCCAGGCCTCCCTGTCCCTCACCAACTCCTGGAGTTCACCCAAACCCATGTCCATTGAGTTGGTGATGCCATCCAACCATCTCATCCTCTCTCGTCCCCTTCTCCTCTTGCCCTCAACCTTTCCCAGCATCAGGGTCTTTTCCAATGAGTCAGCTCTTCGCATCAGGTGGCCAAAGTATTAGAGTTTCAGCTTCAACATCAGTCCTTCCAATGTGTACTCAAGAGGACGCAAAGTTCCATGGGGAGCTGATAATGGTTTTGAACAGAGAAGTGACCAAAGAGGTAAGAAAGAGACAGACGTGGAGATGGCCATCATCTTTGAAAGAGAATGCTGGCCATAACACAGTGATACTGGCTGTGCCATTTGAACAGGAAGCAGTGGGTGCTTCTTGCCATCTTTGCCCTGGACTCTCCAACCCTCCACTTTAAGTTCTAGGGGACCTGTGGACTTTTCTTTATTCCTTCTTGGTTCTGTAATGTGTGTGGCCTTAGGGCCATGTAAAAATAGAACCAAGGGCCCAGGGACGAGGCAACTCAGCTGCCCAAGGATCTCAGACACTCCCCAGGCATGTGGCTGGCTTTCTGACAGCTGTTGGGAGGGCTCAAGGTCACTGGGGCTGGAAACCTGATCTCGTTGCAGAGTCTTGCCCTAGTCTTGCCCTAGCCCAGGAAGCACCATGGAGGACACAGCTGGAGGTACCTGGCGCCAGGGCTCTCCCTGGGCATCTCAAAGAGACTGCCTTTCTCTGGGGGCCACTTGGCCCTTTTTCCAGCTCTTGAGTTCCAGCAACAGGTCAACTCAGGCCTTCTCCAGAAATACTCTCCTGCCTTCTCACTAACTCCCGGCTAAATCCAGCTGGTTCTATGGTGTCTACCGCTGAGGACAAGCAGAACAGGGACTGGGAGGTGACTATTATGTCCCTTCTTTGTCCTCTGCTGCAGAAATGACCATCACAGGCTCTCAAAACAGACAGTCTGGGGTTCAAACTCCTACTCTGCCTCCTGGGTGAGTGATCTGAGGCAAAAAAATAACCTTTTAAAGTTCGATCTCCATGTGCAAAATATAAACAATAATTGCCTCTAATCATAAAGCTGTTATTATTCCCCACATTTCCTGGGGGAGGAAGAGCAGTGCTGGCAGGCCAAGTGGATGGCCCAGGGCCATGCTGTTTAACCAACCCTTCACCCAAAGCTGCCCATTCTTAAAACATCTATTTCTTGAAAAATACTGATGCTCAGATGCTTCCTCGTGTCCGACTCTTTGCAACCCCTTGGACCATAGCCCGCCAGGTTCCTCTGTCCATGGAATTCTCCAGGCAAAAATACCGAGGTATCTTGAAAAACCATCACCCTACTAAGAGCTAACACTGGCTGCATGCTTCCTCTGTGCCCAGCAGCGCGTGGGCACATCATACAGATCATCTCACGCACATCTTAAAACCACCCCGTTAGAAAGACGGGTTCCCTAAAAACCACCCTGTTAGAGAGATGGGTCCCCTTAAGATCACCCTGTTAGAGAGACATGTCCTCTAAAAACCACCCTGTTAGAGAGATGGGTACCCTTAAGATCACCCTGTTAGAGAGACATGTCCTCTAAAAACCACCCTGTTAGAGAGATGTGTCCCCTTAAAACCACCCTGTTAGAGAGATGGGTCCCCTTAAGACCACCCTGTTAGGAAGACGTGTCCTCTAAAAACCACCCTGTTAGAGAGACGTGTCCCCTTAAAACCACCCTGTTAGAGAGACATGTCCCCTTAAAATCACTGTTATAGAGATGGGTCCCCTTAAAACCACTCTGTTAGAGAGACTTGTCCCCTGGGAGCCTGAGGATCATGTCCTAGGCCAGGAGCTGCTGGCCTCCAGGATCCATGCTTTTGGCCTGGATGCCTTGTAACCTCCACAAGTCAGAGGTGAACATGGCCTAGTTAATGGTCTCTTTTCCTAGAGATTTAGGAGGACCAGAGGATGGGCTGCTGCTGCTGCTGCAGCTGCTGTGACTTCAGTCGTGTCGGGCTCTGCAGTCTCTGGGATTCTCCAGGCAAGAACACTGGAGTGGGTTGCCATTTCCTTCTCCAATGCATGAAAGTGAAGTCGCTCAGTCGTGTCTGACTCTTAGCGACCCCATGGACTGCAGCCTACCAGGCTCCTCCATTCATGGAATTTTCCAGGCAAGAGCACTGGAGTGGGGTGCCATTGCCTTCTCCAGAGGATGGGCTAAACCTGACTAGAGCTGGAACCTGATGTCTGGGTAGGGGGCCCTAGGCTTCATCGCATTGTGTATTTTCAGGAGCTAGTCTTCTGAAAGAGGGCTTCAGGGGCAAACATGAGAGTGGGGAAGGGGAGGGAAAAGGCAGATCTATGATGGTCCTGCCCTGAGCTGCCTAATCCCATGTAAAGTGGTCATTTACTTTTTATTACTTTTACATGTGGGGTGCCACATATCAGGAGAAGGCAATGGCACCCCATTCCAGTACTCTTGCCTAGAAAATCCCATGGACGGAGGAGCCTGGTAGGCTGCAGTCCATGGGGTTGCGAAGAGTTGGACATGACTGAGTGACTTCACTTTCATGCATTGGAGAAGGAAATGGCAACCCACTCCAGTGTTCTTGCCAGGAGAATCCCAGGGACGGGGGAGCCTGGTGAGCTGCCGTCTGTGGGGTTGCAGAGTCGGACACGACTGAAGAGACTTAGCAGCAGCAGCAGCCACATATCATTTTATTTTGGGGGGAATGGAAGGGGTTCTGCTCATGGAACAGAATTTTGAAAGCCAATGTGCTATCCTTCTGTAAATAAATTAGTTGCTCAATCGTGTCTGACTCTATGCGACCCCATAGACTGCAGTCCCCAGACTCCTCTGTCCATGGAATTCTCCAGTCAAGAAAACTGGAGTGAGTTAGGGGCAAATTCCTCTTGTTTTGGGAACTTAGGTGCTGACTTTTGTCCACAGGGACCCCCTGAAAGGACAGGGTGAGGAGCAGACCTGTGCCCTAAGCAGCAGGGGCATCAAATGTGGGGTCTGTGGAGGCCCAGAGGCCTTTGTGACCCTTGAGTGGCTCACACCGTATGCAAAATCCCAGAGTGTGAGTGAGTCAGGAAGAAGGCCATAGGTCTTCTCAGATTTCTGAAAAGACCCCTAGTTCCTGACTGACTACTCATATCATCATGACTGGAGAAACACCCCTGCCTGAGTGCTGACCAGGTGCTAAGGAGAATGGGGGCAATGAGGTCATCTACCCCAGAGAGCTGCTGGGAGGGTATTTGTGAAGCACTTAGGCACCGGGCACACTGCAAACACTCTGATGGGCCTTAGAGTCTATTTTCACTATTATTACTGTCATCTATTATCATCACTTTCACAGCCTCGTTGGTCCTCACAAAAACTCTATAAGGTTCGTATTACTATCAAGCCACTTTGCTGCTGCTACTGCTAAGTTGCGTCAGTTGTATCCGGCTCTATGCGACCCCATAGACGGCAGCCCACCAGGCTTCCCTGTCCCTGGGATTCTCCAGGCAAGAACACTGGAGTGGGTTGCCATTTCCTTCTCCAATGCAGGAAAGTGAAAAGGAAAGTGAAGTTGCTCAGTCATGTCCGACTCTAGCGACCCCATAGACTGCAGCCTACCAGGCTCCTACGTCCATGGGATTTTCCAGGCAAAAGTACTGGAGTGGGGCGCCATTGCCTTCTCCAATCAAGCCACTTTATAGAACAGGAAATAGAGGCTTCAAGAGGTTAAATAATTAGCTCAAGGCCACAGACAGCAGAGAAGGAATCAGAAGGTGGCCTGTCTGGTTCCTAAGCCCAGGCAGGCCCTAGGTCTAGAAGGGCTGAGGGAAGAAGGCAGGACTCCAGAGAGCCCAGGAGGAGGTCAGCAGGCAAGGCAGGACCGGGAGGCCCCAGATGACCCCAGGCCAGAGCCAGAGGGGAAAACAGGCCGGGACTTTCCGCTGAAAGGGCCTGAAAGGACCCACAGCTTTGCTAACTTTGCACCTCTCTGAATCAACAACACAAAGCCAAACTACTTAAAATAATAATGATGAAAACAGAAAGCCACCCCCTGCGGCGTCCTCTCCTGGGCTCCAAAGTGAGCCAGAGTCTTGGAGTACAGTGGGTTCAAGGCGCGAGGCACTGGCAGACCCAGCGCCCGCTGGCTGCGCTCCAAGCAATGTTTCTCCTTCCAAACACACACAGAACTCCACTCAGCACACCACTTGAAAGCCAAAAAGATGCCCCAAGTGTTGCCATGGCAATGCTAAACAGACAAATCATTTCAACCAGCTCTGACGCACAGACACAAACCTATTTAAGGGCCAAATGGATTGAGGGGTGGGGTGGGGAGTGTTGTTTTTACAGCTCCATCTCTGAGCATTTGGCCCCTAAAGCATCTAGGTCAGACTGAAAGAGAGCAAAGGACTCCTTCAACACAAGCTGAGGCTGGGCTTGCTCGGGAAAGGGAAGCCACCGTCATGCTCCCTGCATCTCGCTTGCAGATGCAGTCTTGTTTTAGGACGGCTACGAGAGGGCAACAGGAGATGCCCATGGCCCTGGCTCTGCCTGTCCCTGAGGACAGCCCTCTGCTCCCAGCACCAAGGTCTCTTCAAAGAAATGGGAAGTGATATGCTTTCCTGTGAGTGTGAAAGGTCTTAAAGTACTGAATCGATGCATGTGAGTGCTGATATTAACCACCATTCCCCACATGCCATCCACAGGGGTTGATTACCATGGATATTTTCCTTTAGAAAACTTCACTCCAGGGTCCGATGGAACTATTCCCTGAAATGCTGCCACCTGGGGAGTGACGATGACTACAGAAGATTTGGTCCAGGCCTGAAAAGACCGCCATGTCTACGGGTTTGTCTTAGTTTGGGCTCTTCCATGTTCCATCCGTCACCTCAGACACAACAGGACAAAGGGCTGACCTTGGTAAAAGCCCAGAAGAGTCTCACCAGACACAGCTGATGGCACATGGCAGCAACCCTGAGCAAATGCTGCAAAACTGCCTGTGCAGGGCCCATGACATCCTCAGGTGAACAGCATGTTCAGAAATAGGAATCCTCTTCCACTCCTATCCCCCATGGTGAATCCTCTCACCTTTCAAGACTCACCCAGTTACTCCTAAAGCTCCCCTTGTCCTGGAGCGGAACGGTCCCCCATGTACCATGCATAGATGTCTATGGGAACAGCACTATTCTAGTGTTCAAATTGTTCTCCGGTCTCCTGCCCACTCACCACTGAGCTCCCTGAGGACAGGGATCCCATCTCCTTCACCTGGGTACTCACAAGGCCTAGCTCCATGCCTGGCATTGGTGGCACTTTGTGAGCCTCTGCTGATTGATGGGCTAAAAGCACGCAGTGCCACGCCCACAGTCCTTATGCACCAAGGCCCCCGGGCATTCTCTAGTCCAGAGGCCACAGGTCTGCACTTTCACTTCCACATTCTCTACGGAGAGAGCAGAACTTGAAGCTGAGCCTTGAGGGCAGGAGTTCGAGAGTGGAGCTCCAGGTAGCCTGGTGGGTCAAAAGGAAGGGAATAGGAGAAGAGGAGGGGGTGCCCCACCTGCAAAATCGAAGCTCTCATGCTGGCCCACCGATTAGTTAATGAAATGATTTGCCCCTTGAAAGCTGAAATAGCACCCATTTCCCCTGCTCTGAAGCAAACCTGATTCTGTCTTCGTTATTTAAGGCCCCTGAAGATGCTCTGTTCTCTTAGGGTAGGAGAACTTTAGCTCTATGGAGTCACAGCTACTTTCCCAGCAGGTACGCTCCCCAAATCTCCCCGCACCGTGTCACCTTCCTTTTGTCAACATGAGGCTCTCCGTGCGCATTGCCTTCTGGTCTCCTCCAAATAGGCAACATTTAGCAAACAACAAATCTTTATCACTGACTGCCCTAACTGGGAAGTCTAACTGGGAGCTTGACCTTGCAGGAATCTAGAAATGGCGGCCCGTCCACTATGCTATGTTCCGTGATGCTTCCCATGAGCAGGATGCACATGCCCACACGGGTGTACACAGAGCGTCCTACCGGCCGGAACGACGCCCGTGCTAGTGTGTAAGCTGCACTGGCCGTGTGCCCGAGGCGAGTGCTGCCTGCGCGATCTGTCATTGTCTGTGATGTAGGGGAAAGGACGGGGCCCCTGTAGTCCTTATCCTCGTCTTCCTCACTTCCCACAGGATGGAGGGGCTGCGGCAGAGGTTCTGACATTTCCCTGGACTCGCATCCTGTCGGCTGAACTACCCTCTGCCACTTTCACCACCAGACCTGGTCTGCCGCCCCACCTCTAACCTGGAACTAATTATCATAGACAATTTTAGAATTTCATATTCCAGTGTTCTTAGGAAAAAAAAAAATCACAGTCCATGAAAAAACCAAAAAAAAAAACCCAAGACTTCCACAGCTAAAAGAGTTATAGACAAACCACACAACTGTTGGTGCAATGTGGCACTGATACACATTTACTAAGTTGGCACAGAAGAATCCGATGTGACGGGTGTTACCTCTTAAGCTTGAAAGGAGACTTTAACAACAAACATCTGAGATAGAAGGTACAGAAAACATAGATGTACCAAACACAAGAAAAGGTTCACGAGGTTCACCTGCCAGGTCTACATCTGCATTGCCACGGACTGGAACAAAGGCATCCATTTCTACCCCAGAGGGAGATACTACCTCTCTTTCCTGGGATGCTATGACTGCATATGTAAAATGCCTGCACTAAAATTAAGTCTTCTATCTTCCAAATTTTCTCAATTATTAATACACCAGACAGCTGCAGTAGCTCTAGCAAAAATAGCAGCCAAGCTTTCCCACAAGTCAAAACAGCCATGAGATATCTGCACGGGGACTTTCCTACGTGAGGACTGGCTGCTCTCTGGGCCAAACAAGAAGAAACACAGTCTCCAGTGGAACAACAGAAAAAGAGAAACTTGTTTTAGAATTTAACATGAAAAATGACAGCCCTTCCTCCCACCCCTGCCAGAGACATTCACTCCTCTTTATAACAAGAAACTCTGTGTGTGTGAAAAAAAAAGTTGACTAAAAAGGCTATCAGTCCACTCATTGGGATAACAATTCAGAAAGTTAAACAGCTAACCCAAGGAATGCCAATCACTTCAGTGTATTCTGGAATGAAACTATCCAATCGTGCCTACTCAATGGGAGCAGGGTGAGGTTAGAAAAACAAATTATGTCTTTTTTTTTTTTTTAAGATTTCTGGAAGCAAACTAACATGCAGAAAAAAAAAAAGAAAAGAAAAAAAGCTGTCCTTCAGTTGTCACCTTCATATTTTAAACAAGTATCACAGTGTCATCTTAAAAGACTTCTGTGAATACATTTTTTGTGGAAATACTCACATTTGAAAAACCCTGCAAAGGGGAAAACTGAGTGCTCGGAGTATTACCATTCAATGGTCTCTGACCTCAACAGTGATCATGAATTTTAAGTCAAAGATTTATGTGTAGAACATGAAACAAGAATAAAATAGATTTCAAAAGATTTTTTAAAGCTATAATATCAGAGCTTAAGCATATCACACCAGAGGGAATGTCACTTGTCACGGTCACGTTGCGCGTGGTCTGGATGTGATCAAACATTTCACACTGCCTGTTACAGTTCTGATTTCACATCATTCTAACCTCTAAAGGCAACCAGAACACATGCCCCAGTTTCTGGGTCGTATGATACCATCACTCCGTCTGTGCCCCAGCACCACACACAAACAGAAATGGTTATAGGTCCTTGAGAAAAAAGCAAAGAATCCTAGCGGCCCAAGTTCTAAACAAGGATATGTTTGCACCAGTTCTGTATAACTTGTTTCTAAGAACAAGGACCGTATTTCATTTTCCCTGTCTCACGACCTACGTAAAAATCACAGTTATTTTTCAGTAAATGCCAACAAATGTCAGAGAGGCAAACCATGGTTATTTGGAAATGGCTGTTAGTTTATTAATATAATCCCCCAGAGTAAAGCTGGTGGTGTGAATGTTTTCAAGACAGTCACTATCATTTAGAGGCGGGGCTTACTAACCTAACACAGACACTCACTGCCCGTGTATCACTTACCATTTGCGATCTGTTCTTCGGACAGCCATTGATGTCTTCAATCTTCTCATTTGCTGCAAAAAGAAACACGGGTCAGAAAAACAAATTAATTATCACAGACACTGCAAGCAGTGATGTTCAGGACCCTTGAGGCCAGGCAAATCCTAAGGCCCATTCTGGGATTTGTCCAACCAGCACAGGAATGTGAAATACTGAGACACTTCTAGCAAGCTTCAGGACTTAACTCATCGAGCTGCTGTCCTCCAGGGACAGCTGGGGCAAGGTCGCCGTCATCTAAGGCAGAGACAACTGCACTGGCGACAGTCTTGGCGTGATGGGGCAGGGTGGAAATGTTTGCACGCTGGGCAGTGGACTGAGCTGACTGTGCTCTAGGCTCTGACAAGGCAACTGCAACTTCCCCACAGAAGACGGGGTGCTTCAGAGTGAGATCCATGTAGCCACAGCACAGCTCCTGGGGACAAAAGCCACAGATGGTAGCATCTCACTACATTTTTAGCCAGAAATATTGAGGTTGCTTTTGCCTGTCCTGATTCTATTCCCAAAGTGGATCTCAGTCCCATTGGGATCCTATTCCCAATGGAAAAACAAGAGAGTGAGACTTTAAAAATGACACATCCATGCCATTTAGTATGTTCAGATTAAATCTGGAACATACTCTGTTGAAGTCAAAAGAGTGCCGACCTACTTAGAGAAGTGATAGGAAGAGACTGAACTGCAGGAGCTGGAGATGAAATGAAAACAAGGAAGAAAGGCCCAGCTGCCCATGGTGAATGTGTTTCATCCTCAGGCTACAGGAACCCTTGTAAGATATAGCCTAGGACATCTGGGTTTGCAACTGCAGTGCTACAAGAAAGGCAGTATGTATAGTGGTTTGGAGGCAAAGATACCCCAGTTTGAAGCCCAACTTTACAGCTTCTGAGCTGCGTGATCTTAGCCATGTAATACAATGTCTCTGTTGCATTGCCTCACCTATAAAATTGAGTTGGCTCATCTGCAAAATTGAGCTAATACTACATACTTTACAGGAGGAGCTGTGAAAAGAAGATTATATGATGCCAGTAAGATGCTTAGTGTGGTTCCTAGCACTCAGTGAGAGTTCTGTCTATGGTTGTTGTCACTTAGTTACTCAATTCTGTCTGACTCTTTGCAACCTCATGGACTGTAGCCCACCAGGCTCCTCTTTGTCCATGGGATTTCTCAGGCAAGAATATTGAAGTGGGCTGCCATTTCCTTCTCTGGGGTATCTTCCTGACCCAGGGATCAAACCCAGGTCTCCTGCATTGAGAGTTGGATTCTTTACCGCTGAGCCAGCCTGGGAAGCCCTCTTTGTATGGTAGCAATCATTAATCCAATTATACATACTCTTTATCATCTATGTAAAAATACATAAAATAAAATTTTCCTTTTTGATCTTTCCATCTGAGTTTAACCCAGAAACCTAGCTAGGACTTCACAGTAAAGGACTACAGATTTGCCTTCTCTGAAGACTTTTTAAGATTCTTTCCCAATCCCACATCCCCTTACATGTCACCACCCCAGAAAGATAAGGCCTGCTAGGTCTCTCTGCTCTCCTAGCACCCTGGAAACTGCCTCTATGGTGCTTTTAGCCACCTAATGTGTAACTCCTTTTCTAGCCTCCCCCAGCTATGCAGACAGGTAGATTTCTTTTTTCACACTTGTATCCTTACAGCTCAGTAAGTACTTGCAAAATTTATATATATCACATCCAATTTTAATGACTGTAACATCTAAAACTTCATGAAAAGACACTAAAAAAAAGCATCTGAAAAGGATAACAGAAACAGTTTCCCATGACACTAAGGTTTTAGAACACCTGTACTTAAGTATAGTTCACTGTTACCTCCATTGGGTTTATTTTTCCTCCAGCATTTCTACCTTGAGAGAGAAGTAAAAGATAAGAAAGCAAGCTAGTGGCAGGACATTATTTAGAAATCTAGTTACCAGAGACAGGCTGGTTAGTATACATTCAGCCTCATCTACCCCTTCTTTTAGAATTTGCCCAAAGTAATAGATTCAGGCCTATGACCCATCTGGGAAGACTTCGGTCCTCCAGGAGCCACTTGAGTTTTCTCAACTCTTAAAAGAACACTGGGATAGGCATTTTAGGCAGCTTCTTCCACCTGGTTTTCCCTCTTCCCCAAAGAGGTGCCATAAAGCCTTTAAAAAGCACATAAAAGACGCCCAATGAATGGGATGACTCACCGATATTTGTTATTCAGTTCACCAGAAAATACACTTAGCCAGAAGGCATCACCAGCAGGTACGTTCCACAAAACCAAGGGCTTTCATTCTGCTTTGGTTTCTACTATAAGCCCAGAGCCTAATGCAGCACCTGACGCATAGTAGCCACTCAACATGTATTTGTTGAGGGGAACTAAGGACTATTCTGAATATTTCAATGAATCAAAGTTTTACTGCCTATTCTGAGGCAGCTGCCCCTTCACTTGTGTATATATAAATGTATGTCCTGAAGATGGAAAAAAAAAAAAAGAAAGCTCATTGACACCTGGCACTCCTTCATACATTGGAAATTATGGCAGGCTAGCACTCTGACCTTGGATTTTGATATACGACACTGGAAGAATAAATATATGGCTTTTGAGAATCAAGGCCACTCCAGGTATCTTCCAGTTGGATACTCGTGATGGCCAAAGTCATAAGTCTTCGGGTTCCGATCAATATCCAGCTCACTGATGCTCATTAAAGTGAAGGATGGATAACTGTAATCCTGAGAAGTCATTTTAAAGATCATTTATATACCTTTGACTTCCCTGGTGGCTCAGATGGTAAAGTGTCTGCCTACAATGAGGGAGACCCGGGTTCAATCCCTAGGTCGGGAAGATCCGCTGGAGAAGGCAATGGCAACCCACTCCAGTATTCTTGCCTGGAGAATCCCAGGGATGGGGGAGCCTGGTGGGCTGCCATCTATGGGGTCGCACAGAGTTGGACACAACTGAAGTGACTTAGCAGCAGCAGCAGCAAAGTAGACCCACTCCAGTACTCTTGCTTGGAAAATCCCAAGGACGGAGGAGCATGGTGGGCTGTAGTCCACAGGGTTGTGAAGAGTTGGACACGACTGAGCAACTTCACTCTCACTTTTCACTTTCATGCATTGGAGAAGAAAATGGCAACCCACTCCAGTGTTCTTGCCTGGAGAATCCCAGGGATGGTGGAGCCTGGTGGGCTGCTATCTATGGGGTTGCACAGAGTCAGACATGACTGAAGCGACTTAGCAGCAGCAAAGAAGACATGCTGCTGCTGCTGCTGCTAAGTCGCTTCAGTCGTGTCCGACTCTGTGCGACCCCATAGACGGAATCCCACCAGGCTCCCCTGTCCCTGGGATTCTCCAGGCAAGAATACTGGAGTGGGTTGCCATTTCCTTCACCAAGGTATGAAAGTGAAAAGCGAAAGTGAAGTCGCTCAGTCGTGTCCGACTTAGCGACCCCATGAACTGGAGCCTACCAGGCTCCTCCGTCCATGGGATTTTCCAGGCAAAAGTACTGGGGTGGGGTGCCATTGCCTTCCCCAAAGAAGACATGGGAAGAGGTCAAATGACTCAACCCAAACTCAAAGTAAATCCTTAATAAAAATTGCAAAAGCCTGGACCTCCTAGTTACCAATTTAATGTAATATAAATACTTCTCCTTTAAATTCTTAAGAATTTCTGTGAAAGTGAAAGTGTGAAATTCGCTCAGTCAAGTCTGAATCTTTGCAACCGCATGGACTATACAGTCCATGTAATTCTCCAGGCCAGAATACTGGAGTAGATAGCCTTTCCCTTCCCCAGGGGATCTTCCCAACCCAGGGATCGAACCCAGCTCTCCGGCATTGCAGGTAGATTCTTTACCAGCTGAGCCACCAGGGAAGCCCATCAAGAATTTCTGTGGTGGTCATAAATACTTAAAGCAATAATAGAAGCTCTTATTGAGCTGGTAAGAAGAAGAGCTTGGTCTTCAGAGCTGAATTTACTAACTCGGGGTAGGGGGTCTTTGGCTACAGCCCCAAAGTAGAAAACCAAGGAAGCAAAGCCAAGTCCCCCAAAGTCCTACTTAAAGTCATTAAAACTGGCATGCTGAAGTGCCAGTGGTATTTATTCCAGCAAGCTCTAATGTGCGGACCTTTCTGCACACAAGGTGACAAGTTAGTCATTGGTAAGCATCAGTGAACTTTAAGAAGTATGGAATCAAGCTCATTACTTCTCAAAAGACCTCCTGGGAAGAGTTCAGAGCATTTCAAGAGCCCAAGCATCTATGGTTGGCACCTATATATGTGCAGGGCAGTTGGTCATCCTGCCAATGTCCAGAAAGAGAAACTGCCTGCCCTCACTGAAAGGCATAGGACTTACCCAAGGTCATGCCATGGTAGCAGGTCATCAACAGAAAGCAGAGTCCCGCGGGTTGTGTGCCCTTCCTCGTTGTGCCCAGAGGCAGCCCAAATGGGGGTCGAGAATGAGCTGCTATCAGGCCACTGAATCTCTTCCCCTCTGTCTTGGCTTCCTCCTTCTCTCCAAGCCTCTTTTGTTTATCCTGTTTCCCTCTCTCTCCTCTGTCCTCTCTTCCTCCCGCCCCCCTTCTCTCCTTCGCTCACTCCAACCCCTTCTGGCATCCTCCCTGAGTGACAGCAATGTAAGCAGAGGGAGGGAGGCCTGTCTCTCCCTCTTGATTCATGCTGTTTATCCTGGCCTCGTAAACCTTTCTAATAACTCACGGACATGGCACCGTTGATGGGCTGGCAGGCAACTGCCGGCTTTGGGCAGCTCAGGACTCAAGAAGATAATCATACTAATAAGAGGCTGAGCACAGACACTCAACCCTCAGTCACCAGAGCAAGGGCAGCAAGAGGCAGCAGCACAGGGTTCATTTTCTGCCCAACGCGTAGAAGCCGATGATGCGAGAGTGTGGGCCCCAAGGTATCCCACTATCTGGGAAGAGGGTGCATGGATTAATAGAAGGCTAGGGCCTTGGAACTATCTGGGCTCGATGAGGACTTAGTTAGGAGTAGCATCTGTGAAGAGCATTGAAGGTTTTCCGTCACATAAAACATCTTAGCTTTCAAAGGATTCCAACTCTCCATCATTAGAACTAGCTGAGGAGACGGTTAGATTCCCCAACCTGAAAGTCGAGTCTTCAACCACTGGCTTTGCTCCTGGGTTAGCCCTGCACCTTGCCTTATTCGCCTTGTTGAGTCTCTGGCTCTCTACCCTCCAGCATCTCTGCACACTATTGCCTCTACCAGGAAAGCCTTCCCTGACCACTTCACCCAGCTAACTCCCAGTTTGAGGTCTTGGCTTATAGATACATTCCTTGATGAAATGTTCCTTGATTCCCTCCTTGCTAACCCAGCGTCTCCTTTCCCTAATCATGGGTCAGGCCTCACAGCACATGAGCCCTTTATCATTATGCACAATCTTCCTCCCTCTTAGGAAGAGGTTGTGACTTAAAAGGACAATCTCTCTGCCTGCAAGTTTTGATGGATCTTCATTTAGATGAGTTCTTTCCAATCATTTTAAAATAACTTCAAACCTTCAGAAAAGTTACAGGAACAGTACAGAGAATTTCCATGCAACATCATCCATTCTCGTTTTCTCCTTTCCTCTCTCACACCCTCCTTCTCTCTATAGGTAGACATTATTTTTCCTTAGTCATTTTAGTGTAGGCTCAGTTGTGTCTGACTCCTTTGCAACCCTGTGGACCGAAGCTCACCAAGCTCCTCTGTCCATGGAATTTTCCAGGCAAGAAAACTGGAGTGGATTGCCATTTCCTACTCCAGGAGATCTTCCCAGGGACCAAAGCCGTGAACCTCGTGTCTCCTGTATTGGCAGGCAGATTCCTTATCAGTGAGCCACTTTGGAAGCCATCTGGGATGCCCTGGTAGCTCAGACAGTAAAGAACCTGCCTGCAATGCAGAAGACCCCGGTTTGATCCCTGGGGTTGGAAAGATCCCCTGGAGAAGGGAATAACTACCCATTCCAGTTTTCTTGCGTGGAGAATTCCATGAACAGAGGAGCCTGGCGGGCTACAGTCCATGGGGTCACAGAGAGTCACACACCACTGAAGTGACTGACACACACACCAGGAATCCCTAGTGTAGCCTCCAAGGGTCATATCCCTTATTCTTGGTGTGTGCTTCCAAAGGACAGGGATATTTTTTTGTGGTACGATTCTAAATGTCAGAAAATTTAACATTGCTCTAATTCCAATATTCCAATTTAGTCAATTGACTCAAAAATGCCCTTTATTGCATTTTATTCCCCTGAATGGGATCCAGTCCAGCGTCATGCAGTGCACTTAGCTGTCAGGTCTCTTCAGTGTTCTTTCTTCTTAAACAATTTCTCAGGCACATTTTTTTGTCTTTCACAGCACTGACATTTTGGAACAATTCAGGCATTAAAAAAAAGTTTTTTTCAATAAAATGTTTCACAATTTGGGTTTATCTGAGAGTCCTCCTGATGGGTTTCAGGCTCTCTAACCCCTGAGTGCAATATAAAGTGAAATGATGTTGCAACCTTTCTGAGGTATCCTATCAGGAAGCACATGACATCCAGCTGCTTCTCATCAGGGATGTAGTTTGGTCACCTGGTCATGACACCTGATTCTCCCATGTGGGAACTATATTTCCCTTTGCAACTAATACACACCATGCGTGAAGAGCCACTTTGAGACCACGTACACAGCTGCTCTCCATCAAACGTTCTCCCTTAGATTTCAGCTCGCATTGGTGATTCTTGCCTTAACTAACCTTTACCATCACAGCTGCAACTCCTTCTCCATTCATCAGCCAGCATTCTCCTGTTGAGTCCTCTCTTCTCTTCCACTGATACATCATCTATTTATTTATCTAGCAGCATATAGATTTGTACACTCCTATTTTATTCGATGGGTATAATCCACAGTGGCCCTCAATTACGTTGATGCTCTAGGTGTCTCAGATCAGATTGCTCTTTGTAGCCCTGGAGTATAGAACTAGTACCTGCAGGGAGATACTACCATGGGGGGGGGGGGGGCGCATATTTTGACTTAATGAAAGAAGAGCTTTTAAAAGACTAACTCTCCACCATTAGAACTAGCTGTGGAGGTAGTTAGTTGCCCATCCTAGGAAGCATTTAATAGAGTCTGCTGATTAACTTTTCCTAGAAGCAATTAATACATCAGGTTGAGGCTTTTAAAAGCTCAGAGGTTAAAGCATCTGCCTGGAATGCGGGAGACCCGGGTTCGATCCCTGGGTTGGGAAGATCCCCTGGAAAAGGAAATGGTAACCCACTCCAGTACTCTTGCCTGGAGAATCCCATGGAGGGAGGAGCCTTGTAGGCTACAGTCCATGGGGTCGTAAAGAGTCAGATACGACTGAGGAACTTCACTCACTCACTCACTTCCAAACCTTAGAGTTGCAGCCCATCCTGGAAAGGAGGAGGGTGACAAAGAGGTGAGAGGAATACTCAGGAGAGCACTACACACTGAGAAGGGGAAACATCTGGGCCGCCTGTGGGAAACAACCCAACGCAGGCTTAGGGAAGCCATGGCTGCAGTGAGCGACACTCTCATCCCTAAACTAATCAGCTCAACTTCTTGTGAACATCACTGCACACCAGACACCACGTTCAATGCTGTAAACCCAGAAAGGAAGATGACTCAGAGCCAGACCTATGGAGAGCCAGGCCCAATACAGCAATCAGTGGGATGACAGAGGAGGGTCCCCTCCAGCTCTGCCTGGGAGAGAGTTAGGTAGGGCACTGGAGGGAAACCGACTTTTCAAGAATGAGTAGGAGGTCTCCAGCCAAAGAGCAACTGTAACCACTGGACTTCTGTTCAGCACAAGATGGAGTCTCTAGGACTCCAATTCTGGGAATTGATGATACTAACCTGAGCCTTTGAAATCAGTCTAGTAGTTCAGGCTCAGAGAGGTCACTGTCCTAGGAGTTCATCTCATCAGAATAGATTCAGGGAAGCATCCTCCTGAGCAATGATAAAAACTGTGCTAGCTTACATTTCCATAGCGCTATGCTTAATAAGTTTGCCATACACATTCGCCAACTCTGGGCCCCAACACACACAACTGATCTATCACGACACACTCTGACATCGATTCCAAGGCCTCTTCATCTTTCTGCACATACCTTTTGAGGCAGTGGCTACCAAGTCCTATCCAGAAACACTTCACAGTATCCAAGCACGTTTCACATCTGATGCCTACTTTACACTTCACAAGATTGCCACAAGATCAGACAAAGCAGGCATGAAAGTGAAAGTCACTCAGTCATGTCCAACTCTTTGCAACCTCATGGACTACACAGTCCATGGAATTCTCTAGGCCAGAATACGGGAGTGGGTAGCCTTTCCCTTCTCCAGGGGATCTTCCCAACCCAGGGATCAAACCCAAGTCTCCCACAATGCAGGCAGATTCTTTACCAGCTGAGCCATAAGGGAAGCCCAAGAATACTGGAGTGGGTAGCCTATCCCTTCTCCAGTGGATCTTCCCAACCCAGGAATTGAACTGGGGTCTCCTGCATGGCAGGCAGATTCCTTACCAACTGAGCTATCAGCAAAGCCCCAAAGCAGGCATGGCTGTGCCTATTTTATTTCACTTGTTTTAATTGCTTTTTAAAAATCATTTTTCCCCCTTTGGCCATACCACGTACTATGCGGGATCTTAGTTCCCCAATCAAGGATTGCACTCCTGCTCCCTGTAGTGGAATCACAGAGTCCTAACCACTGGACCACAAGGGAATTCCGTATGTCCATTTTAAAGACGGGGAAACAGGTAGCAGAGTCCATGTTCAGAGACTAATGTCTCAAAGAACGGAGAGGGTCTTCTAGGAGATGGGGGTGGCCTAAACAATCTGAGCAAGCTTGACCCTCCTACCCAGTCAACTCCAGATGAAAACTTCACCCTGGCCAGACCTGGACTCTGGCCTTGCAGAGTTACCCAGCTAAGCCGTGTGTGCACCCCTGATGCACAGAAATTGTGAGGTAGTGAACAGATGTTAGACGTTCTTTTACGTCATTAAGTTTGTGACAATCTGTTATATAGCAACAGCAAGCTAATACAGGGAAGGAGAGAAAAAGGAAAGAAAAGGAAGGACCAATGGAAGTTGGTCTTCGACCTTAGGACAGTGAGGAAGCAGCTTTCTCTCTAAATGGCACTCTGAAAGTTTCACCTTAGGTCTACTTGCCTGTATTTTTAGGTACGATCTCCACATACGAGAGCAGAGCTACAACTATACACGGCTGCCTCTCATACTTGAAGGATAAGCAACTTTTCCATAACAACACGCGGGGCTGGGGCTTTTTTTTTTTCTTTCTTCTCCCTTGGCATGAGTTGACTGCCGAGGCTGCCAGCGACAACAATCAGCCTAATGCCATCTAATTGACCTCCCGCCTCCACGGTCTGCTCCAAGTTCTCAGGCAGGACCACTGGGGTGCATCCCCGAAGACCCAAGGCAAAGCTGTGCACAGCCTCCACCCACGTGCCTGCCCAGAATAACTCCTCTTCTCCTGCAGCACACGGCCAAGGCATTAAAAATCCCGCTGCTCCAGTTCCCTTCCCCCAGTATTAAAACCAGAACCAGCCCTCTGCAGAGACTGAGCCTTTGATTTCTGAGACCCAATTAAAGTTCACAAGGAAGAAGCAGCCTCATGTTGCCTTTTCTTTTTTGGGAAATATTTCCAGAATAATCCATAAAAAAGCACATCATCGAGGGGGCAATAAGAGAGCCAGAAAGATGACAGGAGGGAAGAAGGGGGACTAAACCACAAGCATTTTCCCCTAGCCATGGCCAGTCTCTTCCTGGAGAAATCAAGATGAGATTGCCCTGTAGGTGATATTATCAGGCAAAACAAGTTTGTACCCAGCCTCCTCCGGCACAAAAGAGAGTCAAATAAACTGTCAACATGCAGGACACAAACACTGGACTCTCAGATAAACCCAAATGATGTCAGGGTTCCATACCCACCCAGCCTCCTCCCACACAAAACAGTCAAATAAACTGTCAATACGCGGGACTCAAACACTGCCTTTTTAGATGATGTCAGGGTTCCATCCCCACTTGCCAGACTTGACCCCTGTTGGACTGGTCTCCACAGTAACTCATCCACCCACCCCCCTCAACCCCACCCCCTGAGGTCAAATCTCCTCTTACCTACAACCTGGATAATCTGGGCTAGGAGGACACCGTCCGTCACGTCTTGCTGGAGATCCTTAATGAGACGCTTGTGGCCTGATTTGGCTAGATAGTGATTGGCCCAGTCCGTGTAGATCTGCAAGAAAGCACACGGGCAACTTTAGGAACCCCGTCAGATCCCATCTCAGCGTTCTGAGCAGCTGCAGGGCCAGCATAGGAGCCACCGTCCTGCCGCCAGCGAGCTGTCTGGGGCCGGCCCTCGCCATTAACATGCAGTGCATTGCGCCCGTGGGGCATTCAGCTGGCCAGAGCCGGGCTTTCACCTATTGAGAGATCTGCTGTCAAAGGCTCAGGAGAAAGCTAAAGAAAGCCTCAAAACATGCAGAGGTCTGAATGGGACAGGGGACACGGAACTAAACAGTCTGCACCAGACGGCTCTGAGAGGCTGAGGCTCTAAATGCAGGCGCGGTCTCCCCCACCCCACCGCCCGACCCGGCCCCTTCCCATCTTTTTCTCTTTATTGAGAAAACGTATGGGGAGGTTACCACCCAACAGGCAATCTTTTCATGGGCCATTTCAGGGAAAGGAGTTCTCAGGAGCCTGGGTCCCTTGTAAGGGAGCCAAGTACCAAAACACAGTGCCCTTCAATTACTCTTGTGTGAGTGGAGTTATTAATGGCCTCACAATCATCTCAGATTTAATCAGCTTAATTTAAAAGCCCAGCATCATTTTCACTGTTGGGATTCTGTGAACAGCAACAACACAACAAAAATCCCCCAGCAAATTCCAACATTGGTGAGCATAGCACCCGGAAGGCAGAGGCTGGGCGGCCACGGGATCAGGAAAGCAGACCCTTCTGGGGGACACACAGACCCGCCCCTCCCAGTCACAGAGCCATGGGCACAAAGAGTATTTTCTTCCAACAGGCAGAAAAACCAGGATGACTCTCGTCTGAAAACTTTCTCCCACAGTAACACAAGCTGAAAACAAAACTGAAAACCTCCTCATCAGTTCTGCGTGCTAAGTTTCCTATGAGGACTTGTAAATTTGTTGGGGGAACATCAAGGTGTTTATCAGAACCTTTTCTTCTTTTCCCCCAGGAGGGATATGAACATAAGGCTGCTCATTAAGAGAAGTGTCCCCTCTCTCAGCTGGGCCATGTCAGCGGCTGCAGTTCATGCACTAACCCATGTGAGGTCTCCACCGCAACGATGAAGCCCATCGTCACACCTCCATCAGCCGGCCTGCTCTGAGATTTCGAGGGACTCACAGAGCAGCGGAAGCCCTACCCCTGCCCCAGCCCTCCCTCCATCCTGCTCTTCCCAACACTGTGCTCATCAGAGGAGTCTCACACAATGGGATGCTACCCTTCAAAACTCCCAAAATGTGGGTTCAAGGGCCAGTGCCTGGACTTGTAAAGCAGGGCCCTTCCAGGGAGGGGCACCTCTGACTACTCCAACTGGGACAGTGAAGGCCTCTTCTCAAGGGTGGACAAGGTGGATGTGCCCTTTCTACTTCATCAAGTGCTGAGAACAGAAAACTACTGTCCATTACTTTCTTCCCTCAAGACTCCCAAGTTGTCAGATCAAAAATTTAGTACAGCAAGATCATTTTTCAATTTCACAAGCACTGAGAAATCTAAGGACGTGGAGTGCCATCTTGGTCACTACACTGGATGAAATTGTTAAGAGGGAGAGAGGGAAGGGGAAAAACATTCAAAAGGAAAGAGAAAGACCAGGGTTCAAGTCCCAACTCTAGAGGCTCCCCAGGGTGGGGGTTTGGGGTTGTTTTGTTCAATGATGTAGCCCAAGGACCTACAATAGCAAGAGGCACGTTAGAACTTCCCGATAGGTAGGTGTGGAGGAATGGGTGTCTGACCGTAGCTGAGCACTTTAACTCTCTGAGCCGAGGTTTTCCTATCTGCAATATGGGATCGATACTGTGTACTTGTCAGTTCTTATGAGGACTGATACAACATATTTTTTAAAAATAGTGGCTACAGAGTAGGAGCTGAGTAACAACACAGAGCCTAATACATGCCCCACACTAATACAAATACTTAACACATATTAACTCATTGCATCCTCATTCTGTGTGGTAGATGCCAGTACTGTATCTATGCTTCAGAAAAGAAACTTGAAGTGCAGGGAGGTAAAGGAACTCATTCAAGGGCACCGGGAAGGGGCAGAGCCCAGGATTTGAACCCAGGCTGATTGGCTCTAGAATCCTTTAGATGCGCTCAACACTGCTTCTCTGAATATGAGTATAAATTATTCAAATCACTCACCCCCTCCATGACACCCTCCTACTGACGAGACTCATTTCTCTATTCAGTTATGTTCACGCTGAAAGAATTGTTTACATATAGATAAAAGCTCCAAATCGATCCCTTGCTGTCAAGTGACTTTTCTTAGCCAGGTCACTTGACTTTTCTGGGCCTCAGTTTATCCAGCTGTAAAATGGGCACAGCCAGGCCTACTTCAGAAGGTAGTTGTGAAGAATTCAGTGAAGTGCCACCTGGAAGCCCCTGGCCTGACCCACGTGGGGCTCGGGAAGCACAGGCAGTAGGTGGTCATGAGGAGGCATGAGCAGACAGCTTTAAACATTAGCTGCCAGGCTGCCTAGTACATCTGTGACCTTTGGCCTGGGTGTGCTCACGAGGGAAATAATAACACCTACACATCATCAGGTGATTATGAGGGTGAAACAAGTCCACATACATAAAGAACACAGAATCCGAGACATGCTGCTGCTGCTAAGTGACTTCAGTTGTGTCCGACTCTGTGTGACCCATAGACGGCAGCCCACCAGCCTCCCCCATCCCTGGGATTCTCGAGGCAAGAACACTGGAGTGGGTTGCCATTTCCTTCTCCAATGCATGAAAGTGAAAAGTGAAAGTGAAGTTGCTCAGTCATGTCTGACTCTTCGCGACTCCATGGACTGCAACCCACCAGGCTCCTCCATCCATGGGATTTTCCAGGCAAGAGTACTGGAGTGGGATGCCATTCCCTTCTCCAGAGACATGCTAAGTGTCCAGTAAATAAAAGGAATAACGAGAAAGGTGACTCCCAGCATTATAAAATGGGCCAGAACAAAATCAGCCACAGCCTCTACCCTGAACCTCCAGGACACAAATGACTCAAAGACTCACTCCCCTTCTCTTTCGTCACAAGGTACAATTTCAAGAGTCTGAACCACTCTCTCTGCACTCACAAACCAGGGTAGATGGTAAAAGACAAGCAGGCCAGAAACCGGCCAGGCTGGTATGGAGAGTGAGGCATCCATCCCTAAGTAGGAGATACACCCCCAGGGATGTCTCAGGCCCTGGAGGGATCCTACCAGCTGAGGGTCTGAGGGACCAAGCTGCTGCCGGGGCTAAGTCGCTTCAGTCGTATCCGACGCAGTGCAACCCCACAGACGGCAGCCCACCAGGCTCCTCTGTCCCTGGAATTCTCCAGGCAAGAATACTGGAGTGGGCTGCCAGAGACCAAGAGACCATCCCAAAGCTTAAAGCCATCTGCTCCACAACCGCCAGCTGAGGTGAGAACAGGCCATAGGCAAGAACCCTGCTGAGTGGGAAGCAACTCAGGTACCTCTGCTTATTCCCTTCTTAGGTGATCAAGGGTATTTTAAAATAGACATACTCTCTCTAAAGCCAGCCCTCCATGTGTGTGCACAGATCAGCAGGAAACCAAGGTTAAGCAAGCTTCTCTCAGCAAGTCCAGGGGTACCTACACACATACACACACACACACTGTGGAGTCCTGGTGAGGCCACAAAGGGATCTGGTATACCAGGGAGAACTTAATTCTACAGTGGTCAGCAGCAATGGCTCTGCCAGAGAAGTGACCCTCTCTACTCAAAGCTGTTTAAAACAAGAGCTCTTCTTCTCCCAACTTGAATCCACCTACACACCACTGCCAATTGCATGTTCCAACAGAACACCTCTAATCGTGTCACCTGCTCCAAAAATCATCAAGGGCTCCCCAGTGAACTAAAGGCAGACTTTTCACACGGTGGCTCAAGGCAGTCTCACATCCACCCACTCTTCCCCAGCCGGTATCCAACCTTGCAGGGGAGGTGCTGTGTGTGAAAGTTAAGAGCGTGGGCTTGGGCACTGACCAAGCCAAGCTGGCCCTTGGCAAGTGAATTTCTATCCACCTCTCTGTACCTCAGTTTATCCCCCGTAAAATGGGGATCATACCAAATATACAATAAGAGAGGGACTGGCTAACTGTACACAGGCCAAACCCAATGGGCCACCTGCTTCTGTAAACAAAACTCTATGGGAACCCAGCCACATGCATTTGCCATCTGTAGCTGCTTTCATACCACAATGGCACAGCTGAATAATTGTGATACAGACTTTTGGCCCGCAAATCCTCAAATATTTACTGTCCAGTTCTTTACAGAAAGAAGTAGCCAGTCTGTGTCATAGGGACTGAATGACGCAATGTGCCTACAGTGAGCAAGTGCTCAGGAATAATTACAATTATTATTACCCCAGAAAAATTGGACCTCACACTTCCCCCATCTCTGAACTCCTGCCACCCCACCCACCTGAGGGCCTCCGCCGGGACCACCCAGCAGAACTGCATTCCTATGTTGGTCCTTCATGAAGTTCACTATTGACTTCCCGATTGCATCCCAAGCTGCATACGAAGCAGGGAACCTGTATGCTGGCACGATCACCTCACCCCCACTCGCAAACTGGGGGCAAAGATGGTGTCCTGCCCATCACTGGGCCCAGACGTGCCTCTCAAGAAGGGGGCACAGGAGGGGCTTGGTAAATGGTTGTGGAGTTGAGCTGAATAGAAAGCAAAAGGGCAAATCCTTGAGAAACTGATTACATTGGTGACTTAATGTAAACTGATTACATTGGTGAGCTCTCGGCAAATACTCAAACCAGGATCTCAAGTCTCTTTACTGATTGAAAAGAGGAAGGAATAGAGAAAATAAATCACTCCATAGTGCAAGCTCACTAATCAGGACCCAAACAAGAATCATTAATTTATCTGGAGTTTCCTCTCCCTGGCTCTCAACTTTCTGAAGAAATGAGTCACAGGAACATGCCTAGATTCATTTTAAGAAATATAGTTTTCATGGGTCATGCTAAGCACTGACACAGGTCAGGGCCCTTCCCATCAATTACTGCTTCAGTAGCCCATGCCATAACTACCATTCTTCCTAGAAGTACCTTTGGAAAATAAGTTCACCACATCCTTAGTCATTAAGGACTTCATCAGGTTCAGAAACTCAACAAAAAATGGAACAGAGTGTGTTTGAAAGATCTTAGGCAAGGGCCACGGCACACAGGGCATCCTCTCTGAGCCTCAGGCATCCAGAATCAACTTCTCCAGAACCTCTCCTTCCCCAAGGTTCTAGAGACTTAGAACTGCTGCTGCTCCAGGTGGGCTCCCTGGAGCCCACTGATCCTTGATGGGTGAACTTTCAGTAGAAATGGGCAAGGCAAAGAACCACACAGTTTTGGGAAAGAGTAAAACCAACATCGCCACACCCAACTCCAAATTATCACATCATTCCAGAGTAAAAATTCTAGAGGAACAGGCTCTAGAATCGTCTCCCACTAGGATCTGCAGGAGTCTTTCCCACTCTGACTCATCTCACTGAATTCACCACTCTCCCCACTGGCTCTGGCGGGAGGCCTCGTCAGTGCTCCAGAAGCACTTGGTGAGGGAAAGGAGTTCTGTCAAAGCTCGAAGAGAAAAAAGGGGAAGGAAGACAATGACAGCTGAGAGCGAATTCATTTTGATTCACTTTATGAGCCTTGACAGGATTTCAAGGAGCGTGTCATTTGTTTGCTTACAGCTCCACCTCATTTCATATCAAACAGGCTGAAATCAAAGAGGGAAAGTCTTGACACATCAAGTGAAGTAAAGAACCCGATTATTAGTTGTAACAAGAAAACTGATAAAAATTGCACTGTTGTTAAACCAATGGGGAAGGTGCCAAGTTTATACTGCAATTAGCTCTCCAGTGAAGGGGGATGGGTAGCATTGGAAGGAAGAAAGCTCCCCAAATTCTATAAGATAACTGCACCTAAAGTCGTTACCCTAACAACTCTTAAGTCCAGACCAACATGTTGGGCTGCCTGATGGATCCAAAAGGCAGCAGATAGAATTAGCACAGCGGTCACAGGAGGAAAAGGGTGCAAATGAATCTCTTAGCAGGAAATGCCAGAATGGACAATCAAGATACACTAGTCATTTATTAATAGCATCTGAGGTGGTTTCCAGCCAATCAGTTGTAAAGAGAACCTATTGTCTGGCCTCCATTCAAGGTCTCACTGTAGACTTCAGGGATATTGTCAACATCATATCGCTTCCATGACACGATTATTCAATTAGTCACAGTTTTAAGAAAATCAAAATACACCATTTGTTATTAAGGCCAAAGCCAGTTACCACACTCACTTCTGCATCCCTAGCATCTAGCAAGAAGCCTGGTCCTACCCCACAGGTGTGGTCACATGTCCACAGATCATTCCAACCGCGTGGGGTGAAGTGAGGGGCATGAAGTTATTAGCTGGTGACTTTTTCCCATGTTCCCACTCTCCCCATCAGAGTCTAAGATATCTCTCTTAAGGTAGACCCTGCCTTGATTAAAATCACTGCCTTGAAATAAACATTCAAATGGGCGAATGATGCCCCAGCCCTATACACTGGAAAAAGACAGGGAGCCCAGAGCAGCCAATCTTTTGCTCAAGGCCACAGAGGACAGCAGAGGCTGAGCGCAAACACTGGGGCTGCTCGCTGTTGTCTCAAAGGAAGAATCTGGTTTTGCTTGGTGACTTTGATTCTTACTACATACTCACCCTGGAGGGCACTGACTCTTCCATCCATACCTTTGCCCTCCAGCCAGGCGGCCCACGGTGAGTCAGGGGGGCCCTCACTCACATGGTGGTGATATGCAGGTTTGCCTTACAAACACAATGAGAGCATGTATGTCAGTGGTTAGCACAGTGTCTGGAGCCCAACACTGAATAAATAGTGTGGTTATTCCTGTTCAAATGGAGAAGGGAATGGCTACCCACTCCAATATTCTTGACTGGGGAATCCCATGGAGAGAGGAGCCTGATGGGCTATGGTCCATGGGGTCGCAAAGAGCTGGACAGGACTGAAGCAACTTAGCATGCACGCACGCACGCACGCACGCATTCATATTCAAATTAATGTACGTTTCAGGGGAATATGTCATTCTAAATTGCTGAGAACTTCCTCTTTTGAAAGCCACCGTTTTTAACTATGTCACTGGGACTCTTTCCCAAGATTATCATGATTCGTGCTTTTTAAATTAGCCCAATTCCATGTTTTCTTGATGACCCATGGATATCACTATGAATAGCATTTTGATGCATTCAAGGATGCCCTTAAGGCTGCAGAGTTACTGGACTGTCTTTAAGACCCCAGAGTCCTTTAAAATTGGGTGTAGAGTAAAAGAAGTACCATTCAAGCTGGGGCCGTGATGGGACTTTTCCACTGAGGAGAATACATCTAAGCATGCAGGCTTTCGTGGTACCCCTCTGATGCTCTGAGGTTCATAAGCAAAGGCCTCTTGGCTCTTAGCTGGTTTCTAGACAGTGAGGCTGCTAGTAAGCTGGGCTCCCGGAGCACCAAGATGTGACCAGTGTCTGCATCCCCAACCCAAGCACGTGCCGAATGGTACTGCCAGTTCCCACGCTCAACATACATTTTGGAACCTGATTCACAGGAACTTGTTTAGACCAAGAACTACATATCCCTGTCTGGACCCAGAAGACAGCAGCAGGTGAGGAGGGCGCCCACTGCTGGTTTTCTCCCCTTCTAACTGGCAGTAACCTCTGGCCCCTGCTGAGTTTTTTCCAAATTTGCTGACATACTGAGTGCAACACTTTAACAGCATCATTTTTTTAAGGATTTTCAAAAGCTCCTCTGGAATTCTGTCACTTTCACTAGCTTTGTTCGTCGTGATGCTCCCTAAGGCTCACTTGACTTCACACTCCAGGATGTCTGTCTGGCTCTAGGTGAGTGATCACACCATAGTGGTTATCTGGCTCTTGATGACCTTTCTTGTATAGTTCTTCTGTGTATTCTTGCTACCGCTTCTTCATCATTTGCTTCTCTTAGGTCCTTACTGTTTCTGTCTTTTATTGTGCCCATCCTTGCCTGAGATGTTCCCTTGATATCTTCAATTTTCTTAAAGAGATCTCTAACCTACTTGCCTGCATAACCAGATGCACCCTGACACCCACCCACAGGTATACTCTTGTTCCAAAGGGATACACACATGTCAACACATACACAGCAGGTAAGTAGAAGTGGGGCAGAGCTTGTCACTAATTTGAATTTCCACCCCTTCCCTCCCCCACCTCCACAACACCTTTCTTTCTACTTTACCCATGAATGATATCAAGTCAACATAATGTGCTCAGAGCCACATGCAAGCCACAGTGCATTGAGCAAACCCTGCCACAGCAGCTGCCTATGCTAGATCTCGCTCTTGAATAAGATGCTAACTACCATCAGCCAACTTCTACAGTGAGCTGATAACAGGAGAGTGCCTTTTAGAGTCAGACTGCTTATGTTTCAGACACGCCTCAATCACTTCCTGCAAGAGTTATCACGGGCAAGTTCCTTAAACTATATATCTGGGCCTTCATTTCCTCATCTGTAAAATGGATCAGCTCCCTATTCAGGTTCTTGTGAGACTGCAAAGAGGACACCTAATAATGCCCAGTGCATAGCAAGGGCACACAGCATGTTGGTGCCAGTTAGTATTACCATGAGGACGATGCCATGCACTGTGAGCACCTGCCCAGCAATGGATTCCTTTAGTTCCCAACTCATTTCCCCAATTTTACAGATGAGAAAACAGAGGCTGAGAGGGGAAATGACTTTCCCAATTTCACACACAAGAATGCAGCCTTTGAAAGCAGAGACTCTGGCTCCTAAAGAGGCCACACAGTTCCTCAGAGACCCACGCAGAACCGCTGGCCACAGACGGGAGAGCGACACGGCTGCGTGGGAAAAGCAGGCAGAGAGCACAAGGCTCATTGCATAGCAGCCACCTCAGTGTCCCCGGCTCCTGCCCCTGGGAACAGAGCTGGCCCCTTGTCACTCACGCCTAGTGGACCCAAGACGGGAGGCTGACACTTTCCCACATCACCAAAGCACAAAGCCAACATCACTGCAGTGTCACTATCACAAAAATAAAAAGGCCAATAGAAAGGGGTTACCACCGCTGGGCTGTATCCAGATGAGAAATGTTTAGGAGTAAACTCGCCCAGTTCCTCCAGCCTGAAGTGAGCCAGGGCTGCGGGGGGAGGGGCCCACAGCCACACAATGGTGGCACTGTCTTGCGGGAACACCAACCAGTCACAGGTGGGTGTGCACAGCAACTCCGGAGGTTTTGAAACTGTGCCTCTAGAAAAATACACCAGGCTGGCGAATTTGTTGGGAGGCACTGGCGAGATCTCGGGGAGGCGCACACAGGTGCCTGCTCACCCCACACCTTAGGCTGAGTCACCTTTGATGCCCGGGATGCCCCTGGCGTGCTTGCGCCCTGTGCTCCTGGGATGAGCGCTGCTCTGCACCACTCTCGACAGGACACACAGTCCTTTCCCGTTCATTTCCCAGCTGATCGCCACCGCCTGTGCACAAGGGGAGCTGGGCTGCTGTTGAGAACCTGCTGAGTGCCAGGCGTTGTGTACTTGTCATCTACAACGTCTTCCTACACCAGAGTGACAGCTGCAGAACAGAAATTGTTATTTTGCTCACTGAATTTTTCCAAAACATCTAATATGGTGCCTGGCACACAGTAGGGACTCACTAAATACCTGTGGACTAAATGAATCATCCCCATTTTACAGGCTGGAAAACAGAGCTCTAAAAGGTTAAGAAACATACACAGGGTCACACAGCTAATAAAAGGCGACGCTCCATTTGACCCAGGCCGCCTGGTCCTATGGCTACCAGCTCTCACCTCAAACGTGCACCCAGATCTCCCGAAGGCCTCCCTGGAAAGTCACACAAGGCCATGTAAGGATGAAGACCTACCACCAGAGGCTTTAAAATAAAAGCCCCACTGTACTCCCTCTCTCTGCCCTGGAAACTCCCATGGACGGAGGAGCCTGGTAGACCACAGTCCATGGGGTCACACAGAGTCGGACACAACTGAGCAACTTCACTTTCTTGCATTGGAGAAGGCAATGGCACCCCACTCCAGTGCTCTTGCCTGGAAAATCCCATGGACAGAGGAGCCTGGTAGGCTTTAGTCTATGGGGTCGCTCAGAGTCGGACACGACTGAGCGACTTCACTATCACTTTTCACTTTCATGCATTGGAGAGGGAAATGGCAACCCACTCCAGTGTTCTTGCCTGGAGAATCCCAGGGACGGGGGAGCCTGGTGGGCTGCCGTCTATGGGGTCGCACAGAGTCGGACACGACTGAAGCCACTTAGCAACAGCAGCAACAGCAGCAGCACTCCCTCTCACCCACTCCAACCTTAGAAGATCTGAGTAACTTTTGACCAGAATGTCTAGCATCTCCAAGAAAGTCAAATGTCAGAGCCCACTTGAAATTTCTCGAGTATTTTCTCTCCCTTCCTGTGTTCATTAGTTACTGACTGATTAGAGATACTTTCTCTCCAAGTGCTTCCCCTTTGGCTGTGATGGGAACCAGGCCCCTCCAGGAGGGGAGGAGGAGACGGGGCTGCCGGTAGGGGGAGCTGCTGAGCACACTCTTGGAGAGTGAACATTCCCAAACTCAACAAGAGCTTTTGAGAGCTGGCTGGCAGGGTGGCCACACCTGAGGGGCTGGTGACAACCTGGGTAACAATACAGACCGCCCTCCAGTCTGGTCATGAAACGACCTTCTAAACTTCAGCCTCCTTCTGGTCCTCCAAGTCTGCACAGTTCCCCTCACCTGCAGGCTGCAGGTAAGGGGATGCTGCTGCTAAGTCACTTTAGTCGTGTCCGACTCTGTGTGACCCCATAGACGGCAGCCCACCAGGCTCACCCGTCCCTGGGATTCTCCAGGCAAGAACACTGGAGCAGGTTGCCATTTCCTTCTCCAATGCATGAAAGTGAAAAGTAAAAGTGAAGTCGCCCAGTCGTGTCCGACCCTCAGCGACCCCATGGACTGCAGCCTTCCAGGCTCCTCTGTCCATGGGATTTTCCAGGCAGAAGTACTGGAGTGGGGTGCCATTGCCTTCTCCAGGGTAAGGGGATGCCGACCATTGTTTCTCGTCACCCTCTGTCCTGCCAGAATGCTTCAGTTTAGCTTCCTAAGCACAGGCTCCCCAGGATTTTGGCTCCACTGAGCCCAGTTACCTTGGAGTTCTAGGTAACTTCTGGCAGGTTGCTTAACCTCTCTGAGTCTGTTTCCTCTTCACAGGACTGCTGAGTGCATAAAGTAAAATGTTAGATCGAAGGGACCTCACATATTTGGACAGTATGCCAATGCTTTGTGACTTGAGCAAATCACTTTCTGAGCCTCAGTTTCCACATCTGTAATATGGGATAATTATCTACTGTGAGGACTAAATGAAAATGTTTGCAAAGGGCTTAGCACAGTGCCTGGCACATAGGTAGAACATTTAAAGGCGAGCTTCCTCTCCTGCCTTGTCTCCATGCCCCCCACCCATAGATTCCTCTGGTACACCACTCACACATGGGCTCTCTGCCATGTTAACCTTCAGTCCCCACTCGTGGGTTTTCTGGTCTGGTGTGTCCTTTCCCATCCCTCCGTTTAGCAGGATTCTCTTTTCTAGAAACCAGCCTGACTGCCATGCTTCTCTCCCTCCTCTGAACTCCTAATACACCTACAATTAAATACACCTGTGTACCAGCTCCCAGCCCTTGTGCCTCTGCCCACACCATCCTCTCTCCAGGAGAGCCATCTCTTCCCCACCACCTGGCAAATGCTTATTTGGTGTCTTACAAGCCCAGTCAGGTGTCAATCCCTATAAAGCCATTCCCAACTCACTGTCTCACTCCCATCAGGAAATTCTTTGTTCCCTCTTCTCTGGCTCCAAAAGCACTCTGCACATGTCTTCATCATGGCTACTATAACCATTCACATGTCCAACAGGGTCTTCTCCAGGGTAGAGAACAAGTTTCCACACCTCTGAAACTCTAGCACAATGCCTGACTCACTACAGGAGCTCAATAAACAAGTACTTACTGATTTACTGCAGGGTCGATGGGTAGAAGGATGGAAGAGAAAGAGAGGGGTAGGTTGGTGAATGTTCAGATGGACAGGAGGATGAATACAGGGGATGGATGAATGAATTTGTTCCCTTTCACTGCCTATAACATAAAGCCCCTTAAGTCAAGATGACGATTCATGTATCTTTCAGACCAGTCTTAGCACAAGGTATGGAATGGGCACTGATAAGTAACACTTCCTGGGAGAACTTCCAGCAACACAGTAGCAGGACCCACTTGACCATGGATATTAAAGTGCTATTTAAAAAGACACACACACACACACACACACACATATGCTAGACCAGGCTTGCACTAGCTCAGGAGAGTTGACTGGTTAACTTTCAGGAAATATGTGAGTTGGTTGTTAACCAGCCATTAGTGATAAAGGAATCATCAGAAAGAGAAATTTAAGAAAACAATTCCATTTACAGCTGCATAAAAAATAAGATACCAAAGACTGAGTTTTCACCTTTAGGCCACACCGTTTTCTGGTTGTCCAACTTTGCGTTACCAGATTAGCTTGCTGCTGCTGCTGCTGCTAAGTCACTTCAGTCGTGTCCGACTCTGTGCGACCCCATAGACGGAAGCTCACCAGGCTCCCCCCGTCCCTGGGATTCTCCAGGCAAGAACACTGGAGTGGGTTGCCATTTCCTTCTCCAATGCATGAAAGTGAAAAATGAAAGGGAAGTCGCTCAGTCGTGTCCGACTCTTAGTGACCCCATGGACTGGAGCCTACCAGGCTCCTCCGTCCATGGGATTTTCCAGGCAAAAGTACTGGGGTGGGGGTGCCATTGAAAGGATGAACAGGAAATGATGTGACATTCCTGATCTCCATCAGTAGATATTCCTGATCCCGCTACAGTGCTGTCTTATGAGGAGATTCTGAATCCCAAGAGACCAATTAATTCATCCATAATCACAACTACAGAATTTCAGTGACAGAAAAACCTCCAGTGATCTAACTCTAAATTTATAGTTGAAGAAAGTGAGGGTAATTTAAGTTAAATCCCTTTTATGTTATCCCCAAACTTAAATATACGGCCCTCTATGGACCTAAAAATATACAGTCAAATCAGCCATGAGATCACAATAAAATATACATGAAGCAAATAAAAATGTACTCTTTTGTATGATAAAACTGAACTTAGAAAATGGAACATCTTAAAAAAGATAAATATCATCTAAAATTGTTTAAAATTATTTTTCTAATTTTAGAGATTTAATTTACATATAAAAACCTGCATATATCTAAACTGTACAATTTGATGCATTCTGATCTATACAGACCCATGAAATCACCACTACAATCAAGGTAACAAATATTTCCACCAGCCCCAAGAACTTCCTTGCAACCCTTTGTAATCCATCCATCCCTCCACCACGGTTGCAAGGCTAACACAGATCCGCTGTATGTCATCACAGATTCACTCAGGCTTTCTGACCTGTACATAAATAGTATTATATATACTTTAAAATTAAATTATATTAACTTACAATTAAATTTTTAAAGGTGGTCAGAGTTAAAACTCACTTTCCATTTATCTTTCTACATTTTACTACTGTTTATGCTTAAAGTGATTTACATCTATTATATCCCTATTACAACCCACTCCAGTACTCTTGCTATCTGTATGAGGGAAATAGTATTATGCACATTTCTTGCTGGGAAATATTGAGAGCAGGAAGAGAAGGCAGCGACAGAGGATGACATGATTGGATGGCATCACCGACTCAATGGACATGAGTTTGAGCAAACTCCAGGAGATAATGAAGGACGAAAGCATGGTGTGCTGCAAAGAGTCGGACACGACTGAGTCACTGAACAACTACTTGAGAACTCAACTCAGAGATGCTGTGTTTGGTAGTCTGAGGTCAGCCTCGGTAGGAGGACTAATCCTGGAAAGCAGCAAGGAGTTGTGAGCCCACTGTTGACCACCAGCAAGCATACACAGGTGTGGGGGGGGGGGGGAGGATATTCGTTATTTTTCCCTCTCCCCTTTACCGCACAAGAAGGTGGAAGGTTTTTTGTTACGTAAAATAGTGGGTATGAGTGTGCAAATTTAGGTGAGTGCTAAAAAGCTTAGCATCAGAAAGAAAGAATTCAGGAGAGAGAGCGAAGAGGTTTGCAGCTGGACAGACTGGGAAGCAGAGAAGCTGCGTGGGTGGGAGGAGGGAAGCAGCCCTGGAAACGAGATCAAGGGGGCATTTGACAAAGTTGTACATGATCTAAACTCTCCCCTTTGAAATCTTCAATAAAAAATCTATATTCTTACCAGTGCTTTCTAGGGCAAGTGGAGTCCTTAGGCAGGCCTAGAGGTGCCAAGTCCTGTGTCTCAGTGGGTGACAGGACAGGGGAGAGCCGCGATTAGGTGACTCGTATTCAAGAGTGAAGAGCTTTGTCCACAGGGCCAAGTGGGTGGACGGCCAGCTCTCTGTATCCCTGTGCGGCACGGAACAGGGAGTTCGTGGACAAGCACTCACTCCAGGAATGCTGGCTGATGGGCCCTCTTGGCTGCCTCATCCTCTCCTGCACAACAGTCTCCTGGATTCTGGCTTTGGTCTCCCAAATATTTACGGTCCACAAGCTGCCCCGCCCCTTCCTGCTCCCCACACTGACTTTACCACCCACCAAGGTGTCCCAACTGGCTCAGCTCACAAAGCTCCCGGTGCCCAGGCACTGGGCCCTAGCCCTGTCTCAGCCTGACCCTGGCGATCAAAACTCACCCGACTAGTGCTCCACTCCATTCCACCAGGCTTCCGAGGTCCCAGGTACGCAACTCTGCCAGGGATGGCCTGGTGAGTCACTGTTCCCAGCTAACATTTACATTCCCAATGGAGTCATCAATACTTTACTGTCAGGATATGGATACGGGAAAGGCAATCACACTGGCAATTTTGGGAGAGAGGTTTTCTTTAAATGTTAAAAAGATTTTTCAGGGCCAATCAGATCATTGCAGGTGAGCGGCTTATATAAACAATACATTGTTCATTCAAATTCACAACCCCCAGGATAAACTGTGTGCATTCTTGGTAATTATTTAAGGATGCTCCTTTACCCAGGAAACCTGAGGATGATAGTTGAAGGATTTCCCCCAGGTCAGGTTTCTTGAGATTCAAGAGCCAAAGCACACTGATTCATCAGGGAAAAGCAGATCCAGAAAAGACCCCATACATGGAGGTGGGGGCAGGTTCCTTTCTTGCATCAGGGGCTGCGACTGGAGGCGAAGACAAAGGAAGGTGATGCGGTTCTCCTCTGGTTCCACCTAGAGAAAGGGGGCAGGAGAACAGCTGAGCAGCCCTGGAAAATAAATGCGGTACCACACCTCCTTGCTCACTTCCAAGCAGGTTTATGGTTGGCACAGGAGAAAGACAACATCCGCGAATTTTTTGAATTTTATGTTAGTGACGAGGAAAAAATGATATGCTGTAGTTATGAGGGTGAGGCCAGATCTGAGAGCAAATCCTGGCTGCACCTCTGAACGTACAAGTCACTTGGAGGCAAGCTCAGTTTGTTCATCAGTAAAACTGAGATAGTGGTACCAAGTGCTTGTGTGTGTGCGCTGAGTCGCTCAGTCATGTCTGACTTTTGCGACCCTGTGGACTGTAGTCTGCCAGGCTCCTCTGTCCGTGAGGATTGTCCAGGCAAGAATACTGGAGTGGGTTGCCATGCCCTCCTCCAGGGGATCTTCCCAACCCAGGGATCGAACCCAGGTCTCCTGAACTTATATTAAGAATTGATGAGAAAAATGTGCAGCCCCTCTGAGCCCAGGCACACAAGTACCCAAGAAGGGATGACAATACTTATCAAAGAAGGTCCAGGGGCTCACAAGTGAACCTTAGAAGGTCTGGCATCCTCAAAAACTATCAGAGAGCGGCATCCCATTGGGCAGAGAAGCACTAGGCCTGGCAAGGACAGCACAGTGCCACATGTGGGAAAGTTGTGTGACAAAAGTTTTAAAAATCTCTGGAGGCAGGCAGTTCCCAGCAGTGGCTGGCGTTGCTCTGCCCCAGGACACGCTGCCCTGCTCAGTCTCTATTTAGTAGGAGTCTCCTTCCTTTCTGAGCAACTCCATGGCCAAGAGACTTGGCCACAGTGGAAGTGGTCGTTGTGCCCTGGGCTCCTCTCCAGCCCAGATGTCAGAGCTCTCAGGCCTGGGGAGTCTTGGGGTTTCTGTGTTTTGTATTTCTACAATAGGCTTTCACTAGGAAGACTACCAGATACCAAGCTTGCCCCCAGGAAAGAAGGGGCCAACCTGGCCCAGAGCACAAAAGAATGATTTGCACAAAGATACTATTTATTCTACAAAGTCCTAGAAGAAAGCCCCAATTGATTCGTCTCAAGAAGAAGAATAAAGTCCTAATTACAGCTCAGCCACTGCCTCCCACCTGCGGTGCTTACAGTTTAGAAAGCTCTTCTGTAGAGACAGTCTAACCTGAGCCTCCCCACAATTCTGGGGAAAAGGGGAGACTGCCGCATTGCTTCTCCCCACTTGACAGATGAGGAACGGGAGAGCTGAGCCGATCAAAGCTGAGCACCAGCACGGCGGCCCAGGTGTTCTCACTCAGCCCAGCCATCGAGATGTAGCTTGGCAGAGACAAACACCAGGCCAGGTCGTCAGCTGGCTGGGATGGAAGGAAGTTCTAGGACAGAAGGGGAGGGAATCCTCTTCCTAAGAAAACTGGAATTCGAATTCCGTGTCTGTCCTGCCAGACTCAGTAGGAGATGGAAATCCCCATGCAATATGTGAGAAGTGTTCACTGATGCTCAGAACCACATACCACAGCTTCCTCCTACCGAAATGTCTATTTTTAACATCCTACCTCAAAAGAAATCTCTTCCCTGGGGCAGTGGGCCTAGGGCCTGGAGCTGAAGTCACCATAAAAATAATAACCCAAAGACACTCCCATCAATCACGCTTGGCCTGGGTGTGGATAGACCTCTAAAGCGAAAGACACAATGATGTCCAATGTACCAGCAGGGCTCGGCCTCTAATAAGCCAACATGCCCGGAGGAGGGAGCCCACGGAAGGAGCTAAAAAATACCTAGAAGGCTCCATAGAGCAGCTCATACCGAAAATGGCCTCCAAGTTGCATCAGAAGATAGCTTCATGCAGGGAGATTTTTCCTCCATCGTTCATGCCAACTTCATTCATACCCTTGCACGTACAGGAAGGTACAGACTACTTGCTGATCTAAGCAAACATGTTGCAGACTTATACATTTTACAATCAGGCATTCCAAGGTCAGGTACACACAGTAATCATGAGACAAATAAGGAAAACAAACTCCCAGAAAATAAGTCCTTACTATACCTTGTAACATAATGTTGCCTAGAAAGCTGGGTTGGGGGAGAAGACAATAAACTACACCATTGTTTGCAGACTAAAGGAAACATAACCAAGTGACCAGTCTGATTATCCACCCAGAGAATCCCTCAGCCACAAGCACCAGGGTGGCCATCAGCCTAAAGGTCACATTAATGGTCTAAGGGTGAAGGAGGCAGAAAGGAAAAGAAGTACATTTTGCCTTTTCGCTCTGTGTTGCAAGCTCCCAAACGGAGTCCCCAGGATCGGTGGAAAGTCACAGAAGGCAAGTGCCATCCGGCTTGAAAGAGCCTATCCAGGTTGTCCGACCAGGGCTGGCAGAGGTCAGCGGTGTCCTGCCTGGGCCATTCCCACTCTCACAGAACGAGTGATCGCTTCCCAGACGGATCCTTTCTACAGGGAAGCCCCTGACTACTCCGTTATACCTCTTTAGCCACTTAACAGAGGTCAATCTCACTCCCGGTTTGCACCTGCTGAGACCCATAAGTGAGAAAACAGGCCTAGGCCTGCCACACCTGTTAGCATCCTCGACCTTCCCCCGCCACCCCCGCCAACCCCAATCCCGGGGCTGTTGCCTTTTGTTTATGCTACTGTATCTTTTTCAGGCCATCAACAACTTCTAGACAGATTCTCCCCCACCTGCTCTAAAAATACACCACTGGGTCCTCACTTTGTGAGGACACAGGAAGTACAAGGCGACAGCAAGGTGACAGCTAGCTCAGCGAAGCATTCTGCAGATGAAAGCAGTCCTGGTCCCAGCTGGCACAAAAACAAACTAGAGCTGTCTCCAAACACAAGCCCAGATGCAAACAGACTTCATCACCTCTCCCCAGGGCCCCTGCCAGTGGCCCTCCAGGTGGCTTACCACTTTATAATGGTCGCAGGACTCCCGACTCTGGCCCCGGGCAGGAACCCACAAGTGGATGCTTATAGGCATGGCTTGACCCACAGCCCGCAGTCCCTGCAGTCCAGGGCCTGTGCCCGCCCAGGGTGTCTAGTTCAAAGCACTGAGGAGGCGCGTGAAGCCCCGAAGGTTAATTTTAGCTAAAGTCACGCTCCTGCTGTGGTCAGATTTTCTTACACAGGCCACCACCTGAATAGCGGCCACTTGTGTTACCCCAACGCTCTGGGCGGCCCGCTGGCCCTCAGCCCCATCCTACGGCCGTTTTCTCCCCTCTCCAGTTCCCACACCACATGCACTTTGCCCTCCAAAGTAATCAGACTGTGTTTCTATTTTCATGACACACTCGAGGCAAAGATCACAGTTCCTTTTGCTGCCCCAGACACACGAACCTGGGGACTCGCTCCCCTCTCACTCAGGCCTGGCAAAGGCCGAGGGTTGAACAAACTTCATTTGAACCGGGCGGCACAAGGGAAGAAGCCTGATGCTTCACCTTTTGCAGAGGGGGTTTGAAAACCTTCATCTAAACCATTAGTTGCGTGGTACCCTCGGGTGTGTTATCTTCTTCCTGACATTGGTTTTGTCAAAGGAGGCACAAGCGTGCCTGCCTTTCCATCTCTTCTAAAAGGATGATGGACAGAAATCTGCATGTTTCTACCCAGAGATCTTGCTTCTGCAAAGGAAAAGTGTGAGCCTTCATTCAACTTTGCAGAGGTTTTGAAAAGGCTACTGGGCATGTGCAGGGCCCTCGGATTCCAGATTTCAATAAGCGGAGGCTTCAGGAGGAAGGTCCCTAGAAGTTTTTCAGGCACGGCTCACTTCCTGCTAAGTTCAGCAATTGAGACTTGGGAGCTCACCAAACCTTCTGTGCTCAGATTGCCTGTTATACTCAATCCTGACCTGCTCTTCAGATCACCTGTTTTCAGAGGGGACAGGACCATAAAAACGCTATGGAAAAATTAAGCAAATCTAGAGTGGCCTACCAGTCTCCCAGCTGACCCCACAGCCTACAACTCTGCAGCAAAATGTTGGTGTGTGGTGTCTGAAGCAAATATTAAGGCCATGTGCAGAAACTTCTGTGTAAGATGCAATGAAATGTCTTTCCCCACCTGAGGGCTACCTGTTACAGTCCCATGGCATCCTATGCCCCCCTTTACAAACACTCACTATGCTTGTATTGGATAATTACGTCATTCAAGTACTCACTGAGCACACAGTCTGCAGCAGGTACCCCCTCTAGGTTGGGAGGAGGCAGCAGTAAGAATACTCTATGGGGCTTTTTTCTACGGAGGACAAGAACTGGGAGAGACACACGACAATAAACTAATCAGCAAGTTAGTATCAGAGAACAATGCTATAAAGAATGCTATAAAGAAAACACAGAGATGGGAATTCCCTGAGAGTCCACTGGGGAGGACTCTGTCCTTCCACTGCTAGGGGCATGGGTTCAACCTCTGGTCTGAGAACTAAGATCCAGCAAGCCTCAAGGCACAGCCAAAAAAAAGAGAAAAAATGCAACAGAGACTGAATGGTGACAGATGGAGTGACGCTATGGCGGGGAACTCAAGAACGGCCTCCCTAAGGAGCTGACGTTGAAATAAAGACCTAACGGCAAAACAGCAGCGATCCTGCAAAGACTCAGGGCAGCAGTTGTCCCAGACCAGCAGTATCAGCATCACCTGGGAACCTGTAAGAAATACAGCTTTTCAGGGCCCACTCCAGGCCTCCTGAGTCAGAAACGCCGAGGTTGGGCCCCAGTGGTCTGGACTTGAACAAGCTCTCCAGGTGATTCTCATGCAACTGCGGTCTGGGACCCACTGATCTAGAGGAGGAGCATTCCAGGTGAAGAACTCTAAAAAGGCAGAAATCTGTGGTTTTACCCCTGGCTGGAATTCCCCAGCCACCAGCCCAGTGCCTAGCACATAGTAGGAATTCACTATTTTTGACTTCTTGCTGAGTTTTAAGCCCCAGCATCCTGGAACACCTCACCACCCCTAAATAACAGAAAGATATGAATCACAAAAGTGTTAAATTCCTAAAACTTCAATGAAAGCACTTAAAAAGAAATAGAGGAAGTCATTTAGAATTCCCAGTGGCCAGTGGGAAGCTTTCTGTAATGCCTGAAATGCCAGCTGCTAAGATCAACTCTTCCCAATTTAATAAACCTTGGCATCACAAAGTTGGCAATTAGATTTCCTGTAAAAGGCTAAATGCGGCGGCCTTCTGCTTCCTGGATTCTAAATTTCAGTGAGAAAGGCATTAGTGTGTGGCAGCTGGGATAATCATTTAATTGATCTTTTCCACCCATAGAAGTCTCCCTTCCCTGCTTCAACCCAATGAATTGTAAATCAATGTCACCTTCATTGTAAGCATGAAAAGGCAGGAAAAAACACCCCCTCCCCAAACCAAATAGGAGTCAATTTCCTAACGGAGAACTGGCGAGGCTCTACATGGGTGCTGCCGTTTGGCCCCCTCTGGCCTCCTCCTGGGCCACCCACACAGCTGCACGCAGGCCAATGGGAGCTCCAGTGACATGCAAAGCAGGAGACAGGCACTTCCTATGGTAGGGATTCCTTGATAGAAAGGGCGTGAGTCCCATTCAGTCAGACCCAGTTCAAGTCTCCAAACTGAACTATATTTCTAAAGCATTTACAAAGGCATTTGGCATGTAGAAACAGTTCAATAAATCACTTCTTTTTCTCCTCAGTCATGCTATATGTAATTTTACTCATTCATTCAACAAATATTTATCAAAGACCCACTATAGTACTCTTGCCTGGAGAATCCCATGGACAGAGGAATCTGGCAAGCTACACTCCATTGGGTTGGAAAGAGTCGGACATGACTGAAGTGACTTAACACATCACATATATATATATAATGTATTATATACAATGTATTATATATATATATATACACACACACACACTTACTGGGGATGGAATGACGATCAAAACAGACATTGGAGCTTCTTGTCTTGAGAGAGTGACAGGCATTAATCAAATAAAGATGTCAATTAAAAATAAAGAAAAAGATTCAGAGGGCACTTGTGGCAAATGCTATAAAGATGAGTGCATGGCACATGAGCCTATGATGGAAAAATTGGACTGTCTAGAGTTTATTAACAGAGAAGGTGATGGCACCCCACTCCAGTACTCTTGCCTGGAAAATCCTATGGATGAAGGAGCCTGGAGGGCTGCAGTCCATGGGGTCTCGAAGAGTCGGACATGACTGAGCGACTTTACTTTCACTTTGTACTTTCATGCATTGGAGAAGGAAATGGCAACCCACTCCAGTGTTCTTGCCTGGAGAATCCCAGGGACAGCAGAGCCTGGTGGGCTGCCGTCTCTGGGGTCGGCCAGAGTCGGACACGACTGAAGCGACTTAGCAGCAGCAGCAGAGTTTATTAAAATACAGATGCCTGGATCCCAGGTAGGCATCTAAATCAATCTCAGGACATGGGGCCCAGGCACAAGTGTGTTTAGTAAGTTTCACAGGGATTTCTCACTGCTGGAGTGGGAGGTTTCAGATAAGCAAGAGAGGAAGGCTAAAACGATCCATGTGGTAATTGATTTGAATTGGAAGCTCTATAGAATATTACTCAGTCATGAAGGAGAATGCATTTCAATCAGTCCTAATGAGGTGGATGAAACTGGAGCCTACTATACAGAGTAAAGCCAGAAAGAAAATCACCAATACAGTATACTAATGCATATATATATATATATGGAATTTAGAAAGATGGTAATAATGACCCTATATGTGAGACATCAAAAGAGACACAGATGTAAAGAACAGTCTTTTGGACTCTGTGGGAGAAGGCCAAGGGTGGGATGATCTGAGAGAACAGCATTGAAACATGTATATTATGATATGTGAAACAGATTGCCAGCCCAGGTATGATGCATGAGACAGGGTGCTCAGGGCCAGTGTACTGGGATGACCCAGAGGGATGGGATGGGGAGGGAGGTGGGTGGGGGGGTTCAGGATGGGGAACATATGTACACTCACAGCTGATTCATGTCAATGTATGCCAAAAACCACTACAATATTATAAAGTAATTATCCCCCAATTTAAATAAATTAATTAATTTAGATTAAAAAATACAACTACATACTGGCCTATATATCAATAGTATATTGTTATAAACTGCTGCTGCTGCTAAGTCGCTTCAGTCGTGTCCAACTCTGTGCAACCCCATAGACGGCAGTCCACCAGGCTCCCCCATGCCTGAGATTCTCTAGGCAAGAACAGTGGAGTGGGTTGCCATTTCCTTCTCCAATGCATGAAAGTGAAAAGTGAAAGTGAAGTCGCTCAGTCATGTCCAACTCTTAGCGACCCCATGGACCACAGCCTACCAGGATCCTCTGTCCATGGGATTCTCCAGGCAAGAGTACTGGAGTGGGTTGCCATTGCCTTCTCTTTGTTATAAACTAATGTTTATCTTAACTTAGATACAGTATCTATAGACACATGGGTTAGTATGCACACGTTTATTTCCTTGTTTCCAAGGGATCTAAAACCAAAGATATCCCAATAGCAACAAGCACATACAGTGTCCATATCTTGGTTTCTAATACCGTTTACCTACAATATAAGGAGCCAGGGTTCCTTGGAGAAATGGCTGATTATCTTGGAATGCAACAGAAAATGTTCAAGATAGGCCTGGAGTATATTATAGTGCCAGAAAGGAAGGATATGTCCCTGCACCAAAAACACGTGGATGGGGTTTGTCACCAGGACGCAGGAGCTAAATGAAAGCACCTAATGACCAATGCTGGTAGGCTCCAGTCCCTGGGGTCGCTAAGAGTCGGACAGGACTGAGCGACTTCACTTTCACTTTTCACTTTTATGCACTGGAGAAGGAAATGGCAACCCACTCCAGTGTTCTTGCCTGGAGAATCCCAGGGACGGGGGAGCCTGGTGGGCTTCCGTCTATGGGGTCGCACAGAGTCGGACACGACTGAAGCGACTTAGCAGTAATGACCAATGCTGGGACAACTGACCAACGAGAGTAAGGAAGTATTGGATTAAAACACAAAGCAATAAACAAATATCCATGAGTCTACATGCGTGTGTCCACGGAATTTTCCAGGCAAGAATACTGGAGTGGGTAGCCATTCCCTCCTCCAGGGGATCTTCTAGACCCAGGGATTGAACTCAGGTCTCTCCCATTGCAGGCAGATTCTTTACCACCTGAGGCACCAGGGAAGCCTGAGAAATAAAAGACTGAATAAATAAATAAATGAATGGAGAGAAGAGAAAAATCTCCCATGCAAAGAAAATTACAAATAACTTATGTCAATATTCCGTTCTAAAGGGGGTGCAACATGAACTGCCACTCCTTTTAAGCGTGGGCTGCACAAAGAGAACAATATGGAAAGGGTGGGGAAGAGTAACTTTTCGGAAAACCTGACAAAGACTAACCCAGAAGGATGAGCAAAGTCAGCATCTACACCTGTCAGTCATGTTGACAGCAGATGCCCTGACTGAGGGTGATGAGTGTGCCCTTGACCTCTGTGGTCTTTCTCCCCAACATCCACCGTCTGGGTCTCATCATGAGAAAAGCATCAGAATGATCTCAATTGGGAGGGGCCCCTTTACCAAATATTTCACCAGTACCCCTCAAAACTGTCAGGGTCATGCAAAACAAGGAAGTTTGAGAAAGTGTCACAGCCAAGAAAAGCCTAAGGAGACATGGCTACTAAATGTAATAAGGTGTTTTGGATGGGGTCCTGGAACAAATAAAAGACATCAAATTAAAAAAAAAAAAAAAAAAACACCTTAAGAAATCTGAATAAAATACAGACTTTAGCTAATGATAATGTTTTAATATTGGTTGATTAATTGCAGCAAATGTACTCTAGTGATATATTGTTAAAAGCAGGAGAAACTGGGTGTGACGTATATGGCAAGTCTCTGTCCTATCTTCCCAGCTTTTCTGAAAATTAAAATCTACTTTAAAAGTTTATGTAAGAAGATAAAATTCAAGGCTCCACAACCGACTATAGTATGCAGCCAGGTTTGAAAACTGAACTTTGCAACACCCATGGATAGACTATGCATTTAGCCATGTCAAGGGCAGAATGCCTTGCCTAAAGTTAAACCTGGGGCTTCTTCCCTCATAGCTCAGTCGGTAAAGAATCCGCCTGCAGTGCAGGAAACCTGGGTTTGATTCCTGGATCGGGAAGATCCCCTGGAGAGGAAAGGAGCCTGGCAGGCTACAGTCCATGGGTTCACAAGAGTCAGACACAACTTAGCGACTAAACCACAAAGTTAAACTTAGGATCACAAAATTTCAGAAACATAATTTATACACACTCACACACTATACATGTATGCCATGTATATAAAGTCTATACTCTCCTTATGATATACAAGAAACTTCCTGCAAGGGTGAATTTCCTAGAATGCTCATTAGTGACTGTTAAGGATAAAAGGACTTAACAAAAAAAGGGGGCCATTCAAAACTCCAGGTTTTGCTTTGATCCTTTCAGAAGGGCCATGAAAGAACTATTTGTGCCCAAAGAATGTGTTGGGAATCTCCCAGTTAACAACCCTGGGCCCCAACTCAAAAGATCTCATTTGTTCTTAAAAAAAGATTCTGCATTTGATTCTTCCTCACCTTTAAAAGGAGGAATCAAAATGCCTGAGGTTCTCTCAAGTTTACCAGATCAAAATATGATGTGAGACACTGTAATAAACAACGTAAATTAGAGTAGACCATATCCTAAGATCTTCAGTAAGTAAAAAACGTCTCAGAAGTGCATTTAATTCATAGTGGCCCCGTGATTTGAGATTTTTAAGAAGGAAAAAAACCATCCTTCCTATGATTGGAAACACAAGCCAGCTTTCACCAGCAGTAGGTGGCGGCATTTCTGTTTTTCTGGGCTACATTCTACATAATTGTACCAACTAACAGACAATTATAAGACAAGAGTTTTTCAAGGCCCTACTGCATATCCCATGTTTTCCATTAATGGATACACTCTTTCTACAGATCACTTCTGTCAAAGATAACAAAATCACATCTCTCTTTTTTAAAAAAAAACAAAAGAAAAAAAAATAAAGTGACAAATTAATTTCCCCCAACATAATACAACTAATTCAATCATGTTGTGCTGGCCATCTGCTTCACAGATGCAAATCTAGCTGCATTTTCTACTGCCTGATAACTTGCTTAATTCTGTTAGCTCTGGTGACCCTGCTTTTGTGAGCATTTCTTAATGGGACCATCCCTGGAAGCTTCTAGACAAGGAATTGGCTGAGCCAGAGAAGTGTTTCTCCAAGAAGCAGCAGTGACGGAGCCCTCCTCCAGCTGGCTGCCCATCAGCAAATGAAGCTTTAAAAATGGATAGAGTTTCAGCTGCACTAAACTGGATGACAGGTACCAGAGAGCACTTTCTATACGTCAGGCACTAAGACCTTGACAGGTATTTGTCATTTAATCCTCACAATCTGAGTTAGTAACTCATGAGGCACCTAAGGTTTGGACAGATTAACACACTTACTCAGGGTCTCAAAACAGAGCCTGTGAGATCTGACAGCCCATTCCACAGGCTACTGTGCAGGTCGCTCAACATGACAAGGGACTTCCCTGGTGGCTCAAATGGTAAAGCATCTGCCTACAATGTGGGAGACCTAACCCCTTCCCTGGGTTGGGAAGATCCTCTAGAGAAGGAAATGGCAATACACTCCAGTACTCTAACCTGGAAAAGCCCATGGATGGAGGAGCCTGGTAGGCTGCAGTCCATGGGGTCGCAAATACGACTGAGCGACTTCACTTCACTTCAGCATGACAAAGTGGTCTGCCTCTAAGCCAGAGGCACCAAAGCAAGCCTGGGACAAATGTGCAAAATGCAGGATTTCAAAGAAATCCTGGAGAGCCAGCTGCAAGACTTTCCCTGATCCATCGGATGGAGAATACAAAGAGATGAAAAAGCAGACAAACAGGATCTGGAGGAGGAGGCTATAACTTCAGAAGTCTGTGTTATAAGCACATGCTGTACCCATTACTCAAATCTGGGTCAGAGGTGCTTCACTGGGGTTCCTGGGGAGCCCGAGATGAACATGCCTGCAGCTCAGGATGTTGTGGTCTGAGATCCAGCTCTCGCCCTGAGAATCCAGAGGGTGTGAGGGTATGCCTGATGGTTTCAGTGACGGAGTCAGGAGATGATTACAGGCTGATATTAGCCTGCAGCCCCCACTGCTAGGAGCTTCCCTGGTAGCTCAGATGGAAAAGGATCTGCCTGGAATGCAGGAGACCTTGGTTCAATCCCTGGGTCAGGAAGATCCCCTGGAGAAGGGAATGGCTAACCACTCTAGCATTCTTGCCTGGAGAATTCCACAGAGAGTCCATGGGGTTGCACAGCGTAGAACATGACTGAGCAATTAACACTTTTCACTTGCACCCACTGCTGGGACAGGAGATTTGGTGTTTTCTTGGAGGAAGCACACACAAGGGTTCATCTGGGGGCCTACAAAATGGCTCTTGAAGTGTTCCACAAAAGACAGACACAGCTTTCAAGAGCAGGAAGTGAGCTCAGAAAGGACCAAAGGACCCATACCTCTGCCTACCTCCTGGGGGGTGGAGGAGGGTGGACTGCTTTCACTCTTCCTCTGCAGGGGCCTGAATTCAAGTTCAGGCTTTGATTAATACTGGGATAAAGAAGCTATGGTACATATATACAATGGAATATTACTCAGCCATAAAAAGGAACACATTTAAGTCAGCTCCAGTGAGGTAAATGAACCTAGAGCCTACAGTTCAGCGTGAAGTCAGTCAGAAGGAGAAAAACAAATATGGTGTATTAATGCATATATATGGAATCTAGAAAGATGTTACTGATGAACTATCTGCTGGGTAGCAATGGAGACACAGACAGAGAACAGACTTGTGGGCACAGTGGGGAAAGGAGAGGGTGGGATGAATTGAGAGAGTAGCATCAAAACATACACCTTACCATGTGGGAAATAGAGAGCCAGTGGGAATTTGCTGTGTGATGCAGGGGGCTCAAACCCAGTGCTCTCTGACAACCTTAGAGGGGTGGGATGGGGTGGGAGGGAGGTTCAAGAGGGAGGGGACACATGTATAACTATGGCTGATTCATGTGGATATATGGCAGAAACCAACACAATGTTGTAAATTAATTATCCTCCAGTTAAAAATAAATACATTAAAAATATTAGACAGGGTATTCTAATTTCTCATCTGAGACCATCTTTGCAAATTATTTGACCACAGGACTGTCTGTAAAAATGAACAGAATGGTCACAGCCTATGACAGCCTTTGTCCCATGGCAGGAAAAAAAAAAAAAAAGAAAACTCACAGGCTTTGTCCACAATCCACGCATGATATTTATCCAATATGCTGGTTACATGAGCAGTGCAGAGTCCCCTGGGGAGTTTTAAAAAAACACAGATGCCCATGTCCCACCTCCGAAGAGTGATTCAGTAGGTTTGAATGACCCAAACACCTGTCTTTCTTTTCAAAGTTCTCTAGAGAATTCTGATGCCCTGGCAGGACTGAAAACTATCAGATCATGCTTTATTTTACATACAGATTGCATTTGAAAGGAAGAAAGAAGAGCATTTCATCAACACCCAAGTTACTTCTTAATATTTAGAAAATCTGCATTATTCAACGAGTAGGGCAACATGGTTATTAAGTATGTCCCACAAAAGAAGGTTTCTAACACTGCTTTTTCTCATCTCAAAATATTAGCAAGTGGTGGCATACAAAAACAACATGAGGGAGGTAGAGGAGGGAAGGACTGGGAGCCTGGGGTTACTGACTTCTATTTTTAAAAATATATTGTCATATATAACATACGCAGAAAAGCAATCAAAGCAAGTTTTAAGCTCTGGAACACAGTTTTACAAGATGAACATGCTTTAGGGCTATCCCCAGAATAAGAATCCCAACAGATGATGGGTCCTTGAAGTGCCTTCCTTTCCCCTCTGTTACTAACCATCCTCACCCCTTACCCTAACTTCTGTGTGCTACATCGCTCAGTTGTGTCCAACTCTTCATTATCCCATGGACTGCAGCCCGCCAGGCTCCTCGGTCCATGGGATTTTTGAGGCAACAGTACTGGATTGGGTTGCCATTTCCTCTTCCAGGGGATCTTCCCGACCTGGGGATTGAACCCAAGTCTCCTGTATCTCCTGTATTGCAGGCAGATTTTTTCACCCACTGAGCCATCCTAACTTCTAACTCCACAGATAAACAATTGCACTTTTCTTTGATAACCTGAATGGCTTTTTCAAGGACAGAATGCCCTCTGCTAATTAAGTTTACTCCAAATGATGCAAATAGAATTCACTGTTACCAGAAAAAAGAAAAGATATGAAAATATTATAATCAATTCTCCACCCCCTCCCCAGAAATGAATCCTCACTTTAAAGATCAGGGAACAGAGACATAGAGATGTTATTTGCTTAAGGTCCAGCAGTTAACAAGAAGCAAGGCAGAAACTCGACTCAGGTCTTCCACTTTCAAAGACCAGGTACTTAACCACTACACCTTCCTCCTTCTAAGAGTTGCCATCAGTATGTTATAGCAATCAAGATGTTCTTTTCCCCTGGTGCCAGGCCTGATCATGTTTCAATGTTTAGGGTGAAGATGTACAGGTGCTTGGGATGCAAGAGATCTGATGACACCAGAGGTGACTGGTGCAGGACCATTTCCTCCACAGCAGTCAACGTCATGGCCACGAAGAAAGAGTTACCACAAACCATGTAATATCCCTTTGATGGAGAAACAGAATTCAAGAAAGGAATATTTTCCAATAAGAAGTTCACTGGAGAATTCAGCCATCTACAGAACATACTAGATTATAAAGCCAGAAGGAATCTCGCCTGACATTTGAGGGCCTTGTTTATTTTCATCTAAGGGTGTGGGAAAGAAACTCCATGAAGATGGAACACTGTGACTACCCAGGCAAATTCAGCATGAATACGCTTTTAAAAATCGCACGTTCAACCAAGTACTTAACTCCAAGCGACTGAACTATCAGGGGACAAAATAAATAAATAAAACCCTCCGGAGTGACACTCCCGGTTCAGAAATCAGACATGCATGGCTTCATGGAAATTATCCAGGCTTTGAAGCCAGGCAGAAGTCCGTTTGAATCCTGGCTCTGTCGCTTACTGACTGACCTGGTGGCTGTGGGCAAACAGTTTACCTTGAGACACTCAGCATTCTCTTCTGTGAAATGGAGGTGCGAATACCCCAGTTTAGAGGGCTGCTGCGGGAATGAGAGGTCCCCTGGGGAAAGTCACAACCACCAGAACACAGAACTTCCTCAACATTCCGCAGCTCCTCTTTCTGAAGAACGTAGCTAAACACAGTTAGACGTTTCAAATAAATGGACAAGAGACAACCAGATAAGGAAAGGCGGCTCTCGGGACATGAAATTTTAACGTCAGCGACAGTTCAGGTTTGGGTCTAGTCAATAGGAACCATAAATAGCTGTCACCTAATGGCCATGTCCTCTTGAAAATGGGTTATTCGTCTGAGTCCGTCTCCCAGAGGACAGCTGCAAATGCCATCAATACTGGCACTTAGCAACAGCCTTATTTATAGCCAAGGGACAGATTCCAAAGATAGAAGAGGTCATGGAGGCTGAAACCCCTTCTCTGAACTCCCAAATTCCTAGAGGACTGAGAGGTGAGGCTGGAGAGCAGGTCTTACAGGAGTGTCTGAACACAGTGGGAAATCATCCATAAGAGTGAGAAAAACTGAAAAGGAAGGAGAGATTTGGAAAGAAAGCAGCAGCCATGAGAGGAGGAATCGTGGGTGATGCTACGTAAGCCTGGAGCTGCTAAGTCAGCCACGACCCTTCGTGAGACTTGCCCCCCAATCTCTTGGCCAACACCTAACTGTTAAAAAGTGGAAGCCCTCTCAAAATTTGTCAGCATGTTCAAGGAGGGCCAGAAAGTCTGCCCTTGGCCACACCTGCCACTGAAAGCCCTCTCTAGTGCCTACAGTCAACTCTCAAAGTCTGAATTTGACTTTCAAGAACTGTTACTTAAGACTCTGCTCCTGATTTTCCAGTCCTCCCCTTGACTTTAGTCCAGTGCCACCACTGGCAATTTCTTACAGAGAACCACCTCTTCCCAGCCCCTGGGCCCTTGATCCTGCAGCAGGAATGCACAGGCTTCACACACTGGAATCCTGTGCATTTCTCAAAGACCAGTTGGATCAAATACCACTCTTCCCCCTAAAAATTTTCCTTAGGCTTTCCATCTAGGTTCTTAAGGGTCTTGACTCCTATTTCACATTTGAAGGTCTCTGAGGGCAGGAGTTATGATCTTTATCTCCGTATTTCTTTGCAAGTTGAGTGCCAGTAAGTTTTTGTTGGGTAGACGAGTGGATGGATGAAAGGACAAAAGGAAGAATGGAACTGATGGATGATGAACATGAACGGGAACATGACCCAGAACAGCGGGGAACATGATGGTCATTTGTCCACCATGTCATTTGTCATTCAGTCGTTTGCCAAGAAATGGAATGTCCTGATTATCCCAATATTCTGATTAAGGAAGTGCTTCCCTCCCTGAATACTGTTCACAGATTTGATCACTGGTAACTGACTACCTCGGTTCAGTTCAGTTGCTCAGTCATATTCAACTCTTTGCGACCCCATGAACTGCAGCACTCCAGGACTCCCTGTCCATCACCAACTCCAGGAGTTTACTCAAACTCATGTCCATTGAGTCAGTGATGCCATCCAACCATCTCATCCTCTGTTGTCCCCTTCTCTTCCCACCCTCAATCTTTCCCAGCATCAGGGTCTTTTCCAATGAGTCAGTTCTTCACATCAGGTGGCCAAAGTATTGGCATTTCAGCTTCATCATCAGTCCTTCCAATAAGTATTTAGGACTGATTTCCTTTAGCATGGACTGGTTGGATCTCCTTGCAGTCCAAGGGACTCTCAAAAGTCTTCTCCAACACCATAGTTCAAAGTGAAGTGAAAGTGAAAGTGAACTCGCTCAGTCGTGTCCGACTCTTTGCGACCCCGTGGACTGTAGCCCACCAGGTTCCTCAGTCCATGGGATTCTCCAGGCAAGAATACTGGAGTGGGTTGCCATTTCCTTCTCCAGGGGATCTTCCTAACCCAGGGATTGAACCCAGGTCTCCCGCATTGCAGGCAGATGCTTTAACCTCTGAGCCACCAGCGAAGCCCCAAAAGCATCAATTGATTACCTCAAGATGGGCAAAAAATCTACCTTGCATTTCAAATGGAATAAACAAGACTGTCATTTTTTGATGACTCACGAAGCACCTGGATATCTTGCAAGACTCAGGCTTAGGAATCTCAATGGCCACTGCAATGGGGTGTGAGAGAGATGGTTTGCATAGCACTGATTAAAAAAAGAATCCTAGACAATTAGACATAAGTTGGCTGAAACCATAATTGAAAATAAGTGTTTTTTCGACAATCCCTTCTTCACTAGAGTCTTACAAAGCTAGGATGACCATTACAAACTTTCCACCAGACAACCCTACAAGCAGCAGAGAGGTGAAGAAATCCACCCACCCACATTACCCCGAAGGGCATGTCTGGCTCCTCCCCTCAGACCGGAGCAGCAGACCTGAACTCAGAACATCAACAGTGAGTCATTAAGCACTTGGCCACAGATGAGTTAAAACATCTCACTCTTGTCCCCCACTTCATCCCACCCTCCCCTCCTCCAAGTTCTTCTGACCTTTGCCAAATGTTCCTAGACGAGGCCCATGCTTGTTTGACCATTTCCCAATTCCACCAGCCATAGATGGGGAGAGGCAGAGGAAGCACATGCCAAACCAGTCGGGCTGCTATTATTTTTAACGTGGCTCCTGGGTACTCGCAGGCAGAAGAACCGGTTCTGCTGTGCACAGTTTCTCCACTGCCAAATCCAGGAGAAGCACTCTGGGCTTCCTGGGCCTGTAGGCCTCCACCATAGGGTGTTCCCAAGTAGTCATCCGGCAGCTCTTGCTCACATCGGGCACTTTCCCAAGCCAGGGAGCTCTGTGTGTGCGCTCAGTTGGGTCCGACTTTTTGTGACCCATGGACTGCAGTCCACCAGGTTCCTGGGTCCATGGGGTCTTCCTGGCAAGAATACTGGAGTGGGCTGCCATTTCCTCCTCTAAGGGATCTTCCCGACCCAGGGATTGAACCTGCGTCTCTTGAGTCTCCTGCATTGGCAGGCGGATTCTTTACCACAAGCCAACTGGGAAGCCAGGGCACTCTGCTTCCTCCCAATTAATTATAGGCAGCACCTCAGTGAGTCCTCACTGAATCTTCTGAGGCAGGGATTACTACCCCTGGTACAGAGAAGGACACAGGCGCTAAGAGGTAAGAGACTCATCTGAGCTGCGCAGGGTTTGAATCCACACCTGTCCTCATCAGGAAGCTATGCTCCCAACTCTTTCTCACTGCCAAGTGCTCCCTTGTCCTCTGCCCCCGTCCCAAACTGAGCTGCTGTGGCAACCTCTACAACTAGGGAGGGGCATGAAAGGGTGAGCTGATACTCACCAGAGGACACAGTCTCCTGCTTGGGACAGGGCGCCCCTACTTAAGGCACTCTGTGTAGTCAGAGGCTCCGTCCGAGTGCAATAGATACACTCGTGATTCCACTGCAGAGCTCTGATAGATGCCCACCTGGGAGCTGGCTGGTGCCAAGAACCAACAGAAGGGAATGTACTGCAGAAATATTAACCTTGGCAGTCTCCTGCCACAGTAAACCGCTGGCTGAGCTTTAATGAAATCGTGCACCAAAGCAGAAACATCTGTATTGCTGGTTAAAATAAACCCCAGTCTGGAATGCACAACTGTCTTTGCACAAGGACACGACAAACCTGGAGAGAAATGGAAAGGATGCCATTCACTGTGATCAAAATGACTGTTTAGAACCAACAGAGGTCAGGCCTGCTCACCTCTGTGTTCCCCAGTAAGGCTTACTAGCTTCTATCAGATGAAGACATGTACTAAATTTGAGCAACCCAGGCTTATTAGTGTGGGAGAGCAAAAGTCCTGCAAACTGCCAATCCCACCCGCCTTCTCTTGTTCCCACAAAAGCATTTCCCAGGATGAACACACACTAGGCGGGCACAATGAGGCCTAACTGCTTTGTTAAGTATCCTGGATAAATCATTTATCCAAACCAAAATTAAAGCATGGACATCCCCTTAGTTTAAAAGATATAATAATAAGAAATCAGCCTACAGATCACGGGGGTCAGGGGAGGCCTCAGCAATGCCATAAAATTGCTGTAAAAGTGTGACATCTTCTGCATTAGATGGCCTTTCTCAAAACACAAGCAGCGCATGGCCTCCCGGAACCGGAAGTCGAATCAGACAGTCGTAGTGCTGGAAGCCCTCTTGCGGGATCTCCCTCTGCCTTGATACAAAAACCTCCTAATCAAGCCAGTGCCAAGTTTCCCCAAACTCTCAACTCCTAAGGAGGCTATTTGACACTACCTTAGAGAGCTCTTCCTTTTGTTAAATTTTGGTTTTGCTTGCTGGGGTAGAAGCCCAGAGATGAATCCTTCCAGCCCTTCAAGGAAAGAAGGTGGCATAATAAGTCTTCCGTGAATCTACATACAGTGAAAGTGTTTCAACTTCCCCTAAACAGTCTGTAGAACAAGGCTGCAGTCCTTTCCCATTTGGCTGTTCTCCAGACAGACGGTGACGATAGATAATGATGACGATGACTATTAAAAGAAAAACAATTATCTTAACTCTCATCTACTCAGCCCTACTATGTGACATAAGACTATAAGATGCACTTGTCAGGCACTTAGGCTGAAATCCTCACAGTGGCAATAGTTTGGGACTATTATTCTGTCCATTTTACATTTTGAAGAAATTGAAACTCAACAGGTGACATAACTTGCTCAAGGCCATACAGTTAAGTAAGGAATGGCATCAGGATTCAAATTCGGACAGACTCGCTGCCCTCTGTCGTCATGTCCAAAGAGGGTGCCAGCCCAGCCGCATCCTTCCAGTGGTCCATGATGTGGGCTACTGACATCATACTGCCATGAGTGGAGCCCGAAGCCAGTTTTCTCTGCTGGGAAAGACAAAGACCCTGAGCAGCCCTGTTGGCACCCTACCTGGGGAGAGGGAAGCCATAAAGGGGGAAGAGGAATAGGAAAGTGGGAGGCGGTGAAGACAACCTGTTTACCATTTAACAATCTGGCGGGATGCTTGAAGGAGACTCAGCAAAGTTCTCAGCAAAGGGAGAGGGTGGGAGCAAAAGCCTTCTCCCCACAGCAGGGGGAGGCTGGCTGGAAAGCTGCTTGCTGGGTGACCCAACAGGTACAGGGAGCAGAGGGCCAGTGTGCTGACCAGGATCAGGGCAGGGTCCCTCATCACAGCCGCCTTTGTGTCTGCCTTTCTCTACCCTCCATGCTGGATGGGACCCTCCTGTTGCCAAACTGGTTGGACTAAGCCACAGGCAGCAAAGATGACCCATCTGGCTGCCGTATCCCTGATCAAAGCTGACTCATTTCAAAGGCGAACTGTCAGCAACCTGGGAGATTGCAATCGGACAAGGAAAAATAAATCGGAAGCTTACTTCAGGGGTTAAAACTCAAAGCCTCCCTGAAAAAATAAAGTTCTCTCTTGTGCTTCTGAAATTCTCAGACCTAAGAACTCCATGAAGAAACGTCTTGGACACTAACTAAAGAACACTTTGGGTCCTGAAGTAAGATCCCAGCGTTCATCTGGCCTCAAGCTTTGTCCAGAATGGGGTAATATTTTGCAGCTGCAAGCTTACAGAAATGACCCAAGGCTAGAGTTCAGGCTGGGATCCCACGTGTTTGGAGATTCCAACTCTGCTTCCACACAGCCTTACATTTTAATCACAGGACAATGGAAGCACAAAGTTCCAAAGAAAACACATACACATATATACCTACCTATGCATGCACAGACACACAAACCTACACTAAGGTTAAGATCGGGCTTCCCGGATGGCTCAGTGGTAAAACTGAATTTTGAAACATCCATGGATAGACTATGGATTTAGACATGTCAAGGGCAGAATGCCTTGCCTAAAGCTCTTCTTCCCTCAGAGCTCAGTCGGTAAAAAAAATCCACCTGCTGATGCAGGAGACATGGGTTTGATCCCTGGGTCAGGAAGATCCCCTGGAGAAAGAAGTGGCAATCCATGCCAGTATTCTTACCTCGGAAATCTCATGCAAAGAGGAGCCTGGCAGACTATAGTCCATGGGGTCCCAAGATAGTTGGACATGAGAAGGGCACGGCAAATCACTCCAGTATTCTTGCCTGGAGAATTCCAAGGAGAGAGGAGCCTGGTGGGCTACAGTCCATGGGGTCGCAAAAATCGGACACAACTGAGAGATTAACTTTCACTTTAGCAACTAAAGACAACAACAAACAAGCTTAAGATCAGTTCAGTGCCTGGATTTTCAGAGTAAAACCATTTGGTCAGGAGAGGAATTTACTATACCGGTCACAGGGTATCTACCTACAAATGAGAAGAACTGATTTACCTTTATATGATGGAGAAAACGGGATGTTTCTTGCTTCTCAAACCCTGGGGATTTAACAATAGCAAAGATTCCTAAGATGTGTCTAGGAGTGGGGCAGCAAGCCGGAGCTCTCTTTCCTTTTATGAGGCTGTGGGCCATCCACTAAGTGCTGGAACATCCAGAGGACCCCACAAAACCCCACTGGGCTTATCCAAAGTGGGCCTGGTGCCACTGTCTGTACAGAACCGCCAGCGAGCACAACATACTCAATTCCGGCTGAGGGGAACCTGGGTCCGGCTGTGGGGAGGACAGAGGAGCAGCACGGTGAAGGGGAGAGTGCTGGGGACACTCTAAAACCATCACCTGTGTCACTTCTGCATCAATCAAAGTGTGTCAGTTCAGTACAAGATGAGGGTCTCCCCTGTGCTCCGAAAAGCCGCCAAGATACGCTCTTCTATCCAAGTCTAAGGCCCTGGGCAGAAACCCAGGGGCGAGAAGTTAAAACAATTTCTCCATCAAGTTACTCTCCTGAAAAGACGCGTGTTCCAGCCTTCTCTTGACTGCTCCGTCCACACACTTGAGTCCACATGAAGTCAAGTCTCTCAGGGCTCTGGGGCCCTCGTCAGTATACGTGGAACAAGGCAAGGAGGAGACAAAGAAAGGGTCTGAAAGGCCCCCACAACCTGCTCTCTTCCTGCTACCGGTGTGTCTAGGACTGTGTTCCCTTAACAGTTTTCAGATGCTCTGCAGGAGGAAAACGCAAATGCTGGGCTGTCCTGGCAAAGGTAAGAGACAGACAGGCTGAAGCTCCATGGGATTCCTAGGTCCCCGGGTCCCTCACACCAGTTCAGATGTCCGGCCAGCTGCAGCGTACCACCTAGCTAGGCTGGTCTTCAGAGACTGGGCAAGGCAACTAATGCCAAATCGTAAGCTTCTGCCCACGCTGGGACCCCTTGTAGGATTTGCTCTGCTTTCCTGGGATTGTTGCTTCTTAGCAGTTTTGGTGACAGGGACAGAACATGGAGCGTTTGTAGAATGGATTCAGTGAAGATAGGTAATCCAGAGGGCTCTCTTTACTCTCCCCCTCACTTCTAAGTCCTATAAAAATGTTCTTCTCTGGTTTCCCCAAATATGAGCGCCAAGGATCCCCGAGGTTCTTGAAGGTGTAACAGTAGGCTCTCTGAGAGTTCACAAGAGCATAAGAATGCTTCCAATCAACCAAGAGAAAGAGGATAAGACTGTCCCATTTGCCACAGGGTGGGTCTTCAATAACTGCTCAAGTTGATCCATGTCACTCCCCTTCTAAGACGTTCAATCTCACCGCATGACCCAAACAGGAAGTCCCAACTCTTGTGTGACCTTGGCCAAGTCTTTCAGGGGCCCAAGCCTGTGCTCATCTCTCCAGTCTCGAGGAGATGAGTGAGTGCTGAAGGGGTTAAAAGAACACCAGCAAGGGTAGTCCCAGAACTTCAGATCCACGGATTTGGGGATACACTTCCAGGAACCCATAGATAAATGGGAGGCAGTCAGGTATACTGGAAAAGCTACGGGCTTTGAAGTCAGTTAAACCTAGACTTAAAAATCCACTTCCACCATTCACTCAGTAACCTCAGGCAAGTTGCTTAAGATATCTGAATCTCAGTTTGTCTTCTATATGTGCAATGGGCATCATGTGAAAGGAGCTTCAGAATAACCTTTAAAGCACCCGACACAGTGCTTGGACAGAGTGAGTTTTGGACCCCAAAGCCCCTTGCAAGAAGCCCCCTTCACTTTCTAGTTACCGCCACACATGCACAGACCACCCTCTGTCCACATCCCTCTAAAACCATTTTCCCACAGCAGAGGAGACTGGCAGTGAGATTTCAAACCAGATTTACGAAAACTCATAACTAGAAGATTAAAATTCCAAATGTCATCTGGATAAGATGGGCCAGATGCTTGGAGAATTGCAAAAGCCTCGAGCTTCCCTGTACCGGCAGAGAAGTGGGAGTTGTGGAGGAGCTCATGTCAGAGGGTTTCACTGAATGGGAAGCAGTGCACTCCGATCTATGACGGCAAAGGAGAGACGCGTCTTCAGGACTGGGTGGGGGCACTGCAGCTGTGAGATGAACTCAGACACCAGCATGTGGTGTTCGGTGAGGGCTTTTATTCACTGGGAGGCAACCATGACCCAGAGTTGGCTCACTGGCCCTTCTCCTGGGCAGGATCTGGAATGTGTGTCTGTCTACCCTGAGGCTGTTGGGGACCAGAGGGAGGGGGTCAGACCAGGGCCACTAGGAGAGAAAACCCTAGAAGGCTAAGTCATTTGGACCAGGTATACACCAACTGACTGCAGCTGGTCAGCACCACCCCCCACCACTCCCAAAAAGCAGAAAAGGGAAGGTGAGCCCTACTTTCCAGAACTCCTACCATATGTATACTAACCACACACATGACTTCACTGAGTCCTTCTGACCACTGGATGAGGGGCTGCACGGTATCCCTACTCTGTAGAGGAGCCCGGTGCTCAGGGCAGCTGAAGGGGCCCATAGTCCTATAACTCCAAACAGAAGAGCAGAGCAGGAATTTAAACCAAGTATTTCTGAACTGAAAATACATCCACTGTCCAAGCACTGACTCCGTTCAAGTAGAACCGTCACACCTCATGGCCCATTTCCACAGAAGCTGGCCCACTCCCACTGACTATCCTGATCACAGAAGCTCAGGTGGGAAGTTAAATCATCAATGTCATTGTCAGAGTATTAAAAAAAAAGTATAAGAGAAAGAGAGAATGGCTTGTATTGGAATGTTGATCCTGGGCCATAGTCTAAGATCAGAACCATCAGTGAGTGAAGGGAAAATGCTTTTCAGAAGGAATCTGCTTCACCAACCAAAATGAAAACCTACAATCACCTGGGGTGCAGGAGCAGTTAGGTAAAGAGTTCACCCTCTTCGAAAAACCAGTGATGAAGAAGGGAAAAAACCTGGAGGAACAAAAGCTCATCTACTGCCGCCTCTGGCCTTTTCTCACATGGATCAAGACCACATTCTTCCGCTAGATCCATGCGGCAATCCCACCACATCCGGCTCCCTCCCAAACTGCCTGTTAGTGACCATGCTTATACTTTAAGATCAAGTCCAGAGTCTGAAGCCTGGCATTTGTGGCTCATGATAACCTGGCCTCAGTCTCTGCTTCAGCCTCCCTTCCCTCCTGCTTGAGAGAGGCAGTGCGGTTTGGTCACCGGGCACACAGGTCTTGGTGTCAGTCTCACCTGGGTAGAGCATCAGGGCTCAGCTGTCTAATGGACGTGCAATGTCTCACGGTGAGTTGTGAAGGACCTCTGAGGCTAACAGGAGAACAATAACAAAGGAAAAACAGAAATACTCCATGTAAAATGTATCCAGTGTAATGCATGGAACCTAGGGCCCATTCAAGAAAGAAAGATACTGTAGAGTGTTAAGCCTTCATGCCAGGAGATAGGTTGGGAGCATTGCACTGCCCCACCTCTGGCTTTCCTTGATCTAGAACCTCTCTACCACACCCGCCTGCACACCCTGACCAGAACTGTGCAAGGTCCAGGTCAAGTCAATACCAGACTCTCTTACTTGTGACCTTGCTGGTATTGCTTGTCACTATGTTACTGGGATTTGCGCACTTAGCCTGGTTAGTTACCTGCCTTACTCTTCCATGGTTATGTTGCTTACTGGCATTCTTTTCTGCCCCTGCTACATTCTCTTCCACCTCCATACTGCAGAGTTTGAAAGCATCACCCAGACTCCCTTGCAGCTGGGGTTCTGGGTGTGATTTAAGTTCTGCCCAATGATTTGTACCTGCATGAGGTCTGGAAGGCAGGCGTGAGGCAGAGGGGGCTAGCAGGCAAATTACAACAAATGGGAGTGATTGTGGAGTCAGACTCCAGGTTTCCATATCTAGTCATCAGTTTTACGGGAATCAGAGGTAGGCAGGTGGAGTATAACAGCTCTAGAATATAACAAGCGCTTTAAGTCACAGTTGTGATGGTTCAGTCTTGACAAGCCCAATTGTACCCTCCTAACTCCTGTCCTTACTAACAATTTTGTATGTTACCAATTCCTTATATTAAATACCTTCCTGCTTGAGTTACCTAGTACGGTTCCTAGTTCCTGGACTGATATCAAGTTATTAAGTCCCCAATTTGCGCTCTTCATTCCCAAGCTCAGTAATTATCACATGATCTAGATGTAATTTAATGCTTAGCTCTGGTTGTAGGAGCTACTCACTACATGAGTCCAGAGATCCAGATTTATTTTTATCCCTATACCTGACTCAGCCTAAGCAGGCTACTTCCCATAGTACCTCTCACAGCTTGATCCTGTGGAACTGACAGATAAGAGTGTATATTACCCAACAGTTTGTGCCCACAGCCAAGGGCTCCAAGTATCTACAAAATCATATGCTGGGAAAAAGAAATAACCGCCAACATTTGTCCCAAAGCAAATCTGGATGACAAAAGCAGACCTGTCCCTCAGACAAATTTTCACATTTATGAGGTGGCAAACGCAGCACTAAGAGAGTAAAGCCTTCTGACCATTCTGTGAGCTTTAATAGTTCCTGCTCCTTTCCCTGGTCTGTCTTCCTTTCTCTCTGGTCAATAAGAGTTAGATTTGCTTTATAAGTCTGTATTTCACAAGTGCGGTAGATGAACCCCTGGGGGTATGCTTTGTAAAATTTTAGACTGCACACTGGTAAATCTCTTATTTTAAGCCATGTTCTTATTTTTCTGATTACTTTCTACTATGCCCAGTGTTTCTGCTTTTGCACTTGTAGATGAAATATATCATTTGCTTTTTAAACAAACTGCTTTAAATTAAGTAGTCACCATGAAGAAAGATGGTAAGTAAATAAGCAAGACAAGTGGTAGACAAATATGGCAAAAATCTATAAAGATGGCATCAGAATGACTAAGCTTGGGCGACATGGACTTAAATCCAATCTTACAAATAAATTTTCTGGGGAATTTCAAATGATCTTATCAGGATAATATGAGATGACTCTGAGAATGTTCACAATTCATTTTATATAACTTTCTGTCCCACTTCTCAGGGTCTTGGGAATAATCTGGTCTTCCAGGAAGACTGACTGATAGCATCAGGAATGTCAACAGTCTTTTGCAGACTGTGGTCCTGGGCAGGTTATTCAAGCCCATTTGCCTCACTCCTGTGCCTGGGAAGGGAAGCCAGTGAAGCGGGCTCTTCACTCCATGGGGTGCTGAGGAAGACAGAAAGATGCAGCTATGCCTTCTAAATGAAATCGTTAATTTCAATGATTGTTTTTAGTTGAACTGATTTATCTAAGTACAATTTTCAATACACATAATCCGAGGGTTGGAGGAGAAAGGTTTGTATTAAATTATTCCAGGAAATGAATGTTAATGGAGGGAAAGGTTAGTATCTGGATATACCCTTTTGAAAACTACCTGTTTAGTTTGGGTCCTTGTGAATATTCATGAACATAAATGATCCTGAAGCTAGAATGAACAGTCCACCTCCCCTCCTTTGCAGCCAGTGTAAAGAGGGAGATAAGGGCTTCGGAACAATACAATAAGTCATAGGTTTCTTCCCTTCTGACTGGATGCCCCCTTCCTGAAACTGGAGCAGGTGTGGCCACAAGGGGTCAAACGCCTTCAATGGGATGCAAACACACCAGCTCTCCTCTGAGAAGTTGGCTTCTAAAAAAGTCAAGAAACAATGTGTTGGCATACAGTTGGTGCCAAATAAAAGCAGCACTTGGCGGTGGCTGACTCCCTCAGCCATAGAGCTATGGCTGAAATCTCAGATAACCCCAGGATGCATATTCACTATTAAGACAGGGAAAGGAGGGGGGTGATTTTCTCCATAGCCATCCCACAGAAATGCTACTGGAACTTAAAGAGTTCCCCAAAACCCACCGTAAGAGGACATAGGAGTAAAGATTGAGAATAAGGCCAAGGAAGTAACTCACCACTACTTGGGCAGGATAAGTCCAAATTCCCTGTGGACCTACCATGGTCATTTTTAGCCGAGATGCCACAAAACACATCCTAGAACACATCTGATAAGGGAAAAAGTTTTCTGGGAAAATATTTGTAATAGTCACTGCAACTAACACATTGGCACGTAACAGTTTAGGGGGACTGAGGTCATATTCACTGCAGAAGGCAGTGAGGTTGGGTTTTTTGGCAGCTACAGCTTGTCCACAAGACTAGGACCTCAGAGAGGACATGAGAAATGCAATGTAAGACTCCACATGCAAAGTAACCCTTGTAACAACAGTACACAGGGCTTCCCAGGTGGCTCAGTGGTAAAGAATCTGCCTGCCAATGCAGGAGATGCAAGAGACATGGGTTCGATCCCTGGATCGGAAAGAGGAGGAGGGCATGGCAACCCACTCCAGTATTCTTGCCTGGAGAAATCCATGGACAGAGGAGCCTGGCAGGCTATGGTTCCCACGGTTGCAAACAGTTGGACACAACCGAGCAACTGAGCACACACACACACACACACACACACACACACACCGACGACAGTATACTTGATGTGGGATGCTAACGACAGCTAGGGGGAAGAGGAACACCGGCTGGCTCAGGTGAGGTGAAAAGGAAGCCTCCTTCCACCTCCAAGTACAGATGTTCCCTTTCAGAGGACCCTGTGAAGTACTCTGCACATTCGCTTGGCCATTTGTTCATTTAACAAATATTTATTGGCTTCCACATTTGAGCCAGATATTGTGCTGCTGCTGCTGCTAAGTCGCTTCAGTCGTGTCCGACTCTGTGCGACCCTATAGACAGAAGCTCACCAGGCTCCCCTGTCCCTGGGATTCTCCAGGCAAGAATGCTGGAGTGGGTTGCCATTTCCTTCTCCCATGCATGAAAGTGAAAAGTAAAAGTGAAGTCGCTCAGTCGTGTCCGACTCTTAGTGACCCCATGGACTGGAGCCTACCAGGATCCTCCGTCCATGGGATTTTCCAGGCAAAAGTACTGGGGTGGGGTGCCATTGCCTTCCCCGAGATATTGTGCTGCTGCTGCTGCTGCTAAGTCACTTCAGTCGTGTCCGACTCTGCGTGACCCCATAGACGTCAGCCCACCAGGCTCTCCTGCCCCTGGGATTCTCCAGGCAAGAACACTGGAGTGGGTTGCCATTTCCTTCTCCAATGCATGAAAGTGAAAAAGTGAAAATGAAGTCGCTCAGTCGTGTCCGACTCTTAGCGACCCCATGGACTGCAGCCCACCAGGCTCCTCCATCCATGGGATTTTCCAGGCAAGAGTACTGGAGTGGGGTGCCATTGCCTTCTCCGAGATATTGTGCTAGGTATCAGAAACTCAGCAGAAAACCAGAAAGATATGTCCCTGAACTCATGAAACTTACCTAAAAATTGGGTGAGACGGACAATAAGTTGATGCATTAATAAGTCGGTGCATGTGGTGTGTTACAAGCGAAGGAAAGAGAGTGACGGGGTGGTGACTGCGGAGGGCACCGCTATGATGGAGTGTGGTGGGGAGCACGGCAGACTTCTGAGAATAAAAGGAGAAGCAAGCATCATGTGAAGAGCCAGGGAGGAATATTCTAGGCAGGGGAACAGTCATGGAACTAAAAATAAACAAGTGGATCTAATTAAACTTAAAAGCTTTTGCATAGCAAAGGAAACTAGAAACAAGATAAAAAGACAACCCTCAGAATGGGAGAAAATAATAGCAAATGAAACAACTGACAAAGGATTAATTTTCAAATTATACAAGCAGCTCATGCAGTTTTCTGCATACCAGAAAAACAAACAACCCAATCAAGGGGGCAAAAGACCTAAGTAGACATTTCTCCAAAGAAGACATACAAATGACTAATAAACACATGAAAAGATGCTCAACATGGCTCATTATTGGGCTTCCCTGGTGGCTCAGAGGTTAAAGCATCTGCCTCCAATGCAGGAGACCTGGGTTCGATCCCTGGGTCGGGAAGATCCCCTGGAGAAGGAAATGGTAACCCACTCCAGTATTCTTGCCTGGAGAATCTCATGGACAGAGAAGCCTGGTAGGCTACAGTCCACGGGGCTGCAAAGAGAAATGCAAATCAAAAGTATATTGAGATATCACCTCACACCAGTCAGAACGGCTATCATCAAAAAATCCACAAACAATAAATACTGGAGAGGGTGTGGAGAAAAGGGAGCCCTCTTACACTTCTGGAGGGAATGCAAACTGGTACAGTCACTATGGAGACAGTATGGAGCTTCCTCAAAAAACTGGGAGTAGAGCTACCGTATGGCCCAGCAGTCCCACTCCTAGGCATATACCTTGAGGAAACCAAAACTGAAAAAGCCACATGTATCCCAGTGCTCACTGCAATACTATTTACAATAACTAGGACCAAAAGGTAACCCAGATGTCCATCATCAGATGAATGAATAAAGAAACCGTGGCACATATATGCAATGGAATATCACTCAGCCATAGAAAGGAACATATTTGGTCAGTTCTAATGAGGTAGATGAACCTAGAGCCTATTATACAGAGTGAAGTAAGTCAGAAAGAGAAAAACAAGTATTGTATATTAACACATATACATGGAATCTAGGAAGATGGTACGGACGAACCTATTTACAGGGTTACAGTGGAGACACAGACATAGAGAACAGACTTATGGACGCGGGCGGGGGGAGGAAGGAGGTATGGGACGAATGGAGAGAGTAACTTGGAAGCATATACACTGTCATCCGAAATAGAGAAGGCCAATGGGGATTTGCTGTATGGCTCAGGGAACTCAAAGCAGGGGTCTGTAACAACCGAGAGGGGTGGGGGGTCGGAGGTGGGAGGGCGGTGGGAGGGCGGGGACGTATGTATACCTATGGCTGATTCGTGTTGATGTATGGCAGAAACCAACGCAATACTGTAAAGCAATTATCCTTCAATTAAAAGTAAATACATTTTTTAAAAATTAAAAAAATAGTTTGGAAAAATAAATAAGGGGGGAAAAGGCATTGTAATGAACACTTTTAATATTCCAGAAGGTAAAATCATGGAAATAGTACTCTATAAATCTTGTCTCTATGGAAAAAATAAAAGAATATTCTGGGCAAGGGAATAGCCAAGACAAAGGCCTAGAGGTGGGAAAGAGCTGGAAATTATGAGAACAGGAAATTATCCCTAGTGCCTGCTCTCAAATAGAAAAGCTGCTCTCAAATAGAAAAGGGTAACGTGGGGTGATTTCAGGAAGCAGGCAGGGGCGAATGGCACAAGGCCCCGCAAGCCACAATAGTAGGGGGAGGGGATTTTACTCGACACTCAACCAGCAGTCATAGGACTCTTTAAACGGGGAGCAAAAGGATCTAAGTTTTCAAAAGGTCACTCTGGCCCTCGTGAGAGGAATGGACAGAGAGCTGGGGTCAGGACTGAAAGCAGGGAGTCTAGTTACCTGGCTGCTGGAATAGTCCAGGTGCAAGAAGCTTAGGCCAGGGGACGGGAGCGGAGACGGAAGGGAGTGCAGAAAAATAACTGAAAAAGATTCGGCAGGCTTCGGCACCAAATCAAAGCTTCCTCAATGGATAAATGATGACTTGGCTGAAGTTTTACTGATTTGATTGGCTTTTCTAAAATTGTCTGTCATAAAAGTGAAACTAACCATATACCCAGGTACCAGTTCTAAGTCAGAGATGGGCAGCAAACCTCTTCAAATTGAACAACAATCAATTGCTGTTCTATAAAAGAAGCATCAACACAAGCTCAGAGCAGCATTTCCATCTGGAGTAAAGAAAAAACAGCTCAATGGAAACTGGGCTGTCAGGAGCTCCCTGTCTGTCTTCCACTGCCTCCTACCTAACCCCACTATCTGAGCCAATTCTCACTCTGCAGTTTCAAAGTTAAGAGCCTGAAACCTCCCCGGAACGAACTGTAACTTCCAAGGAAGAATGTGGTTTAGCATTATGCTTCAGTAAACGCAGAAGGCAGGCAGAGATAAGAGAATTAAGGGTACCTATTAAGGGAGCCGGAAGTCCTGAAGAAACAAGAGCCTGTACCCGGCCAGAGGCTGAGTTCCATCACTGCTGGCAAGTTTGCAGAGAAGACCTCTGTCTCCAGGCTCCCTCAAAGAGCAGCAGAGGGGTGGAAGTAGGGAGGAAGAGTTTTTTCCTTCATCCCTCTGGGAGCCTAATGAGCATGCCAGTTAGAACGAGGGTCACCAGTAGTCCTAGAGAATGATGCTTGTTCCCAAGGAGTGCTCACCCTAGGAGTAGACCACAGAGCTGGGCTGGACACCAAGAAGGGGCCATGCTTTCTACCACTTAGAATCAAATCCCTCTGGTAGTAAGGGCATTGACTTCCAGCAAACCTTCTGAGAGAAAGTGCAGAGGCTAAGGGACCCATGAAGATCACTGGCACAGGAGTTCCTAAAGTCAGTGACCTGGACTTAGATATGTATTTGTTATGGAAACAAGCAAAAGTAAGGTTCTCCTTTCAGGTTTTGAATTCAATCACCTCCCACTATCTGGTGGCTCAGACGGTAGCGAATCTACCTGCAATGCAGGAGATCTGGGTTCAACCCCTGGGTTGGGAAGATCCCCTGGAGGAGGGCATGGCAACCCACTCCAGTGTTCTTGCCTGGAGAACCCCCATGGACAGAGGAGAGTGGAAGGCTACAGTCCATGGGGTTGCACAGAGTTGGACACAATTGAGCAACTAGGCACACAGCCCTACCACTTAGGGGCATAAATGAGCGGTGCGTGTGAAGAGCAAGCGCTCCAGCAGGCCCAGAGCGGTCTCTCCCTCCTGGGGGGCCCAGCATTGGGGCTGCACAGAGTTGGAAGAAGAAGGGGAACATCTGCAAGGCAAATCCTGGGTGCCTGGCACCTCTACTCACGTCGGCACACCACATAACCCCGCTGGAAATCCTCTTCGATGGGGAGGCACAACGGCCTCCGTAAGAGAGGGGAGTCAACGAGGCCAGCAGTCATGTAACCAGTGGGCAGCAGGGCTGAAGTCGGAATGAGTCAATCCCAAGTCCCATGTGCTTTCCATCCCTACCAGCTGGCACCCTCAGCCCAGCCACACTCTCCCCTGGGGGACTGATTGCCTGCCCTTCAGAGGACTACAGCCTGGGCTTCCATCCCAAGCATGCAGCTTGCCCCCGGCTCTTACCTAGCTTAGGGAAGGCGACCAGTCCCAGACGTTCTCACCTGTGAACTTCTCGAGGTAAGCGCTCAAAGCGCCCTAACTCTCCTACTGGTGGTATTCACGCGCAGCCATGGGACAGGGTCTCTCTCCTCGGCAGATTAAGATGTGTCTTAGAACAGCTCTCAGGCTCAGTTTCTTCCTGCCCAGCCCCAGGCCTGCAGATCACTCCCCACAGGCTCTGCACCTGGGCGGGAAGGGTAACTTGGCAGGCTAGGCGCGCTCCTAGGCTACAGCAGATTGGTGCACGTGTGCCTGGGCTGGGCAGGAGGGCAAGGGGAGGAGTCCTGGACTCCTCTGCTCTGCCTGCTTGTCACCTGGCAGCTGGGGAGGTGGTAATGGTTAACCTGGGAGAGTGCTCCATCTTCCTCTGGTGTCCTTGGTGTGAGTGACGTCACCACCCCCGCAGGACTCACCTGCAACCGGGGCCTGGCACAGTCCCCAGCAGTGACTGATTAAGGGTACAGACTTTTCAAGCCAGCTTGATTTGGATTCAATAGTGTGGCTCCTTCTGTCACTCAGGGTGACAGAAGGTCACCTGTGGCTCAGGGTAAGTTATTTTCCTCTGAGACTTAGTTTCCTTAGGCATAAATGGGGGTAAGCATAGCACTTATGTCATAGGGCTATTGTGCAGATTAAATGAGACAATGTGTGCAAACAGGGCTTGCCACCCACCAAGTACTCAATAGATGCTTAATAAAAAAGAAAAGCTGCTGCTGCTGCTGCTAAGTCGCTTCAGTTGTGTCCGACTCTTTGCGACCCCACAGACGGCAGCCCACCAGGCTCCCCCATCCCTGGGATTCTCCAGGCAAGAACACTGGAGTGGGTTGTCAGTGAAAGTCAAGTGAATGTTCTTTTAAAGTAAGTCATTGCAACTGCAGTTCTTCCCTGGCAGGGGCAGCAGATTCAACCCCAAGAGTCCTGCCTTCTGGAAATGGAAAGAGAAAGGAACAACTTAAGCATCAACCAGGTGGTAGATGCTGTGTCTGACTACCTCCCAAACACAACATTCTCAAATCTGCGGAAGCAGTAAAAGATATGGCCATTCACTCAGCACCTACTTATAGGCAGGTGCCTTATATGCATGTCTTCTGATCTATTCAACAATCCTGCGAGGCCAGAATTATTCCCATAGAGGGGGAAGCCGAGGCTCAGAGATGTCAAACAGCTCGCCCAGAATCACACTGCCAGGGAGAAGCTGGAATCACATAATAATAAAAACTAGAGCAACATTTTCATAGTCCTTATGCTGTTCCAGGTATTATTCTGAGATCTTTACACATATTGACTGATGTAATCCTCAATACACCCCAGGTACTGTGATTATCCCCACTTCACAGATGAGAATAACTGAGGCCCTGACAAGTTAAACAAGGTCATACAGTGGACAGCTGGGCTGGAACAAGAACCAAGGTAGGTTGGCTCCAGAGGCCTTACTTTAACCGTTGCCCTATCAAAAGGAAACAAACAAACAAAAAACATCCTTGCTTTGCCCACAGCACTACCCTGCCTCTAAAAAACTGAAATCTCATGAGTGCTGAGGACACTTTTTAAATCAGAGACAACTGTGTTGGAATAAAAAAAAAAAAATACAATGGGCTGGAGCTTGGAGATGTTAGAGTGTGAGAGGAAGCAAATCACTTTGCTTCTATGGAAGTCAGCTGGCCCAAGTATGAAAGGATTGGACTAGTAGTTTGTACCAAAATGTCACAGCTCTAACAGTATATAGTTCTCTGAAATGGGCCTTCCTCCTTCCTGGGGAAGACTATGAAGTCCGCAGAGCTGGGAGCTGAGCTTGCCGACAGGCCCTCCTCAGGGCAGCCAAGGCACATCAAACAGAAGGCGATGGCATGAGGCCGGAGCATAAGAGCCGCCCACGAGCGAGCATCTGAGTCTGGGAGATCCTGGGCAATTTACCAGGCCCTTGGTTTTTCCCCTTTGGCAAAGACAGGGAAATAACTTGCCTTCGAGGGTTGCTTGGAGGTCATAAAAATGATCATAAAGCATTTTCCCAGATTCAAAGCCCGGGTTTGCAAAATGCTCTTGAACTCAGCCATGAGAAGAGTCATCAGAGAAGTCGGGACTTTGCAGGATTCCCAGAAAGCAGTCTGAGAATGTCAAGAATCTTCATTACTTCTCCATGCTTCTTACAGCTGAGTCTGGTCCAGAAAGAGGAGAAAAAAAAAATGCCCCAATACTAAATCAAAGCAACTCAGAAGATACTCAAAACAGCACTATGCTGTTTAGCATAATTATATGCTATCCAGTTCTTCAAAGTCTTCATCTCTGCCATCGGATAGTAAATTCTTAAGGGCTATGAAATTCGCCTCTCTCTGTAATCACAACCTGTAGATTTGCTGAAACATTCCCAAGACGAGACCCAAATTCACTTCCCTGTGCATTGACCTTCCTGATTCTCTTTTTTCAAGTGGCCTGACTGAACTCAAGTCAACAAACATGTTCTGAATGCTACTATGGGCCAGGCAGCATGTCATTTGCATTACATTCCAACTACTTTGAAAAACTACGTAACAATAACGGCTGAAAATAGCATTAGCCTCTCAAGGCTGGAGTTGGGGGTGTGGGAATAATCAAACCATCCCTATTTGAGGAGATCAAAAAATGGTTTTGGAATTTCAACTACTCAGTTAAAGTCTGCTTATTTTATTCATTAGGTATTCATATAATACGTATTATATAAATTCTTACTACAGAAGATTGAGTCATTCATCCATTCAACAATTATTCCTGGGGCAGCTGCTCTTTGTTAGGCAATATGCTAACAGTCCTGAGAGGTTCAAAGAAAAAAATTGGTATTACTTATTTTACTGGAAGTCTAATTTCAGAGGTCTGCCGCTACCAATTTTAAACTAGAGTAATGGTGTCTCTCTTCCTCAAAGATGATAAGATTAATTCATTCATTCAGTCAACTCATATTGGGCATCTATATTGTGCCTGGTACTAGAGATAGGCTAAGAAGCAGTCAGGCATGTTTCTTGACTTCAGGGAGGCCAGCCATTTAATTAAGGAGGCAGCCAATTACTAACTGCAATACATGTGATGGAGGAAGAAAAAAACAAGGGACTGAGATTTCGAAGGGAGTACCTGCATAAGATAGATCAGGGAAGGTCAGGTCTCCATTTAGGTTGAGTCCTGAATGATGAGAAAAGAGTCAGTCGTGTAAAAAGTGGGGAGAAGAGCATTCCAGGTCAAGGGAACCATAGATGAACCACCCCCCCCGCCACCCTCAGGTGAGTTCAAGGCAGGATGGTGCAGGAGCCCTGTGAGCAGTGGAAGGAGGGAGAGACAAGAGATGGGGAGGTAGGCAGAGCACTCGGTGCAGGCGCCTCTAAGCCAAGGTGATACATTTGGATTTTATTCTTTGTGCAAAGGGAAGCCACTGAAATGTGCTTGAAGCAAGAGAAGGAAGGGGTACCACTCTGCTGCTGTATGGAGGATGGACTGCAGGTAGGCAATGGAGACACTGTGGAGACTGGTTAGGAGACCACTGCAGTTCTCTGAATGAAAGATGATGGCGCCAAGTGAGAAAATGAGAAGTGGTTAGATTTTAGATCTGTTGGCAAGGCTCAAGCAGAAGTACTTGCTCTTGGGATGAAGGCGTGCAAGGGAGGAGGACAACAGGCTGGCTCCTCAGTGGCTGGAGCCTCTGGTAAATGGAGGACCATTTGCTGCAGTGGTTCTCAGTCAGCGGTGATTGTGCTCCCTAGAGCACATCTGGAAATATATGGAGACATTTTTGACTGTCATGACTTGGTCAGGGGGAGGGGTCCGCTACTCAATATTCTAGCATAGGTCGAAGCCAGGGATGCTGCTATACATTAGAGTTAAATAATTGTCTGGCCCCAAATGTCTACAGTGCCAAGGATGAGGAAGGCCAACTTTCAGAAGTGAGGAGAGGAGATGGTGTGAGGGGTTACTTAATGCCACATCTGGGACATATTAAATTGGAAATACTCATGTTAAATTGTCCTTGGAACCACACTGCTTAGAAATGAAGAAAGTTAAAAGCAGGACTGGCAAGCAGGCTCCTTGGAGGAGGAGAGAATGTGAGTCCTCTCTCTCTCTGGTCTCCAAAAACCCAGTGGTCCTACTCATGATCCTCTCTGCTGCTAAATTATGAAAAAAATTTCATAAAATCAAAACACGAGAGTCTCAGAAGTACAGATTAGGAGTTTGGGGTGGACATGCTGCTGCTAAGTGTCTGACTCTGTGCGACCCCATAGACAGAAGCCCACCAGGCTCCCCCGTCCCTGGGATTCTCCAGGCAAGAACACTGGAGTGGGTCGCCATTTCCTTCTCCAATGCGTGAAAGTGAAAAGTGAAAGCGAAGTCGCTCAGTCGTGTCCGACTCTGAGCGACCTCATGGACTGAAGCCTAACAGGCTCCTCCATCCATGGGATTTTCCAGGCAAGAGTACTGGAGTGGGGTGCCATTGCCTTCTCCAGGGGTGGACATGCATACACTGCTATATTTAAAATAGATACCCAACAAGAACCTACTGTATAGCACAGGAAACCCTGCTCAATATTCTATAATTTGGAAAAGAACTTTAAAAAATGGGAGTCTCTTTAGACTTGCCACTCACCCTGTTTGCACTCACCTTCCTTTCTCCCGGCCCCAGTTCTGCCTATTCTGCAAGCTCAGTGCCAGGACCTAGGTTTCCAAGCTTTCCCTGCGGTATCCATCCTTGCTGTGTCTGAGTTCAGTGGGGTCTGACTTCTCTGGCAACTGCTGTGTATGCACCTCTCCATGTATGCCATCCTGCCACTACCCACGTTTCTCCTCAAGATGTCTCACACCACTTGGAGGAAAGGATTCTACCCATCTTCCAGAGAGAGAAACGGAGGCTCAGACAAGTAATCTCTGGACCAAGTTGATGGCGATGGCAAAAGGCACCACGTGTACAATACCTGCTGCCTGCATCAATGCACCAGACAGGCTGCCTGCCTCTCTTCTCCTACAGCACTTCGTCTACAGCCTCAGGATGATGACGGAGTCCTGTTTTGGACCACAGCTCTCCTATGAGTGGCTGGCACACAGCTGGAGCCTGAGCCTTTGTAGAAGCATGTTAGCCCTGTGTGAGCCTGGCCTTTCCAGGTGGTCGACTGAGAGCTTGACAGCAGGGAAGCATGTTGGGGAGGAACAGAAATGCTCCCCTTTTCTCTTTCCCAAGATGCCACCAGATCCCCCAAAGAAGGAAGCACCAGTAGTATTTCTGGCTGCCATCTGCACACCCACGGGACACGCTGTGTCTAAGCTGGCCTGACAGAGACCAGTGCTCTTCAGGGTCCCAGGCTACTGGTGGGTGGAGGGTGAGGAACTGTGTTTAAAGGCAGGAGTTTAGTCCATGCAGCCTCTTTTACTTTTGGGGTACAGGTACCTCTGACCCACTTTCTCTGCTCAATGTCTCCACCTGGGAGTCCAGTTAGGTCAACTCTGGCCAATTCACAGAAGACAAGGCAGGAAATCTTCCTTTGGTCTCAGATCTATGTCATGATCTTCATGATTTATCAGAAATCTTGGATTTGGGGAGTTAAACGGGGCATACCAGGGACTTCCCTGGTGCTCCAGTGCTTAAGACTCTGTGCTACCATTTCAGGGGAGCAATGGTTTAATCCCTGGTCAAGGAACTAAGATTGAGCTTGCTGCACAGCCTGACCAAAAAATAAATAAAAATAAATTCTTAAAAAGTGGGGGCATACCAGGTTAGTGAAGGCTACCTATCTTTGTCCAGGTTAATAAAGGTCACCTGTCTTTGTCCCTAGGGAGGGAAGATGAGGGAGGGCACAGCCTTGATTTATGTTACATTCACATCCATCCCCCTTGCATAATTTGGGCCACAGTTTACATAAGAATTCAATAAAAATTCAAAAAATGATATAAATAACTCCAATATGGTGCAGCCAAGCCAATCCATCACATTCCGTTTCCCTCCTTCTCTGACCTGCTAACCTTCCTGAGATCCTAATTTTGCGCAGTGATAGGGCAACAGCCTGCCTTTCCCAGGATAAAAGCCTCAGAAGCCTTTAAACTCCCCTTCTTCTGACAACCAGCTGGCCAGCCCTGGCAATCTTGCTCCGGAATAACGCTCCTACTCAAAGAATGCCTTTCCTAGGCCACTACTTAAGCTTTCGCTCACTGTACTGGGAGCTCACCAAAACATAAACCCTGGGACCAAAGGCATGACGTCGCCATCATCTTTATCTTCACCAGAACAGAGCATGGCCCCTGGGACAGACAGCATGTTCACGACCTGGAGCAGGTGTAAGACCACGGTTCCAGCTGATGGTCTTGGGCCAGGGAAATTCAGAGGGCCAGGCGGCACAACCTGCAGCTTGTCTTCTTGCGTAGGTGACACCAAGGAGCAGAATCTAAAGGGCCTCTTCCAAACCTACACCTTGTCTACTACCAGAGCGAAACTATACCCCACATACAGTACAAGGTGAATGAACTCCAAAGAGCTGAGCCCCAAAACCACCAACTCCCACCTGAGACACACAGTAAAACCATGAAGATAACTGAACCTCAGGATAACTTGAATTCCCATTTAAAGGGCCTGGTGATTAGCTCCAGGCTTCAGTCCAGAACTCTATTCTCCAACAAGGGTAGGTAAAGGTCTCACCTTTTGTGCACGTGTATAAGGAGGAGGACGGAGGGGAAGGAAGGAGATGGGGAAAGGACCACTCCCTGGGGAGGCCAAGGCAGAGCCCCGTATCCACACCGCTCATGCTACCCAGGCCCAATACGCCTGGGCAGCCGCTGGGAGCCACGACATCAGAAACCTCCTGGAATAACGGTCACTCTCTTGGTCCTCCTAAGCAGCTACGGCACCCCAAAACAGTCAACTCACACTGAACCTGGAGGGGACCTCAAGTGGCAGGAATGGAACTGCAGCCAGGACCCAGACTCGCGGGGAACCACTAGAGAAAACCCAGGCACCCCTGCAGCTCGGATTTCCTCCAGTTATTTCACTAACCTTACAGTACCTAACACTACATTTCATGCAATTCCACACTGCTTTACGGGGGTAGGGAAGGCCTAGGAGTTTGGGATTAGAAGATGCAAACTATTACATATAGAACAGATAAACAACAAGGTCCTACTGTATAGCAAGGGAACTACATTCAACATCTTATAATAAAACATAATGAAAAAGGATAGGAAAAAGAATGTATATATGTGTAACTGAATCGCTCTGCTGTACAGAAGAAATTAATACAACATTGTAAATCCACTATAAAACAGAATTTTTAAGCTAAAAAAAACCCATTGCATTATCAAAAAAAAAAAAAAGAAAGAAAGAAAGAAACCTGGTGACTTCACAGTTGCTCCACTCATTGAACAGGTTTGTGTGCCGGGTGCTATGCTGGTTGTGGGGAAGGCAAAGATGTTGAAGCCTCAACTGCGGGCACCCCGCAAGCATCTGCAGAGTCTAGGCAAGCCAAAAGCAAGGTGGGGGCATGTAAAGGGGATTCTTTATCCACGGTGTCTTCATCCACAGTGGCTCCTCTGGAGATATAATCAATAGCACTCAGCATCTGAAACATCTTGGAACTGCACCATGCACAGCCTTGAAACCTCAGTTTTCTCCTTGAAAAAGTCTATAGCTGTATATCAATCTGTACATTCTTATAGAACACTTCCAGGAACTAAGTTGAAGGATAATGCACCAAACTTCCCAGGTGATGCCATGGTAAAGAACCCGCCTGCCAATGCAGGATACGCAAGAGACGCAGGTTCGGTCCCTGGGTCAGTAGGATCCTCTGGAGTAGGAAATGGCAGCTTGCTCCAGTATTCTTTCCTGGAGAACCCCATGGACAGAGGCACCTGGAGGGCTACAGTCATTGGGGTCACAAAGAGTTGGACGCAACTGAACACACACACACACATACACACCAACCTCCAGATTCCTAGCATTATCTGATTATATACATGCTTTCTCTTTTTTGACTAATTTGCTATCTGAGAACTCTTCTCTTCTTTACTGTAAAGAAGATGTGCAGCCAACCTTCACTGAGTGAGAAGCAACTTAAGAAGGTGAGAGGGCAGAGGGCATGCAGCATGGATTCGGGAAATACAAAGTAACACAATAGCTGTCCCCATGTTGTCCTGGGTCAGAAATCTGTGTGTTCAAATACGGGCCTCTTTAAACCAAAACCTAGCTCAATCTGGAATAGTCCCCTAACTAGAGAGGCAGTGGGACAACTTCTGAAGACTGAACTCTACCGAGTCTATAGCTCCTCACTTTTCCCCATACAGCAGCCAGACATTACTTTATGGAGAGACCATTTACTACTGCAGTTAGAACTTGAAAAAACAGCCAATCAATGTAATAAACCCAGTTCACTTCATTTCAAAACATGAACTCATTGTTATCTCAGGAAATATTACCTTACTCTTTAGATTAAATGTTAGCCCAAGTCTAGGAGGCATTCAACAGTGAGAAAGTAATATACTTTAGTTGGCTTCTCCAGGCTCAAGTTTCACCAAAACAAGTTTCATACAGAGATTTGCCAAGTACCGGGTAATGGGATATGGCAGGGTTACGTCATCTGCGGCCCATTTCCAAAGAAACGTGGCTTTTCCAGGTGGAATTCTAAGTGCTCTCTCTTCTCTTTATAATTTTTGTTGCACCAGTTTGCATGATGAGTATTAGCAGATGCATTAAAACTGGCGATAAGCTATGAGGCCTTGAGGCGGTTCGTTTCATCTGTCTGGGTCCCCGCTTCTGTCTTTGTGAAGTGGATGGTTGGGGGCTACTAGTCAGGGGGCTCTTTCCTGAGCTAACATCCCAAGATAGTCAGTCCTGGACTCCACTGTCCAGCTCTTCCTGTGGCTGCCTTGGCACAACGTCTCCCAACCAGCCTTCGAGTCCAGCACCCAAGTATGTGTAAGGCTTCCATTCTCTGAGTAGGGATGGAAAAAATTACCCAGCAGATGGACTCAGTTTATCTCCCAAGTCCATTGCTCAGCCAAATAGTCAATCCTGACGTTCATCCACCTTACATATCCTCAACTGCTTCCCAGGCACAGGTAGAGATGTGAAAAAGAACAACCTGGGCCCTCGATCTGGTGATGATCATGGTAATGAACTGTGATTCATTATTCAACTGTTTCAGGTCCTGCACCGAATACTTTACTTGCATCATCTCATTTAATTCTCACAAAACCCCTCTTGGGTATACATAACATAGAGGGAACTGAGATGCAAAGAGATTAAATGATTTGGCCAAGATCTCACAGCTAGAAAGTGGCAGAACCCAGAATTTAAACTAGGCCTGGCTGACATGATACTATGCCTCAGCCACCTTGATACTTGGAATAACCAAGTATACACAGGAAAGCATCTCACTTTGCCCAGGACAGGACTTGATTTACATCTATTCAGTTCAGTTCAGTCGCTCAGTCGTGTCCGACTCTTTGTGACCCCATGAATCGCAGCACGCCAGGCCTCCCTGCCCATCACCAGCTCCCGGAGTTCACCCAGACTCACGTCCATCGGGTCAGTGATGCCATCCAGCCATCTCATCCTCTGTCGTCCCCTTCTCCTCCTGCCCCCAATCCCTCCCAGCATCAGAGTCTTTTCCAATGAGTCAACTCTTCGCATGAGGTGGCCAAAGTATTGGAGTTTCAGCTTCAGCATCATTCCCTCCAAAGAAATCCCAGGGCTGATCTCCTTCAGAATGGACTGTTTGGATCTCCTTGCTGTACAATTCTTCACAGTACCCTTTTTACTCTCAGAAATGTCTTAGCTTGGATATAAATTATCCAGTCACCTACTTACAATGTCTATTACAATGAGAGGTGATAATAATGATAATTGTTATTATTACACAACCAGGTCGCATTTGCAGTAAACCACTGCTTAACCACTCTAAAGAGAGAAACCTCTCCCAGCCTCCCTATCCTTCTGCTTACTTTGTGTATTTTCCTCCATAGCATTCATCAACATAAAAAAAATATATTTTCTTATCATCTCCACTACAATATAAGCTCCACACAGGTAAAATAGCTTTTGGTTTACTAGTATATCCCCCAGTTTGTAGTAGACATTTCATAAATACCTGTTGAGTAAAGAAACACATTATTGTCATTGGAACAAAAGCAAACATTTCTCAACCAGTTGCTAAGTGCTTTGTTCTGCTCAAAACTGTGTGTGTGTGTGTGTGAGTGTGAGTGTGATTGTGCGTGTGTGTGTGTGTGCGCGCTGCCAAGTCCAACTCTTTGCGACTTCATGGACTGTGGCCCGCCAGGCTCCTCTGTCCATGGAACTATCCAGGCAAGAATACTGGAGCGGGTTGCCATTTCCTACTTCAGGGTACCTTCCCGACCCAGGGGCTGAACCTGCATCTCTTGTGTTCTGCACTGGCAGGCAGATTCTTTACCACTAGTGCCACCTGGGAAGTCCCTTGCTCAAAAAAAATCAAACCCCTGAAGTTTGATCACTTTATAGAGAAGATACAGAGCCTCAGAGAGATGAAGTAATAGTCTCCAAGGACACCAACACTGGTTGGTGGCAGAGCTGGGAGGGAAGTGATGCTGACCACCTACACCCCAAACGCCACTCTAAGTCTGGGAGCAGAGGCAGCACAAGGACTCAGGGCAGCGTGCAAAGGTCGGCTAGCACCACTGCCTGTCAGAGATCCCAGAGGGCGTGTGGTCAGACAGGGCTTCTTAGAAGAAAGGAGACTTGATTTGAGCTTTGGAAGATAATAGAATATGGACAGATGGAAGAAGCATTTAATCCCAGGGAGGAGTGAAAGTGGAAAATCACAGGGTTGACCATGCTGATTAGAACAAACAGCCTCTATCTGGAGGCCCTACAGAGCAAGATTTAAAACACTGCTGTCACCTAGAGGGCCTTGAATGCCATGGAGGAGTCGAGTTTCAACCACTAGTAAACAGGATGCTATCATATAAGAGCTTTCCTACCAGGAATGATGTAGTGGGCCGTCTGGATTCCTGAAACTTCACCACAGTAACAAGGCCAGAGAAGTTTGCAGGAGCTTCAACTGTGAACCAGGACACCCCCTGGACCCTCTGCAGATACACATCCAGGGCACATATGTGAGCTGGTAAATCTCTGATTAAAGCACCTTTCTCCCCATAGATTTGTTTGTGTTTTGGGTCCTAAAATATTCCTGTGAGCACACATCCCTTCTCTGCTATGACAAAGATAGTGCTTGTCCCACTCCACAGGGTTCTGAATGGATGCAATTAGTATCCATGGTGGCGAGGACCATCCTCGCCACTCCTCCCAGCCATCCCATACATCCCCATAACACCTTCTTATTACACTGTTTAAACAATATCTATCTACTCATTCTATCCTCTCTTTTCACAGCCTCTCCACCTCCTTGGCTGCTACTTTATAACACGAGCCAACACATCTGCAACATCTGGATCAAAATGAACAACCCTTGGGAACAGCCCCTGTGTCACCTAGCCAATAGCCCTAGGCTCGTAGCTAGATGGATGACGGCAATCTGGTCCACATATCCTGGACAGCCTAGACCCCCTGAAGACACCCTGAAGCTTAGCCACATGCTTTCTGGGTGACTGGCATTTTATGACAGAAGCCAGAAACAAAACATATACGTTGTTGCTGTTGTTCAGTTGCTAAGTCGTGTTCAACTCTTTTCAACCCCATGGACTGCAGCACACCAGGCTTCCCTGTCCATCACCAAGTCCCGGAGCTTACTCAAGCTCATGCCTATCAAGTCGGTGATGCCATCCAACCATCTCATCCTGTCATCCTCTTGTCCCCTTGTCCTCAATTTTTCCCAGCACCAGGGTCTTTTCCAATGAGTGAGCTCTTTGCATCATATATCTTCTCTCTCTCTCTCTCTACATATACATATATATATACACATACACACACACACACGTGAAGAACTTTGCATCATATATCTTCTACACACACACGCAAACACACACACACACACATATATATATACGCAAAGAACTGACTCATTGGAAAAAACCCTGGTGCTGGGAAAAATTGAGAGCAAAGGGAAAAGGGGACAACAGAGGATGAGATGGTTGGATGGCATCACTGACTTGATGGGCATTAGTTTGGGTAAATTCTGGAAGCTGGTGATGGACAGGGAGGCCTGGAGTGCTGCAGACCACAGGGGCACAAAAAGTTGGATACAACTGAGCAACTGAACTGATATGTATTTTTTTGCTGGCTCCACACAAAAATAATTGCAGAAGTAATGTGAGCACTGTGGGGTCACCAGAGGGACCAATTATAAATCTCAACAACCATATCAACACAAAAATGAAGGAAAATGTGTTACCTTAAAAAGTTACCTTAAGGAAAAAAAAAAAGATACCCTAAGGAAGTCACTTACTAATTTCAAGTGTTTTCTTTCCTCTTCTCCTGATATTCATTTCTTTATTTTCCCAGTAGAGTCAAAACCCTCCTTACATGCATTGGTTTCAATTCCAAAAAGCATATCAAGGTTATGATGGCTCATTACTCACAACAGAAATACACATGAAAATGTTCTGGTTTCTCCAGGAAAGGATAGAATTTCTTGTTCTAGAGATTTTTGAAATTAGCAGACAATGGACACAATGATTTCAGTACCTGGGAAATGATAAAATCTATGCCAGTTACAATTAGTGGAAAGCAGGAGAAAGTTCTAAACGTTTCTGAGAGCTGAAATTGCTGGTATTTTCCAGCAGAAGAGGGGAATATCTTCAGATTAGTGGTCAACGAGCTCTATCCAGGAAAGAAGCAAAAATTGTCACTACAAGAGTCAGTCCATGCACAGAAAGCTGAACAAGAGCTGAAGGATCTTAGCGTTTTAAACACAGAACCTGGCTGCTCATAGGCTCTGCAGCATCCATGGCATCCTTGCCTTTGGGAGGGAGCAGTATAACTGCAGAAAAGCAGACGGGGCCCTTTAACCCACTGACCTCTTTTAATCTGCTTGTTAGCCTGGCTGTGGGCAGGACCAGGGGGCCTGTGATCAATGCCTCTCTGGGGAAAGGTCAGAGGTCGGAGGCACAGTCCCTCATCATCATTATTCTCAATTATTCTTCATTCAGAGCCACTTTCTCCCCACTTTTGAGGGAAGACCCTGTAAGCATTTTCCAGGACATTGAAGGGTGATGACCCAACCCAGCCCTGCACACTGTGTTTCCTTTCCTCCCTACCTAGCTCACTGCATCTCCCTGACCATAGAGGATAATAGTGGGTAGAAACTCACAGAGAGGCCCCCGCAGGAAGAAACCGCAGCAGTGAGCACAGGTCTGTACACAACACACTCACACATACCCAGCTCAGCAGAAGGCCTTGCTGCTCCCCAGGACCCACTCACAGTTTTATGACAGAGCAGTTCAAGGCAAGGCCTTTGCCATCAAACAAGACAGAGGTTCTATGAGTTACTAACCTTGGAATCTTTTTTTTAATTAATTTATTTTAATTGGAGGCTAATTACTTTACAATATTGTGGTGGTTTTTGCCATACATTGACATGAATCAGCCACGGGTGTAATTAACCTTGGAATCTTAGGCAAGTCACTTACCCAACTGAACTTTAATTTCCTAATCTCAACAACAGGGATAACAGTTTCTCTCGCATAGTGCTATGGCAAGGATGAAATGGAATAAGGCTCAAAGTAAAGGATCAATGCATGTTAGCTATTAATAGGCTGAATGTCAATTCTATGATTATTTTAGCAGTACGATTTTCTGTATTTCTTTGATGATAAATGTAAATAATGGTCATTGCACAAAAACTGAAATATAAGGAAAAGTATAAACAAACAAACAAACAAAAATCCTTGATAATCTACCCCTAGAACTGAGCACTGGTGGCAGTGTGACTATTTCTGTTCAGTGTTTCCTCTGTGCAGAGAGACACACACACACTACAGGATCACCTTGTAACTGCAGAAACAACTGCTTATCAACTCATTGGGCCCTGAGTTCAAAGTCTGACACACACTTCTTTCTAATTCTCATTGTAACTCTGTGAGGCACTGTGATACCAAGTTCAGTTTCAGTTCAGTCGCTCAGTTGTGTCCAACTCTTTGCGACCCCATGGACTGCAGCATGCCAGGCCTCCCTGTCCATCGCCAACTCCTGGAGTTTACCCAAACTCATGTCCATTGAGTCAGTGATGCCATCTAACCATCTCATTCTCTGTTGTCCCCTTCTCCTCCTGCCTTCAATCTTGCCCAGCATCAGGGTCTTTTCAAATGAGTCAGTTCTTTGCATCAGGTGGCCAAAGTATTGGCATTTCAGCTTCAGCATCAGTCCTCCTTCCAATGAATATCAGGACTGATCTCCTTTAGAATGGACTGGTTGGATCTCCTTGCAGTCCAAGGGACTCTCAAGGGTCTTCTCCAACACCACAGTTCAAAAGCATCAATTCTTCGGCGCTCAACTTTCTTTATAGTCCAACTCTCACATCCATACATGACCACAGGAAAAACCATAGCTTTTACTAGACGGACCTCTGTTGGCAAATGTGATACCCATTTACAGATGAGCAGAGCAAGGCTATGCAACCAGGTCCTAAGGCCAGCAGCCCCTGAACAGAGCTGTGGCTCTGGGCCTCTCTAGCTGGAGCGCCTACCTCTCTGCCTGAGGACAGGCAGCAAGGGTGCTCCCCCACCTCCCTGCGCTTTTCCTCTCATTCTTTGACTCTGCCGCTTCTCAGAGGACACAAGCTGCTCCAGAAGTGGCATCATTTTCTTCTCCCTGCCCTGCCCAAGTTGAAAGAATCTCAAAGAAAGGAAGCAGGGTGGGGAGGACAGTGATCAGGATGTCAGAACCACCCACATCATGCTCTAGGCCTGTGCCTACCCCTCCCAGGGGATGCTTCAGGCCTGAGCAGTCACCTCCTCTCACTTTCATCAAAGGCTCCATGACCCTGTCAGATGGGATTTGGACAGAGATGACTACCAGCTACTGGCTTCTACCCGAGGTTGGCAGGTGCCTTTCTGACATCCCCCTGCAGAGATAATACATAAAGATGCAAGTTTTGCCTCTAATTACTCTTAGCCTTATTTTGATTCAATTAACCTTAAAATAGAACATGAAGCAAAACCTTTGGTTCCACTACTTAATCAGAACGGTGAATTTGCAAGCTAAGGGTTAACTGACTTCATGTTTATTGAACTGCACCAGTGATAAAAGTTCAGGCACCCACCTCTGGCCCCAGGCCCCATTCTGGGTTGGTTATTCACACACAATTGACTTCTTAGAGTTCCTTCCTGCAGAGGACCACTAATGACTCAAAGGTTTTAAAAAAAAAAAGGTTTGTTTTCTTCAAGCTCATTAGTAGATAAAAACCTTTCACCCAACAACACAATGGAGAGCAGAACATTTACCTTTGAAGAAAATAACAATAACAACCACCATTGTTCCCATTTTTAGACACTCCAATATCAGACTTGGGGCTTCCCTGGTAGCTCAGCTGGTAAAGAATCCACAGGCAATGCAGGAGACCCTGGTTTGATTCTTGGGTTGAGAAGATCCCCTGGATCCCCTGGAGAAGGGACAGGCTACCCACTCCAATATTCTTGGGCTTCCTCGGTGACTCAGACGGTAAAGAATCTGCCTGCAGTGTGGGAGACCTGGGTTCAACCCCTGGGTTGGGAAGATCCCTTGGAGGAGGGCATGGCAATCCACTCCAGTATTCTTGCCTGGAGAATCCCTGTGGACAGAGCAGCCTTGTGGACTATAGTCCATGCGGTCGCAAAGAGTCAGATGCAACTCAGCGACAATGCACACAGCACATACCAGACCTTGGTGCCAGATCCTGTTTCTGTATTCTCAGTTCATCTGTTCACACCTGGGGAAAGGGTTATACAACTCTTTTACAGAAGAAGAAAACTGATTCGGAGATTAGTAAGTGACAAGGCTAGAATTCGAACCAAGAATCACCTGAGAGCCAAGTCTTTCCCAAGGAGCACAGCCTCCCACCGTGAAAAGACTCTGCACAGCGTCAGCACACAACAAACGGGTAAATCAGCAAATGATGAAACAGAAAACAAACTAACGAGGTGTCAGCTAATGACGCTGCCGTGGTTTCAAGGATTCTGCAGAAAAGCTGAGGGCCCATCCTTGAGGGTAGCAAAGGCTCTCTGAATGTCAAGGTGCAGTCCGTGGCTCCTCCTGCCTGGGACAGTAGCTGTTGCCTCATCCAATGCTCCCAGGCGGTTTGACTCCTCCAGCCCCTCCCCCACCTGGCACAGGGGTACTTGGGTTGGACCACAGCTACCTTGGGTGGTCCTCATAGTTCATTTGAAAAGTTAGCCTCAGATCTGAAGACCCAAGACAGACCCAATAAAGGCTGACCTTTGACCCATGTGGGGGAATGCTCCCTCCACAAGCTAAAAAGGGGCAGCTGTTTTGGAGCCATGAGGACATGCCGGCCCTTACCATAGCCACCTGCCAGCAAAGCTGTAGATACCATCCCCTGCGATGCGCCACATTTTCCCTGCCTGGGATATAACTTCTTTTTTTCTTGAGAACTTTTACTTCTGGTTGTCTGTCACTAGCCAGCCCAGACCAGGACCCAAACTTCCTGCGCTGGATCTTAGAGCAGCATCTCAGGTGTAACTTGGAGGGAAAATGTGTGGAACTCTGGGCTCGCCCACAGCAGTCTGGTTGGAGAAAGATTCCAGGCAAGGATTAGGGAGCTGGAGTCCTGACACAGCGCAGAGAAGGTGCATAATGTCCGCTCATGTTACAGCACATTAAACGAAGTTGTAAAATAGTAGCTGAAAGTGAGACAGGCCAAACATAACACAAGAAGTATGAAAAGCAAGGTGCCGATTTTCCAACAAATAAGTTCATTATATGAAGAACCAGCTTAGGTTGAGTTAGCCTCTTAGTATCCAATACAGCTGCTGTGAACTTTTTTTTTTTTGAGGGGGGCAGCATCTTTAAAAAATTCACCCCAAAAAGTATTAATTCCAGTTTATTAATAATACCTATTCCCTACTGAGCCCTTAGTTTCGGTGAGAAACTTACAAATATGATTTCTTATGCTGGCAGTCCGCTCAACAAGGTGAAAACTTGCCCCAATTTAGTGAGGAGGAGACTGACATTCAAGGGGGTAACGGACTCGGCCTCAGTTCTGGCTAACTTCAACGGGGAATTAAGGTCCCCGCCAGCTGAAATCATCAGATAAAGAAGTCACAAAAGCAAAACCCAATGAAGAGCCTTCCGATCACTTTTTATCCTTGTTATGGAGAAACCATTCAGGCTTCCTAGAGCAGAGAGGAAAAAACGCCGCTCTCCGCAGTCGTCCCCAGAGTGATAGGCGGTTATTTTTGAAATCGGAGGAGGGAAAAAGTACCTGCAGCCTAGATGGTTCTCACAAACTTGAAAGAAAACGAAGGCATTGTGAGAGGCGGGAGAAGAGGTCGCGGTGCATATTCAAGCTGGGCTCAACGTTTATTTGCCCAAACAAGCCAACCCTCAATAGAGACCAACACCCGCGAGCACCCCTAAGTATCAAAACACAATGAGGGCGGGGTGGAGAGAGAGGGACAGACCACGCTGAGCCGGGACCCGCCTAGAGAGCACAGACCTACGCGCAGGAGACGATCCCTGGCTTGGGAAACCCCAGAGAGCCCCAGGAATTCCTGGGTGGTAGGGTCTGGGAGATAATGCAGCCCATCCCACCCGCCTTCAATTGCTCACACACACGCGTGCACATCGACTTTCCTGGTTTAAAAGGAAACACCACCTGAAATCTATTTTCAAAACAATAAGGGAAATACCAAGAACCGGACGCACTTCGGGGACTTTCCACCGTGGCAGACAGCCCTGATGGGGATGCGGGGCCGGGGTGGGTGGGGGAATGGGGGGGGGGGCGTTGGTGGGGAATAAAAGGCAGAGCAGTGCCCTGGGAGCGAGGGCTGCAAGCCACCCTTACCAGCTTCATGGTGGTGTTATTCTGGTCCCAGCGCCACAGCATCACGCTCATCTTACTTCAAGGCAAGGAGGGAAGGAAAAGAGGAAAAAGAAAAAAAGAGGGGGAGGGGGCCGAAGCACCTGCCTGCGCGCCCGGCAGGTTGGGCCGCCCGGTCCGGAGTCGTTCTCTCGGGCCCCGGCCCCTCTGGGCATCCCCGGCGCCCGGGGCCGCCGCCGCGCGCTGGGACCCTCCCCGGGAGCCCGGCGCCCGAGCTGCCCGGCTCTCGGGCCTCCCTCGCTCGCTCCTCGCCGGCCTCCCCGCCTCCGCCAAATCAAACAGCTCCCCCTGCGTCCGAGCGCCCGCGCCTCGCAGCGCGGGGGCCGCTGGGGCCGCGGCGGAGGGGGGTCGGGGCCGGCTGGCTCTCCGCCTCCTCGCCGGCCCGCGGGCTGCCCCGCGCGGCCCCCGGCGCTTCTACCGGCCAGACCCCCGCCGCGGGAGCGGCGGGATAGGGAAAGGGGGCTCGGGGGAGGGAAAGGGGCAGAGGTGGTTGCGGAGGTGAGGTTCTTCAGTCTCTCCTGGAGGGTGTGGGTGGGCGGGGCAGCCAGGCAGCAATTGAGAAGGTCCGAAGGGGCAAGGGGGCACGGGGGCGGGAACCGAGGGGGTTACCGAGCGCAGTCGGTGGCTACCGGGTCCTCGCGGGTCCTGAGCCCCGACACGGCCCGCGCCCCTCTCCACGTGCGCTCAGCTCCGTCTGCATTTTGTTTCTGCACCGAACTCACTCAGGTTGTCCGACAGTGGTCACTCTGGGGCCGCCGCCCCCCAAAAGCAACTGGAGGTGGATATACCATCGCCACCCTCTCCGCCCCCTGTCACCCCCCCACCCACACACACACACACACGCGCGCGCGCACACACACACACGCTTCCCAAGAGCAACTGGAGGTGGATATACCATCGCCACCCTCTCCGCCCCCTGTCACCCCCCCACCACACACACACTCACACACACACTCCCCACCCCAGCCCACACGCCGCTCCGCCAGCAACATTTATTTCCTGCTACGTGAAGGACGCGGTGTGTTTTCAAACACACCTGGCTGCTGCTGCCAAAGAAAGGACATCCGTGGAGGGGGTGGGGGCAGACGAGGACAGGCGGCCGAGGAAAAGGCGATGTGGCCTTTGTTTGCGCTTCTGCCTCCTCCACCTGCTGCAGACTGGGGACTGGTCCCCTCCACCCTGTGCCTTCCTCTGAGACGTTGGGGGGCTGGCATCTCTTCACCTTCCTGCTCAACCCTTGGCTTGGGTCCCTTAATTTAGCACTGACTCTCCAAGGTTCCCTAGCAATTTTCAGTAGCCTGAAAAGGCTCAGGAATCCTTCTACTCCCCATGGCAAGGTGGCACGGGCCATCCAGACCTCAGGGCTGTATCCGATTCGGGCTAAACTGACATCTTGGGATGGAAATTCTGGTTCTGTCCTGCTGATATAGAACTCATGCGATTGCCTGATTACGCATTCATTTCGGGAAGTCAAAACTGTTCCCAATGAGCGGAGGTGATAAAACGGGTACTAGTCTTCTCAAAGTGATCTTTAAAACATCCAACTAGGTCAAAATGCTGCTTACCTCACTACATTTTTCAGGATTTGCTTTCCCTTCATAGTTGAAAAATCCTAACTCTGTTTCTGTGACTTCCAGCTTTATTTCCCAGCCTCTCCCCCTGACTTCTGTGCTCCAGCAACACTGGCCTTCTTTCTTTTTCTCACACATGTGGAAATCGTTCCCACCTCAGAACCTTGCACCTGATAGCTCCTCTGCCTAGTCTCCGTTTCTCCTAAACCACCCCTGATCTCATTTGCACATCACCTTCTCAAAGGGACTTTTGACTTTTCACATAGCGACCTTCTCCTTCCCACACTCTTCTACCCCAGGACTGACATGTTTCCTTCCACATTCTATTCACTTTGTGAGTTTAACCCACCTGTATTCTTGTCTGTTTTCTGCCTCATCCCATTAGATTAGAAATTCCACAAAAGCAGAGATCTTGTCTGTTTTGTTCCCCCAAAGTGCCTGGAACTGTGTTTGGTGCAGAGTAGGAGCTGAAGGAAATGAAAACTGTTGACAACTGACCTTCTCTAAGTTCATGCAACTTCCTCTGCAATGAGGACTGAGCCAGACCCCGGCAGCACAGCCCACATCCCACATCCTGCTGGAGGCCCTGACCTAGCCGAATGTCTGCAAGGGACCCTTTAATGTATATCTCCACATATATTTCTGGACAGTGAAACACAGACAGTCATCTTTGCTCCTCCAGGGAAGGGGCACATCCTAGGGAAACATAGAAAGCATATTCCACATTAAAGTATACTTATGTATTTGGAAAACAAGATTCTGAAATAACTTTTTTTTTTTTTTTTTTGAAAATAAATCTGAACAAAAGCTTATTGGCCAAAAGAGCAAAACACAAGGTCTCTATTGCAGCTGCTTTAAGAGTCCAGAGACCTTCTGGTTGTAAGAAAATATTATGAGACTGAGTGTTTGTACATTTTCTGAGGAAGCATCTACAGGTTTATCACATTCTCTAGGATACTTAGAACATTTTAAAAAAACATGTGTCTCCAGGAAGTCACTGAATGAGCATTTGGTTCCCAGTCAAAATCTGGCTGGTCAAAGATGGAAAACACCACTCCTGGTGCAGGGAGGAACTGGTGGGGGTGCCTTTTGAGAGTGTACCTGCCCCAGCTTTAATTGAAGAGAATAAATCCCGTGGCCTTGGCTTTCAGATCTCATACCTATCAGACCACAGGTATGCTAGCTTCTTTAGCAAACATTCCTTGATCACCTACCATGATTCATTTGCCCAGCTCTGTGCTGGGTATTGGGAATCAAGAGGGTGTGTGTGTACACACCCCTACCATGCACATATAATTCTACTGGAAGATGGACACATATACGACTAGTTGCAGTGCAATGTAACAAGTGCTTCAAAAGAGGGCTGTACACGGCTATATACGGCTGGGCCAGAAAGAAAAAAGTTATGAGCAAGACTAGAAATTCAGGGAGGTGACACTGACCTCCATCTGGAAGGATGAAGGCAGGCTGGAAGAGAGGAGGCATGCCTCCCAAGAAGATAGCATAGCACATTTCAAGGGTACAAAGGACTGAAAAAGCGTGGCAGGTTCTGTGTGGTCAGAATGTGAAGATGCAGTGGCAGGAAGTGGGGCGATGTGTCAGGCTGGAGCAGGCTAGGTCCTTATGAAAGGGACTCTGCCTTTAATTCTTATGAACTGAGAGTGATTTGACCAAGTTCTCGTTTTAAGTGGACCTCTCTATTAAATAGCAAGAGGATGGCTTTGACAAGGTAGAGGCTGGAGGGAAGGAGACCAGTTGGAAGGCTGTTGAAATCAGAGGGGAGACAGAATAAGGACCTGAATGAGGGGTGGTGTGTGGAAAAGGAGACTGACGTCACAGCAATCCACAGACACCCTGAGTGACCCAAGGGGTAATGGCTGTGCGTTCACCAGGTGTCAGGACCCTGTGTCAGGACCCTGCAGATTTTCAGAGACAGACATGGCACCCTAAACCTCCTATCCCTTGGAGAGCTGTTTCTCATTCACCAGGTGCCTCTCCCAGAACTTTTCTTCTTCTTCTTCCTTCCATTTCTGTCTTCTCCCACTGAGGCCTTTGCTGTGAATTCAGAGAAAGACATCAGCCTCTATGTGTGAATCACATAAGACTAAGCCAGTGGGAACAAGGTTTGTGAGGGTCTGCCCTGAAGTGGGGTCTGCTTCCTCCCAGCTGCTGGCCTCTCTTGTCAGGCTGTGGTCTTCTGACCTCGTCCCTGGGCCTGACAATTCAGCGCTGACCCTCACAGGAGGTGACACCCTCAGCTTAGCCCAGCTCCCTGAGGGTGGCCTCTCTTCCACTCTCAGCGTAGCCACGAGGCAGGACTTCACGTCCTAGCGTTGGGGCAGCCCCTGGTGGTGCTGAAGCCCCAGAGGCTGAGTTCTGCCCTTTGCTAACAGTGTCCTGTGTTCTAGATCTTTCCATCCCCAGCATCCAAGAGATCCATCTCATACCATCCAGCACTGGCTCATTCCCATGTCTGTCTTCCCTCCTCTCTACTCGGAACTGCACCCCAAGCTTCGGTGGACACTTAATACATATCTCATGAGTGAAAGTGGGGGTGTCCATCTTGCTCCTCAAGGCAGAATGAAGGGGAAAGAAGAGTCTGGCCAGAAAGCGCAGTTTGAGGCTTAGAATCTCAGACACCGGCTCCTCCATGAACTTTCTTTGCCTCGCTCATAACCTGATGATCGCTCAAGCTCCTTCTCACTCCTAACTCCTGCAAGTCCAGCTCCTGTCTGATAAACTAATTTGTGTCCAGCTGTTAATGGCTTAATGCGTTTCCCAGATAATGGATTTCAGTTTAACAGGGGTCTTCCACTCTCCCAGCCAAGGCAGTGACTAACAGGGGAAAGTTCAGACGCCGTGGAGGCTGGCCCGGACAGCAGCAGACAACACGGGCTCTCCAGACGGGCCTGAATGTGGGCTGGGGCCTTTCCACCCACACATGAGGCGGACTGTGGGGACATGCCAGCTTTTATGTGGTTTGCCCAAGGCTGACAAAGTTTTGACCAGAAGCAGTATACCACCACAGAGTGAGGGATAAGCCAGTTAGCTAGACATGGGGAATCCGCTGTTCCTCCCCACCCCCACCCCAACAAATAACTGACATTGAATAGGAAAGGACCACAAAAAAGTTTAGAATTACCTGTCAAATAAAAATCCTAGCCATATTAGCAGCTATTTATTAAGCATGGCACAGATCAACTTCCACTTACTTGTTCATCACAGCCCTGCTAAGAAAGGTCAGAGAGGGAGAGTGATTGATTCTATTCAACCAGCTCAGACAGCCCCAGACAGGTCAGTCTGCCTGACCCCCTATCTCTGCAATGTCTGTGTTATTGTCAAACTACATACAGGAAATGAAAGCCCAGAAATGCCATCCCTGGGATAATGAAGAGGACTTGTGGGCAGAAATTTTTGCCAGAGGCTCTCAGGCCTATTTGAAGTCTCTGTCCCACTCTGAAAGGGCCCTATGATCTTGGCTATGGGGAAAGAAGGTGTATAAAAATTAAAATAAAAGGTTTGAGGAAGTACTCAGCTGGCAGGCTTTCCAGACTTGAGCACCCAAGTTTAGAAAAGCACTAATCCCTCCTCAAGAAACAAATTCTTGCTGAAAGCCAGGGACAAGGAAGGTCTGAGCACGGGAGGTGCCGTCTCCCCCCTGCCAGCCTGAGTAACCTGAAGGTCAGCCTGGGAACACTGAGGGGGTCTGCAGAGGGCCTTGCAGAAGTGATTGGAGGGTTTGAGAGTAAGCTGTATGGCTTTCAAGGGGGCAGACACCTTGTCACAGTGACAATCTACAAATGAATGAATGAACACGCCCCTAGAAAGGGCTAGGCTGGCTGGGGGAGCAAAGGACTTCTCTCCACTCTTGCCTCTTCCCTTTTTCTCTTAAGATAGAGAATTATGTAAAGGCATCTCCCGGTGTAAAAACTGCCACTGCCTGTCATGTGTTCCATGAACAGGGTTTAATTGGTGGCTTCCTGGCACACAATTTTCTTTCTTCCTTCCGGCGACAGGGGTCAGGTGGTAATAGAGGATTTCTGGGTGGAACAGGGTCCCCAGTCGCTCCTCTCAATGTCCTGGTGGTTTGTCCACCCCCCTGGACTAGGCTACCCACAGGCACACCACCACACCCTTGCCTGGGCTGTTCCCTCAGGTGGCAAGTGCTTGTTCCTCCATTCTCTGCTGGATGATAACCTGGAAGAATGTTGTTCTTTTAGGACCCTGAGCAAAACTAACGCAGTGGGTAAACTTCTCTTAAATCCCTACCCCATCAGAACACACTCTCCTCTGCGGTCTCCAGTAATCTGTTTCTAGCTTCTTGACAGCCTTTATAAAAATAGCCCATCCTCTTTTGGAGTTAGGATTTTATTTGCTACTATGGCTATTAGTATTGATATTAATATTGTTCCCACTAGATTATAAATTGCTTAGAAGCACATGCTCTGTTTTATTCATCTTTGTACATGCAGAATAGTGCTTGGCTTATCATTGGTGTAATGAAACAAAATTGACAAATTCAGAATGTCAGGGCTGTAGGGGGCATAAAGATCATCCAGTTCCCCTTCCCCCCATCTTCCAGAAGAATACCTGTGTATAACTCCTTCCACTAGAACATGCAATATGTATGGAAAATAAACCCAACTGAACTGGGAGGCTAGAAGCACCAGACGAGACGGCATCTTGGGCAGACTCTTGGGAAGAAATCAGAAATCCACGGTTACTCAGACTAAAGAGTCACTTGTTTGCTGAGAATTTGGATATCTGATATTTCCCTTTTTTAAAGGTTACTAGAAGGAGAGCTTTCAAAATTCTGCCTTATATTTCCCTATAGTCAACCTAAACACTGCCGAACATATAAGGGGCACGGGTTAAAAAACTAAGGGTGAACAAGTAAGGAAGTAAAGGCTAACTTCAAAGCTCCAGGGCAAGAGGTTTTGACTTCTACAGGGCAGCTGAACTGGTCCCAGACAACAGAGGACACCTCTCCGAAGAGTGAGCTTGTTTATCCCTCGTATCCGAGGGTTGCCAGGTGCCCCTGGTATTTATTTGCTCTAGTCAACACCCCAGGCCTGGGGGCTCCTCCTCAAGCCTCTTCCCCTCCCACTGCCTCAATGAAGCTGATAAAGGGTAGAAACTGCACAATCTTTGGGTGACCTCTGACCCCCTTTTGAAGGGCCTCCACCCAGCCCATCCTCCCTCTAACTCCCACCCTCTGAAGAGCACCATTTCCAGCTCTGACCCGAAGAAGCTGTCAGGGCGTGGGGACCCGAAGATGTTTTGGGAAGTGACTTAAAGACTTGTTTGGGGCTTATCTAGCCTACTCAGTTGGGCTAGGGGTTCACATAAGGTGAAATATATGACTTAAGCAACAAAAAAAAAAGAAAAGGAAAAAAAAATTTTTTTTTTTTTTTTTAAATTCTGCCACAAAACTGCGGGCACAGAAATATGGATAGCTATTGTCAAAGCACTTAAGAAAGTTCAAGGGCTTCTAATTTTTGTCCTCTGTTCTGGTTTTGCATCTGAGTGATTCAGAGAAACAGTTTGGAACAAATCTGCCCTCAGACTCACTGGGGTGTGCTGGGTCGCTGGGTTTTGCTTTGTTTGGTTTTTGGTGGTTGTGGTTTGGTAGGGGAGAGGGTGGTGTGGTTTTGTTTATTTTATTTTCCCTGTGGGATCAGCCCTTTCATTCTGGGCCAGTGCTGGTCACTGGGGATTAAGGTTAGCAATTTAAGAGGCAGTATCTTTCCCAAGGGGCTGTGGTCTACACTTCCTGGGGACTGTTGAGGAACCAAGCGCCTTGCTAATAACTCTGCTCTTGGGAGTGCAATTGATTTTCACGGAGAAGTTACATGACGGAACGATTAAAGGGACACAAATATCCTACAAGTGGGTTAAAAATTATTCCCCAGTGGGGTTTTTTTTTCCCCCTTAGAACAAAAATGGTAGGTAAATTGATTTCACTCTTGTTAGGCATCCTGATCTCACAGGAGATGGCCACACACACACAGCCGTGTACACAATCCACCAACAAGGTTCCTCCCACCCCCACCTCCACCCCCCAGAAAAGGGTGACCATGATGAATGCTCCTGAGGACAGGATTGGGGCTGGCACTCTGGATCCAGTACACGGGGTCTGAGATGAGGAAAAACAGGAGGAAACAGATGTCTGAGATGCACCAGCTGAGAGAATGTGTGTACACAATCACCCTCTATTCCAACGTCAACAGAGGACAGCCCGGGAAATCCCAGAATGAGGGCGCTATTGTTTAGCAAAGGAAAACTCCCAGCAGCACTAACTCACGTCTGGCTTCCGTGTAGGCCCATGAAATTACTCTGGCCTTAATTACTGCTGCTGTTGATCAAAGGGCCTCAGCAATTGAGGCCATTTCTCAGATCCTAGACTAAGAATAGAGAGGTACTTTCAAGCCAGCCCCCTTTCACAGCTTTGTCTCTGGTCATGCTCCAGTCAAATGTGAGCATCGACAACACAAGGTGACCTGCTATTACGTTTATCAAAGCACTTGCTCATCAGTTACCCAGGGAACTACTTTTAGAGCTATTTATGAACTACTTTGGATGGCTGGCATGATTTTCCAAGGGGACACTGAGGCACAGAGAGGGTAAGTCAACCGTCCAAAGTTACATAGCTGTGTAATGAGAGGGCCAAGCTAGGACTTAGATCTCATTGGCTGCTATCCAAATCCACTCTCATGGGTTCTCAAGACAAGTGGACTTTACATAATAAGAGTATTATTAACAAAAGCAATAGCAGTAATAATAATTGATGCTTTCACCAGTGAATTTCTATGTGTCAGGTACCATTCTGAGGACTCTGCATGTAAAACCTCATGTGAAACCTTATGAAATAGATTTGAAAATTACAGAGGGGGAATCAGGACAGAAAAGTGAAATAACTCACCCAAGGTCACAGAACTGGCCATGGACATCTCTTGGAATTAAACTCTGTTAAGATGCAGAATCTACACTCTTAACCTGTGCTGTTCCATCTCTCTTTGTGGTAACATCATAATATAATGTGAGCCTAACATGAAACAATACTATAAATGTAGTCCACTGAAATGGTTTTGATAAAATAGGTACCATTTCCATTTAGTGGGGTTTTGTTTTGGTTTTTGGCTTGTTTTGCTTGGTTTTTATGATTGTTGATACTACAAATAAAATTCCATTAAATGCCCCAAATTCTTTCTCAGATCATGCAATGGTAGGTTGTTTTTCAATAGCTCTGTGACCTGGGGCAAGTTATAAATCTGTCTCCTCTTTTATAAAATGGGTATGATTATATTTACCTCACAGAGTTGTTTTGAAAATCAGGTGGAATACTATGTATGAAGGCACCCAGAAGCTGTAAATTCCTAGAACTAGTTTCCCAAAATTGATAGTAAGCAAAGTTTACTTTGTTCAACAGTTTGCATATGTCTCTTAACTACAGGACTCCTGGGAGGCTTAAATACGCTAGTGAGCATCCCAGAGCTCCAATAGGAAACCAGAAATGGAGTACTTCCCAAAGCTGACTACAGAACTCTTTGGAGGAAGCATTTCTCCAGCTATAATTCCAAGTAACCCACTTCACGATTTGCCTCCCACAGAGTGGAATCTGGCATGTGCTTTCCCAGAGGATCCCTCTCTTCAGCAACATTCAGAACAGCTCCAGGCCATCTGAAGTCACTCCTAGATTCTCCCACTTTATTTTGAGACTTTGCAGCAAGAGACTTAAGTCTGCACTTCAATTATTATAACTATCAGTTATATCTTCATAATAGGATATGAATTACAAGTGAGAGGGGCTCTGGGACTCCAACAGAAAAGGGGCAAGAGACCTTAGATGATCCCATTCTAATTCTTGTGTCCTACATGCAAGCTGACTCCTCCTGCAGAGTCACCCCTAGTCACTCAGAATATGTGGCTGGACCCTGACATAAAACCAAGATTTGAAGGCTGGTCCCACTGCTGATGAATCCCCATCCTTCCAGCACACACAGAGTATATGGGGAAAGAATAACATGGGACTGGCCCAACACATGGGGTGTAGCTGGAGGAGAATGCATGCCTTTCTCTGCTCTGACACCACTATCCCAGGGAGGTGGACATGAGATGTCTAAAATCCCCATTGTTTTATCCTAAAAATAAAAGTTGCTAACATTTATTGAGGACTTGCCTACTTAGCATGTCCCCAAGACTGTCTAAGCTAATCACCATCTTCCAACCTCACAATAACTCTTTGAAAGTGGTACCATTAACATTTTACAGAGCAGGTAACGGAAGCACAGAGATATTAGGTAAATTGCCAATCATAAGAGCTCATAAATAGTGTAGCTGGGATTCCAGCATGGGTTTGCCTGAATCCATAGCCCTGGACCTAAGGTTTTAGGTTGTCTAGAGCGGTGATCCTCAAAGAGTGATCTTCAGACAAGCAGCATCACCAGTACCTGGATACTTTTTAAATATGCCAATTTCTGGGTACCATGCCAGGCCTACTGAATGAAAAACTATGCTTGTTGCTGTTGTTTAATTGCTCAGTCATGTCTGACTCTTTGCAGCCCCATGCACTGCAGCATGCCAGGCTTCCCTGTCCTTCATTATCTCCTGAAGCTTGCTCAAACTCATGTCCATTGAGTCAGTGATGCCATCCAACCATCTCATCCTCTGTCATCCCCTTCGCCTCCTGCCTTCAATCTTTCCCAGCATCAGGGTCTTTTCCAATGAGTTGGCTCTTTGCATTAGGTGGCCAAAGTATTGGAGCTTCAGCTTCAGCATCAGTCCTTCCAGTAACAGCAATCTGTGTTTTTTACAAGCCCTGCAGTTTGTGCCTCTCTCTGAAGCCCAATAATGATTGAGAACCACTTCTCTGGGGGCAAGGGCTTTGTACCAGGTGATGGCATCATAGTACCTGAGAAAGGTAACACAGCCAGCCAGAATGAGTCATTATCTAGTAATGTCACCCGGCAACAAGCAGGGTGCATTAGGCCAGGGCTGGGGGGTTAGTAGTTATTGTGGGAAAGAAAAGTAACAGTGAGCTTGGTGGTCCCAGGGCACTAAGGCCAAGACAGAATGGGGAGGGACAGCCAAGGTCCAGCTTGAGGGCAGGAAAAGGCCAGGGCAGCCAGACCTGTGAATATGCCACCACTCCCATCCCATCCCATCCCATTTCCCACCTTCCCTCTTCTCACAACCACAGACTCTCAGGGCAGTGCGGTCCTCAAGGATTCCTGGGTTCCCTTTCTACCAGAGCCTCTGCTTGGACCCCTGCAGTGACAAAGCACTCACTGCTTGCAAGGTGGTTCTTCTCCTTTCTGGAAGCATCTGTTTGTTACATTACGCTTGCCGTCTATGAGATTCCTGTGTGTTTCCTGACACTATACCCTGCCTCTCCTTCTTCCACTCCATGGGGGCCATTCCAAACTCATCTGCCTCTGAGCAGCCCCTCAGATGTTTGACAAGCCCAGGCTTCCTGGGTCCTCTCTGGTCCAGGACTAAGGCCACGGCTCTTTCAAGAATTCCTCTTCTCATTTTCATGTCCTTTCACCACCCTGGGCCACCTGAAAAGACTTGCATCCAGAAGCTCTTATCTGCCACTTCCTGTTGGCCGAAGTCATCAACCTCCACCAGGCAGAATAATACCAGGCTCTCTGAGCAAAGAGCCCTGCCCCACAGCGGCGCCTCCCCATGCTGTGCTGTCCTGCAGTGGGGCTGCCCAGACCCCTTCCTGAAAGAGGCGCCGAGGGGAGGGAGTGCTGACTGCTTTTCCTTCTCTTCTTCCTGATGAGAACATGGAAAATGACAGCCCTGCCCTTCAGAGATTGCCTCCGTTCTTCTGCTTTCTCAAGGAAATGTTTCTCTGAGACTCACTCCACGTGCGAGGAGAGAGGCCCACCAGTGAGAAAGTTCTGCCCCCCTTACCTGCCCCCCTCCCCGCCCCCGTCACCTGGAGAAGCTCCTGTTTCCTGCATCTCTCCAGTGTCCCATGAATGGGGGGATATAGGAGCCTGTTGGAACCCTTGGCTCTTGGAGTTGGTAGACATCAGGCTATGTCAAGGCCCCACAGCCTCTGTGCAGTTGGCAGGGATTGAACCTTTCTGCAGAGATGAGATAGTGATGAATCTGTCTTCTCTGGACAGACTGTGGTTATCTTCTCCAAGGAAGCCAGAGGCTGGACTGGCCGCCTGGAGATCAGGGCTCCAGGCCCCCATGGTCCCAGGGCATCCTCCGGAAACAAACTGCTTAAATTCAGACTTTGGTCCACTCTGGCTAGCTGTGTGACCTAGGGTAAGTTATTTAACTTCTTATGAGGCCTATGATCTCATCTGCTCATGGGGACATGTACATGGAGTGCTCTCTTTCAAGGTTGCTGTTGAGGACCACATGTGACATGCATATGAACACTGGGCACAGTGCCTGGCACATGGTCAGGGCTCATTGGATGTTTCTGGTTTCTATTTCACACAACTTGATTAGGGATCAAGTTACACATAACTAGAGCCTTTTTAGCTTTGCAAAGACTTTCTTAATTCCTTGGTGATCCTAATAACTCAATGAGATGATGATGTCAAGACTTAGCGCTACCATTGTACAAGTGAAAACACCAAAGCCAGAAAGGTCAAGTAACTAATCCAAAGTCACACAGCACACTGGTCATCCGATCCCAAACCATCTGACCTCCTTCCAGCTCCTGAGGCACGGCTGTGATGGACAGTCTGATTTGTAATACCATTGCAATTTCCCCCATGTTTTACACCTGTCTTATTTTCTAAAATCAAGAGCTAGACTCTTGATCTTGGACATAAAGTTCTACAATCTCGAAAGCAAACAGGCTCTCCTGTCCTACACTCCCTAATTTCTATCCTGAGAGGCATCCAAGGAAGAGATTCCTATGTCTTTTCACTTCCTGACTTGGCTCCTGGGGCAGGGGTGGGTTTGACTGGTGTATGAGTCAGTTTACAGCCAACCTCACTGCTTGATCCAAGGCTCATTGTCTGACCCTGAGCCAGAACTTGAGGATGTTGGCACCAAGTTGCCTGGGAGTCCTCCACAGGGCCACTTATGCAGCATCCCACCCACCCCCTGGGTGGAAGGAGCCCAGCCTGTCTTCTGGATTGGAACAAGGTCAGGTGGGAGTGTAGGGTGGGAGAAGGGTATACCTGCCTGCTCTAAATGTACTCCTCTCGCTTACCAATCCAAAGGGACCCCTCGTAGGAGATTTTGGGGTGTATGTGCCTGGGGCTGGAAGTCACTATGTTATATTCAGTGGCTCCAGAAATACCAGACATTTCCACCATGTCCCATCTGGGCCTGATAAGCACCATCTCTTCAATGTCTCTACTAACTGGATCATGGGCTGGCTTAGCTGTATATTCCAGGGAGAGACAGTTTATCTCAGTGCTGTTCCTATGGCTCCAAGAGATGCTTCTCAGGAGACATCAGGAATTGGCTCCACTGACACTTATCAGCCAGGGATGCTCCAGTGACATCAGCTTCCTGAGAGCTGGACAGTTCCCCTCACTTCAAAGCCTGGCTTTGCTCCTTTCCTCCCTCTGCTCCTACCCTGTTCACACTTGGATTCACCTTCAGACCCCACGGCACATAGAATTGGCTTCTCACACTCCTCGCTATCACCCAGAGCACAGCATGGTGTCTTCACCTGATCTGTCTTCACTAGCCAGAGCCCACAGGGCTGAGTGGTTATAAAGAAGGGCCGCCTCGCTGTGCATGAAGGACATTACAGGGGCTGAAAACTATCTGGTAACAGAACTTTTTTTTTTTACATTTATTAACTCATCCAACAAATAATTTTTGAATGACCACTAAGCGCCAGGTTCTATTCTGGGTGTTGGCGAGAGAGTGTGGAGCGAGACAGACAGCCGGCCATCTAGGGGCTGACGTTCTACAGTGGCAAAACTGCCAAGATGTATAGGACGTCCAAAATGTATAGGACGTGATACAAGAAAAGGGTGCAGCCAGTTGAGGGGCAGTGTGCCTGCGGGGGAGGGGCAAGAGCCAAGGAGACACCTGCCCTCGGGGACTTGAACAAAGGAAGGCAGTGAGCCGTGAAGTGACTTGAGGAAATGGGGTTGGAGCATGCCCCGGCCCTTAGCAGAAGGTGGCGGTTGTGCTCATGGACAGCCCGCAGGCCACCGAGGCTACAGCAGAGTGAGCAAGGCAGAGGGTGAGAGGTGGGCTGGAGAGAAAGGTCCAGGCCAGCTTGCGGAGAACAGGGTCCGCAGCCAACTGTAGCCCCTGGCCTGTTCATGTCAGCCCATGAGCTAAGACCAGTTATTGCATTTTTAAAAACTGAAGTATGGGTTGATATACAATGCTGTGTTAGTTTCAGGTGTACAGTAAAGTGATTCAATTACACACACGCACACACATATTCTTTCCCAGATTCTTTTCCCTTATTACAAGATACTGAATATAGTTTCCTATGCTATACAGTCAGTCCTTGTCGTTTATCTATTTTATGTATAGCAGTGTTCATCTGTTAACCCCAAAAGCATAATTCATTACCCTCCTTTGCCTTTCTCTTTTAGTAACCATCACTGAAGACGTGGTATGCATATACAATGGATTACAACTCAGTCATTTAAAAAAATAAAATAATGCCATTTGTAGCAACATGGGTGGGCCTAGAGAGTATCATAGTAAGTAAAGTAAGACAGGACAAATATCGCATGATATCACTTATATGTAGAATCTAAAAAAAAAAAAAAAGAAAATGGCCCAAAGGAACTCATTTACAAAACAGAAATAGGGTCACAGACATAGGAAACTGTTACAACATTTGTAAAGAGTTAGGAGGAGGAGGAGACAGATGGAGAAAGAAATGGATGCAAAGATGAAGGCAAAGAAGAAGGAGGTGATTCTGTGACACAGCCTATGTGGCCCACAAAGCCTAGAACAGTTCCTGTCTGGGGCTTTACAGGAGTTTCACTTCAGTTCAGTTCAGTCACTCAGTCGTGTCCGACTCTCTGTGACCCCATGAATCGCAGCATGCTAGGCCTCCCTGTCCATCACCAACTCCCGGAGTTCACTCAGACTCAAGTCTATCGAGTCGGTGATGCCATCCAACCATCTCATCCTCTGTCGTCCCCTTCTCCTCCTGCCCCCAATCCCTCCTAGCATCAAAGTCTTTTCCAATGAGTCAATTCTTCGCATGAGGTGGCAAAGTACTGGAGTTCCAGCTTTAGCATCATTCCCTCCAAAGAACACCCAGGACTGATCTCCTTCAGAATGTACTGGTTGGATCTCCTTTCAGTCCAAGGGACTCTCAAGAGTCTTCTCCAACACCACAGTTCAAAAGCATCAATTCTTTGGCGCTCAGCTTTCTTCACAGTCCAACTCTCACACCCATACACGACCACTGGTAAAACCATGGCCTTGACTAGACATTTAGTTCTCCCCTAATACTGAGATCTGAAGGACATTAAGCTGTTTGAGCTTCGTTTCCCAGTACTATAGGGAGTCACTGGTGCCGGGGGCCCTGCGCAAGCAAATGGCACAACCTGAGGTCTCCTTGTCAGGGCTTCCTCTGGCCCCACCACAGGAAGCTGACTGTAAGGGCTCGGGGTGCTGCTGGCACACCCACCCGGAGTGAGAGGACGGGGGCTGTGTCTGCGATGCTAGCAGTGGCGGTGGTGAGGATTCAGTTTGGGGGGAGTTTTTGTTTGTTTTTATTGGAATATTGTTGATTTGCAGTGTCTTGCTACTTTCAGGTGTACAGCAAAGTGAATCTGTTATACATATAAATATATCTACTCTTCCTCAGATTCTTTTCCCATGTAGGTCATTACAGAGTATTGAGCAGAGTTCCCTGTGCTATACAGCAGGTTCCTATTAGTTATCTATTTTGTGTATAGTAGTGTGTATATGTCAAGACCAATTTCCCAATTTATCCCTCCCCATCTTACTTCCTGGGGCCTGGAGAAGGGATAGGCTACCCACTGCAGTATTCATGGGCTTCCCCGGAGGTTCAGATGGTAAAGAATCCACCTGCAATGTGGGAGACCTAGGTTCGATTCCTGGGTTGGGAAGACCCCCCTGGAGGAAGGCATGGCAACTCACTCCAGTTTTCTTGCCTGGAGAGTCTTCATGCACGGAGGAGCCTGTCAGGCTGTAGCCCACGGCATCACAAAGAATTGGACACGACTGAAGTGACTCAGCACAGCACAGCACCTTACTCCCTGGTAACTGTAAGTTATTTTCTACATCTGTAACTCTCTTTCCACTTCTTAGGTAAGTTCATTTGTACCCCCTCATTTTTTTAGATTTCACATATAAGCAATATCATGTGATATTGGTCTTTCTCTGTTTGACTTACCCCACTCAGTGTGGCAATCTCTAGATTCATCCATGTTGCTGCAAATGGCATTATTTCATTCTTTTTTATGGCTGAGTACTATTCCATTGTGTATATCCACTTCTCTGTTGATGGACATTTAGGTTGCTTCCATGTCCTAGGTATTGTAAATAGTGCTGCAAAGAACACTGGGAGGCATGTATCTTTCTGAATTATGGTTTTTTCCCAGGGTATGCCCGGCAGTGGGATTACTGGATCATATGGTAGCTTTATTTTTAATTTTTTAAAAGAATCTCCATACTGTTCTCCATAATGACTATATCAATTTACATTCCCACCAACAGTGTAGGAGAAGGGTTCAGTTTGGAAACATAATTTGTGTCATCAATTGAATATGAGATGTGAAGGAAAGAAAGGCATGAAGGATGACTCGGGCTTTTAGCTTGAGCAACTGGGCAAATGTTGGTTTCATTTACTGACATGCAGAAGGAAAGCAGTTGGTAAGACAGGTGTGAGAGATCCGAAGTTCAGGTTTGGCCATGATCAGTTTAAGATAACGATCAGACATCAAAGTGGAGATAAGTATAAACATTGTCTAGTTTCTAAGTCGTGTCTGACTCTTTGCGACCCCATGGACTGTAGCCCGCCGGGCTCCTCTGTCCATGGGATTCTCCAGACAGGAATACTGGACCAGGTCGCCATTTCCTTCTCCAGAGCATCTTTCCAACCCAGGGACTGAACCTGAGTCTCCTGCACTGACAGGCAGATTCTCTACCACTGAGCCACTGGGGAGTCATGCATGGACAAAATGTATATAATGTCATTTTCTTATACCAAGATAATAAATGCTATGTACAACTTCTTTAAATTTACAGAGTGCTATGGAGAAGCTCTATACAGTCAACAAAAACAAGACCAGGAGCAACTGTGGCTCAGACCATGAACTCCTTATTACCAAATTCAGACGGAAATTGAAGAAAGTAGGGAAAACCACTAGACCATTCAGGTATGAACTAAATCAAATCCCTTATGATTATACAGTGGAAGTGAGAAATAGATTTAAGGACCTAAATCTGATAGATAGAGTGCCTCATGAACTATGGAATGAGGTTCGTGACATTGTACAGGAGACAGGGATCAAGACCATCCCCATGGAAAAGAAATGCAAAAAAGCAAAATGGCTGTCTGGGGAGGCCTTACAAATAGCTGTGAAAAGAAGAGAAGCAAAAAGCAAAGGAGAAAAGGAAAGATATAAGCATCTGAATGCAGAGTTCCAAAGAATAGCAAGAAGAGATAAGAAAGCCTTCTTCAGTGATCAATGCAAAGAAATAGAGGAAAACAACAGAATGGGAAAGACTAGAGATCTCTTCAAGAAAATTAGAGATACCAAGGGAACATTTCATGCAAAGATGGGTTCAATAAAGGACAGAAATGGTATGGACCTAACAGAAGCAGAAGATATTACGAAGAGGTGGCAAGAATACACAGAAGAACTGTACAAAAAGAGCTTCAAGACCCAGATAATCACTATGGTGTGATCACTGACCTAGAGCCAGACATCCCGGAATATGAAGTCAAGTGGGCCTTAGAAAGCATCACTACGAACAAAGCTAGTGGAGGTGATCGAATTCCAGTTGAGCTATTTCAAGTCCTGAAAGATGATGCTGTGAAAGTGCTGCACTCAATATGCCAGCAAATTTGGAAAACTCAGCAGTGGCCACAGGACTGGAAAAGGTCAGTTTTCATTCCAATCCCAAAGAAAGGCAATGCCAAAGAATGTTCAAACTACCGCACAATTGCACTCATCTCACATGCTAGTAAAGTAATGCTCAAAATTCTCCAAGCCAGACTTCAGCAATACGTGAACCATGGACTGCCTGATGTTCAAGCTGGTTTTAGAAAAGGCAGAGGAACCAGAGATCAAATTGCCAACATCTGCTGGATCATCGAAAAAGCAAGAGAGTTCCAGAAAACCATCTATTTCTGCTTTTTTGACTATGCCAAAACCTTTGACTGTGTGGATCACAATAAACTGTGGAAAATTCTGAAAGAGATGGGAATACCAGACCACCTGACCTGCCTCTTGAAAAATCTGTGTGCAGGTCAGGAAGCAACAGTTAGAACTGGACATGGAACAACAGGGTGGTTCCAAATAGGAAAAGGAGTACGTCAAGGCTGTATATTATCACCCTGCTTATTTAACTTATATGCAGAGTACATCATGAGAAATGCTGAACTGGAAGAAACACAAGCTGGAGTCAAGATTGCCAGGAGAAATATCAATAATCTCAGATATGCAGATGACACCACCCTTATGGCAGAAAGTAAAGAGGAACTAAAACGCCTCTTGATGAAAATGAAAGTGGAGAGTGAAAAAGTTGGCTTAAAGCTCAGCATTCAGAAAACGAAGATCATGGCATCCGGTCCCATCACTTCATGGGAAATAGATGGGGAAACAGTGGAAACAGTGTCAGACTTTATTTTTGGGGGCTCCAAAATGACTACAGATGGTGACTGCAGCCATGAAATTAAAAGACGCTTACTCCTTGGAAGGAAAGTTATGACCAACCTAGATAGCATATTCAAAAGCAGAGACATTACTGTGCCAACAAATGTCCGTCTAGTCAAGGCTATGGTCTTTCCTGTGGTCATGTATGAATGTGAGAGTTGGACTGTGAAGAAGGCTGAGCACCGAAGAATTGATGCTTTTGAACTGTGGTGTTGGAGAAGACTCTTGAGAGTCCCTTGGAGTGCAAGGAGATCCAACCAGTCCATTCTGAAGGAGATCAGCCCTGGGATTTCTCTGGAGGAAATGATGCTAAAGCTGAAACTCCAGTACTTTGGCCACCTCATGCGAAGAGTTGACTCACTGGAAAAGACTCTGATGCTGGGAGGGATTGGGGGCAGAAGGAAAAGGGGATAACAGAGGATGAGATGGCTGGATGGCATCATTGACTCAATGGACGTGAGTCTGGGTGAACTCCAGGAGTTGGTGATGGACAGGGAGGCCTGGCGTGCTGCAATTCATGGGGTCGCGAAGAGTCGGACATGACTGAGCGACTGAACTGAACTGAACAGCATATTAATACTCTGAGAACTTCAAAAAACCAAATACATTAACAGTAGTATTATTGATCACCAAAATGAAGGGGAAGGAGACTGTACAACTGTAAGAATGTGCAAGTGTCCTGTTAAGGCAATATTGATCCAGATGATCAATTAGTATCTGCCACCTCAAATGCCTCAGTTCTGGAACACCCGTTGTGACAAACGTCCCATAAAATATAAAGAATGATGATGTTACTGATATAGTTGGAAAACAGAATATACTAAAGACTTTTGTGTGAAATAAGATATTCACACACATAACAATCTACAAGGAAAATGTTCTCTATTTGTCTTTCATTGATGAGAAAAGTCAAAGTGGAAAATGAAGTTGCTCAGTCATGTCTGATTCTTTGTGACCCCATGGACTGTAGCCCACCAGGCTCCTCTGTCCATGAAATTCTCCAAGCCAGAATATTGGTATGAGTTGCCATATCCTCTTCCAGGGGATCTTCCCAACCCAGGAATCGAACCCAGGTCTTACTGAATTGCAGGCGGCCTCTTTACCATGTGAGCCACCAGGGAATCCCTAATTGATTGAGAAAACTGAGGCTTAAAGAGTTAAACAGTTTCCGGAGTTAGTTGTACGTGGAGTTCAGCGGTGGTAGAGCTGGGACACAAAGTCAGGAGTCTGAGTTCTTCACCCCACGTCCACTAAACTGAACACAGCCGTGACTGCTCAGGAGGGCACTCTTCCTTCTCCGGTGTTTGTGTCTGGGCACTTTCATTCAGACGACATAAAGGACAAACTGAGTTCCTGACTTGATTCTCTAGTCCAGATCTAATAAAATATTCTTGTCTTCTACCTCTGAATTTACTAAAATTGAAAATGTATATTTTTCATTATAATACTTTTTCTTATACTTTTTAACTGATGAAAATGATACATGCTTATTAATTAAAATTGAAAATACAGAAAAATAGAGAAGGGGAAAAATAGAGAAGAGTGCCCAACATTTAAATATACTCATGATTGAATATTCTGGAGCTTTTTAAAGGCTGCATACACATTATCTGCTCTATAGATAACAAGTAACTTCTGGGGTTCAGAAATGTGGGCTCAGAAAGTACAGAGGGCCTGAAAGGAGTCAATAAAGTAGATGGTCAAGGCTCCAGGTAATAAATGATTAAAAAAAAGACTGACATTTTTTAACACAACACAAAGATGTGTATCAAGAATTGTGCTAAGTGCTTGAGGTGCATGACCTTGGCTAATTCTCACACCATTTTACAGTAGAGGAAACTGAAGTTTCCACCCCTCTTTAAGTAGCAGAACTGAGACTTTAACCCAGAGCAGAACCTCTTCAGTCTCATGTTATTCTATTCTAGAGAACAGTGATGGTCCACCATGAGGCTAGTGGGTGCTCAGTAAATTGTTCTTAAACAAATAAATCAGAAGTCAGGAATCTGATAAATACAGAATGAAACTAAAGGAGAGGAAGATAGTGTAAATGGGGGCAACCTAGGGTAGACTGATTCGTGCATTCAATAAATATTTCCTGAGCATCTGTTAAGTGTTAGGCTCTGAGTCAGACACCAGGGACCAGCTGTGAAGGTAACAGACCAAAATTCTGAGCTCAAGGTGCTCACTTTTTCGTAGCTGGATCACTGTGGGTGATTAAATCTGAGAGCCACTCAGTGTGGCTTGCCCTCAGGTCCTAGAAGTCTATCTTGTTTCACTCTGATACAGAGTCACCTTGCATCAACCAACTTCTAAAAAGTAAAGAACTTCAGGAATGGAAAATCTAATTATGGAGCATTTCTATTTTATTCTTCAGACCAAACACTGCCTAAGTTGTGCTCCGTTGTCATCTCTTATTAGCTCTATTTCTGCTCAATTTCCAATCAGATCCACTAACTGGAATTTTTAACCTGAGGCTATGGCCCTCCTCAGTCTACATGGATGGGAGAATGTTATATGAATATACATTTTATGGAGGAAGAAGGGGCCTGGAGGGGAGGTCCACTGCTTTTGTCAGATTTTCAAAAGGGTGTGTAACCTCAAAAGTGTTGCAATCCATGGCTCTAATCTTTTTCCACTTCAGTGATACTTCCCATGGCCTGTGAATATTGCCTCTCTTTTCCTATAACAGTCTCTCACAGAGCTGAAACTGAGTGGCACGTGGGCTTTGCTTTCAGGAACTCTGTAAGTACAGCACTGGTATTTTTCCAGGCGAGGCAAAAAAAACGGAGCTTAATTCATTCACTTCCACATTGACACAAGGGGGAATGTTCCAATTCCTCAGCCACTGAGAAAGGCAATGTCCCCCACCAGGCTTCACACAACCCTCTTTCACTTGATTATTATTGGAGTCTCACCCCTGGCCCTGACTCCACACCGTGGGTCTACACCGTTTCCCTGAGTACACACAGTCTTAGACTCCTTCCAGCCAAAGAAAATAACACTGTTCTGATAGTCGAAGGCAAGAACAGACTTCCTAAGCAGGTTGTGCATCTGCCAGAATTCCTGCTCGCTATGCTTATTCTTCAACTCCAGATATCAATCACCATCTCTATAGGGTAGAGAAAGGGAACAGAAAATACAGTCTCTTGTTATTTCGTTCTGTTGAAAGCAAGTAGCACGTTCAAGCAGAACATTTCAGATTCAAGGTCTTTGTAAGCATCCCTCCCTTTATCACTTCAACGAATACTTCTGAAGTGCCCACTGTGCTCCAGACACTTCCTAAGTGTGGAGGACACAGCAATGAACAAGACAGGCATGGTTCCTGCCCTCCTGGAGCTCCTGGACTAGTACAGGAAAGAGACATCTCAAGTAAATACAAGTGTGCTGAGAGGTATTAAAAAAAAAAAAAAAAGTGAAGTGCTAGTGGGACCAGGAAACTACAAGAGTCTACATAGTATCACAGTGTGGAAGAATGAGGAAGCCATCCCTGCTGAAGGACCAGCTATGCTGAAACACCTGAAAGTTGCTGAGGCCAAGATGCATGGAAGGAGAACACATCAGGAACCATTGAGGTTTACGCAAAGGCCCTGAGGTCAGAACTAGTACAGCGTAATGGTGGAACTGGATGAGAGACTGTGCAGCCAGAATGTGGAAATTGAAACATGGCTAGAAACAAGTCTAGGGGAGGAAACAGGGGAGCTGCATAGATAGGGCTTTGTAAATCATTATAGGAGAGCAAGAGGTGCCATGAACAAGTACCAAGGAGGGATGAGTGTGTGTGTGTGTGTGTGTGTGTGTGAGAGAGAGAGAGAGAGAGAGAGAGAGAGAGAGACATGATCAGATTTGAGGTTTTAAAATATTCTGAACATGATGTGTGGACTAGATCTGGGCAAGATTGCATGCGAGGAATCTGTTTTAGGAGTTTCTTCAGTAGATGTGGGGAGACAGGATGGTGGTTTGGATGAGGGTGAAGGTCATGGACATGAAGAAAAGTAGACTCACCTAAGAGAAAACAGGGAGCATGAACCAACAGAACTTGAGGGTAGGTTAAACGTGGAGGTGGGAAGGACAGAAGGAGTAGTCCTCTGACCAGTCATTTCTGCTTGTCCCCAAAGTAGTTCTAGATACTCCTGGATACTCCAGTTGGGGTTATAGTATGCCAGGTATAAAGCTGAAACAAGCCACTAATTCAAGATGCTCCAGGGACACTGGCCATTGTTAAGTTCATTGAACAAGGCAAGCCTGTCCCTGTTTGGAGCCTTTGTGTTGGGGATTCTACTGCCTGAACCAGGCTCCTGGCTCTTCGTAATGTTAGCGCTTCAATTCTAAAGCTGCCTCCCCAAACTGGTCTGCACTGAACAACTCTTGAACACATCACCCCTTCTAGTTTCTTCACAGAATTTACCACTCTCTTACTAATAAACATATTCATACATGTGTTTACTTGTGTTCTGTCTGTACCTCCCCACAAGACAAAAGACAGAGACGTCACTTTGCCAACAAAGGTCCATCTAGTCAAAGCTATGAGTTTTCCAGTAGTCATCTATGGATGTGAGAGATGGACCATAAAGAAGGCTGAGCAGTGAAGAATTGATGTTTTTGAACTGTGGTGTTGGAGAAGACTCTTGAGAGTGCCTTGGACAGCAAAGATATCAACCAGTCAATCCTAAAGGAAATTAACAATGAATACTCACTGGAAGGACTGATGCTGAAGCTCCAATACTTTGGCCACCTGATTTGAAGAGCTAACTTATTGGAAAAGACCTTGATGCTGGGAAAGACTCAGGGCAGGAGGAGAAAGAGGTGACAGAGGATTGGGATGGTTGGATGGCATCACCGACTTAGTGGACGTGAGTTTGAGCAAATTCTGGGTGATAGTGAAGGACAGGGAAGCATGGTGTGCTGCAGTTCACGGGGTCACAGAGTCAGACACAACTGAGCAAGCGAACAACAACAAAGACCAAACCACCCCCTCCCTCGGGTGATCTTTGACATCACTCTATCTCTGGCTATGGGCTGTGGCTCAGATGAGCAGCAGCCCCTATGGGCAGATTCTGTACAAGGTCCTTCAGATTTCACTCTGGCCTCCTGAACACAGGGCTCAGGTGAGCAGTGGGTTTCCAAGAAACAGAACTCTCACGGGGATTTCCTTTGATTTCTTTTCCAAAGTGGAAGAACCACCAGTGTTGGTACCTTTCCAAACTCCACAGCTCAAGGCACAAACCAAACCCAATAGGATCCTGGGACAGAAATCCTCATGCCCATGACTGGGAGAGCACACAGCTAATACTGCGCATGCTGCTGATTCATGGCTTTTCTCCCCTAGTTCTCCCTATAGATCTCAGGGCCAAAGTCAACTGTATTTGTGCTTCATAACTGGTTCTTTTTAACCCAGATACTGGACAGGATTTGGTCCTCTCAGCTAAATTCTATCTGGCAAAAAGCTCTCAATTCTTCTCACTCTTAGAATTTTATTTTGAAAATATGCTGTTTTTATAACAGAAGGATGGGGACTGCATTCTGCAGAGAAAGAAACAGAGCATGGCAAGCCCCAGCCCAGCCCCTGCAGAGCCCACCAAAGGAAGGAGCTGATGCTAAGTCACCAGTGGATGGTCAGTTATCAGAGCCTGTGGGTCAAAGGCTATTGTGCATGGATCTTCTGATCCTTATAGTCTCTCTGAAGCCAGGAGGGAAATGACTAAGAACAAACCTCCCTGTCAAATGATGATTTAAACTGAAACCATAGCACCAGCCTGGTGAGATCAAAGAAACCATCCACTTACCATTCAAGAATCTGCCTGCAATGCGGGACACCTGGGTTCGGTCCCTGGGTTGGGAAGATTCCCCTGAAGGAGAGAAAAGCTACCCACTCCAGTATTCTGGCTTGGAGAATTCCATGGACTGTCTAGTCCATGGGTTTGCAAAGAGTTGGACACGACTGAGCGACTTTCACTTTCACCACCGTACAATACACCTTACTGTGTTGCCCCAGGATTGAGTTGCAACAGGACAAAGGATGGCCTCTGTTACAGCTGGGTTAGGCTGGACACCCCCTTCTTCAGCCTGTCTCTGTATGGAGGCACGCCAAGGCTCACACACTGGCATTTAGTATTGGGGTTGCTCTTTTCTTTCTTTCTTTTTTTTTTTTTTTTAAATGTGGACCATTTTTAAAGTATTTATTTAATCTGTTACAATATCACTTCTGTTTTATGGTTTTGGTTTTCTAGGTGTGAAGCATGGATTTTTGGGTGTGAAGCTCCCCAACCAGGAATCAAACCAGCACCCCACCATGCATTGAACCCCTTGCACTGGAAGGCAAAGTATTAACCACTGGACTTCCAGGGAAGTCCCTGGGGCTGAACTTGAAAGGAAAAAGACTGACCTCTGTTCCAAACCTGATTCATATGCCGGAACTCTTGCTTCATGGGCACTATTTCTCTTAGAAATGGCCTTTCAGGAAGTAGAGGCAAATGATAAGACAACAACCTTTTGGAGGGGAATTAATCAAAATCAACTGTGAGGGATGCTATGGAGGGCTGAGCTCAAGACAATCACATTTGTAGACCAGCTTGCCATCCCTGAACATGCTCCTATGCTCTGCATCACTAAACCATCTCCATCTAGTACATCTGCCCCCACCCCCAAGGGTTAACAGCAGCAGCAGCCATTCATTGAATACTCACTATGAGAAGGGCACTTTATATATGATACTTTATTCTGTCCACATGAGCTGTATCCATTATTATCCATATTTTACAAGTTAGGAAACTGAGACATCATATCACTTTGCCCCAGAACACACAGCCAGTAAGTACCAGGTGTGGGAACCAACCCCTTATCTCATACCAGCAGCCCTACTCTGCTCTACTGTCAGTCTCTCTTCAATCAAAGGGTCTATTTTACTCTGTTTACTAAATCAGAGAAGGTGTATTTGTTTTTTAAATGTTTCCCCTAGAAAGACTCACCAATAATCTTTTATAATACTAAATAAATAACACCTGAGCCTTAGTCTCTTCTGAGTGTGTTGAACAAGATTGTATCTTTTGGGCCCAAAGTTCTACGATTTCATTCTGGTCAATCACACGAAGCATCTTCTTAGTCTCAACAGGGGGGAAAAATCTCATTAGGCTCTTTAGAACACCCACCAGCAATTCTCTGTAGATGGTGCACATGTGGTAAATCGTTGCAGTTGTGTCCGACTCTTTGTGACCCCATAGACTGTAGCCTGCCAGGCTCCTCTGTCCGTGGGATTCTGGGTTCCTAGAAAATCTGTAGTAAATGAAGATACACAGTCTCCTGGGGCCTGTGTGAAGGTGAGCAAAGGAAGTTGCTCTGCCTCCCTGGGGTGGTCTTGGCGCCCACCTACCCACCCACCGAGGAGGTTGCCCACCAGCCCACCCTGGCTAGGTCTGGCTATCATCCCTCACCAGACACGTGACCAATGACACAGCAGCACAATCGCCCTCAGAATCAGCTTCAGCAGGAAGGAGTCCCTGCTCCATGCTGCCTCTTACAGGAGTCACCTGGCTTTCCACCATGGCCACTGCCTCCTGTTCTCCTGTCTCCCATCACCCTTGCTCTTACTCCCTGAGTTCCTGTCTCCACTCCTTCGAGCTCCCTCCTCTCTGTTCCCTGCAGACCTCTGCTGTTCCCCACCTGAGACACCTCCTCCCCTATGCAGTTCACACAGCTGCCTCTTTCTAACCCTCAGGTCTCATGCCTTCCCAGAACCATGATTTGAAATTGTTTTGTCTATGTATTTATTTCATCCCCTGTCTCCCTGGCACAAAAATATAAATTCTATGAAGGCGAGAGTCTCCCCCTTTTGTTCACTGTTGCTCAAACAGAATAGGAGGTCAGCAATAACTGGAGTGAACAAAATCTTCCATCTCAAATTTCCTCATCTCTAAAGGGGAGGTGATAATATTTGTATCACAGGGCTGCTGTGAGATTTAGAGGCAGTGTATTTTCAGGTTTTGTCTAAGAATCGGTCCCAATAGCCAGTTTTAAAATCATTATGATTCACTAAGAGAAGAAGCATATACTGGGGGGTGAAGCCTACAGGCTGCTGAGCCTGAATTTGGCCTTCACAACTAGCTATTTGACTTTCAGCAAATTACTTAACTTCTCTAAGCCAAAGTTTCCTCACCTTTAAAACAGAGAAAGCAGTAACATAAACCCTGAGGGCCACTGTGCATCAAATACTGGGCTTCCCTGGTAGCTCAAACAATAAAGAATCTGCCTGCAGTGCTGGCAAGCAGGGTTCGATCCCTGGGTCAGGAAGATCCCCTGGGTAAGGGAATGGCTACCCACTCCAGTATTCTTGCCTGGAGAATTCCATAGACAGAAGAGCCTGGCGGGCTACAGTCCATGGGGATTAAATACTACAATCCGTGAAAAGTATTCAGGACAATGTCTAGCAGGAACTATACCCTCAATAAAAGTAAGCTATTCCTATGTACAGATATGTGTGTGTGCATGCAAAGTCGCTTCTGTTGTGTCCTACTCTTTGTGACCCTATGGACTGTAACCTACCAGGCTCCTCTGTCCATGGGATTCTCTAGACAAGAATACTAGAGTGGGTATGCCCTTTTCCACAGGATCTTCCTGACCCAGGGATCGAGCCTGCATCTTCTACATCTCCTGCATTGGCAGGTGGGTTCTTTAGTACCACCTGGGAAGCCACAGAGGGCTACACATTTCTCATTATTCCCTTTCCTTATATACTATACAGCCTTTAGCACTGTCATGAATTCTCTCAGCTCTTGCTACCAAAACTCTGTGAGGACTAGGAATTATCCACTTTACTTCATAGCTGTAAAAAATGGATGCTCAGAAAGGTCAAGGAGTTTGCCTGAGATCCCACAGCCAGCCAGAAGCAGGGGAAAGCTTCTGAATCAGGAATTCAAACTCTCTTGTAGTCACCACACTATGTTTGCGTCCCCACCCCACCTACAGCCCCAGAAGCTGAAGACATCATGCTGGGCGCAACATGGAGAAGCCCTGCCGTGCTGCTTGAGTTCCTGTTCCAAATAAGCAGAAGCCCTAGGCTCCTGCACACCCTCTGAGGCAGGTGCGTCTCTCCCAGGCCTGTACCCTCCTAGGCCAGTTGAGGGCTTGGCAAAGCCACAAAGGCAGATGGAGCCTGTGGCTTCGCTCACTAGAGCAGGCCTGAAGTTCCAGCGCTCACTCAGCTTCAAAGTAACTTTAAAATAGCCCAGTATTGGCTGGGGGTGGGTCAGAGCGGGCCACTGGACTGGTCACTCAGGGCTTTTCATCTGTGTGCAGCTGGCAGGTGAGTGCACGGGGCAGCAGGATCTTGCCCAGGGATCAGCCTGGCTGATCAGACTCTCTGGGGGACGGTGGTTGGGGCTGGGGGACCTGTCCTGACTCGGTCCCTGGCTCCTGTCCTTGGAAAGGTTTTCAGAGGTGGCCTGACCAGGCCCTGGCAGCTCTTCCTACACTGGGGACAATTCAGGAAAGGGACTCTGGGCACAAGTCCAAGGAACTCAAGGGGCTGAAGAAAGGGAGCCATGCTGCACTCCCTGGAAAGAAACTGGTGTCCCGTTCAGTCTTTCCAGTGTCCAGTAGGAGCAGATTTGTTGTGACTAATGTCTTAGGCTTTGGCCAGTTTCATGGGGCACAGCAAAGCAAAGTTTCCAAAAGCGCAAAGTCTCTGAAAGGAAATAAAGGAATCAATTTCATAAACACCCACCTGCGGCAGGCAGCCCACCCTGTTCAAGCTCTTTAACAAAGCAATAGGGCACAGGGAGCTGTGAAGAGAATTACTCAGAACCAGTCAGATGTGAAGTAGGCAGGCGGCAGGGGTGTTAATGGGTGGAAATTCGCGTGGATCCTGTCATCCTCATCAAAAGCCCTTCATGATTGTTCCTTGCTCACAGTCCAAACGCCTCCATTACCTTCCGGGAATTTCATGAACTGGTCCTGCACTGGGCTGAATGTTGTCTGACCAAACCTTTGTGTTCTCCTGGAACCTCAGAACGTGACCTTACTTGGAAATAAGGTCTTCACAGATGTAGTTAGTACTGGAGTAGGTGGTGGTGGTTTAGTCACTTGCTTGCAACCCCATGGACTGTAGCCTGCCCGGCTCCTCTGTCCAGGGGATTTCTCAGGCAAGAATAGTGGTGTGGGTAGCCATTTCCTTCTCCAGGGGATCCTCCTGACCCAGGGATCTAACCCAGATCTCCTGCATTGCAGGTGGATTCTTTACCAACTGAGCCACCAGGGAAGTCCCACCAGGGAAGTACTAGGGTGGGCCTTAAATTCAGTGATTGGTGTCCTTATCACAAGATCATGAAGACAAAGAGACACCCACGGAGAAGAACACCAAGGAAAACAAAGATGATAAGTCTACAAGTCAAAGAATGTCCAGAACTGCCAGCGACCACCAGAAGCTGGAAGACAGGTAAAGCAGATTGTCCCTTAGGCCTGCCAGAAGGAGCCAACCCTGCTGACATCTTGATTTCGGACTTCCGCTTCCGGAACTGGGACAGAAGCAATTTGTGGCATCTCAAGCCACCCTGCCGTGAGATGTTTTTTATGGCAGTTCTAGGAAACTAATACAGGTCCCTACATACACGTTTAGTCCTTCTCCCATCAAAGTCATCTTCCTCACATTTTACATACAGGAGATTGTTATTATACATTTTTTATTTAAATACCAGAATTCAGGTCTCACCTCTCCCATTCTGGCTGCTATGTGACTTTGGACAAAGCAATTCACTTCTCTTATTTTCAGTTGTCTAATCTACAAAACGAAGACAACAGAAGGGCTGTCATGGGAGTTTGAATGAGAAAACAGACATATAAGAGGAGGAATACTACACAGCCACCAGAACTTCTCTTGGGGAAGGTAATACATTTGTTTGGAAAATAAAGCAGGAGGGTGGAACTCAAGGGCTTGGGTCAAGAAATTGGGGGTGGGGTGGGGTGGGGAGGGCTGCTGATTAACATGAGGGATTTGTAGCATGTAGGTTGGGTGGTAAGAACTGACTGATAAAGGGGGGATGGAACCCCAGTACTTTTGCGGAAAATCCATGGACGGAAGGTGTAAATGGAGAAGAAGAATTCAAGAGATAAAAAGAGCCAGCAACAGTGGGGGAAGGAGGGAGCAACCCTTCCCCTCCCTTCTATATCATGGTGTGGCTAAGGAGGGCTTCTGGAACAAACAGAAATGTCTCCTGGGTATTTTCAGTTGTTTGTGACATTGGAAGGACTGATGCTGAAGCTGAAGCTCCAATACTTTGGGCACCTGATGGGAAGAACTGACTCACTGGAAAAGACCCTGATGCGGGAAAGATTGAAGGCAGGAGGAGAAGCGGACGACAGAGGACGAGATGGTTGGATGGCATCACTGACTTGATGGAGTGAGCGTGAGTTTGAGAAGTTCTGGGAGCTGGTGATGGACAGGGAAGCTTGATGTGCTGCAGTCCAAGGAGTCGCAAAGGGTCGGACAGAACTGAGCCACTGAACTGAACTAAAGTGAATACAAGATATTCACTATATCTTGTTAAGTAGAGAAAGATATTCATTCCTCTACTTCCCTGACAAAATACCCAGTGCAGACTAATACTGGGTACCAACATTGTCACGCTCATGGAGTTTTTTTCTGTTTGAACTTGGAGAGGTGCCAAGTTGGAAGGTTGGGTTGTCACAAGGGAAAAATGAGGGAAGCCCACACTGACACATGAGCTAGAGACCCGGGGCACATCCAGTTCACCCACACATGCAAGCAGCAGGCACTTTATGAACATTACACATGAATGTCTGCTTCAGCCTCAGTCCTCACCTTCCTGCCCATGCCTGACCCCTGCCTGGACCTGGAATGACTCCTCTTCCTTACCCACTTCCTCACCCACCCAAATCCTCCCCATTCTTCAAGGATCAGCTGCCTTCCCTTCACTCACCTTCCCAGCTGGAAAGGGACCATCTCTCTCCTCCCATCTTTGCACAGCCTGTGTTCCCACATAACAGGTACTGTATTCTTTCTGGAGTTAATCAATGCAGAACGAGACAAAAAGTCGTGTGGAGGCCGATAAGGGAAGATGAACTCGGGCCAAAGAGAAGGGAATGGGGGAGGGGAAGAAATTGGGAGGAAGGGGCCCTGAAGAGCTCAGATGGCTGACTTCATTCACAGCCACTGTACCTGGGCTAGGCGAGAGGGACAGAGCCGAAAGGTGGTATCACAGGCCGAGCCTTTTGTAAAGCTGAAATTCAAGCATGTTTCCTGATTCCAGAGTGTCATTCTGACGCACAGTGAAAACAAGGGTAACGTGGTTTCTTGGAAGCTCTTGATGGCCACACGGACACGAATTATCAAAACCTCCATCTGCTGAGTTTTCTCCCTGTCCTTACCCAAAGCAAATAAATATATCCACCATGGCCTGCAATGGGCATTAACCACAAAGGTGAAGCACTCTGATCCACCCGCAAAGGGCTCAATAAAGGAGCTCACATGGCCTGGAACAAGGAAATCATTCCATTTACCTGTTCAGCCTTCCCACCTTCCCACTCTGGCCCTCAGCACCCGTCCTGAAGCCCAGGCTGCTGAACTGCTGGGAGGTGGAGGCACAGGAATGAAATATACATTCTTGCTGTTCCCAAGGAGGTCCCTGTGCAAGGAAAAACAAACCAGCAGGCAAGTGCAGGGCAGTGTGAGTGCGGGAGTGACAGCCCGAGGGGGTGTGACCACCTCAACCCAGGGAATTACTGTTCAGCTAAGCCTTGAGGGATGATGAAGAATAATGATATTTCTCAAGTCCACGACTCACTCCATCACAAATGCACACACTGGCTGTTACAGTCACTGCCAGTTCAGAAGTATTAAAATGTAAGGTAATGTCTGACTTGGAGGAGAAAAAAAAAAACCTATGACAAGCAGGTGGAAAAGCCTGAGGGGAAAGTTGGCAAAGGGCTATCAAAGCTGAGGTAACAGAACATGCAAAGGCCCAGAGGTGGCCATGTAGGTACCACTCTAGTGAGTAAGGGGGTCTCAGTGAGGCGGCTGCCATAGCAAAGCACCAAAGACTGGGCAACTTAAATGATATCTAATCCTCATAGCTCTGGAGGCTGGGTGCCAGCATGGTGGGGTTCATGGTGAGGGCACTCCTGGTTCACAGAGAGCTGTCTTCTCACACGGGGAAGGGGCAGGGGCAGGCAGGCTCTCTGGTTCCTTCATCTCCTTATAAGGACACTGACGCTATCATAGAGGGTTTACCCTTGTGACCTCATCTAATCAAAATAAGCTCCCCAAAGCCCCCTCTCCTAATCCCTAACCTAGGGGATTAGGGAATCAACATATGAATTTGGAAGGGCTGGGGGTGGGGGCTGCTGAGAACAATATAAACTTGCAGACCGCAGGGTTCAGTTGTAGTAACTGAAGTTAATAACCATGAGAATAATCCCTGTTGGTCTAAGATATACCAATGAGAAATTCCATCACACCTGTGATAATCTAGAGTTGGAGACAACATACAGTGTCCAAATGTGATGAATGAAGTATGGTACCTGCATATACTAAATACTCTCCAGCTAATAAAAGTGACTCTGCATAGGCATATTTAGTCATATGGAGAGATGTCCATGACGTATTAAGTTTCTTAAAATGTAGGTCAGAAAATACATCGATGCTAATTAGTAGGGGAAAAAAAACAAGACTGAAAGGAAACTGACCAAAATAGTCAGTTGTCTCAGGGGTAAAGTAATTTTTTAACTATTCTTTTACTCTGTACTCATGTGTTCTAAATTTTCCGCAATAGACTTGTAAAATGTTTGAAACCAGAAAGGAAGGAAGGTGTGTATTTGTGTGTGTGTGTGTGTGTGTGTGTGTGTGTGTATGAGAGAGAGAGAGAAAAATGTGTTTACTGCCAGGCATGACCCAGGAAAAGTGGGAGACAGCTTCAGTGTGACCCTTGGGTCAGAATGAATGAACAGGCCCCCAGCTCAGGGTTCCTGGAGCTGCTCCATCACAGGCTGTGACCTGAACCTCCTCGTATTTACTTCTGTAAAGGTCATGCTCAATCAGCCTCAGTCATCCTCTTAAAGAGTTAAAGGACCCAGCCACACACTCAACTTCTAAGACGGGAGTGTAATCAGTTCTTGAGGTCAAAGGTTCCTTCTTAAAATGTTTGATTAATTATTTGTTAGCAAATCAGCATTGACAACTGTGGCTCTTGGCCTGTTTGAGGGGGGAAGATGGGGAAATGAAAGAAACAGCTCCAGGGCGGAGAGAGGATGATGATAGAGGTAGACTTCGGAGATCCCATGAGATCGCAGAGGCGAGGAGAAGCCCTTTGCCTCTACAAGTGAATCTGAGCTAGCAGTTGACTGCCTGAGGCTACGCTAAGAAGGCGTCAGCGGGATGGATTCATCATTAAGCTCTCGGTCTGACCCCTCCTCAGTCTGCACCCCAGAGCCAGGATGGTGAAAGGACACACCTTCCTGGACCCGGGAGAGAAAAACAGAAAGCTCATGCTTGTGTGCTATGAAGACAGGCTGTGACGAGAAGCATGAAAATAAACTAAAGGAAGTGAACAGAGACTGCTGAGGCACTGTTTTTGACGAGCTGGTTAGGGGAGAGCTCAGACAAGAAGGAAGGGAGGGAGCAGGCTCTGTGTTGATCTGTGGAAAAGCATTTAAGGAGGTGGGAACGGTAACAACGAAGGCCCTGAGTCAGGCATGAGTTTGGAGAAACCCCAAATCGACAAGAAAGCCAGGGTGGCTGGAGGTAGTGAATCTGGGCAATGCTCCCAGGACCGCCAGATCCAGCCAATTAGATACGCACCTCTGCACGGGGGCACCTCACACCCCACCGCCATCCTGTGGACCAGACACAGGAGGTGTCTCGCTCCACCTCCGCCCAGAGGAACGAGTCTGAAAACTTGGCCCTGTTAACTGTATGGGGTAATGGCTGATTTGCTGTCACAGCCTTGCTGTGTACCCTTGGGCAAGCTGCTTAGCTTTTATGAAGCCCAGGGGTGCACTGGTACACAGGATCTCCTGGGGGAAAGGGCGCAAGGGATGGAGAAAAGCCCTCGCTTGTAGCATTCACCCATTTCTGAGGTGTATATACTCCCGTTTCAGTTAGCAGCGTGGAATCACTGAACACAGAATTGGGAAGAAACGCACATTCGGCTCTCAAGAGCCAGTGCCTGCCCGGCCAGCACACCATCGCTTCAGTCCCTCCATCTGTAAAATGGACCTCACCTCACACAGTACTTGCTGAGAATTAGACAAGATATATGTTAAAATTAGGGACTCCCAAGTGGCTCAGTAGTAAAGAATCTACCTGCCAATGCAGGAGACACAGGAGAGGCGGGTTTGATCCCTGGGACGGGAAGAGCCCCTGGAGAAGGAAATGGCAACCCACTCCAGTATGCTTGTCTGGAAAATCCCATGGACAGAGGAGCCTGGTGGGCTACAGTCCATAGGGTTGCAAAGGGTCAGACATGCCTGAGCGCGCACACACACACACAACACACACATGTTAAAAGCATTTACCATAATGCATGGCACATCGCTGATACTCTATCAATGAGAAGTACAGTTTGTACTCAGCGAGGATACTGGTTCTGGCCCAGCACTTGTATGTAGAAATGATTCTTGAAGGTAAAAAGGGCCAAGAAGAAGACTGGGACCCTCTTGTGACTGTCTCTGCCTCTTGTGTGGCTTTGGGCAATTGGCTTTCCCTCTCTGGGCTTCCAGTCATTCTACCTGAAGCGAGGGATAGAGCTCTTGTTTAAATCCCTTCCAGACTGAACATTCTGGAGCTTCCTACTTTGGGGACTATTCTGGAAACAGTATTGAAAGAATGAGTGGCTGAAGGCTACCAAGAGGGCGTGGGGAAGTTTGCTAGATTCTCATCAGTATTGCAAGTTACTGGGACAGAGGTGGCAAGTATGTGCAGAGCCTGGGATAGCAAGTTCTTTCCTGGCAAAGACTAAAGAATTGCTCGAAAGGCCAATGGAAGTGAGAGAAAAATATAAAAAAATGAAAAAACAAAAATGAGACCTACAACCATGTGAGAGAAAAGGAACATTTGTAACGTCGGGGTTGATGGGCTTTCAGAAAATATCTTTAATAAACATGTCAAAAGGAAGGCTATTTCTGCCAGACCTTGTCTGTAAAGAGAGAAGAGAATTCAGAAAGGAGCTGTTGAGGAAACACTTGGATGAAATGAGTGAATCAGAGCAAAGAGGGAAAAAGGAAGGTGAGAATAGGGACTTCCCTGGTGGTCCAGTGGTTGAGACTTCACAATCCCAATGCAAGGAGTGCAGGTTCAACCCCTCATCAGGGAACTAGATTCTGCATGCTGCAACTGAGAGCCCGCAGTCTGCAACGAAGACCCCCGAGGCATCAACAAAGACCCCAAGTGTTGAAATAAGGCTGCTACTACTACTACTACTAATACTAAGTCGCTTCAGTCGTGTCTGACTCTGTGCGACCCCATAGATGGCAGCCCACCAGGCTCCCCCGTCCCTGGGATTCTCCAGGCAAGAACACTGGAGTGAGTTGCCATTTCCTTCTCCAATGCAGGAAAGTGAAAAGTGAAAGTGAAGTTGCTCAGTCATGTCCGACTCTTAGTGACCCCATGGACTGCAGCCTACCAGGCTCCTCCGTCCATGGGATTTTCCTTAGGCACAGTCAAATAAATTAAAAAAGGAAGGTGAGAATGATAACGCCCTTTAAGATGATCCCCATCAGGCACAAGCAAGGCAGAAAGAGCAAGAGGTTAGCTACAGACATCAGCAGTGCCAAACTTCATCGCCTTGAAGACGGAGTCTGCAACGCAGAGTTCGTTGGGCCTCCAATGTCCTCATTAGAATCCCTTTGAAGTACATCAGACTGTAATTTTCAAGAGTCAAGAACAAAGCTGCATCTAGCCTTTGGCTTGCACGGCCCAGCAGAAGGAACGAAGTCTCTGACATGGCTCCCCCGAAGCCACAGACATGAGGCAGGCCTCCCCGCAGATGACAAGCCGCCCTGAAATATTTTGTGGACTTTGCACTTTTCTTCATCAAAGTCTCTGGATTCGCCTGAATTTCTTCTCTGGGGGACAAATGAATATCAAGTCTGAATGCTGTGATCCCAGAAATTGCTTTCCACTGGCTATTATGGTTTGGAACTCGATTTTCCTCACAAACAAATAGTTTTCTCAAGCAGCCCTGAGAACTCGCGGCTCTTCTAAGTCGTGGCAAGTAGGTAACTTAACTGAATTTCCATCTCAGTACTCCCCGTTCTAACATTTTGGGGTCAGGTATTGTTCCCCTAAGGAGCTTAATTCCGATGCCTTGACATTCAGGGCAATTGCAGAATGTACTTCATTCTGATTGGAGCCAAACTCTTGACAGGTGAGCTTAATTACTGGTTGCCTCCCGGTCCTCATCAACCAGCTTAGGACAGAAAGAATAAAGTTGTAATAAAACGTAATGACAGTTTAGTCAAACCGGGAATTCAGTGGCGGCAGCCAGTGACTGGAGTGGAGAAGCAGATGTTTAAAGAGGCGAGGATGAGCCCCCACCTCCTCTCACCTCTCGATTTCATCATTTTAATGATGACACAAAGAGTTCCAGGCCTGTGGAGTCAGGAACTATAAATGCTGCATTAACTGTGTCCATAAATGATTATCAACTGTAGCCTTTAAGCTTATTAAAAATAAATTGAGAAATGAATCAATCATTGTCAAATGTTCAGTGAGATGCTGCTAAAAATAAAAGTCCATTTGAAATTCTAAGAGCATCTTACAGTGGGTGCCTAAACAATCTGTCAGTGAAACTTAAAAGAGTAAAAGACGACCTCGGAAGAGTCCAGGCATGACAGTCTGAGAGTTAGAATCTCTGGGTTCCAATTCTGTCTTTTGCCAGGTAACAGCTTTGTAGTATGGTCAGTCCGTCCCCCATCTCCGCCTGTCAGTATCCTCGATCGTGTTGACCCACATCTTTGTCTTTTCAGCATCGTGATCTGCCTTGGGAGCCCAGCTGAGATGCCCTGTTCTCCTCTGAGGCTGCTTCTGCTTGGTCTGCAGTTCTCTACAGCAGTGGTGCTCAGCCCGCCAGGGAGTTTTAAAGCCCCCATCCATGAGTGCTTCCCGTGATCCCCGAGGCATTTTGCCCACATCGTTACACTGAATACGCACAACAGTGTTTGCTCACTGAACAGGTGTTTATCCAGCACTTACTCTGCACCGGGCACCTTCCAGGTGCTTGGGATAAGATGAACAGGGCAAGCACAGCTCTTGTCTTCAAGGAGCTCATGGTACAAGTGATATCACAGCCGGTTTACAGGTGAGGAGACTGAGACTCAGAAAAGGCTAAACGGTGGGAAGCGGCAGAGGTGGGATTCAGCCCCAGCCCATGCTGGTTCACTCCCAATTGTCACGGACCTTTCTCTTCCCCCTCTCCCAGACTCTGTGGAGGTGGGCTCTGGGTTTCCAGTGCCCGCCTCCCTGTCTTTCTCTGAGTTGCTCAATAACCAAGGCTGGCTTAGCTGAACTCCACAACCCCTGGTGATCTATATCTGTAAAATGCACAGAAAGAGGTCTGCATCGCCCTCTCTTGGGGTGGATGTGAAGACCCCAGGGCACACGTGGGCATCTGGAAGGGCCTCTGAACAAGTTGGAGCCAAATGTAACTTGGAGGCCATACCCTCCGCAGGAAATTCAATCTCCTTGGCTCCACCAAAGCACTGGTCAGCCCTGCCCCAGGCCTCAGTGCACTTCGGCGCCTTCCCACAAAGCCTCCAGAAAGTCTCATTACATGCCCAGCACATCCCACAAACGCTGCCCATGCGCTCGGGTTTCCTGGGCTATGTGCGAGCTCCCTGCCACCCGGTCAGGGGGCCCCGGGGGCAGCGGGCAGGGGCCCTGGCAGGCCGGCCAAGTCTTCCAGGCCCTCCCAGGTCTCCACCTGGGCAGAGGGTTCTCAGTTTCCAGATGGGATCACTCTCAGGAGGGAAAGCAACACCAGTTATTTCCTGGAAGGGAAATAACTGCTGTGGCGATGCATTAAGTGAATAGCCTACCCCAACGCTACTTGAGTTTTAGTTTAAAAAAAAACCAAACAACTTGAAACCAGATCAATACCACTGCCTGGAGAGAGTCAGGGAGAAGCAAAGGAAGCTGGGAAAGGGACAAGCGTTGATGTGCCTCCTCCCTGGGGCAGCTCAGACACTGGATGATCTGAGCATGCAGTTAGCCCGTGTCCCAGGTCCTGTCCACTCCCAGCTTTCTAGTGAGCTGGCCTGACTCAGCCCTTTTCTGACTGGCATCCTGTGTGAGAAGGACACAGTGTGATGGAAGATGGTAAATCTGCGCCCTACATCCGTGCTGCATGACTTCAAATTACTGACTCCACCTTTCTCGAGTCTCAAGTTTCACATCTATAAGCTGGGTATAATTATCCCTACCCCAAAGTACCACTGACAGGTAAAATAATAGGAGTGAGGACATAATAAGTATTCAATAAAAGGTAGACGATAATGATAATAATCATCACCGCTTTTTGAGAGGGACATAATGAAAGTGTAGCTTTACAAAGCTTAGTCCTATGGCTCTTCTCAGGGCTGGGGAATGTTCTAGAAGGTAGATATGACTGATGGATGCTGTGCACAGGGCAACAAGAGGGGAGTAAGAGCAGGATTCCTAAAAGAGAAATGGAGGGGATGTGTGGCAAAGAGGTTCAATGAATGAAAAGAATGTGGAAATCAGACAAAATTTAACTTAAAAAATTCTAATTTTGCCATCCGCAGCTCCTATTAAATCTGCCTTCTCTTGAACAGTCCTCCTTCCATGCTTTTCCAGCATTCTCCTACTTAAGACAGTAAACACACTCCAGAAATAAAAAATATATAGTAGAGAGGTAATTAATGCTGAGCCATCTAATTCTGAATTTCTAATCATGCTCTACTTACATTAAAATGAGATTTCAGGCATGTACAACAATCAATTTTACTCTAGCTAAAAAAAAACACACACATTCACAAACTAAAGTCAGTTATTTAGGGAGAGATTTGAGAAGCACTTGGCTTCCATATGTCATCCAAATATGTGGAGCTCTGCTGGCATGCCTGGCAGGCTGTGGCACGGTCATTGCCTTGCCTTCTGTAGAGTCACTCTCTTGACTATGTTCAGAGAACCAAAGCGTATCGTGAGATCTGGGCTGAAGCTGAGCAGCAGAGCTGGCCCTACAGGAGTTTTTAAAGGGAGCTGGGAGCAGCCGACTCTACAATTCTATTTCTACTGGTCATAGGTTTTAGACAAGTCATTTCTCCTTTCTCTGTGTCAATGTCTCTATTTCTTCATCTGTAAAATGGGCATAATATTTTAGGATGACCATGTTGGTGAAAACACTCTGGGAACTGCAAATTTCCACTGTTCTTAGTGTTTGCCCCAAAGTACCCTGGTGCTTTATGTGATGGTCAGCTGTATTCAGATGGCCTGAATTTCATACCTTTCCAGTGTCAAAAGCCAGGATCAGGGAGAATGACAAAGGGAGGGAAGCAGGTGTGTGGAGGCCTCACTTGGGGGCCTCTTCCAGGGCCAACTTACCCAGTAGGCATAGTGCTTAGGACCGTGGAAATATTTTAATTTTTTTTTTTCAATCAGAAGAAAAAAATGCATACAATCTTGCCTGGATTATACTTGTTTTATACCAGTGAGGTCATAAAATCCACTTTTTTAATATCTCTTTTTGATGGAGGAAGGGTCTACAAAGGCAAGAGTGCTGAGAGCCCCTTCAAGTCATAACACAGCCTGGACCAAGTTGCTAACAAATGGGCTTCCGTTCTTACCTTTTCCAGAACCCAGACTTGTTCCTCTGGGCCTGATATCTGTTCCTAGACCTTGAAATCTTCCAGAGACAATGCCTAGGTCAAAGAATGAGTGGGAATTCCTGACATCATGACTGGACAGAAGGGGAGAGTCCTGAGTGGGGGCAGGGAGGAGAGTTCCTGGCTGCCTCCGGAATCATGTCTTCTAAGCTGCTGTCCAACCTGATCCCTGGACTCATTCTCCAGGTGGAGATACTTTCTCTTCCCACTCTTGGTGGGAGTATAACCTGGCACAAACTTTCCAGAGAGCCATCTGGCAATACAAATTTAGCAAGAATCTGAACAGTATGTGCTCTGACCCAGCAGTTCTGCTTTCAGGAATCCATCTTACAGTTCTTCCTATGCAACTGTGCAATGATAAAGGTATAATGAGCACACTGTTTAAGATGGTTTGTGTTGTTTTTTAAAAAAAGAACAAGCCGAAATGTTCACCAGGAGGGCCACAGCCAATCAACTGTGTGGCATCAATAGCCATTGGATAGCCTGCAATAAAGTAGTAAAAGAGAGAGCATTTGATCTCTGTGTTAAGAGAGGGTAAGGAGAGCAAGAGCTCTGTAGGGGGGTGTGTATATGGGGAGACTCCAACTGGGGGAAGACACACAAGTTCAGAAGCACCGACCTCTCTTTGCTGCTGCAACCTCATAACCACTGCCTCTCCCACTTAGAGAACTCTCTGCAGTTTCTAAAGCCTCTCTTCAGAGCCTCATGGTTTTGTGAGTAGATGAAGGGAAGGGTTTTCACTACATCTTAGATAAGATACAGACTCACAGTTCAGTCATTTGTCTGAAATGCCAAGGAGGGGAGTGGAATTTGAACCAGGCCACAGGACTCCTCCCACTGTGCTGTTTCTCCTAACCTTCTCCTGTTTTCCCTCTTTGGATCTCAGTTTTGCCCCCAGTACTGTAAACACGTTGAAGCGGACCTTCACTCCCTAGAATGCTAGGAGCTCTGTTGCCTATATGGTATTGTTCAAGTCTTAACACCTGCATTAACGCAAACTACCACCAGATGGCAATAGCAGCCACGGCTTACCAGGCCCTGGTGGGGAACTCCCGCTCCTGGGCTGCCCTTGGGGGAACTGGTCTGGATCAGGGTAGGGGTGTGGCCTGCCCGTGGTGAATTTGTCTGGATCAAGGCACCGGTGCCTCTAGATTCTCTGCTGTCTGGACACCAGGACTGAAGTATCATTACTCCTACTATCTAGAGACAGGCAGGGCTGACGCCAGGCCAGGCCCCAGTGGAGGGGAACCAGCTCCGGAAACCTTCCTGGCACCCGTGCCCCAGGATACAGGCGTTGGACAGAACAAGAACGCATCCACTGTGAGCCGCCAGATCCTACCTGGAGCATCCCAGGTGGAGGGCGGCACAGAGTCCGTGAGTCCACGCTGCAAAGCACATACACACCCTTGCCAGTCCTGGACCTAGGCGGTGACCACATGTGAAATTAATTCTGTCTTCAAAGCAGCTGTTTATTGGGTACCAACTATGTGCCAGAGCCTGTGTTAAATGCCTTGTACTTACCTCCTTCAATTCTCACAACAAGCCGGGAGGGCAGGAGCTATTATCACCTATGTTTTACGGATGAGGGAAATGAGGCTAGAGGAGATGAAGTAACTTGCCTAGAATCACCAGAAGCAGGTGGTGGTAATCCAGAATCTGCCCTAAGCCCATGCAACTCCCCAGCTCGTGTTCTTCCAAAAGGGTTTGGCTGGACTGGAATATAAGGGCCTTGGGAGGGCTAAGTAGAAGACAAACTGTCAGGGGAGGCTGAGGCCATTCAGATTCCCTGGGAGCTCAGCTGCAATGCAGGAGACTCCGGTCGGATTCCTGGGTCGGGAAGATCCACCAGAGAAGGGATAGGCCACACACGCCAGTATTCTTAGGCTTCCCTGGTGGCTCAGATGGTAAAGAATCTGCCTGCAATGTGGGAGAAGTAGGTTCGATCCCTCGGTTGGGAAGATCCCCTGGAGAAGGGAATGGCTACCCACTCCAGTATTTTTGCCAGGAAGATCTCATGGACCCAGGAGCTTGGTGGGCTAAAGTTCAAGGGGTCTGAGGCCATTCTGGAAAGGGTCCTGACCCCAGTCTTTGAAAATGGTGCCATTATGGATCTAAATCACTGTCTTTGCCTCTTGCCACGGTGTCACATCCCTGGTGGCTGCTACCGAGAGCAGCACGGGGCAAAGGTCAGGGGTGTCGGCTCTGAAGTCAGACACCTGGGTTTCCTAGGTAGATGACCTTGAAGGTGACCCTGAGCTCTTTGCATCAGTTTCCTGCTCTGCAAACATGATTCTAATGATAGAAACAGTATCTTCCTCATAGGCTTATTGTGAGCATCAGAGGAGCTGATATATATATAATGTGCTTTTAACCCGCCCTGGATATACAATAGGTACTCAATAAATGTTTATTAATATTACTGACTGAGCTACCAAGGCAAGGATTGCTGCTGGTTCGGTTCTCCTGGCACGATCTTGTTTCATCTGCATCTTCCGAACAGCAGTACGTCTCCTTCCCCGAGTCTCCTGTGTTTTCCGACCGCCACGCCTCTGCTCGTGAGGTTCCCTGGACGTGGATCACCATGTACCCTATTTCTTTTGAGAAAATACCCTCCAAATGTCAAGGCCACCAACAATTAGTACAGTTTGCCTTAATGAATTTGTAAATAAGTTTTATTGTTCCTCAGTGCTTGTGTGCAGTCATCCCGCCCAGCACTTCCCGCAGCACTTTGTTCATAGCGGGGTGTCCCCAAAGGGCACAGCACAAATGCCCCCTCACCATGGACTGAATGGCCATCTCCCAGGTGTGTCTGCTTGGAGCACTGAGAAGTAGGCAAGAGTCTTCCTTTTCCTCTGCAAGGACTGGATAAAGCATTTCCCTACCCATGTTCCTCTTCAGATACCCTGTGAAACCTAAATTCCCGCAAGCTGAATTTCGAGCTGAAAACCCAAGGCTTTGAGAAATTCCTCAGCCCAGCTTGGCCAAGTCTGGAGCTGCCAGCCCTTCTTTCCTACTAAGAAGGGAAAAGAGGGCATCTCCTCCTCAGGACACTGTCAATCCTTCTAACACTTACTCAAGCAAAAGAAAGACTTAGTCAAGAAGAGTAAACTCAAATTACTAAAGGGGCCATTCAGCCAGCTGGGTGTGAGACAGCTGGGAGTGGTGGGGACTGTGGTGAACTGAGAACGCTACCTATAGTTATTCCCAAAAGTTTTGCCACACAAGCAAATGTATCCCCAGACCTAATGCACCCTAAGGGCCATCAGCTTGCAAACTTTACCTTAAAAATTTGCCATTGATCCTCAGAACAGATGGATTTAGGGTCCTCAGTATGACCTCTGATGTAATTCTTAAGGTGGGCAGACCAGAGTTTGAATACCTACTCTGTCATTTCCTATCTGTGACCTTGAACACTTTACCCTCTCTTTACCCATTTTCTCAACATTAACATGGGAATAAAGTGAGAATCTGTCCCATGGGGTTGCTATGATTAAATGAGAAAACATACATGAACAGACTAACATAGAACCTGATACATGTGAACTATTTTTAAAACATTTTCTGTCTATTTTTGGCTGTGCTGAGTCTTTGTTGCTGCGCACGGGCTTTCTCTAGTTGCAGCGAGTGGAGGCTGCTCTCTAGTCGTGGTGCTCGGCTTCTCATGGCAAGGGCTTCTCTCGTTGCCTAGCACAGGCTGTAGGGATGTGGGCTCAGTAGTTGTGCATGGGCTGAGTTGCCCTGTGGCATGTGGGATCTTCCCTGACCAGGGATTGAACCAGTGTCCCCTGCATTGGCGGGTAGATTCTAAACCACTAGACCACCAGGGAAGTCCAGTATATGTAAATGATTTTAAATATTACTGACCAAGAGAGAGGACTATAAGGGGAGAGGGGAAGATGTGTTTATGTTTCTAGTTATGTTGTATCTTGTGGTATAAGCTGTGTGTTCTCTCCAGCTACTGAGCTACTGTCTCTTCTCCAACCAGTACAATGTGTGGCCCAGGGGACAGCACCTAACTTCTTGTGCTCCAAGGGTGGCTCTGGGCTCTAGCATAGAGCCCTGCATTGCTAGAGGCAGCCAAACAGAATAGCAGCAGAAGTTTCCCGTTGGCAGTAGTTAAGACACCTTCAGAGAACTGCTGTCAAGAGCCCTTGCACCAAAACCCATGTGACCTCCTGTATGGGGAGAGGCTGGGGTGTTCCCTCTCAGTGGCCAGGAACTGTCCTCCCTGGTCTCTCCTTACAAACAAGCCCCATCTGCCAATGGCAGCCACCACGCCAGGGGGCAGGCTATCCGGTTTAGGTGTCTATGTTGGCTGTAAACACCGCCTCCCCCTTGAGAACTCAGCCACAAGTTCCTCACTAGGAAAAGCCACCACCCACTGATCACAGTCTCCCTACTTTCTCCAGAACCAAGCAGATGGAGCTGTCTTTTCATCTCCTGGATACGCTTCTCCCACATCTGTCACCCATATTTAAGATCTACAACTCCCAAACTGGAAATCCAGCCCGGACAAGGCTGACAGGCTCTAGACAGAGCCTCAGCACACACACGTCTAGGGCCCCTGCTTTGCCTCACCCGGCCACATAAGGGACAGGGAAAACATAACCAGCATCTAAACTCGTATTTTAGTCCCTTTTACCCGCCTCGAAAGTTCTGTGTTATATATCCTCACCTTCTCAAAAGTCAGAAAACATCAGAGAGAAGTTAACCTTTCCTCGAGGCTCAGGGAGCATCACAACCATCATTAATTTCTCTAAGGGCTGAGAAAACAGTGGATTTTTCAGTCCCCTCTTCCTGTGCGATTTTACTGCCAGCTGCTGAATGGACGGTCAGAGCGTCCACCTACCCCAGACCTCCTACCCACTTGCTTTGGATCTACGTTAAGTCTAAGACGTCAGATAATAACTAGTAAGAGCCACCATTCAGTGAGCACCATATGTGGGTCAGATTTCCTACTAAGGGCTTTCCCTCTGTGCATGATTTCATTGAAACTTCTTAAGCACTCTGGGAGGCAGGAACTCTTATCCCCATTTTTCAGAAGAACAAACTAAGCTGGGAGGTGAAGTGTCTCGTACAGCAGCACAGAGATAGGAAGGAGCAAGGGAGGTTCTTGAGTCCAGCCTTTTTGACCCCAAAATCTATGATCATGATATTCCACCTTCCACCATGTCACTGTGCTTTGGAATTATCTACTAGACAGATGGCCTCTTGCCTCCTTCCTCGTTCCCTGCCCTCCTCCGTGTAATGATGTGAGTCATGCCTGTTTTCCTCACCAGAATATAAGATCCAGGAAAGCATGGATTCTGTCCTCCTTGTTCACCTTACTCTGGTCTCCCGTTCCCCACCCTACTGAACACTATATCTGGCACATGCTATGCTATGCTATGCTAAGTCACCTCAGTCGTGTCCGACTCTTAGCGACCCCATGGACTGCAGCCTACCAGGCTCCTCTGTCCATGGGATTCTCCAGACAAGAGTACTGGAGTGGGGTGCCATTGCCTTCTCTGATCTGGCACATAGAAGATGTTTAACAAACAGACTCCCTTCTTTCTTTCCCCCATAATTTCTTATCTCTGTGCTCACTATTGTCCTTTAAAGTAGGCTTTTGAGTGTCTTCCTAGAAATTATCAAAGACTCCATCCAGAGCCTGACAGCAGGCAGGGTACCCCACCTAACACCTGGAATCGGGGGGCTCCCTGTTCCCAGTTCTCCTTTCAGGGAGCCCTCTGAACTTCTACCCACTCATGGTGACGACCAGATGTCCCAAGGAGCTCGGACAGTTACCCCAGTGATAGCCTGGGCTCCATAGCTGGGCCCCAATTCCAGAGAAGCAAGAGTGTGGATCCCCCTAGCTGGGGTCAAAGTTCTTTCATGGAATTGTGTGAGGCTGGCCTGTCCAAATGGTGCTGGCATGTTGGCTTCTGGCAAGAAGTTTTCTTTATATATTAGACAAGACCCCCTCAAAAAATATTTGTCGGGCCCTCTAAAGCCTAGGGGAGGCTTTGCCTAAGCTATCTCTAAAGGAAGGCTCCACCAGTGTTGTTATTGATGAAATCTGACTAGTGAACACCAAGGGTGGCTGTGATCAACACCCAGGTCAGCAGAGTTGGGGGAGAAGATGTCATTGAATCTGGGCTTTAGAGGTGGCAGGTATGAGTTTGGATCTGGCTCTGCCAGTTTGCTGGCTGAGCGACCTGGGGCGAGTTCCCTTCTTCTTTCTCGTGAGTGTAAGCAATTTGGATAGGAGCTTTGTGAGTTTCTGTAAAGGTCCCCAAATCTTCCTAAATGATATTTGACCCTTAAACAAGGCAGAGCTAGGGGCACTGACCCTCCACAGAGTGGGAAATCCTAGGATAACTTGTAGTCCACCCTCTGCACACGCAGCTCCTCTGTATCTGGGGATTCAACCACCCATGGATCGTGAAGTCCTGTAGTATTTATCAATGCTGTTGAAAAACATCTGCATGTAAGTAGACCCATGCAGTTCAAGGGTCAAAAGTGCATGTGCATTCTGTTGCTTGAATCCAGGTGGCTGGGGAAGGCAGGCTGGCGAACTGACAATGAGTGTAGACACCTAGTCCAAATTCTGGTTCTGCCACCAATTAGTTCTCTGATCAAGTCAAATATACAGAGTGACTCCCAGGTATCCCTTCTGTAAAATGAATATACCAACAATTGTAATTACCGTGTACATGTATTATGAGCAGACATGAGAAATCTTATGTATAAAAATCACTTAGCCCATGGTAGGCATTCAACAAATGATGGTTATTGAATTTGAAACCAACCTCCAAATCAATCAGTATGTTTGCTTAGCACAAACCTAGCACAGATGCTAGGTGCCCCAGGGCATTCCTGAGAAGGACTGGAATATTCCCTGGGTGTTTAATGCTGACAAGAGTTCTCACTGAAGCTCAGATCACATTCTGTTTAACATACTGGTAAAGACTCTGCTCTTGTCTCTTTATCTTCTGCTTCAGCAAATCTCCGGGGCCTGGGACAGCCAAGAAGGTCCTCAGAATTGTGCCCAGCAGCCCTGGAACCCAACAGGAGGTGGCCTAGAAGGCAGATTGACAGTGAGTAGCTCCAGTTTTCCTAAGAGGAAGCTATTTTTAATCTTAGCAGCAGTGGAAACTGCATACATTAACATAATCTCAACCTCACCAACGACTTCTAGTTTTCATTAAAAAAAAAAAAAAGTGTTTCATGATCAAAAGCCATGCCCAGTTTGTTTGGAGCTGGTTGATACAGAGAGGCTGAGACAGGGACACTGCTACGTCTAAGGGACAGTGTGTTTTAAACTATCGCCACCTCCCATGGACCTCTCTCTGCCCCTTGAACTGCTTTGAGCCAAAAGCTCTTTGGAAAGGTGCTCCGTTTCTGATGGCTGATGCTGGCGGCCAGACAGGTGCTGGCAGGTCAGGCTGATGCAGGCCCCAAATTGGGCAGATGGCGGCAGATGGCACCCAGGTGGGCAGCGCCCAGCACTCAAGCTCCCTCTTCCCCACAGTGTCAGCCTCCCAACCTCAATTTGTTCTTCCCATCCCTGCAGCTTATTTTTACCATGCAGGGGGAAAAAAAAAAAAGTGATGCTATTTCTCTGCATTTTACCCTGAAACAAGTCACACCAGCTCCCTGAAAAAAGCACCCAACAGATGGCTCTGGTCCCTTGCGCTCGGAGAAATAGCAAAACCTCCCGGGCTGCCGGGAGGTGATTAAACTCTCATGCATAGTGTAGAGGAAAAGGCTTCCGACTCCTTTGTTCAGAAGGCATAGAAGTGAGGCGTTCGAGTCCCGCCTCTGACCTTGGCTGGATGAGTCCTGGCACAAGCACCTGACTTGGCCTGCTGTGCCTCTGTCTCCTCCTATGTAAAACATGGGTAACAGCAGTGTTTTGTGAATAGCCGTGAGGATTAAATTAATCAGCCCAATGCCTGGCACACCCGACGTGGTCTGTAAGTATTGGCTAGAACTATCATTGCTGTTTAGCTGCTTAGTCTTGTCCGAACTCTCTGAGACCCCACGGCCTGTAGCCCGCCAGGCTCCTCTGTCCATGGGGATTCTCCAGGCAAGAATACTGGAGTGGGATGCCACGTCCTTCTCCGGGAGATCTTCTCGACCCAGGGACCAAACCCGCTTGGAAAGCAGATTCTTTACCACTTTACCACTCTCCTGCTTGGAAAGCAGATTCTTTACCACGAAGCTACCAGGGAAGCCCCTAGAACTATTATTACCTCTGATAGAAACCTCTGCAGGGCTGGAAAGAAACTCTATAAGACCCTGTTTGGGATGCCAGGGAACAGGGCCGCTCTCAGACCAACACTCACCCCTAAACCACCCATATGTTTGGCCGAGAGAGCTGGGGAGACTGGGTAGGGGCCCAGGCTGAGCTCACTGACACCAGGGGCACCAAGCTGCCAGGTTACCCGGCTTAGTCGCAGCACCCATGAAGAAGTCTTCAGTCTCCTGGAAAGGTTCGGGGTGGGGCTGGGACGACAATTGCAGCTTACATTTAGTGAGCACTTACTATGTGCCGGGTCCTGCGATGAACATGTTACAGGCCTTCTCTGATTTAGTTCCCCATCAATGCTACGAGGAAGATACTATTATTATCTACATGTTACAAATGAGAAAAGTAAGGTCACACAGAAGGAAGCATGAGGTCAGGACCCAACTCTGGCCCAGTTACCCGGAAATTCCATGCTTACAATGACTACATACCACCGAGATGGGGCTGGAGGGCCGAGGGTGGTTTCCCGAACTCCCAGCCTGAGAAAAGGTTCATGGGCCTGGCCCAGGCCTCCACGGCAGACCTGGAGAACATGCGGTTCGTTCCTGTCCTGCCACGCCCTCCTCCAGGGAAATCTTTCCCACCTAGGGATCGAACCCAGGTCTCCCACATTGCAGACGGATTCTTTAACATCTGAGCCACCAGGGAAGCCCTGTGGATTTCAGGCACAGTCAGAGACTTCAGCCCGCTCACTGTACATTTTGGGGGGTGGAGGGATATGTGAGCCCATCCTGGCCCTGCCCAGGCCACAGGGGTTTCCTCACTTCCCCACCTCCATCAGCCACGCTTCCAAAGATCTGTTAAAATGCCATCATGAGACCTAGAAGGAGGGATACTTCACTCAGCTGGAAGAAATGCTTGAGCATGAATTGCTTTGCATCAGACTGGGTGTGAGTAGGAAGGAAGGGCAAAGGGTTCAAGAAGAAGGGGCCCAGGAAGTCACGTTTTGAGGCAGCACACTGTCCTCATGGAAGGAAATGGAGGCTGGCACAAGCCTCCGTCCCAGGTGCCCTTCTCTTATGCCATCGTCCCCGTCCTGAAGCCGCTGACGTCATCCATGCTGAGACACCCATGTCTGGCATTGGTGCATTATATTCTGCCTTTCAAATACTGCATTTACGTTTTATCTCATGCCCTTAGGAAACTACTACCTGGCCTCAGCTGGCTGGGTGGTCACCTTACCCATAACTACCAACCGGGAAGCTGGCTCCTATCAAAAAGCAACAGCTTTCCTTGGAGTCATTACACAGCCTCCCCTCCTTCATTCATTCCTCAGCACGGTGCCAAGTCCTGAGCTTATGTTTCCTCTGGTGACTCTTAGATCTACTTGTTCCCCTCCAGCCCCACTGCCCAGCCCTATTCCAGGCCTCTATTGCCTCTCTGTGCCAGCTTCCTCATCTGTAAAATGGGGCTAATAATAGTGCCTTCCCTGTAAGTCCACTGCAGTCTCTTAACAAGTTAGTACAGGTAAAATTCTTGGAATAGCATCGAGCACTCGACAAATGTGAGCCGTGCATACCATCACCACTGCCATCATCAACAGGAGTACCAAGACTGCTGACAGTCCCCAGTCAGGCCTCCAGTCTCCATCTTTTTCATCTTGGTGTCCTGAGATGAACCCCCTTAGACACTATTTTCAGCCTGCCCTCCCTTACAGAGAATCCCAGTATGGCTCCCCATTCTCTGGGACTGAGACCAAATGTCCCTGACTGGCCTCCAAGGCCCTCATTCTCCAGACTGCCTTGAACACCACCTTCCCATATAAATATCTGTTCAAAGCAGCCCTCTGCAGTGTCATCCGTCAGGCACAGCAGACATGATCATTGCTGCCCCTAGACCTTGCACAGGCTTTTCTGGCCTTTGGACCACTCTCCTTCCTCCCTCCACATATCCAAATTCCTTTACTCCTTTAAGGAAAGAGGGAGAGATTGGAAACCAGCTCTTGTCCTACCTCCCTTAGAAGCCTGGGTCCTCTGTCCTGAGGCTGGGCACTGCATGGCACCAAGTGGCTTAATGCCCACTGTGAGCTAGGAGGAGCACTTTAGGTCCCCAGCCAGCACCTCCAAGATGCCGCGTGCAGACCCATGTGTAGCTAAGAGAAAGCCAGTCATGGGCGCCAGAGCCAAACACTCCTGAGCTCAAAAGCTGGTGCTACCATTTACCAGTCACTTGACCTAGATCAAATCAGCTAGCCTCTCCAGCTCATTTTGCTCATCTGCAAAATGGGTCTTAGGCCTAACCCTGGAAGGTAGTCGGGGGACCTAACCCAATGCTGGCCAGAAGCGCACCCCAGTGCTGTGCACACAGCAAGTTCTATCCCCCCTCAACAACCATGGGCTATGGACCATTATTCTATTAGGAAACAGAGTACCAACTACAGGAGCAATGCCATCCATCTGCTCCCACGGGAGGGTGACGTAGTTGGTGGAGAGTCCTCTCCTGTGAGAGCCCACCCCCACCTGCTCCCCAGAAGTGGCCCCTCTTTTCAAAGCTGCTTTTGTGTTCAAGACAATAAAAGCAGCGTCCCTGCCAACAGCATAATTGTGCGGCTATCAGCTGACAAAAGGTTTAAGAGGGTAATAAAAACGCCCACATCTCAGACTTTGAGCCTGGCAAAGGAAGAATGGATGTCATGAGGCACATAAACCCTCGGGTTCCTAGAGGATGCTCTTTCTTTCTACCTTGCAGGAGGCTGGGCAGGGCAGAGCCCAGCACAAGTGGGCATGCCAAGATCTTAGGGAGGCAGCCAGGTGTCTGGACCAGAGCACAATGGGCAAGGAGGGCCTAAAGCCAGAGAGGAGGCTAGTCCCCAGAGAGGCATCTGGATGAGAGCAGAGCCCCTGAAGACCAGGTGACAGAAAGGCCTCCGGAGAAGGCAGGGGTGTAACCTCCACAGCCGTTCCTCTGGCTACACCTCTTTAGGCTGGTTACCTAACCTCCCTGACCATCATTCCTCCACCTAACAATACCACCTCACAAGGATGTTTCAATACTCAGACAAGAGCCTGTAGGAGCTGCGCACTTCCTGGGGACTTGCTGTGTGCCAGGCTCCAGGCTAAGTGCTTTATGTGACTGGTCTCTTTCCATCGTCTCAATGCCTGTGAGGCTCCATTTGACAGAGAAGACTCAGCCCAGAGAGCTTAAGTACCTCTGTGAGGTCACAGAGTGGAGACAAGGCTTGAACCCAGGCCTGTTTGAATCCTCAGCTCAGGCTCTTAATCATTATACTTTGCAAACTGTAAAATACCATATAAACATCTGGTATCACTGCTATTCCTCTGGGACAGAAGGAGAATCAGATTAAAGACTGACAATAATAATGCCAGATAGAGAACCAGCATGCTGAGGGGGTAAGGACAGAGGGGCATGGAGCAGGCAGGGGGCCAAGCATTCCTGTTCCCTCTTTATTTCCCCTCTCCTTCCACTCCTACACTCCACACCCCAACACACACACACACACACACACACACACACACACACGACTCTGTCTAGAACCCTGCATTGGCAGTACATGTTCACATTCACCATTTTACTTGGGATCTCACACTAGTCCTAGAGGTGACATATGTTGTTCCCACTTAACAGATAAGGAAAACTGAGGCTCAGCGAGGTTCAGTGACTTATCCAGGGCCACATGGCTAGTCAGGATTTCTAACTCCAAGGCCCCTAGTCTTCGTGTCAGCCTGGTCATGCAGGTGTGGGTGAGATGCCTTCCTGGGATCGAGAGCCCATGTGTGCCTCCCCCACACCCTCAGCGTTCATGGTTTGCTGAATCACGGTTGCTCTTTTGTTCACTGCACACATCCCCTTCTAGCCTGTAAGCTCCTTTGAGGGCAGAGACCACATCTGGCTTGTTCACCATTGAGTCTCCAGGGTTCAGCCCAATGTGACAGGGAGGTGCTCAGGAAATAGTCCCCCACTCAAAATGCACCCCGAAGCTTCCTTTTGCACTGCGGGATTTGAGGGAGAAAGACGCAGCTCGTGGAAGTAGGGGTGAGGAAGAGAACTGGGCAGTGGCCGCCTTTCAGTAAAGCACCTACAGTGTGCAGCCTCCAGCACCCCAGGTGTGGGAGCAGGAGGTGGAGAGTCTGTGGAGGAGAAGCCCCTCAGCAGCACAGAGGGAAATATAGCCGAGCCCTGGTACCCCCACACATGTGCCCATCACGGCTCCCTGAGATAGGATTGTCAGACTGAACAACTGAACACCCAGGGCACACTGTTAAATGTGAATTTCAGATAAACAACCAATAATTTTCCAGTTTAAGTGTGTCCCATGACACAACAGATGGACCCAAATCTTGGTTCCGTCTTTATTGATTGTTAATATTTGATTTACTTAAAATGGGCTTCCCTGCTGGCTCAGCCGGTAAAGAATCTGCCTGCACTGCAGGAGACCTGGGTTCGATCCCTGGGTTGGGAAGATCCCCTGGGGGAGGGCATGGCAACCCACTCCAGTATTCTTGGCTGGAGAATCCCCGTGGACAGAGGAGCCTGGTGAGCTACAGTCCGTAAGTTTGCAAAGAGTTGGATGTGACTGAGCAACTGAGCACGTACATATACTTAAACACAATTTTTAAATTATCCATTATTTATCTGAAATTCAAACAGGACTGGGTGCCTTGTGCTTTACCTAGCCACCCCACCTAAGTTGTTGGAGGGGGCTTATTTCTTCAAACGATCTGAGAATGATGACTGTGAGGACCAAGGGGAATCTGGAAAGGCCCCCCACAGTCCCCATTGTGGAGGGTGCAGGGCCCAGCCCCGGGCACGGAAGGAGGCTGAGAGCTGGCCTGTGGTGGCTGGGAGCCGGGTTCCCAGTTCTCCCGGCACGGGAGGGGCCTGCGGCCCGCCCCGGCTGCTCGCCCCGTTAAGCGGAGCTGGCATTTCAGAGCGCGTCAGAGGCGCTGGCTCCCTGCCCTGGAAGTCAGCATCTGGCCTCTGAGCCAGCACCGCTTGCCCGGCCCCAGCCCTCTCACCTCAGCGGACCCAGACTAGGGGGCCCAGCTGGCCATTGTCATCCTGCCTGCGCCTCAGTGGGGCCATTCAGGGGCTCTGCAGAGGCCCCTCGGGAGGGCACATCCCCCTCCCTGTCCGGGGTGCCCTTGGCCACAGCCTTCGCCTGTGTGGGTGGGTGTCGGGGGTGGGGGTGTCTGGCTGTGGCGAAAGCAGTTGGCAGCCAGGGGCAAAATTACTGAAGACTGGATTGTTGACGGAGGGCACAGAAATGTCCCACACGTCATGGGACTCCAGGGTGCCCTGCCCTCCCTTGCTCCCTACCCCCAGCCGCAGCAGCGGGGCTTCCGAGGGGCCCGCACCTGAGGGCAGAGCCGCAGGGCCTCCCCTCCATGCGCGGAGGCTCTCAGGGCGATTAACTGGAAGCAGACAGAGCGAGTCCCAGCCCCGGCTTTGCCCAGAACTTGCCTGGAGAATCCCATGGATGGAGGAGCCTCGTGGGCTGCAGTCCATGGGGTCGTCGGACACGACTGAGTGACTTCACTTTCACTTTTCACTTTCATGCATTGGAGAAGGAAATGGCAACCCACTCCAGTGTTCTTGCCTGGAGAATCCCAGGGATGGGGGAGCCTGGTGGGCTACCGTCTATGGGGTCGCACAGAGTTGGACACGACTGAAGTGACTTAGCAGCAGTAGCAGCAGCAGCAGCTGTGTGGGATTAGGCAAGTTGCTTTACCTCTCTGAGCCTTTCTCCATCTCTCAGACGAGACTCCTGGTATCTACCTCCAAGGTGGGGTCTAGAGGAGGCAAATGTGAGCAGGCAGCAGGGAACCCAGCTCACAAGCAGGGATCTCCCCTCCATCCCGTCTTATTTCTAGCTCTTTCTAAGCCACTGGAGACTTAGGAAACGTGCTCTTCGGTGACACAAAGGCCACTGCTGGGAGCTATCTAGGTTCGGGCTATAACGAGGGGACACCAGGCCCCTTGGAGGCCTGGGACGCTGACTACGGCCCCTCTCTGCTCACACTGATGCTCAAATACAGCGCTGGTGCTCTTTCTGCCACCCCGCTTTGGGGTCCTGAGGATCTCATGCCTACTCTACCTTCCAGGTTTCCCTGCCCCAGGTTGCTCCTGAGCTCTGATTTCTGAATGAGCCAACAGAGGGACAGATGCTGAACTCTATGGGCACTGCCAGGCAACCTACAGGCAGCCAGCCTGGGCCTTAAGCAGAGGACGAAGGGACACGTACTCTGGGTTCATGGTCCTTCACCAGGAATCCTGGTGAATGCTTTCCAGGGGCTGACATCCAGTGTGATGCCCACCCTCCACAGCAACTCCAGCCCCCGGCTGTAAGAACAGGAGCCAGGACTCTCCATCCACCAGAGCCCATTCCCCTGCGCTCAGCACACCAAATCCTGAAGATGTTGCCCTGTTTTCTCTGCATCTCGCATCTCGCACATTTCCTCTGCATCTCACATTCAAACCTAGCTCCTCTCAGCTTATCTGGGCTCCCATCCTTGCCTGCCCCAACTCACCTAGCTCCCTCCTTCTCTTTAATCATCCAAGTTGATATTTCCCTCTGGACCAGCCTTTGTCAGAGAGTGGCAGCTGTGGGCCATCTTCTGCAAGTTCACTTAATCATACTTGCCCAAAATAAAAATTCTCAGGCCTCACCCAGATCTGCAAAATCAGCATCTCTGAGGCTAAAGCCCAGGATTCCGCATTTTTAACAAGTACCTGGGTCGTAAGGATGCACAATGAAGTTTAAGAACCACTGTCACGGAGGGAGAGAGGCACGCTTGGCACCTCTCTCTGGTCCCACAGGACCTTTCTTTGCACACTCCCGTTTCCTGTTAATAACTGACTGAAAGAATGAATTAATTGGTTTCCTTATTGCCAAATTACATTAATATAATTGAGCTCTGTCATCTCATTTCCCAATCGCATTCTTCTTGGACTTCCTTGAGAGGTTTTATCCATATATGAGAGTACAGCAGAAAATACACACACACACGCACACATGCGCGCACCTGAGACCAACATTTACGGAGAACTCATACGCCAGGCATTGGCCACATGCTTCCTGCACTGGAACGTTCAGAGCAGCTCTGTGATTCTGAGACGGTCATGCCTCTAGAGCAGATGAGAAAGAACGGACCAGTGTGTCAGCCATTCACCTTACCTGGGCACAGCTGGAATCTACACCCCAGTCTGTGTGGTCATGACCACTTTCTCGTACCAACCTCATGATCCTGACTTCTCTGAACGTTGGTCTCAAATCCACGAGCTCACATCCCAGACCATGCATTGGAATCCCCTGCAGAGCCCTAAGAAATACAGGTACAGAAGCCTCACCCCAGGCCTGTGTCTAGAAGGAGATGTCTGGACATCTGTTCTCTTTTTGACAGCTCCACGTGGTCCTGGCAAAGAATGACTGGCCATGTGCCCAGGTCATGCAGCTTGTTCAGAAAGGTCTAGAGAGAAAACTCAAGCTTTTTGACTCTCAGAACAGTGCTTTTGCAGCCCCCTCACACTGTTCACATGCTATGGTGTGGCCAGTGGTCAGAATGCACTTTCTCTAGCCCCTCTAGGAACATCTGGACACGCACACACATATGCCCGTGCATGCCTGTGCATGCACACATCCCCATACATATATGCACATACCTACAAACATCTTAACATCAGACTCATCACCTTTCAGTCACTGGACAGATTCTCTGTTCCCATCAGGGCTCAGTGTGGACTTGAGGGGGTGGGGGATGTCCCTCCTCCAGGTGACTTGGATGGGGTTAAATGAGACAAGTCTAGGGGAGCTGAGGAAGGAATAGAAAGCCCCCCTTGATCTCCTCCAGGGCCTCCTTCCTCTTGTGGACGCTGGATCAAGCCCACTAAGTCCTCTTCCTACACATACAGTGGCCCCTGCCAGACCAGGCCAGGACCGTGCACAGGGATGGCTGGTTTCTATGGTACCAGTGACCGTGTAAGCAGCTTTTAAGTAGCTCTGATTTACACAGAACGGGCTTAAAAAAAAAAAAGCTCCCACCTCTAAAAGCATTAGACAATAATTTCACCAAACAGCCTGATTCAGGGGCTCAATTAATCTGCTCCGCTCTTATCAATGGGCTTTCTGCAAATCAGGACCCAACCGCAGCATGACTGAAAGAAACGCCTCAGCAGGGAGACAGATTACATTTGCACGCCACCTGCCCATTGACAGGGCTTCTCTAAGCGGGGATAGAGAGCCCAGCATGACCACCAGAGCCAGCCCCTCCCCTTGGTACTCTGGGGCACACTCCTTCACAACATGCTGGCGTCGTGCAATGCAATTTCCCACTGCAATTCAAGGAGAACTAGAAGGAGACTTCCAAACAGCAAAGGATCCTGGGAGCTGGGCTCTATTCAGACTGAGGGAGGGGCTGTCCTCCCTTTGCTGAAGGGGCTAGAGCAGATTTCCCAGCCGATGGTGAGAAGGGCTGCGATGGGACTGCCTCCAGTTGCTGCCAGATGCTATCTCAACCAGCCCAGAGCTCACTGCAAAGAGGAGAGCTGAGGTCCTCTAATCTTTAACGCCCAGGTCAAAGACAGGACTTCCCTTCCTTCTGCAGCTACCAGACAGATGCCAGCCTTCCATCACGCTGACCAAGCATTAGCCACAAAACCCAGTGAATAAGAGCTTCCCTGGTGGCTCAGATGGTAAAGAATCCACCTGCAATGCAGGAGACCCAGGTTCAATCCGTGGGTCGGGAAGATCCCCTGGAGATGGGAATGGCTACCCATGCCAGTACTTTTGCCTGGAGAATTCCATAAGACACAGCAATGTAAGATACGTATCAGCTGCAGATTCTAGAAGTCTCTTTCCTGATACCCTCTTTTGGGGGTGTCCTGTCCATCCCTCCCATCCCTAATTGGAGGGGTTATCAGAGGCAACAGGGTCCATGCCTCCACACAGAAGAGGAAACTGAGTATTTACAGGAAGGAAGTTTCTCTTCAGCACTTCTGACGAGGTAAGGGCATAATTGCTTTTCTGCTCCTTAAACTTTAATTTGCCTATGAAATACCTTGAGTTCTGGTTCAAACGCAAATTGTGATTCAGAAGGTCAGAGGCTAAGCCCAAGGTTCTGTGTTTCTACCAGGCCTCCAGGTGATGCTATTATAGCTAGTCCAGAGAGCATAGTTTTTATTAACAAGGGTTAAAGAACAAAAAGGAGCCAGAACAAAGAAAGAAAAGAAGGAAGGAGGGAGGGAGAGGGGAAGAAGGGCCGGGGGAGAGGAGAAGAGAAAGAAGCAAAACAGAAGACAAAATGGAAGCAGTGTATGTTGGCAAATCCAATTCTCAGCTCTCTCTCCTACTGTGGATCCAGCCCTAAACTTGGACCAAGTAAGAGTCTGCTCATAGGGTAAGAGTTCCCCAACTTGATCAACTAAACTTGGACCAAGTAAGAGTCTGCTCATAGGGTAAGAGTTCCCCAACTTGATCAAAAAAATTACCTTTTCCCAGCCAACCTAACTCACCTACATCTTGAGGTTAAGACAATCATCTTTGTGCTAAGATACTCATCCATCCTTTGCAGTAAGAGTCCCTACAAAAGATGCAAAACTGTCAAAGGGAGAATATTTTAACCCATTCCCATCTTAAGAGATACACTGTAGATTTCTTAGTAGCATCTAGAGAAATAGGTGTAAGTAAGAATCTTGGATTTGGAGTCAGACCTAGAGGCTAGTCCCAGCTCTGCCTGAAATCTTGCACAAGTCCCTATTGTTTATTTACTAAATATTTCATAATCACCTACTAAGTGCTGGACATTGTTCTAGGTGTGGGGGAGATAGCTGTGAAAAAAGAGGTGAAGCCCTAGTCCTCAATGAGCTGAAAGTCTAATAGAGGAAGACACAAGATAATAAATATATAGCGTATCTACGGTAGACTGCTCTGGTTCTGGAGAAAAACAAAGCAGAGCAAGGACATATAAAAGAATGGATTGTTCTTTTATATAGGATGGTCAGAAAAAGTGCCTTTGATATAGGGGCATCTGAGCAGAGGCGGGAAGGAGCTACGTCAATATCTGGGGAAGACATTCCAGGCAGCAGGTGCAAGGGCCCTGAGGCTCGGCTTCATTATCTATAAAATAAAGAGGTAAGGCAACAGGGTCTTTGTGACATAGTTCTGAGGTTCGACAGTCTTCCAGTCAGGAGCAGGAGGGGCTCTGGAGGTGGGGGAAAATGACCTGGCTGTGCAAATGGGCCAGGGTGGTGAAACCTCCAGTCCACCTCAGCAGCCTCCTCCTTTTTTACAGTCTTTCCAACTCTGTTTCTAGGAGCAAATCACCTAGTTGTTTTTAAGAAACAAAAATAATCTGTCCTGTTAAGGGAGAGATATTTTAAAACCACTGAATGGATTTTTTCCTTCCCAGCTTTTATTTTTTATTGATACATCTCCTCTCCTTCCAGTTCTAAAATAAGCACCCTGTCTGCCCATGCACTAATCCAAAGGCAACACAGTGCAGATGGCCTGGGCCTGGGCAGAGCCAGGTGGAGGTCGCTTGGAAGGCACCAGACCCAGAGAAAAGACACCAAGACAGCCTGGTCAGCCTGGCCTCACCCATGGCCTGCTTCCTCCAACTCCAGGTGACGAGACGTTCTTAAAAACAGCAATGGAATGTGGTGAGAGCTGGCATTTGCAAATGACAAATTTCTGACCGAATTCCAGTTCTCTGGAATGGAAAACCAGCAGCTTCCTGTTACAAAATGTACCAACAGTTCATGCCTAATACATGGGTGTGGGCAATGCATATACTTCAAATCTAAATTTGGCTAAAAATGTAACAAAGCCGGCATATTTTTAGCCAGGTAAACATTTCTAGGGACTAGGTCAAATTTATATTGGTTTCTGTTCTGCAATCCAGAGAAGAAATGATTCCAAATGAGTGAGAAGCAGGGACCCAAGGGGAAAGCCACATAGATCCCCCAGGCAATTGAGAGTCACTGATTCCTAGTGACCATCTCCAGTTTGTCAGAGCTTCCCAGGACAAAATAGTTTGTCCTTTCCCACTAGAGTTGTGTGTGTGCTAGCGAAGTCACTTCAGTTATGTCCTACTCTCTGCGACCCCATGGACTGTAGCCTGCCAGGCTCCTCTGTCCATGGAATTCTCTAGGCAAGAATACTGGAGTAGGGTTGCCTTTCCCTCCTCCAGGGCATTTTCCCAACCCAGGGATTGAACCCAGCTCTCCTGTATTGCAAGCATTCTCTTCACCTTCTGAGCCACCAGGGAAGCCAGCACCTTTTAAAGAACAAAGCCCCAGGCTACTTTAGGAAGGCAAGTCTTAGCTGGGTTTTACTACCTCTCATGCTAAAGAATCCCAGGGACGGGGGAGCCTGGTGAGCTTCTGTCTATGGGGTCGGTCGCACAGAGTTGGACACGACTGAAGCGACTTAGCAGCAGCAGCAGTATGCTAAAGAACCTTAAACAAATTGTTTTCCATCTCTGTGCTTTCGTCTCTCCTCCCCACCCTCAACTAGAGTTAGGAGAGGCACAGAGAGAGGACCGTGCCATAGGGGAGGACGCAGGCTCTGCTAGCGTTGCTGAGTTTCGGGCCTATTTCCTCCACTTGCAGGCAGGTGACCTTGGGCAAGTTGCTTATGCTTTACCTGCCCTGGTTCACCTGTACAATGGAGATAATAATCAAAGTGCCTACCTCAGAGATTATTGCTTTTATAATAATTAAATGGGAAAATCCATAGACAGTGCTTAGAAGAATGACCAGCACATAGCAAGAGCTCAGTAAGTAACAGTAGATCTTATCTGCCCCATATCAGTTTCACACGCAGTATTGCTTTGATCTACACGGCACACTGAAGTGCTGTACTTGCCCCTGGGGCTCAGTGGGACTGACTTGTCCAAGTTGCAGTTCAACAACTATTTACTGAGGACTTACAGTGTCCGGGGCCCTACACCAGCACGGGGAAGTTAGATGCTTGGTAAATAAATGGGGAGGTAGGATCTTAACCTGGGTGTCTCTGACTTTCAGCCTAGGGGAGCAGGGTCTAAGATGCTGGGCAGAAAAAGCACGGATATGAAAGTAGAGAGTTTCAAAGCTGACTCCATGTGGTCTCAGTCACGTTACTGACCTTCTCTGAGCCTCAAACATGAAACGGATGAAATGCCACCAGCCTTATCTCATTGTGGTGAGGCTTAAATGAGATGATGTATGGAGAGTGTCTGGCCCATGGGAGGTGTTGAACGGTGGTCTGCTGCCACAATCATACCATCCACAAAGAAATCCTAGTTTTGTGATCCACTGAGCCAAATGCAAATGCTTTCGAATATGAAAGAAGGAAAAGAACAGACTTGTGCTTGCCAAGTGGGACGGAGCTGGGAGAAAAATGGACTGGGAGTTTGGGATTCACAGTGTAAACTATTATATATAGAGTGGATAAACAACGAGATCCAACAAGCACAAGGAACTGTATTCAATAAATATATTTTTTTATATATATGGCAATAAACCATAACGGAAAAGAACATGAAAAAGAAGGTATATATATATATATATATATATATATATATATATATATATATGTATGTTTAACTGAATCACTTTGCTGTACAGCAGAAATTAGCACAAGATTGTAAATCAGCTATACTTCAATAAAGTAATTTTTTAGGAAAAGAATACTTAACTACTCAGTAGATGGAGAAGGAAAGAACATAGCTTAGGGCTGGTTCCAATTCTTTAAGCCATCAGGCCCTTCAGAGCAGAACATCTGACTGCCATGAGTGAGGTGGGGAGAACACTGGGCCACAAGACAGGGGGCCTGGATCCCAGGTTTTTGCTCTGTCCTCCGAGCTGGGTGACCATGGGCAACTCACACCCCTCTCTAGGCTGTTTCACCATTGGCAATGGAGCTTTGGGAATAGATGGCCTCCAAGGTCCACACTGGCTCAGACACCCCAATTATCTAGTCCATAGAGGCACAGATCACTAAGCAGACATCTCAAGTGAGCCTGGTTCTTATAAATCTGGTTTCGTTGCCTAAATGGTATTTTTCCCTTCAGGGTTTCCTCTGTCCAGAGATAGTTAACAAGCAAAGTTCACACACTGGAAGGTCTGACAGTTCGGGGATGCTTTGTGGCCCACATACTTTGACGTCAACATGCGTCACTCCCAGGTCTGAAAATAATCAAAGCAAATCAGCATGCAATGGGAACTGTCTGCAGAGCTGCCACAGGAGGACAGGAAAGAGGTCCTGCCAGCTGTCAGGCACATGGATCTGCTGGGTCGAGCAGCACGGGGGTGACCTGGGGGAGAGCAGGCAGTGAGAGGAGACTGTGCCCAGACTGCAGCAAGATGCGAGCCAAAGCCAGTGGAGCTCCTCACTTGGTAAATGCAGAACCTCTAGCAACAGGCTGGGACAGGCACAGAGGCCCCAACAAGAAGGAGACAGCGGAGAGGCCAAGGCCAGGGAAATGGAGAGCAGGCTCCAAGGAGCAGAGAGCTTGGAGATTTGATTTTTTTTTTAAAGCAGCACCCCAGTATGGGACTCAGGCCTCTTCAGTTACTGGCAGAAGAAGACAGGGGTTAAGAGCACAGATTTTGCACTCAGAAACACCAGGTAGGAATCCTGCTACTGTTCAAACCAGCTGTGTGACCTGAAAAAGACCCCTCTCAGGCATCTCCCCACTGACCCCTTGCTTTCCTCTTTCCTGATAAATCAGGGTCAGAAAGTGAGTGTGAAAACTGAGATTGAGTGTGAAGATTGTGTGGAAATGGCACATGAGTGGTTGCTGTCATCCTTATTCCTGGAAGGCTGGTCCTATCCTCTTTTCTTAACCAACTAAAATCCTTTAGAACACTTCTCAGTCCCCCTTTCCAAGTTGTTGGTGGGGGGATCTGCCAAAGCCCTCCAGAGCCCACAGTGTCCTCCCCGTGCAAACTCTCCAGTCTACTGAACCACTATGATCACATCCAGATAGACCTTCCAGTGGAGCAACCAGACAGTGTGGATGCTGTAGACATCCTCGTGTAAAGGAAATGTGTGTAAAGCAATCTGCCTCTTCCCACTACCCAGCTAGGTAAGTTTCCCCAAGACCTGGTTGGAGAGCTTTGACACTGGCTTCACCCTCAGTCTCCTATGCTTGGCCACCCACCACCATGGGCTCGTTTCAGCTCATACACCAACAGACAGTTCTACAGGAGCCATGTGGCTGAGCCACAGCTTCGTGAACACAGCTGATACTCAACAGACACTCAATCCTGTTTTTCAATTCTTCCTTTTATCTTCCCCCTCCCTTCCATCTTTCCTTCTGGAATATGAACCAAGAACTTACTATGTGTTGATGCAGTCCTGCTGATGTAGTACCAGCAGAGACCATGAGAGTCACACCCTCAACCTCAAGTTACGGGGGCTCAGAGCAGGCTATGGGAGCACACAGGAGACAGACTACCTTCAGACCATGGTGGTGGCAGAGGGCTTCCTGGAGGAGGTGACACTAAGCCTGACCTTGAATGGGTAACGGATGAGAAGGGTTGAGCCAGGCAAAGGAATTCTAAGTAGTGAGGAGAGAAAGAGGGTTAAAGCAGAGAAAGGACCTTGCTTCTGTTCAGACTCCTTGCCTTCTCGATGCCTTGATGAGTAAAATTCAACCTGGTGTTTTCATATTTTAAAAAATTTCTTCATTAAAAAGAATCTCTTTTGTACTTTCAACCTTGGAAACGTCTTAGATTTTTACAAGAGATTATCGAATAAACTTGGATCTTATGATTTCCATAAAATTTCCGCAACCATCCTCATAAAAGAAGAGGAATTAAGCCAAGATTCTCACGCTATACCAGAATGGAGATAAGAAGTCCAGATCCCAGTGAAACAAACTTGGCCAGGCTCTTGATTGTGAGTGCACACTCACACACACACACACACACACACACACACACACACACCTCTTACTTCAAACACTCCTACCGCATATATGTTCTCATGGATATACCACAGATGTCAAGAGGATTGCTAATGTAGACTCTTTTGCCAAGGCTTTGTTTCCCAACATTTTATTTTGAAAAATTTCAAACAAAAGTTGAAAGAGTTGCACATGTATCTAGATTCACCAGTTTTAAACATTTTACAACATTTGTTTTCTCCTTCTATCTGTACATATACTCACTTTTTTTTGTCTTGAACCCATTTAGGAGTTAGTTGCTGATACCCAGATACCTCACCTCTCAATACAGCATGTTTCTTCCAAGAAAATGGACATTTTCTTACATTATTTCCAAACCATTAACAACAATGGAGTAATCATGCTCAGTGGCTCAGTTGTTTCCAACTGTTTGTGACCCCATGGACTATTGCCCGCCAGTCTCTTCTGTCCATGGAATTGTCCAGGCAAGAATACTGGAGTGGGTTGCCATTTCCTACTCCAGGGGATCTTTCCAACCCAGGGATCAAACCTATGTCTCCCACATCTTCCCACATTGTAGGTAGATTCTTTACCACTGAGCCACCAGGGAAGCCCCAGTGGAGTTCAGTTCAGTTCAGTCGCTCAGTCGTGTCCGACTCTTTGAGACTCCATGAATCGCAGCACACCAGGCCTCCCTGTCCATCACCAACTCCTGGAGTTCACTGAGACTCACGTCTATCGAGTCAGTGATGCCACCCAGCCATCTCATCCTCTGTTGTCCCCTTCTCCTCCTGCCCCCAATCCCTCCCAGCATCAGAGTCTTTTCCAATGAGTCAACTCTTCCCATGAGGTGGCCAAAGTACTGGAGTTTCAGCTTTAGCATCATTCCTTCCAGTGAACACCCAGGACTGATCTCCTTTAGGATGGACTGGTTGGATCTCCCTGCAGTCCAAGGGACTCTCAAGAGTCTTCTCCAACACCACAGTTCAAAAGCATAAATTCTTTGGTGCTCAGCTTTCTTTATAGTCCAACTCTCACATCCATACATGACCACTGGAAAATCCATAGGACTAGATGGACCTTTGTGGACTGTGGGCAGTCCAGTGGAGTAATACTATCTAATATACAATCTGCATTCAAGTATCTCCCATTGTCTCCAAAATGACCTTTCTAGCATTTATGGCTTTGCTTGTCAAGGATCTCTTATTGGATTTGGTTATCATATCTCTTTAGTCTCCTTTTCTAGAATAGTTCTCCATCTACCTTTTAATATTCTTCTTGTTTGTTTTTCATGACATTGTCAGTATGGAAGATCCCAGGCTCATTGTCCTAAAGAATGACCCATAATCTGAATTTATCTGATTGCTTCTGCAGGCCAACAATTTATCAAATACCCCATTTTTCCTTCTTCTGTCCAGAATCAGTCCTGCCAGTTACACAGTGATTACACCTTACTGGACCTTGGGGCACGAGAGCACTTGCAATTTTACAAACCCCAGAGAGGTTAAATGATATGATGAAGTAGCTAATATTTATTTAATATTGAATGAATATTTCCAATATTTCTAAACTCTGGGGCAGAGGGGAGGAGCCAGATATCATATATACCATGCCAAAAGAAATTTTTTAGCAGCTTACTTTGATTCCATACTAACAATGCCTTTTCAAAATTTTTTTTTAAAGTGCTTTCACACTTGCTATTTCAGAGCCTTGACTTTGAGGTCAAACAGTTAAGGGTTCAAATTGTGGTCCACCACTTAACCAGCTGTGCTACTTGGAAACGTAGTTTAACCTCTCTCACTCTGGGTTTCCTTGAAGGGTATTAATGGTGGAAGATGATGAAGTCAGTGTCTCATGCATAATAATCACCTCTATTAAGCGTCACAAAAACTCTTCAAAAAAAAAAGTACAGCAAGTATCATTCTACCCACTTTGTAGATGAGGCAACTGAGGCTCAAAAGAAAATGTAACTTATCGGAGCAGCAAATACTTATCGGAGTAGCAAATACTACATGATACTTTGCTTATCATGCAGCAAAGTATCTGAAGAACCAAAGTTGCTGATTCCCAGAACTGTCATTTCTGTTCTCTTGGGGAAGTAGCGTCTATCTAATGGGGTGTTGTGAGCATTAGATGAAATGATGCATGTCCAGTGCCATGCTCCGTCAGTCGGTTCCCACTATTATAATCATGTTCTTGTGAGTATTTGATTTGCTTCCAAGGCTCCAAAAGAACCTCACCATTATCTTGACCCAGCCCCCACACCTACAAACCAAAATTCACTGGAGGTACTGAAGTTTCACTTGGAGAGAGAAAATATTCTGAGGCTGTGGGGCCATTGTTTGCAAAACACAAGAGAGGGTCTGTTTTCCTTGGGAAATGGAGCACTAAGTCATGAATCATTCTTTAGGTTCTGTGTGGGCGACTTGGGGTTCCTGCGAAAACTTTTAGCTGTCACTCACTACTGACTTGTGTGGACTGAAGCACAAAAGCCTGACCCAGTTTTGTTCCCCAAATCACATGAACCATTCTGCCCAAGACATTCCAGGAACACATTGTCCATCTCTTTGAACAATGTGACCAAGAGACAGAGTCACCATTGAAAGTGGCCCTGTGGCTATTAGTAAAACACCATTGGGCACCCAGCCATGCCTTGGGGCACCTTAATGACCAACCTGATCACAAGGTTTAGCTCCCACCACAATCATGCCAGCCCTAAGGGAAGAGGGCTTTCCTTCTGCCTTCAGAACACTGAGAAGCCATTCAAAAGCCAAATCAATGGGATTGTTCCATTCTTGGTCCCGGGCAGCACAATCAGATTGGCCAGTTCCATTCAACCACCTTGACAGTACCAGTTCAGATTGGGTGTTCAAAGGAGGCTTCCCACAAGTTTGGTTTGCAGCTGATCCCTCAGCTTGGTTAGTGCTATAGAAATGGCATGTTTGGAACCAAAATGTGAAGATTTCACTTCACAACTCTGGACATGACTCATTTAGAGGACACTGTTCTTAACTTACTCTTGCTCCCCGTTCATCTAACAAAAGCTCCGCTAGGCTCTGCCAAGAAAATCCCATGGACAGAGGAGCCTGGTAGGCTGCAGTCCATGGGGTCGCTACGAGTCGGACACGACTGAGCGACTTCACTTTCACTTTTCACTTTCACACAATGGAGAAGGCAATGGCAACCCACTCCAGTGTTCTTGCCTGGAGAATCCCAGGGACGGCAGAGCCTGGTGGGCTGCCGTCTATGGGGTCGCACAGAGTCGGACACGACTGAAGCGACTTAGCAGCAGCAGGCTCTGCTTTCACAGTGCAAACCACCTGTTCTCCATATAATTAACCATGCACTTGAGAGGTAGAGAGGTAGGGTAGAAAGAACATGAGCTTGCAATGAGGCAGATCTGGTTTCCAAACTTGGCTCTGACCTTGGGTAATAAAAATAGGCAATATCACATATTTTTTGCTTATTACATACCAGGCTCTGTGTTAGCAACCTCCCAGTATTATCCCATTGGATTCTTATGGACAACATTTAAGAATCATTGTTTCTGCTTTATAGATAAAGACACTTACATTTAGAGATGTTAACTTGCCCAAAGCCTAGATTTGAACCCAGGTCTGTCTCTCAATTAAGCCTAATTAACCATTTTAAAACTGCCCTCCAGGGACTTCTCTGGTGGTCCAGTGGCTAAGACTCCATGCTCCCAATGCAGGGGGCACAAGTTCGAGCCCCAGTCAGGAAACTATATCCCACATGCCACACTAAGAGTTCACACGCCACAGCTGAGAGTTTGCACGCCAAAACTAAAGATCCCACAGGCCACAGCTAAGTCCTGGAACAGCCAAATATTAAAAAGCAGTAAATATGAGCAAAAACTGCCTCCAAGTGGTAATTTCCCTTGGTTTCATCTTCCTCCTATGAAATTCATGGGCCACTTTACATTTTATCCAGTTTCTTGTGCCTCATAATAAATTTTATATACATAATATATATATATATTATATACATTACACACACACACACACACACACACACACTATATATATAATCCCTGCAGAGTACTACCTGGCTTATAGCAGATGCCCCATAACTGTTCCCTTCCTTGCTGCTGAGACTGATTTTAAGAAATAAGAATCTCTCAGGCCAAATGTCCAAAATCTCACTTAGGTGTTTTGGCTTTTGCAGACTGGCTTCAGGAGTTTCACTAAGGCCTAATAAAACACCTCTCTCAAGTCTACATCTCTTACATCTTATAAATAAGTAAAATGGGATACCAAGACTTGGTTCTTCCATCTCGGTCACAGAGGAAGGGAGTATGAGAAGTGGGGGGCAAATCAAGCTATTCTGAAAGCTGGAAATTGGGCTGTAATTCCTCCAGTCTGGCCTTTGATGTGTGTGTGCTCACATGTGCTTATTACTTTAAGCTGTTCCATGTGTATGTATTTGTGTATGTGTGTGTATTTGTGTATATACACATACCCAGAAGTTGATGTATTTATACACACACATATATACACACGTAATGATACTCTAAATGAGCCACCAGTCCCACCCTTAAAGTGTTTTCAGAAAATTAACCCATGAAATAAGCAATAATACGTGAACTATAAACATTCTTGCATGTTGGCAGATAACCACACTACACATTCTCCTCCAAGAACTTAGGAAGAGAAGAAAGGGAATAACACAATAGCAGAAAAATGCACTAATCAAATCCATAATCAACTTTGATGATGGAGCAAGGATTCTAATCAAAACACAATGGGGCAAAGTTGCAACAGGTTGCAAGATTGGAGCTGCATTCTCTTCCTGGGGGGCCTTGTCTGTGTTTTTTTTTTAAACATCTAAAACACCCACAGAGGATTTCCATCACTTCTAATTACTTTTTTAAAGAAGTAAGCTGCAAGTTGAACACCAGGCTCCTAAAAACAGGAAATATCAAAGTATTTTATATATATAAATTTTTTCCCTCTGCAACTGCTTCTTAAAAATAGGCCAACCTCTCCTCAAATAGCTCATGAACATTCCTTATCTGAAGGTCGGTCGGACAGGGTTTCTGAACTAACACAGAGCAGGTCTCTAAAACAATTCTTTGCACATGGTCATAATTTATACGCCATGTTAACAGAGCAGATGCTATAAATGTTCATTCTTGGGGGGAGGCCCAGGTATCCCAGCACCAGGAGGGGGGACTTGGGAGGGATGTTGTGGCAGCAGAACAGTTCCTCTCTCTGGGGGTCGAGCCCCAGCTATAGGTTTGCAAGAAGGTTCAAGGTGAGGGGCTTGGCGAGCGGACAGGGGCGCTGCACCTAAAAGCTAGTTGCTGGCTACATCAGGTCTTTTCACACTTGATGGAGATGGAGAACAGGCTTGGGGGAGAATGGGCCATCACTGGCTGAAATAAGTTGCTGCCTAATATAAGCCATGAGAACTGTCTCCTTTCCCCATATCACACCATGTTAGAGATTCTGAACCTTAAAGTAATAGTAATAATCACTGTCATTTCCCAGGGGTCTGCTATGAACCAGGTCTTTTATGGACATCATCTCTCCACAACTACCCGCATGCTCAGGATCACCATCGACCAGGAAGGCAGCTGCTGCTAAGTCGCTTCAGTCGTGTCCGACTCTGTGCGATCCCATAGATGGCAGCCCACCAGGCTCCTCCATCCCCGGGATTCTCCAGGCAAGAATACTGGAGTGGGTTGCCATCTCCTTCTCCAATGCACGAAAGTGAAAAGTGAAAGTGAAGTCGCTCAGTCGTGTCTGACTCTTGGCGACCCAAGGAAGGCAGCAGGCAATTTCAATTTTTCAACTGCGAGAAGCCTTTGTTCTTTGCTCATGCTCACCTTTTGAAAGGAAGATACTAAATATGAAGTCATCACCTGTTATGTGAAGGCGTGGCTTCCCTGTAGCTACACCCACTCCTGCTCTGCACCACTGCATGCCCTCCCCCTTCCCCACACGTTCATCTCACCCCCTCTCCTCCCCACCCAGCTATTCCTGCCCATCACTGGAACCCACCATCTCAGCTCCCTCCGTGAGGCTCTCTGGACTTCTCTAGCCATCATGGCCTTTTCCTTCCTTTCAGCCCCAAATAGCCCTCTCAGCCCGCTTTGTGTTGTGCCCCGATGTCTTCAGCCCATCAGATATACCTTCCGTCTAGACTATAAGACCTCCAAGGCCCATACTATGTCTAATGTACCCTCTACTTCTACCAGAACATGAAAGAGGGAGGCAGCTATGAAGACGGGGAAGACCACCAGCCTGCAAGCCAGACCACCCAGAGCTGGATTCCCTGCTTTTCACTCTGGAGCAGGATGACCTGGAGTCACTCAACCTTGCTGAGTCCTGTTTACTCCTCCAGCTCAGTGGCTAGAGCAGTGGTCTTATAAGTCAGGGCCTGTGAGTAACCGGAAAGTCCCTATGATCTTCTCTCTATAACATGCTGGTTAAGAACAGGGAGTCCAGAACCAGGCTGTCCAAGTTCTAATTCTACTCCTGCTATTCATGGGGTCATTAACCCAGCCTTTGCCTCAGTTTCCCAAGTGAAAATGAGAATAATAACACATGTCTCATTGGATTGTTGTAAGAATCAAATGAGGTCTTTTAGAACGATTCCTGGCATGTTGGAAGTGCTATGTGATGACTTGCCATTATTATAGTACTGTCGTTGAAAGAAAATGTTACACGAAATTGTCATAGGAAGTCATATCTGCTTTAAGTGTTACTGTGAGGATGAAATGCGATCATACAAAGAGAGCCTGGCACGTAAGGCACTTCCCTTACCTTCCCACCATGCCTGGTACTATATTAGGTATGTGACAGATGTTCTGTAAACCTTTGTGAACTGAATGATACCTTTTCAAGGGCTTGACAGAATAAGCTATGCCTTTTCTCAGAGAGAGGCTATTATATCTACATTCAACAATGCCCCATCTCTTGGTTTAGCAATATAAATGGCGCATTTTATTGTTTCCTATTTGCCAGACACTGGGCTTTACATATCTTACTTATATATGTATATAAATACATATCTATGATGTATGTATATGCGTATATACAGACAGGTGTATATGGCCCTTTGCAAATGTTATTTTTCTTAAGCCTCTCACAATTTGTGTGGTTGTTAAATGCCCATTGTTACAGATGGGAACACTGAGGCCCAGAGAGATTAATGGACTAGGTCACCAGCTTGTACATGGTGGAGGCAGGATACCTGGGATATCCACCTGACTTTAAAGCCTGTGCTACTGACCACTGCACAGCCCAGCCTAGTAAAAGCCCCTGAGTAACAAACGGAGTCAAATGCCCCAAGATATCATTTGCCATTTAACTCTTCATCTCTGGAGGATCTTCTAGTGACAAATATCAGGTTTTGAATCCGGACTACCAAGCCTGACCCTGTCCTTGAGCTGCATGGAGAGGCTTTCCTGGATGGTGCACGTGCACTGTGTCAGGCCCAGAGGGAGAAGACTTGTCCAAAGAGGAAAATCCCTTTGCCAATGATTCTCTGATGCCAGGGCGAGGCCATGAAAACAAGGATCTGCACCTACCACAAAGAAGAACCACCAGGAAGCCCGACTATGAATGAAAAAAGGGGGGGCCAGGCTGTCAAAACCAGGTAGCCCACTGGCAAGTCCATCCAAACCACCCTCGTGGTCAGTACACAGGGCCCTCTTGAGGGCAAGGGAGATGGGGTGGAGGCAGACAAGGGACTGTGGGCTGTGGGAGGGAGAGGAGGAAAGCCTTGAGGGAACCGGACCACACGAGCCCCTCTGGCAGCAGCTGAAGATCATTTTTCCAGAAAATGGTGATGAATCACTTTTCAGAGCCTGTCCATCGAAAGCTCTCCAACCCTATGTGTTAAGTGAAAGGTCAAATGGACAGCGGTAGAACAGCTGCCTGGTCGCAATGATCAAGGAGTCCACTTTGCCCTCATTCCTCAGGCCCTCTTCATCAGGATGGAGGGTGTGTGTCACATCCCCGAGTCACAGCTCTGGCCTCCCACATCCACTCCATCACACCCCACCACACCCCATCAGCCCGGCCTCCAAGGATGGAGGGGGACACCCTCACAAGAGCGCACCCCCCAGGCTCACTCCTGTTTCAGAGACCACTGAATAAATCCTGTGATAAACGGCAGAAAAAGAGCTCAGAGCACAAAACCCTATAGCAGAGACAGGCCCAGCAGCACTGGGGGGAAATCTTGCCTTCCTCCCACACGCCATCACTCAAACCTGTCAGCTTCCAAAAATGTTTAGCAAGTGCAGCAGCAAGGGGCATGCTTATCAGCCTGGTGTGGGAGCGTAATCTGCTTTGAGGGCCTTCTCCAGCCCAGAGTTCCAAAAGTCTGCTTACAATTAGCTTCCAGCTTCAGTTCCTCCATCAGAAAGGCTAGGAATGTGTTGAGTTCTAGCCTCTGATCAGAGAAAGCTCTAGGAGAAGGTGGAGACAGGGTCAGCAGAGATTAAGTGCCAAAAAGGTCAGCTGGTCTGTTGCCACTTCCATGACACCAGCCCCACACTACCTCCCCCGCTGGCTTTCCGCCTCTCCTGACTGGGACAGTCACATCCGTCAGGTCGGCCTGTCCCCAAAAGTCCCTACTGACTAACTGCCAAGAAAATACAGCGTGCCCCTGCTCCCTCCTACCAGGAGAGGGAGGAGGGGAAAAAAGAAGCAGTGAGGGCAGGAAGCCAGGAGAACCGGATTGGCCCTTGCTGATTTCCTTAAAAGAGATTGCATGGCTAGGGCCTGTCACCCAGCCGAATTGGGTGATGCGAGCTCGGTCTGGAAAGGTAGAAGTCATCAATTCTGTTCAAGCCACCCCCACACCCGCACCCCCCAGTCACCCGAGCTACCGGCACCGGCATCTACTACCCAGGAAGGAGGGGCTTAGCTTCGGGCCGCCATTCCGAGGCAGCCACCCCCGCCCCATCGCTACAGCCAGCCGAGACGCTAGGAGTCTCAGGTTGCCTGCCTCCGCTGGTGCACCCGGCACTCCTACTGCAGTCCCAGCACCGTGCCTGGAATGCTGTCAGCCCAAAGGATGGGGCAGGCCAGAGTATATCCAAGCCGAGGGGGGCCGGTACACTGCCACTCTTAGACCTCTCTTCCTGGATCTTGCAGCCAAGCCAGGGGGGCAGTGGAGCCCAAAGAGGTCTCGGACCATTCCTCGGCAGGGACAGAATCTCTGCAGAACCGACAAACACACGGCCGCTGCAGCAGACACTGTTTTCTTGGGGCCAAACCCCTTGACATGCAGAACCTGACATCTCCAGTGTGGCACATGGTTTTTTGAGGACACCCTGATTGTGCCCCACCCCACTGCGCCCCCCGGAGGAAGCCGCAGGCAGCCCGCATCCCGATCTCTCAGAGCTCCTTAAGGCAAACCTCGGTCACCCGGGCCACACCCACTGGCCAGCCCACCGAGCGCAACCCCCAATCTGCTGGCCTAAGTGGAACGGTCCCTTTCTCAGCCCACAGGGTAGCCCTTTCCCCTCTCCAGCCGTGTCAACCTACACCCTCAAAAAAGTATTCACCCTTCCCTCCAGAACAGTGCCCCAGGCACACAGCACCTCTCACCTGGGTATCGAACCCGTTTTCCACGGAGCCGCTCATCCGCAGCGGAAGCCCCTCCCCCGCCGGCTCCTGCAGCCCCTGCGATTTCAGGGGGATCTGGCTAGGGTAGGCGGTCTTGCTCACCTCCACCTTGCTTCCCAACTTGAGATAGCAAGGCTGGGGACCCGCCCGGGCTGGGGGCACGTGCAGGATGGGCGCGGCGCTGTGCACGGGTTTGGGCAGTCCCGACTTCATTTTGGAGGCCACCAGGATGGCCGGCATCTTCTCCCGGGGCTTCGGCTTTCCCAGCACGTCCCTGGAAGCGGCGGCGGAGGCGACCGCTAAAGGCAGCGCGGGCAGCAGAGCAGGCGCCGGGCTTCGGCCCGAGAGGCGCCCACCACCAGCCGAGGGAAAGAAAAAAAAAAAAGAAAAAAATCCCTGGGTCGGGGATCTCGGAACAATCGGACGAGCTGGCCTTGGCGGTGCGGGAACCCGGCGGACGACTGATCGCGCGGCGCTCAGAGGGTCCCACCTGGACGGATGCTGCCGCCGGGTTTCACGCCCCTCCTGGGTGGCCTGTTCAAGGGCTCTGGGCGCTCAGGAGTTGTTGCCTCTTGCGATTCTCCTCCTGGGATCCCGAGGCTCGGACGCCCATATTAACTTGTCATTGCATCTCCGAAGTGAGGAGGCCCCGGTCGAAGAAGGGTAGCAGGTACCCACGCCTCCCGCTCCGGGGAGGTTGCGGGTGTGAGCCGGAGAGCTAAGGGGCTAGCAACCGCGGAGGGGAGGGAAGGAGCGATACAAGGAAGAGAGGGAGGGCGCACGCAGCCCAGGATGTCTTCAGCGAGAGGCAGCTGTCGCTCTGATCGCAAGCACCGCAGTGTCCACGCCCCCCCGCGACGCAGAGGCGCGGCGAGAGCCCCCGAAAGGTCTTTTTAGGTGTGACAGTCAGTCACCACTGCCAGAAGCCCCCGGGGGCAGAGAGCACTTCGGCGCCTGAGGGTCTGCACATGCTCCGTGCGCTATAGCGCAGCAAGGCTGTGGCCGCGGGTCGCGGGTCGCGGGCACCCGGACGCGCGGCTGGCGGGCTGGGCTGGGCAGGGCAGGGCAAGGCAAGGCAGCGCTCGCGAGCGGCAGCCGCGCTTCCCGGGAAGACTGCGCTGGATGCGGGGCTCCGCGAAGGGGAGGACAGGCTGCTACCCGCGCGGCTGCGGCGCGCGCTGACAGCCCGGGCCGCCTCAACGCGCCGATTGGTCCGCGGCGGGCCAATCGGCGGCCGCGGCTCTCTCTGCAAAGGGGGCGTGGCCTCAACTCCCCGGGCCGCCGCCGAAACTCTGGGGCCGCGCTTGGCCGCAAGTACAAAGCGGGCTGGTGACCGCTCTGCAGCGCGGCTGTGGCCGCGCGCTCTCCCGCGGGTCCACACCCCCAGCGTCCTGAAACCTTTTTGAAAAATGCCCTTTCGAACGCAAGCGCCCGCCTCGGGGGGAAGGCTCCGGGGAAGTTTGTTTCCTTTTTTAAATTGTTCTGGTCACCTTAACGGTCTGAGGCTTCCGGAGTCGTGCCTGCAGCCCCGCGGCCCCCCATCTGGTCTGGGCAGGGCGGTTCCTTAGGCTCCCGCGTGAAGGACGCGCCAGCCATTTCTTCTCTTTTCTGCCAGCTCCTCCAGGCGGGCCGGGGGGCCTCCGAATGGCTTCCTCTCCAGCTTTCAAAGGCTGCACATTTCACTTAACTATGTGAAGTATTTATAGGCAAATGCAATACCCCCGCGAAGCCTGCCGACCCCAGACAGTTCCTCCTCGCAACCTACCACATACTGTAATTAGAGTGGCCAGAGGAAGCCCGGAGAAGCTTCAGGACCCTGGCCGGGGTCGGGCTAAAATCTAGCTGCGTTTCGGATAGGAACCCCTCTCTGTCTGCGCCTCGGACGCACTGACCCCACAGGTTCCTCGACTTCAATCTGCTCGAGGATTTCTCTCCTGTCCCAGGTGCTCTGTGGGTTCCTAGCAGAGAGCTGGAAGAGAGACGGGCAGGCCAGACTCCTAGCGATTCATAGATGAGGACCCCCCCCCCCTCCCCCCCCCCACCCCCCCACCCCCACCCCCACCCCCCCCCACGCCCCAACCTCCGTCCCCGCTCCCCAGAACTTCCTGGATTTAAATCGGGCAAGTTCTTTGACTTAGATACATCTTTACAAAGCTTCGGTTCTTACTGGGAGTAAGGAGCGGGGTTGACGACATTATGCTATTGTTTGGATAAATGAGGTAGTTCATTACAGTCATGTAGCACGGGTACTTGCCTGGAGAATCCCAGGGAAGGGGGAGCCTGGTTGGGCTGCCGTCTATGGGGTCGCACAGAGTCGGACACGACTGAAGTGACTTAGCAGCAGCAGCAGCCTCACGGGTACTTGGCAATGTGAAAGACCGGTAGAAGTTAGGTATTATTATCCCTATTATTAGATTACTGCTCCTCGTATCCCCCACGCCACCCTCCAGTTATCTCTATTTACGTAAAGGTGTTTCACTTCTCTGTCTCTGAGATACAGGGTTTTCACAGTATGCCCACCCTATAGCCTAATTTTCAATGTTGATAGCATTGATTTGTTATTATCCGGATAGTAGGAAACTTCAAAGTTTTAAGATAGTCTCTTAAAACAGTATTAAGAAATAAGGTGCCTCTTACCCTGGCCTGCTCCCTCTCCCATTTTACCGCAGTCCATTCTATGCAGCAACTTTTCTTCTCTAGTTAGGCTGAACTGCACACAGTCTTGTATGCAATTCCAGGTATTCCTCCCTCTAAATTACATGTCTGCCATGTCACTTACTTAGCACTTAGCCCTTTTCTATCTGATGCTACCTTGTTTATTGTTTCATGTTTATTTTCTTCTTAAAGAGAAGGCCTCTTGAAGTCAGGAATGTGTTTTTAGCCTGCATTAAATTCTCTCATTATTGAGTATAATGCTGTGGACAGAATAGCTACCCAGATTGTTATCAGACAGATGGGTGAAAGATGCCAGCAGCAATTAACCAGAGGGAGGGCCTTTTAGATCCAGGTACATAAAATCATAAGAGATGCTATGCTCTGTTAAAACTTGGAGTCTCTCCTATCCAGAATTCTGGTTCTGCCAGATGTAGCAAGAGTTATGGAAATATATTGCAGTCTTTGACTTTAAAGATTATGGAGATATTCTAAAGTATTTCTGTGGCCTTAATGTAGTTTTTCTCCAAATGTGGTCCCCAGATCACCACCAGCAGCATCAACACCTGGAAGCTTGTTTGATAAGCCCCACCCCAGATCTGATAAACCAAAAGTCCCAAAGTTGGGGCCCAAGGATCTAGGTTTACCAAGTGTTTAACCAAGTGATTCTGATGAATGCATCAGGCACTCAGTGCTCTTTCAGGTCAGGGCTGCTTAAATTTTGATATGTTGCTGTTGTTCAGTCACTAAGTTGAGTCAAACTCTTTGTGACCCCATGGACTGCAGCTTGTCAGGCTTCCCTGTCCTTCACCATCTCCCAGAGTTTGCTCAAACTCATGTCCATTGAGTCAGTGATACCATCCAACCATCTCATTCTCTGTCATCCCCTTCTCCTCTTGCCTTCAGTCTTTCTCAGCATCAAGGTCTTTTCCAATGAGTTGGCTCTTCACATGAGGTGGCCAAAGTATTGGAATTTCAGTTTCAGCATCAGTCCTTCTAGTGAATATTCAGGGTTGATTTCCTTTAGGATTGATTGGTTTGATCTCCCTGCAGTCCAAGGAACACTCAAGAGTCTTCTCCAGTACCAAAGTTTGAAAGCATCAATTTTTTGGCACTCAGCCTTCTTTATGGTCCAGCTCGCACATCCATATGACTACTGGAAAACCTATAGCTTTGACTATAGGTTTGACTTTTCGCTGGCAAAGTGATGTCTCTGCTTGATATGTGTAATATACCTTAATATACATAAGAATTACTGGAGATCTTGCTAAAATACAGATTCCATTCAGTAGTTCTGCACTGGGGCTGAGATTCTGATTTCAGAATAAGCTCCCATGTGACACCCATGCTGGTGGTCTGGAGCTCACTCTTTGTGTAGTAAATTAAATCATACATAGCAAAATGGTTCATCTCAAGGGCCATCTCTAGCTAACTGACTTTCTGTCACCCTGTGCTAAACGGAATTCCAAAGGTGAATATATCGAGTTAAGTTGGAAACAGCAGCCTGATCTATTAATAAGGTCTGTCATGGTACAGAAATGGATGGACATAGTGACGTATACACTATGTATTTGCCATCTTGGGTTTCTCATTTAAATCATATTTGCACCAAGGTCATTTTTTTGGGTTCAGAGACCCTCAAATATGTACTAATTTGAAAAACAGTGCATTCTTTTTAAAAAAGTACCTCTTCCTAATACTCTAGGATTTGGTAAAAATATGACCATGCAGCTTAACTTGTGTGATTTATTTAACTTAAAGTCCAATGACTTCTCATCTTTCTTGATGGAAAACAAGTGAATCTTTTAGTCTATTTCCAAATTCTTTCCCAGCCTCCACATCTCTTTAGTAATTTTATTTGCTATTTCCCGGAACAGTTTTCATCTCCCTTTATATTTTTCCTGTCTTCCCCTCATTTTCTTTCTTTACAGCAAAATAATTTTGTCATTATAGCAAGACATGGGAGGAAAAGCTCTTTTTTCCCATGAGGCAAAAGAGATAATTGCAAGATTCCTCCTTAAATAAGATCATCTCAAATTATAAAAATGTCCTATAAAGTTACTCCTTCCACATAGATGCTGTGTTAACATGAATGAAGTCATTTGCAATCAATAAGTTTGGCAAGCATTGGTAGCTAAAGGAGTCACTGGTTTAGGATACAGTAAACTGCTTTGGAAAGAACACACTATCCAAGTTTCTTTTTATTGCTATTTTTTAAGAAATGATATATATCATGGATAGCCCACTATTTTAAATCCCAACTTTGACAACCCTTCTCTTTTTCTTCTGTCAGACTCTCAACTTTCAAAACCACCCAATTTGAAACATACTGCCAAAGCTCCCAGGACCACTGAATCAGAATCTGAAGAGTTTGGCACCTCTCGGTCTGTAAGAACCATCCTTAGGTCAAGATGTGCCAGCTACACTGCTTTCTGATCCTATACAACAGCCACTGGTGATTAGTTGAGTGTAAATTGGTCTTTAGGGCTGATCTGCAAGTGACCAACCCCATCAACCCACCCTTTATCTGTGTTAAAGACCCTAGCTGCGCTTACCTCCCAAGAAGACAGTCCTAAGAGAGACTGAAACATCTAAACCACAGCCTACCACACACACAAAAAAAAATATGCAGGGACCTGGGGAAAGAATCAACAGGCTCTTGGAGACCCCTACTATAAATTATGAAGGGACATATTGCAAGTCTCCAGAATAATATAAAAAGCAAAACATTCTTGAGTTTATTGGAGAGTAAAAGAAAGTTCGAAAGGCTTAGTCTCAAATATGCATTTTTCCTTAGTTTTCTATGACATGGGTTGGCAACTTCCAATAATATCCCTTGCTAGCCCAAAATGCTTATCTTTTGGTAATGGCTGAATTGAGAGCCCACCCATCTCAGACTTAAGGGAAACTTGGGTAAGAACCTTAGAACAGCTGTTTAGAAAGTCTGCTCACCTCTCCCTGCACTTGCTTCTAATCTACCTTCTTCCACAGATGGATGTGTGCAGATCTGTATGCCCAGCAGTGATCCCTGTGTGGTATTTTGAGAACTGATGACTGTGGGTTTTCCCACTTGCAAGGCTGGTGTGTAAAGAGTATGTGTGAATGTGTGAGTGTTTACAAGGGTTTGAGACAATTGTTGTTGTTTTAGTCACAAAGTTGTGTCCAAGTCTTTTGTGACCCCATGAACTATAACCCACAAGGCTCCTCTGTCCATGGGATTTCTCAGGCAAGACTACTGGAGTGGGTTGCCATTTCCTTCTCCAGGGGATCTTCCCAAACCAGGGATCAAACCTGCATCTCCTGTGTTGGCAGGCACATTCTTTACCACTAAGCCACCTGGGAAGCCCAAGGCAATAGCCCTGACTAAATGTCAAACAAATATTTAGTAAACTAGTGGTTTGTTGGCTCTGGGCTTCCCTGGTGGCTCAACTGGTAAAAAATCCACCTGCAATGTGGGAGACCTGGGTTTGATCCCTGGGTTGGGAAGATCCCCTGGAGGAGGGATAGGCTACCCACTCCAGTATTCTGGCCTGGAGAATTCCATGGACTGTATAGTCCATGGGGTCACAAAGAGTCAGACACGACTGAGCAACGTGCACTTTCACTTATCGGCTATGGTATGCCTCAATCTAACTCAATGAATAAATTGTTGAGAGACATCTATATGCTGGGCATTATGATAGGGAACAAATAAAACTTATGGGCTTAGCCCCTATTCTCAAGATTCAAAGGATGATGCAACCACTGTTTTTAGTCTGAGGGTTGCCCTTTTCAATAGCTGAAAAATTGAGAGAACAGGGCAAGCAAACAGGGAAATAAATGACAATAGGAGATCTTACACTCCAATAAAAGCCTAAGAATCACTGAGGGTTAAAGGAACAGAACCCTAATCACACACCCCTAGCAGATCTACAATTCTGAATCTGTGTATCTGACTTTTAAGCAAGAACTTGGATGACTTTGAATCTATGGATTCTCACACTTGACTTCGCAGCCTTGGCTGTCCATGAGAATCACCTGCAGAACGGGAAAAAACAGGGCTCCCCAGGCCCCACACTAGACCAATAAAATCAGACTCTGGGGATGGGGCCCAAGCATTTTTCTGTTAGTAAAGCTCCTGGGTGGTGCTTCTCAGGTGACTCAGTGGGTAAAGAACCTGCCTGCAACGCAGGATACGTGGGTTTGATCTCTGGGTAGGGAATATTCTCTGGAAGAAGGTATGGAAACCCACTCCAGTACTCTTGCCTGGAGAATCCCAAGGACAGAGGAGCCCGACAAGCTACAGTTCATGGAGTCGCAGAGAGTTGAACACAACTGAAGCAACAATGGGCACGCACACGCACAGCTCCTGGGTACAGGCAAATGGAAAAGTGCCGTTGTAAGAAATGCCACAAAGACTGCTCCCTCAACATTTTACAGTGGGGGATGACTGAGGCAAAAACCTGGACAGTTTCAATCAATGTGAACGGCCAATCTGGAAAAACCCAGGCCTTCTGTAACTTTCTGTGCCAGGTTTGTTTTCTGAGAGAGACACACACAGCCAGTCTAGCTGCCCGTGCAGCCCCAAAGCAGCCGGGTAATTGCCCAAATGCTGCCTGAGAGTCAGCCATGCAGATGGCATCAAGCAGCCTGACCCCTGGTCAGCGTGGGCCCCCAGGCGAGAAGCGAGGATGCTCTGGCCGCTTCCTGCGCACATTTCCTCTTTTCGTTCCTGTTTCTCCTGGGAGCCTTCCTGCCTCCCTCTGCCTCTGCCCCAGGCTCACAGCCTGGTGAGCATCTGCGGTAGAGGAGCTCCTGGCCCTGGGAGAGGTGGGTGGTGGTGCCCAGGGTTCAGGCTCTCAGAGGAGAGCTTGGAACACAGTTAACTCTTTACGGTCTGTGCTCAGAAAAAGGTATGCTGGCATGAAAAAAAATCTCAACAGTGGATACTGAAAAAAAAAAATCATGTAGCCCTTCAGTATGTATTTTTCATTCTTTTTCCTTTATTTAAAATGTATATGTCATGGCGATATTTACCTTATTATTTACATACATGTTTGACGTCCCTGGTGGCTCAGACAGTAAAGCATCTGCCTACAATGCAGGAGACCCGGGTTCAGTCCCTGGGTCGGAAAGAAGGAAATGGCAACCCACTCCAGTATTCTTGCCTGGAAAATCACATGGACGGAGGAGCCTGGTAGGCTACAATCCACAGGGTCACAAAGAATCAGACTTCACTTTGGCTACCATTAAAATTTGCTAATGTATTTGTGTGTTTACAATGTATAAATACATACATTTATTAAGAGAAAAGAGAAGGCAGGCATCACATCACACTACTAATAGTAATTTTTTTGAGGAGTAAGTTAGGGGACTAGTCATTTCTTATTTTTCTATCACTGTTTTAAAGGGTTGGAATTATAATTGATTTCAACTTACTTTTCCATGAGATTTTTCTGTATTTTTTCAAATAAACATCTTTACTTGTTTGAATCTTTTATTTATTCAAGGAAAGCTCATTATCCTCTACAGAGAACCAAAGTGAAGTGAAAGTCACTCAGTCCTGTCTGACTCTTTGTGACCCCACGGTCTACGCAGTCCATGGAATTCTCTAGGCCAGAATACTGGACTGGGTAGCCTTTCCCTTCTCCAGGGGATCTTCCCAACCCAGGAATCAAACCCATATCTCCCACATTGCAGGCAGATTCTTTACCAGCTGAGCCATAAGGGAAGCCCAAGCATACTGGAGTGGGTAGCCTATCCCTTCTCCAGCAGATCTTCCTGACCCAGGAATCAAACTGGGGTCTCCTGCACTAAAGGCAGATTCTTTACCAACTGAGCTATAGGGAGCCAAGCCTTGTGCCAAATATTGGTCATAGGGAAGTTAGCTGGCTTACATCCACTTCTGCCCTCTGCCTTTTCAGGTAGAGGAGTTGAGTCATCTCCCAAACAGACAGAAACTTTGTTAGCTCTCAAAGAAAGATTAAAATCCAATTTTAGTTCAAATCTAGTTCAATTAAATCCAGTTTAGTTATATATATAAGATCTATATACAGTTGGCCATCTGTATCCATGGGTTCTGCATCCACAGATACAACCAACAGCAGATGGAAAAAAAAAAGAAAAATCCAGAAAGTTCCAAAAAGCAGAACTTGAATTTACCATACCCTAGCAACTATTTACATAGTATTTACATAGCATTTACATTGTATTAGGTATTGTAAGTAACCCAGAGATGACTTACTTAGGAGGGTGTGTGTAGGTTATATGCAAATACTACACCATTTTATATAAGGCTTTATATCCTGCAGATTTTGGAATCTGAGAGCATCCTGGAACTAATCCCCTGCATTTGCTGAGGGATGAGTGTCTATCTAAAGTCACTGACAAGCAGAGTTCCCTCCTAAGACAGGCAGGAACAGTTATTCCAGACACCCTCCCTGTTTTCCTTCTCTTCCAGGGAAACAGCTCCTAATAGAATCCTCCTCTGCACAAGTGCCAAGACCACCCCTGAACATAGGGACTAGGAAATCCGTCCTTTTCTGACTGTCCTACCAAACTGTCTCTATAAGCCATCACGCTAGACTGAAGACAGAGTCCTGATCTCGCAGAAGGAGAGAAGATGGAGAGGAAAGTAGGTCCCAGTATGCTTGAAATGAACCCTGCTGGGCACATGTGAAGAGGAATTCTCGTTCACACTACCCCTGCTGAGCTCAAAGCTGGTCTCAGAACTGTCAACAAAGCACAGACACCCGTGAGGATCTTTTGCGCCCTGAGGTCATTGGAAGCCACTAAACATAAACAGCTGTGCTGATTTCCACTCACTCTCCCAACCCAAGGCAGATAAAACCTCAGAGCTCGAAGGGTGGAAAAGAATATAATATACAAGGATTTTATTATTATTATTTTTTGGCTTAGAAAGATGGTTTTACAAACAATGGGGCAAGACACCATTCAGTCTTTTTTAAAAAATTGGCATCTTTCTTGAAGCTCCACATTGTGCAAGAATTTTAGACATGCACTGATATATTTATCAAAATTTTTTCCTCAAGGCAGTCTGGACATGCATCAAATATGAATCTAACACACTCAGACTCCCTAAGGCTGCAAAGCAGACTGTCAAGCATATCACCCTAGCTTCCTTGTTTGCACAAAGACTGTCTTCAAATTTGGGGAGGGCAAATGAATTCCTACTCACAGTCATTTGCTTCTTGAGGTTTTATCCTTCCCAAGACGGAAGGAGAAACCCTGAAGAGCTGAGTTTGGAGAATGGAGAATCCAGTCTTCCAAAAAGCAAAACTTGAATTTACCATGCCCTAGCAACTATTTACATAGTATTTACATAGCATTTACATTGTATTAGGTATTGTTAGTAACCCAGAGATGACTTACTTAGGAGGGTGTATGTAAGGGTGTAAGTAACCTGGGTCTTCCTGGCTGACTTCCTCCTGAATTATCAAACACAGATTTCTAGAATCTCCTCCCATGACCACTTTAGCTTTTTCTTTGACTTTGGTCCTTTATTCTTGACTTTCAATCCTGTCTGGTACCCACAAATCCATTTTCTTCTGCTTTCCCTAGAGCAGAAGCTTGGGCTATTTATCACTGCTATTTTTTTTTTTTTTTTTTTTTTTGCCCACACCACGTGGCTTGTGGGATTTTGGTTCCCCGACCAGAGACTGAAACCACACCCTTGGCAGTGAAAGTCCTAGTGAAAAGTCCTAACCTCTGGACAGCAGTGGAATTCCCCCCTTATCACGGCTTCTTGTTTCCAGGTTCTTCTCTGAGTGACGTGAAGGAGCGAGAAGACTGGGGTGGAGTCAGGCAAACCCATATGTGAATGCTGATTTCACTTCCCATTGACTGAGCAAGGGTCACTTCATCTGGGGCCCTCAGTTTGTTCATCAGGAAAATGGGAATGATGGTAACTAGCTCAATGGGTTGTTGCAAGGATGTGGGATAACGGGAGTAGAGGGCCTGGTGTGAGTCTAGATTCTTGTAGGTGCTCTATTCATTCATTCATTTACTTAAATCATAGTTCAGTGCTACTGAATGCCAGACAGCATGCTAATCACTAGTGATAAAATGTTAATAAGAACCAAGATTTGTTTTTTTTTGTCATAGAACTTACAATGTAATCAGGAAAATGGATAATATTTACACAATCACATGGATGTATAATCACTAAGTGAGACAAGTGCTATGTTTGCAGGAAAGAACCTAGACTGCCGAGGCTGTCACAGCTCCTGGAGAAATGATGTGGAGGTGATGCTGGGGTGAGGTCTGAAAGGCAAAGGGGCAGGGTTGGGGCTTTCATTCCTGCCTGCCAGTGTGCTTGAGGTAGAGGGTTGGGCAGTGAGCAAAGACCTGGGTGCCCCCAATGCATACTCCTCCCTCTTACCCATAAGGTAAGAGATGATGTCAAGGTTTCAGTTGCTTTCCTGGAAGTCCTTCAGTGAAGTGAAAAGAGCCCCATAGATGAGCATAGACACTTAACTGGCTGTGTGACCTGGGCTCGTCACCACACCTCTGAGTCTCAGTTGTTTCGTCCGTGAGAGTTGGACCATAAAGAAGGCTGAGTGCCAAAGAATGGATGCTTTCTAATTTTGGTGCTGGAAAAGACTCTTGGGAGTCCCTTGGACTGCAAGAATATCAAACCAGTCAATCCTAAAGGAAATCAGTCCTGAATATTCATTGGAAAGATTGATGCTGAAGCTGAAACTCCAATATTTTGGCCATCTGATGCGAAGAAGTGACTCATTGGAAAAGACCCTGATGCTGGGAAAGATTGAGGGCAGGAGGAGAAGGGGACGACAGAGGATGAGATGGTTGGATGGCATCACCAATGCAATGGACACGGGTTTGAGTAAACTCTGGGAGTTGGTGATGGACAGGGAGGCCTGGTGTGCTGCAGTCCATGGGGTCGCAAAGAGTCAGACACAACTGAGTGACTGAACTGAACTGGGAGACAATAAAGGACAGGGAGGCCTGGTGTGCTGAAGTCCATGGGGTCAGAAGGAGACATGACTTAGCGACTGAACAACAGCAACAATATGCCATCTATGACAGGAGGTTACACCTACCTCCTGGGACTCTGGAGCAAGATTAAGTAAGAGAGGCAGTAGAGGTGGGTACAGCGGTTGAAAAGAGGATAACTTTGGAATTAGACTGCATGCGTTTGACCGCATGGCCGTGAGCTCTGCCACTTACCAACCATGTAACCTTTGATGAGTTATTTAACCACTTAATGCCTCAGCTTTCTCATCTGTAAAATGGGGTTTATAACAGTACCTCCCTCCTACAGTTGCTGCTGCTGCTGCTACTGCTGCTAAGTCGCTTCAGTTATGTCCGACTCTGTGCAACCCCACAGACAGCCTCCTACCAGGCTCCCCCATCCCTGGGATTCTCCAGGCAAGAACACTGGAGTGGGTTGCCATTTCCTCCTCCAATACATGAAAATGAAAAGTGAAAGTGAAGTCGCTCAGTCGTATCCAACTCTTAGTGCCCCATGGACTGCAGCCTACCAGGTTCCTCCATCCATGGGATTTTCCAGGCAAGAGTACTGGAGGGGGTTGCCATTGCCTTCTCTGCCTACAGTTGCTGCTGCTGCTAAGTCGCTTCAGTCGTGTCCGACTTTGTGCGACCCCATAGGCGGCAGCCCACCAGGCTCCCCCGTCCCTGGGATTCTCCAGGCAAGAACACTGGAGTGGGTTGCCATTTCCTTCTCCAATGCATAAAAGTGAAAAGTGAAAGTGAAGTCGCTCAGTCGTGTCCGACTCTTAGCGACCCCATGGACTTGGCCTACCAGGGTCCTCCGTCCATGGGATTTTCCAGGCAAGAGTACTGGGGTGGGGTGCCATTGCCTTCCCCGCCTACAGTTGCTAGAAGGATTAAATGAATTGACATGTGTAAAGCACTAATCAGTGCCCATGGTTATTGCTACCACCATTATGATGGTGGTTTTTCCTGGTATACAGTAAGTTCAAGCCACAGTTCTTCTTTCCCATCTACCGCATGTCACCTACCCCCCACCTACCCTGGAGTCACCGCATGACACCTTGTTGTGGTTGTATCTGGGTATGTGGACATTTCCATTGCTAACATACTGAGTGAAGACCCAGAACCTGAGGCTAGGGTTCAGTAGGGACCTTTCCGTCTCTGAGAGGGGTTCATGGACACCATCCACTGGCACCGGGAGAGGTATCCGTATCCCCAGATTTGGGGCACACACAATGGGCCAGGCAGGGAAAAGAAGCTAGAGAGAGATCATGGAACCTGTCTGCAAACATCTGCCTTGCAGTTCTGCTCACTGGGAGAAGCACAGCGGGGTCTAGCGCATCTCACTGCAGCCCCAGTTCATCTGCCCCCTCCCCACCTGGCCTCCTGCCAAACTCCGTTGGTTAAGAGGTACACAAGCAGGCTATGGGCATACGTGTTCTACCCAAGATGTCCATTCAGGGCTCTGCACCATTCTTCTGCTACAGGGTGTCAAATATGGGTGTCCCCGACATGGGTGCTTTCCTCCCAAATGCCTGGGGTGCCGAGGCCATCCTCTCCACAAAGATGCCTCTTTGGGAGAGGCAGGTTGTACTTTCAACAACCACCTCTTCATCCTGGCACCTCTCTGACTTCCCAATCCACAATTCAAATCAACACACAGTATCGGCCCAGGGCACCTCCGGAATCCAGGTGCAGAAAGCCACTGAGATGGGAGCAGGGTTTGGGGTGGAAATGAAACAGTTATATGCCAGAGTAGTCCTCTCATTTAATGTCTTCAAATAATCCAAAATGTCTCCCTTTTTACAGATGAAGAAACTAAGGTGCAATAGTAATTTGTTCAAGGTCACCCAAGAAGCAGTAGAACTGGGATTCAAAACTTTATTGTCTGATCCCAAATGCCATGCTTTTCCATGACACCCTATTTGACAAGAGCCACGCGGGACTGAGTCCCTGACTCTATTGACTGAAGGCTGGGCAAATCATTGCTGCAGAGCAAAGTGGCTCACACCTTCCCGCAGCAGGTGACTGAAAGTAGGCTGCAAAGAACCTGGGCAGAATGAGGGCAGTTCTGTCTGAGTGACAGGGCAGGGGGCTAAGCCAGAGTGTACTGGGGTTCAGGTATAAAAAGAGGTTCTGGGCCATCTGGACTCTTCTGTGTGTTCTTCTCCTTAATTGTCCCTCTCCTTATCCTCTACACACACAGACACACACACACACGCAGTCCTCATGCAGCGTGCATCTGGCAGAAAGGCATGCCAGCCGAGGTGTTGAAATCCATGGAGAGTCATGGTTTGGCACCTGTGGAGTGCTTTTCAGCACTTTGGAATGACAGCTTATTCGTCCACAAAACCCTTCCAGAAAGGTTGTATCTGTGCCATCATGGAGGGAGAAAGAGCAAAGGCTAGGAGTGGCCGAGGCCAAGCCTGAGTTGAACTTCTCACCCCTGCTCAGTGATGCCTCTCAAAGGTATCCCCTACTCCCGGTTCTGCTGTTCAGATTCCAGGGGACCCTGGAAAAGCCATGGATCTCTTTCAGGCCTCTGTTTTCTCAGCTGTAAAATAAGGGCCTCTCATTCTGGGCTATCAAGACCCACAGGGGCTTGGGATACAGTCATGGCCATTAACCATAAAAAGAGCTGTCATTTGCTCAGAGCCTTAGACACTATTACCAGGGGTGTTATGACTGATAGCTCCAGTTTTTAAAACACACTTGCAAGGTAGTAATGGCGACCCCATTTTACAGATGGGGAAACTGATCTTCACAGCATTTAAGGGACTTGCTCCCAAATCACGCAGTTAAGCACCGGAGCTGGGATTCAAACCCAGGATCACATGTTTAACTGTTACCACCTACTGCTTCCGAGGGGCTAGGCAGCCTTTGTCCTGGCTTACATCAAGGGCAGGGATGCAGGTTTCTGGTTCTTCCGTGGTCACCCTCACCCCTGTGCTCTGATGAGCTGGCACCGGGCAGCTGCGTGGGAAGGCTGTGCTGGGCACTCGTGCTGGGGAGGTCATGCGGCTTCCAGGGAAGGAGGCACAGAGCCAGCTGCTCTGGGGCTGACCCGTGAGGTCCAGATAACATGTTGAAGCAAGAGTTCAGTAGGGAGAAGGAGCAGGAGGTCCTTCTCACATTCCTCCCCACTCAGCACAGAGCTGCTGTCAGAGCTGATTGTCATCACTGAAAGCCTGCACCTCCGAGCTCCCTTCCAAAACACTGACCTACTTTCTGTCATGTAGAAATGTACCCCAAGCCTCCTAGCTAATGGCTTCTTGCTCTCATTGGTATAGGTGGCAGCTCTTCCGCTCATTCACTGGATAAAATCCTGCCTTCTAGTCTGGGCGCCCGAGGCCCTTCCTGCCCTGCCCTCACCCACCTCTCCAGCTTCCCTTTGCTAGTTTCTCTTTTGCCTCTTGCCCCCGCCATCCAGGCCTGCCAGTTCCTCTCACGCTTCCACACATGAAGAGGCAGGATAGTTCAGTGGTAAGCACAGCTCTCCGGAGGCAGAGCGCCTGGGGTCCTATGCCCTTTCCGAGATGTTAAATATCCTTGGGCAAGTGACTCCCACTACTGTGCCTCAGTTTCCACATCTTCAAGATGACGACAGTAGCAGTATTTTGGAAGATTATTGTAAGGATTGAGAAAACACACCCACAAAGTAGCTTTTTTTTAAAAAGGGGGCTCAGTCAGTGGCAAAGAATCTGCCTGCCAACGCAGGAGACAGGGTTTGATCCCTGCTTCGGGAAGATCCCACATGCCCCGGAGCAATTAAGCCCATGCACCAGATTACTGAGTCTACACTCTAGAGTCCGGGAACCACAATCCCTGAGCACATGTGCAGCAGCCACTGAAATTGGGGTGCTCTAGAGCCTGTGCTCCTCAACGAAGAGTAGCCCCTGCTCTTTGCAACTAGAGAAAAGCCCGTGCAGCAACGAAGACTCATCACAGCCCCAAATAAATAAATAATAATTTTTTTTTTTAAAGCTTCCGGATGATTCCGCCATGCTGCTAGAGTTTGGGAATCTCAGGTATCAGACTCTAATCTCCAACAGAGTCAAGAAGAATATCTTACTGTGTGTATTTCACGGTCTCGGTGCTTAAGTAGCACAGTGACTGGCACAAAGCTGGCCTTCTGGGAATAGATTTTGAATGAATGGATGATTCTATTTATTTGGAAGATTAAAGGACAAATGATCCTTTCCCCAAAGCCAGGCGTGCAATCACTCTAAAAAGCCAATTTCAACCTGAAACCAGTAAACCCATGCTCCTGGTCATCGAGACGTCCTCGCTTGGGAACTCGGCTATGAGATGCTGAGCTCAACTGAACCCTGTCTCAGTAAATAAAGTCAATATTTAAAACTGGCTCAATGAGAAGCACAGACTCAATGAGATCCAAACAACACACAAAAGGGAAAAAAGACTTTCAACAGGAGACAGATTTTGGGGTATTTAAGTGTTTGGATGTTTACTCTAGGTTTCTTGGTTTTTTGTCAGACTTCCAAGTTTCAGGGCCCATGCCAGCTTCAGACTCAAAATGGACAAATGCGATTTCTGAATCCTCACACCTAATTCCAGATGGAAACACTAGGAAGTGACTCTGACCAGCTCTACTGCTGGGAGAGAAGTTATTCTTAGCACAATGGTGTGGGTGGCAAGCCAGGGTTTTTTTTTTTTTTTTTCTCCTTATGTGATGGATGTTCAATTAGGCTGCTGAAAACTAGGACAGTGTTTCTATGTATGGGGGAGAAGGTTGGAGTGGGGCACGACCCAGCATCTCAGTGTCTTGCAGTGTTTTGCTTTTTCTCTTGTGGTGTGCCATCCAAGAGGCCTCATCTGAGGAGCTATCAGCATATGGAGTATAATGGAATTCAATGGAGAGGGCCAGGTGCTAGCTCGGCATTTGTCAAGATCAATGGAGGAAAAAAAGCTGGCCATTTGTGTTCTTGGACAGCACTCAGACAGTAAACCAGAAGGGACAAAACCTTTCAAAACACGTGACAATAAAGGACACATTTCTCTGGCTTGTACTTTGCACCCAAGCAAGACCAGGGCAGCTGGACTGAATTGCACACAATGACGCAAAGTTAAGACAGGTAATGGGACAGGAAGCAGTGCCAGCAAAACCAAGGAAAAAAGGCTGGGATCAAACATTTCTCAAATGCCCACTCCGTGCTAGGCACTGCCTGATAACATCTTATTGATTCTTTGCAGGGTAGAATATTGCCATTTCCTATTTATAGATGACAGCATGGAGGTACAAAGTCAAAAAACCACTCCAGTTAGTAAGTGGATGAACAGGGGTTATGAACTCCAACCCAGCCTCCAGACTCTGCGTCCTCCCACTTCTGGGCTGGAAAGCTCTGACTCAGCTCCCTGGGGGAAGGCCACCGAGGGCAAGTGACCACACCTGGCCGGGGAGGGTGGGCAGAGGCAACAGCTGGAGGGGATGCCTGCCCCAGGTATTCTGGTGCCCATGCGTCCCTAGGTCTGGCTCAGCTTGGAGTGAACTCTTGATTACAGCAGCGATCGCCTTCTCAGGCAGTGACCTTGCACAGCACTTTGCCATCAGCCATGGCCGTGGGAGTGGGAGTCACCCTTGAGTGGGAGGACAGCCTCTAGGCCTCTGGAAGGAGACATGAGAGCAGATCTCACAGAGCCCCTTTACCCACCTAGAGAGGCACACGGGAGAGCTAATGTGATAAAAATCCAGCTCCCTACTTAAAGGACTTCGATGGGCCATGGCTGTCGGACACTGAGGTGAGCCCAGCGTGCCCTACCCCTGCTATCCAAATCCATCCGAATGAGGCAAGTAGACTCTGAAATCTCAGTCTAAGGGAAGGACGAGCCAGGTGCCACCAGCTTGATCCCCGTGACATTGGCGCTGCCCCTGAGAGGATGACAGTGGCCCACTGGGGACAGCAGAGTTCTGGCCCTACCTCTTCATGGCCCGAGCTGAGTTCCTTTTATCCTCCTAAACCTCAACTGCTTCACATGTGAAAGGGCAATGAGATGAACTCCCACCTCCAGCGGACTCTGAAGGTGTTCTGCCTGGAGGCCAGGGCCCCCTTACCATTTCCATGGCCCTCCCCTCCCTCGGATTCCACGTGCTTTGCCTCTACTGGCGGTACCTCTGACCTTGCTCACAGGCCGCCAGTGGGTTACTGGAGCCCCTTCACCTAGGTGTGCAAGAGAGTCCAGGGAGTCTGAGCGTGGGCTCCTGGGGCACCCATCACCAGTGACGGCCTGTGGGCACACAAAAGCCCAGCTCTCTTGTCTTGAGATGGGACAAACTGAGAGGTAACTGAAGCTCCGCAGCTCTTCAGAGGATGAGCTGAGACTTTGCCCAAAACACATACCCTCACTTGGCTGCATCCCTGTCCCTGTCCTGCTTTTTTACTGGGAGTACTTCTTTAAAGAAATCACAAATCCTCATTTTAGAGTCTGCCTCTGGAGAAGACACCATGCTTTGGGGATACCATGAAGATGAAATGACATCATTGCTGGAAAGTGCTTAGCTCAACGCCTGGCACACAAGCAGGAATCAATAACTAGTAGCTATTGTTCATTTTCAGATGGAACCATTATTGGAAATCACCAATAATGACTATTTGTGACTCCCAGATGGTACTTTCATGTGCATCGACCTAATGATATTTAATGATAGATCCAGTCTCCTAATATTCTCTCACCAGCTACAATGACAAACTTTTTCTAATGAAGACCACAGCCTACTCTGGTGGGTTCCCAAGACTGTCTTTTCTCCCTGTTCTGTCCCCTTCCTAGAATAGGACTGGCCTCAAATGTCCCCTCAGTGGCTGGCTTTTGGACTCTCCTGGGCTAGGTACAAATACACTTGTTATTTCACCAGAAGCCCATGTGAATTGGGACCCCACCTAAAACAGGAGGAAGGGCAGGGGTGTGGCTGGGAGAGAGCAATCAATATTTGTCAAGTGGAAAAAGACTGGATCATAAATAGGAAAAATGTTTTCAACTTTTCCCCAGGGCAATGTTTTGTATATATATTTTTGTTTTATTTTCCTGCAAAGATGATTTTGGTGGCCTCTTAGAGCAGGCTGTTGTGAACCAACTCTTTGAAGGGTGATGGTGCATTTCTGGCACATTTCAGCTTCAAACACAGAACAAATGACTCCTGTGTTCATGTCAGCGTGGCACACCTGACTGACAGAGACGTGAAAAGTGCAGGGAAAATTGTTGTTTATATTTCCTCTAGCTATCACTGCTCCAACCTCATGACAATGGGGAAAGTTTACGGTACAAATAATCCATCTGCTATCTCACCCCAAACACAGCCTCCCCTCCCGTCACAAGGGGACCCTGTGGAGGCTGAACATCACACACAGTCATGGCTTCAATCACAGAGGAAGCCAAGAGCCAGGCAGAGATGGGCTGGTGGCAGATAAGCGACAGAGAAAACGAACCTGAAAATATTGGAGCAGGTGGGCACCAAATGATCTGCTTAATTGGCAAATCTCAGCCAAAAGTAACCAAGGAGCTGTTGAGCTTGGAGAGAAGATATCGGTCAGACCCCCAGGCAGCAGGGACCCTGGGCAGGGAAAAAAATCTGTCCTGAGTGGGGGCCAACCCACTGCTGGGGAGTCTTAGCTGCCCAGTGGCCTCAGCGTGGGGCCCATTAAGTGCACACCAGCACCGAGAATACTTACTACCAAGCTTATGTCATTTGCTCATTTCTTGTTCATCCCTGTCCTTCATCTCCTCACCTCAACACAGAAGCACACACTTGGATTCAAGTTCCAAAAGAGTGAGGATTTCTTTCTGACGTATCCCCAGAACCTAGAACAACGGCAGGTACTTGATATGTATTTGTCGACTGAATGAATGAAATAAAATGGCCTATACGGTCAAGACGCAAAAATGCCTGTGGAGGCAATAATGACAGCCAATGATGAGATAAAATCAGATTTTGCTCATTACACTCCACTTTCTGAAGCAGAGGAAAAGTCAATCCAGGTTTAGGAGGCTTTGCAACCACAAGGAATGAAACAAGGAACAGTTTCTGCTTTATTGGAAAACTCCATTCATCAGAACATCCCCATGTAGATGTTTTGTCTGTGGAGCACAGCATATTTAGATGTTCCCAGATATTCATATGTTTAGCATTAGATAGCACCAAACTGAGCTTTCTCAGACAAAAGCAAGAAAATTCAAACATTTGGTCGAGGAGCCAAATGCCCCAGCTTCTCAGACGTGGGTTTCCAGTGGGGTACATGTGAACAGAAGGGTCTGGTGAATCACCTGCAAACCACAGATTGGGGAAGATGCTTGTAGCTTTCCTTTTGGCTCAGACAAGACCCGAAACCGCCCCCAGTGAGGCCCCGGGCCGGTGCGGGGATTCCTCCCAACCAGCGTGTGAGCATGGTCAGAGCTGTTGGATGATCCATTGATGTCTCTTTGGCAGGAGCAGAACCGCGCCCGAAGTCACAGAGGGCCCACAGATGTCACACTGGCGCTCTGCCATGGAATCACGGCCTGTGTCTCTCACCGTCATGGTTGGCCCCACAGAAAAACCTTCCAACCACCAGGCCAGACAGTGGCAGGGCCTGAGCCGTATGGAAAGTATTCTCAGTTGGGCTCTTCTAATTGAGAACAGAGCATACAGACTCTCAAGCATTTAACTGTATATTCCGACACCACTGTGCCAGTCACACAGAGGTCTTTGGGTCCAGATGAACCCAGAGTTACCCAGATAAAGAAGTGAAGGTGAGTCTTGGCCTTCCTTACTTGGCTTCCCAGGTGACTCAGTGGGTAAAGAATCTACCTGCCAGTGCAGGAGACACAGGCAGACATGAGTTCGATCCCTGGATCGGGAAGATCCTCTGGAGGAAGGCATGGCAACCCACTCCAGTATTCTTGCCTGGAGAATTTCATGGACAGAGGAGCTTGGTGAGCTACAGTCTATAGGGCTGCAAAGAGTCGGACACGAGTGAAGCATCTGACCGTGCATGCATGCACTTAGACCCTATGCAGGGCTTCCCCGGTGGCACTAGCGGTAAAGAACCCGAGACATAGGCATGGGTTTAATTCCTTTAATTTGGGAAGATCCTCTGGAGGAGGGTATGGCAACCCACTCCAGGATTCTTGCCTGGAGAATCCCATGGACAGAGGTGCCTGATGGGCTACAGTCCATAGGGTCACAAAGAGTTGGACCCAACTGAAGCAATTTAGCATGCACAGGCTACCGTATTCACAGGAAGCTGGGCTGGTGGGGCCCTCGGCTGCTATTCTTCAAGGCTTAGGGCTGTCCTCACCCACAAAAAAGGTAAAAGAGTGGGCTAGGTGGGCCTACCAAAGTGGGAAAAGCCAGAGGAAGATCCAAGAAGATGGTTACTGTCAGCTGGTGCAAAGGGCTAGACCCACAGAGGGATTACCTAGAACTGCCCTGTACCCAATAGCTACACGTGGCAAACTCATGCTTAAAATACAGCAAATCTGAATGGAGATGTGCTCCAAGGGTAAAACACACCCTGAGTTTTGAAGATTTTGTATGAAAAAATGTAAAATATCTCATTACTAATGTTTATACTGATTATATGTTGAAATTAGAATATTTTGGATATACTGGGTGAAGTAAATGTATGAAAATGAGTGACATCTGTTTCTTTTTTAATGTTGTTACTACAGAATTGAGAATGACATATGCAGGTCATATGATATTTCTATTGGACCGCACTAGCCTAGAGCCCTGTTAGGCCAAGTCTGATCCCAATTAGCAGCATCACCTGGGAGCTTTCAGAAATGCAGATTCTTAGGTCCACCCAGACCTGCATTTTGAACAAGATGTGCAGGAGAAGCATTTGCATGTTAAAATCTGAGAAGCCCTGGCCTAGGCCATTCTGTAGGACTCCCGGCTTCCTCATGGGTGAAGCTCAGCTTTGATGGTGGAACAGACCCCAAGAAAGAAAACTCTGGTCTGTGCAGTGTTACGATAGGAGTCCTAGTTTCGAGGTCACTGGATCCAGCTTCTATGCCCGATGCTGCCTGGAAACTGCTGTGTGACCTTGGTTAGGTCACCGCCCCTCACTGGGGCCTGTTCCTCAACCTGCAAATGAAGAACCTGGACTAGAAGACCTTTAAAGCCCGTCCAGGAGCTTTCCCTCATACCTGCTGGTGTGACTGGAATCTGCTTCTTTCACAAAGGTTCCCAGACAAACCCCAGGGAAAATTTCCTTTTTGTAACTTAAAAACATTTTTTATTTGGAGGATAACTGCTTTCAATGGTGTGTTGATTTCTGACCTACAACAACATGAATCAGCTATATGTATACATATATCCCCTCTCTCTTGAGCCTCCCTCCCACCCTCCTCAGTCATCACAGAGCACCAGGCTGAGCTCCCTGTGTTACAGGGCAACTTCCCACTAGCTATCTATTTTACATACGGTAATGTATGTTTCAGCGCTACTCACCTTCCCCCACTGTCTCCACAAGTCTGCTCTCTAATATCCATGTCTCTATTCCTGCTTTGCAAATAGGTTCATCAGTATCATTTTTCTAGATCCGAGGGAAAGTTTGGCTTACACTTTGGCTTTTGCATCCGTTCCACTCAAAACAGTCACATCCAGTGTTGAATTGATACATACGTTTTCGTATGCTCTAGTATATTCTCCCTTGAGTCCTGAGAAATTTAATTAATTTTTTTGTTACAGTATTTGACTGAGTGATTACTATGTGCTGAGACTGATTCTAAATACTTTACACGTGTTGTCTCACTTAACTCTTGCAATGACCCCAAGAAGTAGGTCTCACCATAACTTTACATGTATACATATCAATTAAAGCATAGAAAGGTTAATTAAATTGCTCAAGATCATACACCTGGTAAGTGGTCAAGTCTGGTTTTCATTCCAGGTAAGCCCAACTTTTCATCCTTAACCAAAACAATAAGCTCCTTCTGGGGCTGCTCTGAAACTCTTACACGTTTTTTTCAGCCCCCAATCTGCCAGGATGCCTCTTCTCAACTTGCCACATTTGCTTTCGGCTTCCAGGGTTCAGAGTCTTCCCGACACTGCTATAACCAAAACCGCAGAGACTGCACCCTTGCTAGTTGTCCCCTTGGCCTCCCAGCCCTAACAGTGGATTAAGGGGAACAAGACAGAGCAGCCAGGGTGCCATATTCTTGCTCCCTGCAAGGAGCAAGCATTCAACACAGGCGTGTTGGCCCTGACTTTGTCCATGAAGTCATTGACTAGCCAGGAAAGGAAAGGCCCAGAGAGGAAGCCTAAGACTGTTAGGTGGCAGAAACAGGGAGGAAAAAGGAAAGTGTTACAGTTGATACAAGTGAATCTTCTGCAGCGTTTGCCTGATTCCCATATGATGGTCCATATCATACACTTGCAACCACAACAATCTCTTTCTTTGAACTCAGCACCCACATGACAGACTTCTCCTGGGAAAGACATTCTGTCCGGTTGCCACACTGACATCGATACCCAGGGCCCACACATTCTGACAAGGCTAGTTAAAATGGATGGGGCAGGCTGATTAATTTGTCCCCAAGGAAATAATTAGAAAAGGGTTAATGCTAAAATGGCAACCCACTCCAGTACTCTTGTCTGGAAAATCCCATGGATGGAGGGGCCTGGTAGGCTGCAGTCCATGGGGTCGCTAGGAGTTGGATATGATTAAGCGACTTCACTTTCACGTTTCACTTTTATGCATTGGAGAAGGAAATGGCAACCCACTCCAGTGTTCTTGCCTGGAGAATCCCAGGGACGGGGAGCCTGGTGGGCTGCCGTCTATGGGGTCGCACAGAGTCGGATACGACTGAAGTGACTTAGCAGCAGCAGCAATGCTAAAATAAGCCCTTTCCTTTTTAAAGATCCATCTCTTCCCTCATGAATAAAGTTTTTTATGAGTAGTAAAAATAATTACTCATAAGATAATCATAGCAAGGCCACCGTAGCCAGACATGAAAAGGCAGTTTCGTTGGCCGATTGTGAACGCGGTCTGGGGCAGGCTTGTCCAGCCTGGCCGATGTCTCCCACCCAGCACATCCCCTCTTGCGCCAATCCTCAGCCTCTAGATGTCACAGCCTTCGTCCTGAGCCCTATTCCCAGCCCATGCTTCTACCTGGCACGCCTCTTCCTAAACTTTTCTCCTATTGCTGGTTCCAGGCTTCTTGCCTCATTTCCTGATGATGCCTTTGTCTGTCCTCATCCCTTGGAACTGACACGTCACCTTGACTTTGGCAACGCCACCCTCTCAGACTAGAATTTACATTGTTCCGGTAGATGATTCCTCTTTGGCTGCTCCAGAAACTGGCTGAGGCTGGCTCAGCCTGCTCTCCGTGACTCTGACCTGGCATTGTCACATGATCTGTGTCCACAGCAAGTTTGCCTTGACTGGGGGTAGGGTGGGCAGGGGCCAAGAGTGGATCATTGGAAAGACCACATTGGGATTCTCCTAACAGATTCCCAGAGTCTCTGGGAACACCTTTCGGGGACATACAAGGGTTACCCTCTGTTGAGTTACTCCCAGCCAGGGACTGAGCTTCCAGGCCTCCTCCCATCATCTTGCTGGGTTTGCAGAGCGAGAATGACTATATGACTTTTCATCTAAGTTGGGCTCCTTTGGCAGCGGAAATTGATGCTATTAATAATCACGCTTGGACAAAAGGCATAAGCGGGGACTATCCCAGGCTAACTGGGGGACTTTATAAAGTACCCTTACTCAGAGCCCAACTTCCTTCTCAGTGATACAGCCTGGTAATAACTGTCTCCCTATGTTGTACACCCTGAACCAACGCCTCCTTTGGTGAGTCTCACTGAGACTTGTCCACAAAAAGTAACCCTAATGGCTGATGTGTTTACCGGGTGACTGATGCAGTCTACAATGGAACCACCTAAAGCTTCCTGACAGCAGCTCTTTTCTTTGAAGTCTTGGAAAGGTAGATACATTTTGTCATTCTATTTAATACTATATCCTCATTTTGTCTTTTAAAAAATACCTATAGGTTCTATTTTCGAAATGTAAAGTGAAATTGATGCTCAGGAGGACGCTAGCTGTGGGTTTACCCTGGAGCTTTGTGTGCCCCGGTTCCACAGTGTCATCTGAGAAGCACAACAGCCTCACACCTGGTGTAGTAGGAGGGTGGCCACAAAACCACTTAAACTCACCATGTCCAAAATGTTTGTGGGGATGAGTGAGAATTCTACAGACCAAGGTCTAGATCAGTGTCTGTGCTTGCCTGAGCACTTGACCCTCCCCTGTACTGAGTCTTCTGATTCTCTTTTGTTGCTGTTCAGTCACCAAGTCGTGTCTGACTCTTCACGACCCCCTGGACTGCAGCATGTCAGGTTTCCCTGTCCCTCATCATCTCCTAGAGTTTGCCCAAGTTCATGTCCATTGAGTCTGTGATGCCATCCAACCATCTCATCCTCTGTCTCCCTCTTCTCCTTCTACCTTCAAGCTGTTCCTCTACATATGACAAATGTAAGGCCAATAACCAACCCACCCATGCAAGGCTCTTGGGGGCTTCATGATCACGCAGCTCAAAGTCCTAGGTGGGATATTCTTCCCCCTTATGTAGAGATGCTTGAGCTTGACAACAGACCACCTCTGAAGGAGACCCTCCTCAAATGGGGGGTGTTTCTGTGGGCCCCATTCCCCCTTTCATCCCTTTCCGTGGTTTCTGAAGAAACCAGGAAGCAGTTCCCCCAGCAGTCACATCCAGAGTGCTAAAGTCCCCAGCAGCCTCATCTGAATGGAGGCTGAGGGGCAGCCTGGGGCACAGAGGCTCTGGGTCCAATCTCCTAGATTCAGCTGAGTGTGACTGCCTCAGCAAGGCCTGATCTAACCCTGCAGCGAGGGCAAGGCTCTCACCTTTGTGATCTCACAGTCTCCGTATCATCCCTCCCACCTAGCAAGGTCCTATCCACTTACACAGCACGTGCACAGGCGCACACACACACACACACACACACACACACACACACACAAAGTCTGGTCCAGGAACATCAAGTTACTCCTCCTTTTTCTCTGGAACCTGCAGCCATTTGTCATGTCTGAGGAGTCAGTACATCTAGTGTTGAATTCCTTCCTCCCCTCCTCTACCTCCTTTCAGCAGACTTACAATTTCCCTGGAGATGAAAGGATAATTTAAAAATTAACTTATTTTCCCAATCTTTCTCGATAGCTCCAGGAAATATCCTCAGATCAAAACACACAGGTCCTGGAAGGTAATGATTAGGAGGGGGCTTGATGGGGACACTGGTTGCTGATAATGTTGTGTGTCTTGACCTGGGTGGTGATTACCTGGGTGTGTTCATTTTGAGATGATTCATTCACCTCTATATGTATAATGCGTGCTCTCTTCTGAATGCGTGTGCTACTTCAATGGAAGTTTAAATTTGAAAACTAGCACAGGGTGAGAGGGAAGCCTTTAACTGGAGACCTGCTGTCTGGACAAGAAATCTTTCCAGCTCTTTTTTCTGGTTCTCACTTATTAATACAGTTGCTATTGGGCTGCTGGAGCTGCCACAGTTTCAAAGACACGAGGATGAAGGCCAGCACTGTCTCCCTGCTTCCAGGAAGAAATCTGTATTGACAGCATGCTGCTGCTGAGTCACTTCAGTTGTGTCCAACTCTGTGCGACCCCACAGACGGCAGCCCACCAGGCTCCCCCGTCCCTGGGATTCTCCAGGCAAGAACACTGGAGTGGGTTGCCATTTAGTCTTTAATTTCACGCTGCCCCTTCTAAGACTCTGGGCAGACTCACCCTCCTGGAATATGGTGAGGAAGTCCTTAGATGAGAGGCAAGGTGGTTGTGAGCTCACAGTCTGAGACACACCAAACTATGGTGATGACAAGAGGTGGGTTATGCAAAGGAGAAGCAGAGGACCTAAGTGTTTGGAAGCAGAGAGACAAACCTGTGTTGAAACTCTGACTCTGCCACTTGGTAGCCATGTAACCTTGGGAAAATGATATGAACTTGCTAATCTTCAATTTCTGCATCTGTAAAGTGGGGCTAATGACAGTGTTGATTGCTGTAGGAATTACCTGTACTGCATATAAAGGGTTTTGCCCAGGGCCTGCAAAAATATAAGCATCCATAAATAACTATATGTTATAATCCAGTCCAACCCCCTCACTTTATGTGAGAAGAGTAAGACCTAGAAAAGGGAGTACCTTGTTGAAGGTCACAGAGCCAGGATGTGACAATGACAAGGACTGTCAGTCTGGTGCCTCCTTAAGGGCACAGGCGACATGGCTGGGGACAACCTGGGGAACAGGAGGGTCCTGCCTTCCTGGGAGATGGTGGGCGGAGAGACACCAAACTATGATGATGACAAGCAGGAGATGAGTTATACAAGGGAGAAGCAGGGGACCTAAGAGAAAGGAAGAGCCCGGAAAGAGCCTATGGGGAGGCGCTGGGGTGAGGTGGGCACAGCGCAGGGAACAGAACAATAAAGGGGCCAGTGTAGTCAAAGCACAGGGAGCCAGGGGAGTGCACAAGACCTCCTCAACCATGCTGGGAACTGTGGACCTTACCCTAAGGGATGTGAGAACCCACCAGAGGATTTCAAGCTGGAAGCTGGGAAGTGATATAATGAGATTTGCTCTTTGGAAAGGAGCTCTGAGAGTGAGCTCAGGGCCAAAGGCAGCAACGGGTACAGGGCGGAATCCTGTAGCCTCATACAACTCCCGTGGCTGCAGCAGCGGGGCCCCTTAGGGGCCGGAGCATCTTCACTGGACAGATGGGGGAACCGAGGACCAGAGAGGGACGGCGACTTGCCAAGCGTAACACAGCAACTTAGAGGCAGAGATGATAAGTCTGCTTCCCCTGTCTCCAGGAACAGTCCCTGCTGCACCCACAGTCATCCCTGACTTGCATGGAGGTCTCACTCATTTGCATGAAAGTCTTTTAACCCCAAACAAATCAATGGACTCTTAAGTAGGAAAGAACATAGTTTAGGTCTAGAGGCACAAAACACATCTTTGCAGAACGTAGGCGTTTAGGTGCATGGCCTTTTATGCGGGCCCTCGATCTGTTCCCCAGTCACTCAATTCTTCCTTCCTCTTCTTCATTTACAGTATCTTGGGGCCCAACCTCAGCCTGGCTGCATCTGTAGACCTATCCAAGTAAAGACTGGGAAGGAGTGTGGCCACGGGCACGATTCCAGCCTGGAGCCAGCTTCCTCACCCCTATCTATGGCTGGGTCTGGACATTCCCAAGGATTCTTCCTCAACTGGTCCCCCCAGATGGATGATATCATGGGCCTTTGAAATAAGAGGAAAACTCCTGCTAGGCCGGAAATTAAGGTGATTCAAAGCCAGACGGCAGAGCTTCCAAACAGAGAGGGTAGGACAAGTCATCCAAACACACCAAGCTGAGAAGTTGGCTGGGCCTTCAGGGATGAAGCTGTTGAGGTTGCTGAGGAAGCAGGGCCCAGGGTGGACTTCACAGCTGGGCCTCCTTTGAGGGTCCAGACTGGGGTCAGCATTTGGGCCTTGCCCCCTTCTCCCTTGCAATTCCAATTTGACCACAGGAAGAATCTTTGGCTTTCTCTGAGAAATGGATTTCCAGGTCCTGGCCCTGCTTGAATCTGTACTTATGAAGTGAAGGACTTAGGATGGGAAATTAACACCCAGTGACCACCTGCCACATACCGGGCACTGTGCTGGGGGACCACGGGGTATAATGGCCCAGTGTGCAGGATGGGAAATTAACACCCAGTGACCACCTGCCACATACTGGGCACTGTGCTGGGGGGCCGCGGGGGGTAACGGCCCAGTGTGGAGGATGGGAAATTAACACCCAGTGACCACCTGCCACATACCGGGCACTGTGCTGGGGGACCACGGGGTATAACGGCCCAGTGTGCAGCAAGGTATCAAACCAGTGGCTCTTTGGGCCACAGGGGACAAGATCAGCCTGGGCATATAGGGAGGCCTCTTCCCTTCCAGGGAAGGGGTATTCCCATAGCTGATCACCCTGGAGGTGCAGGAAATGCAATGAGGCTCTGGACTGGCTGAGGGATGAAGGAGAGGTGTCCTTCGCCATGGAAAACTGCATCAGACCTGCCGTATGGAGAGGCCATGAGGGGTCTGGGGGTCGGTGGGCTGCCCTCAGCTACATGGACACCATCCAGGAGCCAGAGAGCACCTCGCCACCACTATTTACCAAGGTGGAAGCAGCAGCAGCTCAAGGAAACAGCAAGTTTTGGTGATAATCAACATTTATGTGATGCTCAAGGGGGCATGACTGAGTATCTGCCTCTCCTGTGAGAAGTGGGAGCAACCCAGACTGACCTTGAGTTGAGGCAAGCACTTCCTCTTTGCCCCTGGGGTCTCAGGGAAGGCCAGCGGCGATGATAGCTGAGCCAGCCAAGCAGTTAATGATGTCACACGGGGCAAGAATAACCCAGACTCTGAAGACTTCCTTGGGAGTCCAGCGGTTAAGACTCTGGGCTTCCACTGCAGGGGAGTGAACTAAGTTCCCTGGTAAAGGAACTAAGATCCAGCATGCCGTACTGCATGGCCAAAAAATTAACAAAAAAATAACCCAGCCTGTGGTATGGGGACAAAAGGGTACCATGGGATGGAAGAACCCCTGAGATTCCCTCTGGACCACATATAAAGCAATACACTGGAGAACCCCTCAGAAATAGTGGGGGGACACTGCCGCAAGGGCTAATGTCCAATAAAGTAACTCAGATCATAATGGTTGACATAAGTGGAAACGTAACTCTATCTTGAACTGAGTTTAGGGACATACAGATTATCTATTACCTCACTTTTTTTTTTTTTTCACTTCAGTAACCCTTTAAGAGAAACAGAACTAATTCTTATCCCCACTTTATAGACAAAGAAACTAATATTCTGAGTGATCTCCAGCTTTTAGATTTCACAAATGAGCAAGTTGAAAAACACTGGAGGAGCACACTGGCTTGCTCAATTTTATTTAGTATTCCTAAATTAGGAAATTTAAAACCTTCAAATTGCTAACATCCCCATTCACTATTGTTTTTCAGGTAAAAGAAAGGATCTTGTCAATAATGAAGCAGATAAGCTAATGAGTGTAAAGGCTGGTCTTTTAATAGAGTTATAGTGTTGAAGATTTAATTGAATATCCTCCTCATGGCCATGAAGGCCTGTGAGAGGTGGCCCTATACTTGTGATTTGTGGAGTCAAGTTGGGATTCCCAGGGACTCACCTAGCCAAAAAGAGGCAGAACTAGCTGTGCTCTCTTGTGTTCAGGGCAGAGGGGACCTACAGATGCTCTCTGGGGTGCTCCAGGGCCTTGTCTGACTGTCCTGTCCACTGGCCTCTTGGATGAGCTCAACCATTGGGCTGAGAGATCTACAAGTAACGCCAGTGTGGAGGCCTTTGCTGAGCTCAGCACCGCATGTTTCCTCTGCACCAAGTAGGGCATCCAACAATCCAAACCTTGCCAGGACACAAGTAGCTGAAGAAGGCAGCCCAAGTCTCCGACACGGTCAGGCCATACGAGATGCTGGTTCTCTTGCTGTCCCTATATCCCCTGCTTGGCCAGCCCCAGGCTTCACTCATATGACTGACCTTCCCTTCTAATCATGGAACCTAATCAGTAAATGCCTACATACTTGCCCCCAGGCCCCAGCTAGTGACTGTTCTAATCTTTAGATCACAACGTCTCCAGTTTGATAGCTTATGAAAAGGGCAGCAAGGGGCGTGCTTCTCTACTGGTTTCCCTGGTAACTGACAGCCAATCTGATGTCAGTTTCCCCTATAGCTGGTAACTCCTCCAACCACCGTCCCCGCTGGAAGCGAAGACAGCTGCCATGTCCTGCTGGCCATCTGCCGCACACAGTGAGGTGTTGCTCCAGGACCTTGGTTCAGACATGTAAGGTCCCCCATCCATTAAACCATTGATGTCTCTGTCTCTGACTCCAGGCTTCTGCTTCCGTCTTGATGCTGGGCAAGTATAGGACTTGCAGGCCTCTGGGGTGAAGCCCAATATCTCTCTTTTCTCTTTTAGGAAAACACATTTTTTTTTTTTTTAATCAAGAATCTCTTTTATTGATTATCAGAAACATTACAAACATCTAGTATGAATAAATTGTAACATGATAGTGTTTAGTTTGAACAATTAATACATTTCAGATATAATATTATACATATTTCAATGCTATTCTCCCCAATCATCCCACCCTCTCCCGGTCCCAGAGTCCAAAAGTCTGGTCTATACATCAGTGTCTCTTTTGTTGTCTCGTAAATAGGGTTATTTTTACCATCTTTCTAAATTCCATATATATGCGTTAGTATACTGTATTTGTGCTTTTGTTTCTGGCTTACTTCACTCTGTATAATAGGCTCCAGTTCCATCCACCTCCTTAGAACTGATTCAAATGTATTCTTTTTAATGGCTGAGTAATACTCCATGGTGTATATGTACCACAGCTTGTTTATCCATTCATCTGTGGATGGACATCTAGGTTGCTTCCACGTTCTGGCTATTGCAAACAGTGCTGCTATGAACATTGGGGTACACGTGTCTCTTTCAATTCTGGTTTTCTCAGTGTGTATGCCCAGCAGTGGGATTGCTGGATCATAAGGCAGTTCTATTCCCAGTTTTTTGAGGAATCTCCATACTGTTCTCCATAGTGGCTGTACTAGTTTGCATTCCCACCAACAGTGCAAGAGGGTTCCCTTCTCTCCGCACCCTCTCCAGCATTTATTGCTTGTGGACTTTTGGATAGCAGCCATTCTGATTGGCGTGAAATGGTATCTCATAGTGGTTTTGATTTGCATTTCTCTGATAATGAGTGATGTTGAGCATCTTGTCATGTGTTTGTTAGCCATCTGTATGTCTTCTTTGGAGAAATGTCTATTGAGTTCTTTGGCCCATTTTTTGATTGGGTCATTTATTTTTCTGGAATTGAGCTGTAGAAGTTGCTTGTATATTTTTGAGATTAGTTGTTTGTCAGTTGCTTCATTTGCTATTATTTTCTCCCATTCTGAAGGCTGTCTTTTCACCTTGCTTATAGTTTCCTTTGTTGTGCAGAAGCTTTTTAAGTTTGATTAGGTCCCATTTGTTCATTTTTGATTTTATTTCCAATATTCTGGGAGGTGGGTCATAGAGGATCCTGCTGTGATGTAAGTCAGAGAGTGTTTTGCCTATGTTTTCCTCTAGGAGTTTTATGGTTTCTGGTCTTACATTTAGCTCTTTAATCCATTTTGAGTTTATTTTTGTGTATGGTGTTAGAAAGTGTTCTAGTTTCATTCTTTTACAAGTGTTTGACCAGGGAAAACACATTTTTGAACCTTCATCCCCTAGTTGTTGCCATGAGGCTTTCTGCTTCCCGGACACCTTGCTTGGTGGAAACACCAAACCATTCTCTCTCCCTAGCTGTCCTTGGTCAACAGGCTTAGACGGATCTCAGAACAAGACCACCTATGGTTCCCCCAAATCCAGGGCATTCGTGTCTCAGAGAATCACAAAATATTAACACTGCAACAAACTTTAAGGATAATTTAATCCAACGCCTCCCATTTTGTGTATAAAAGGCAAAGAAAGCAGCTACTAAAACTCAGGTCTTCTAACTTTTAGCCAGGGCAAGAGTGTCATAACTGACAAACCACAGAGGAACTTAGCCTGGAGTCTAGTCCTCCTTCATCCTAATTGTGAGACCATGGGTGAACCTTCACTTCTCTGAACTTCAATGTTTTCAACTGAGAACATGCAAAATACATACCAGTCTCCAGGGGTCCCTCAGGGATTAACTAGGCCATGTTGTCCATCCAGTGCCCAGTCCATAGTTCCTTTTGGGCAGCTTACTAACTTCTTTAAGGCTCAGTGGTTCCATCTGTTAAGTGGGGATAATAATTGGATTACAGGAGCTAATGCCTGTATGTAAAAGGTTTAGCCCAGTGCTTAACAAGCAGTCCATGGAAGCAACTGTTACTAGCACATTAGCATTGTCAGCCCCTTCCCTCTGTATGGGTGGATTCCCCAGGTGGCTTCCTGACCATTTGGCTGCAGGATGTCCTCAGTGGGCATCTGTGCAAGTCTCTGGATACTAGACATGAGCTATTGTGGACAGAATTCTTGTCCCTCAAACCTTGACTTGCCAGGGGCTGCCTGGGGCCTCAGAGTCACAGACCATCATCAGTTCAAAGGATGGTTTTCCCAAGATGGGGAATCCATTGCCAGACTCCAACAATCTGGTCTCCTGTTTTGGAGGATTTAGGCAGACCAGTGGGGCATGACTGTCAAAGAATCAGGTCAATGAGCTTCAGAAAGACTAAAGTCAGCCTGTTGCCAAGCCAGCCAGCCATTTCACGGGGAGTGGTGGAGCCATTCCCAACTTTGAGAAGGAGAGAGCTGAGTTCAAGCGCTAACTTTGCCACTAACCAGTGGCCCTACTCAAAGCCTCAATTTCCTCAGCTGGAAAATGAGGACTATCAACCCTATCCTTAATAAATGCTGTGAAAATTAAACTGAAAGCTGATGACTCCTTAGTTTAGTGCATGGCACATTGCCATTATTTAATGAGGACCCCATTAAAGCATAGAACACCCAGACCAGGGACATCCCTGAGAGACTCTAGCTGCTGTGCATGACACAGTCCCTTGAAAGTAGATCGTTTGAATTCAGATCCTGACTCTGCCTCTCTACTAAGCTAGTTAACCTTTCTGTGCCTCAGTTTCTCTATCTGTGAATGGAGATAATAATAGTACCTACCTCATTGAGCTTATGATGGCTAAGTTTTTAAAGTACTTAGAACAGTGCCAGGCACATACTAAGTGCTCAGTGAATGTTGGCTATTCATAATAGAACTAAGTGATTTCTCATCAGCTTAAAATGAACTCTGGAAATGTGAATTTCAGGAAACTCATTATCGCCCTGCCTTTCTGAAATGACAGATGGGCAGAAGGCATGAGACCCACAGCTTTCTCCTGCATCAGTTCCTTCCCAAATGAAGGAGCTCCACTTTCTGATAACCAGTGCCACTCCTAGGATGCCTGCCATGTGTCTGCTGCTTTACAGATTTTACCCCTCATCCTTACGATAACCCTTTAAAGCAGACATTGTTATCCCCATTTTGTGGCTCTTCAGGTGATGCTAGTGGTAAAGAACCCACCTGCTGCTGCTAAGTCGCTTCAGTCGGGTCCGACTCTGTGCGACCCCATAGACGGCAGCCCACCAGGCTCCCCTGTCCCTGGGATTCTCTAGGCAAGAACACTGGAGTGGGTTGCCATTTCCTTCTCCAGTGCATGAAAGTGAAAAGTGAAAGTGAAGTCGCTCAGTCATGTCTGACTCTTAGCGACCCCATGGACTGCAGCCTAACAGGCTCCTCCATCCATGGGATTTTCCAGGCAAAAGTACTGGGGTGGGGTGCCATTGCCTTCCCCGAAGAACCCACCTACCAATTCAGAAAACACAAGAGACATGGGTTTGATCCCTAGGTAGGGAAGATCCCCTGGAGGAGAGCATGGCAACCCACTCCAGTATTCTTGTCTGGAGAGTCCCATGGACAGAGGAGCCTGGTGGGGTTTAGTCCATGGGGTGAAAAAGAGTTGGCCATGACTGAGACAATTCGCCATTCACCTATGCATCCCCATTTTACAGATAAGGAAGTTGAGGTTTAGAGAAGTGAAGTGGCTTGCTCAGGGGAGCCCAGTGGGCAGGGACAGAAGCAGGGTTGAACACCAGTCTGTCTGGCTCCACAGCCACAGCTGCCTTGCTTACCTCAACAGAGTGGGGCTCTGGGGCTCTTTTGTGGGTGTGGGTGTGCCGACCAGTTCCTCAGCATCATTCAGCTCCACTGAGCTGGCTGAGGCAGTTGATATTTAAAAAACTGGAGGGTAGGGAGAAAAGAAAAAAAAACAACTCTAAAAACAATAAACGGTGATTCAGACTGAGTCTTAACTCAGGCGGTTACGGGAAACTGGCGGGAAGCAGCAGCCTTAGTCACTGAGGAATGGCTGAGTCCCTGACTCATGGGCAGCAGGTCACGCTGCTCGGGACAGAAGCCAGCACTGCTCTCAGTGCCAGAAAAGCAGGAAAAAGCTCTGGCCAGGGGGCCTAGAGGGGCTGGGTGGGATGGTCATGGTGCCGCAGAGCAGGAGATGAAAGGAATGATGACCTGGAGTAAGAGATACTTTGTAGGGAAGGGACCAGGCTTGCCCTGGCTTCTGGAACAACACTTAAACTCCCAAATCTGACGTTCCTCCCCCTGTCCACAGCCTCCCCCATCTTTCTCAGCCTGATTTCCCTCTATTCTCACTGAAACACTGCACACTCCAGTCAACTGGGATGGTCCACCACCCCTTGGATGCCCTCTTGCTCCCTTTAGTGCCTGGAATGCTCTTGCCTCTTGTTCCCTTCCAGCCCTTGGGTCCACTGTATGCCTCTTCTTCACTGGGCCTCCTCTCCTGCTTCCAGCTCTAAATTCAAGCCTTGGCTCCTCAAATATTTGTAGAGCACATAGTACACTAAATTCCACAGTAACTGCTGGAAATACAAAGATGGGTTAGGGGCAGTCCTCGTTTTCTGGAAGCTCACGTGTTGTATCCCCTTCAGTGAGGAACCAGATGTATACACGTAAATGGAGAGTAATCTCCACAAAAGAAGAGTTCTGATATGGGTAAACCCACTCTGGGAAGCAGGGGAGGCTTCCTGGAGGAGGGGATGTTTGAGTTGAATCTTGCAATGTAGAAATTAGGAGATGATGAGTTGGGAAAGCATATAAAATAATCTGTCTTCTAAACTGTCAAAAATAAAAATTCAGGCAAGTAATAGAAGTTTTTTGACCAAAAAAAAAAGGTGGCGGGCGGAGAGGGGGAGAAATGGAGGAAAAAACCCAGAGAAGCAAAATAACAGTCTCTGTAAATCCCGTCAAAAATTTGGAGTAATTCCTGCCAGGCATCCCTCTGCGTATTTCTATGTGTGTAGACATATACATTTAAAAAGTACCGAAAGATGTTAATCTGTTCTCTAGTCTGCTTTTTACATTTAGCAACATGGAATCTTTTCATGTCAGTATATACCAGTCAACATAATACAGAGGTCATGACTTATCTGCCCCGAGAGAGGTTCTGTTTGGCTCCTGTTCAAAGTCTGCACTTGCACACCTAGTGCTCTGGACTATGGGAGCTTTTTCTTCCCAAGGAGCTTTTTCCTTGTCTTAAATGCGAATGAGATCTGCTCCTTTGTTTACATCGCATGCCTGGCTGGTCCAGGCTCTGGCATTGGAGCCCCTGATCCTGAACATTCATGTGGTTTTGTCGTATTCCAGACCATGAAGCACCTTGAATTGCCTGGCATCTTATCCGCACTTCTCTTTCGACACTGCCAGTTTCTACCAAAAACAGTCATTAATCGTGTAGCTGCCTTCTCTCCTCAGGGGTGGGCTCCTCAGATGCAGGCTCCACACCTGACATTTCTCTCTCTCCTCCTCTCTCCTTCTGACTCACAGAACCCAGCACAGCTCCGTGGTGACTCTTGCTCAAAAAGTGGTCACTAAGCATTTGACAAAGGGACGGAGAATAAAAATACAAGGTCACGGCTTGACCTCTCCTAATTCAAGTGAGCTGCCCTCCCCCTTCTCCCAACCCAGATCCTGTAGCTGGTGGAGGATAGGGGCCCAGAGTTAGCCTTCCCCTGGTTCACACCTGGTTCCACCACTTAGCAGGCTCTGCAAGTTCCTAAATCTCTCCAGCTTTCAACTTCTCTTGTGCAAAGTGATCACGCTGCTGCTGCTGCTGCTGCTACTGCTGCTGCTAAATCACTTCAGTCGTGTCCGACTCTGTGCGACCCCATAGACAGCAGCCCACCAGGCTCCCCCGTCCCTGGGATTCTCCAGGCAAGAACACTGGAGTGGGTTGCCATTTCCTTCTCCAATGCATGAAAGTGAAAGTGAAGTCGCTCAGTCGTGTCCAACTCTCAGCGACCCCATGGACTGCAGCCCACCAGGCTCTTCCATCCATGGGATTTTCCAGGCAAGAGTACTGGAGTGGGGTGCCATTGCCTTCTCCGAGTGATCACACTAACTGTACCTATCTCTCCAGGTTGCTGTGAGGTTCAATCCTACACAAAAAGACCTTCTAAGAGACTCTGTCACACCATCACAACTGTTAGCTACTGTTTTACTCTTGATGCTCCCTCCCAGCATCAGGGTCTTTTCCAAATGAGTCAACTCTTCGCATGAGGTGGCCAAAGTATTGGAGTTTCAGCCTCAGCATCAGTCCTTCCAATGAACACCAACTGGTCTCCTTTACGATGGACTGGTTGGATCTCCTTGCAGTCCAACAGACTCGCAAGAGTCTTCTCCAATACCACAGTTCAAAAGCATCAATTCTTCAGCACTCAGCTTTCTTCACAGTCCAATTCTCATATCCATACGTGACCACTGGAAAAATCATAGCCTTGACTAGATGGACCTTTGTTGGCAAAGTAATATCTCTGCTTTTCAATAAGCTATCTAGGTTGGTCATAATTTTCTTTCCAAGGAGCAAGCGTCTTTTAATTTCATGGCTGCAGTCACCATCTGCAGTGATTTTGGAGCCCAGAAAAATAAAGTCTGACACTGTTTCCACTGTTTCCCCATCTATCTCCCATGAAGTGATGGGACCAGATGCCATGATCTTCATTTTCTGAATGTTGAGCTTTAAGGCAACTTTTTCACTCTCCTCTTTCACTTTCATCAAGAGGCTTTTTAGTTCCTCTTCACTTTCTGCCATAAGGGTGGTGTCATCTGCATGTCTAAGGTTATTGATATTTCTCCCAGCAATCTTGATTCCAACTTGTGTTTCTTCCAGTCCAGCGTTTCTCATGATGTACTCTGCATATAAGTTAAATAAGCAGGGTGACAATATACAGCCTTGACGTACTCCTTTTCCTATTTGGAACCAGTCTGTTGTTCCATGTCCAGTTCTAACTGTTGCTTCCTGACCTGCATACAAGTTTCTCAAGAGGCAGGTCAGGTGATCTGGTATTTCCATCTCTTTCAGAATTTTCCATAGTTTATTGTGATCCACACAGTCAAAGGCTTTGGCATAGTCAATAAAGCAGAAATAGATGTTTTTCTGGAACTCTCTTGCTTTTTTGATGATCCAGAGGATGTTGGCAATTTGATCTCTGGTTCCTCTGCCTTTTCTAAAACCAGCTTGAACATCTGGAAGTTCACGGTTCACATATTATGTATACATATATCCACTCCTCCTCAGATTTTTCTCTTATATAAGCCATTACAGATAGGAAATATTTTAGGCTTTGCAGACCATATGGTCTCTGCTGTCACTACTCAACACATTAGTAGCACAGAAGCAGCTATAGACAATGTAGGAACGAAAAGTTGTGGCTATGTGCCAATAAAACTTTATTTACAAAAACAGGTGGCAGGCCAGATTTGGCCCAAGGGCCATGCTTGATGGACCCTTGGGTAGACCAGTTACACCCTCATGGAGTCAGGGCCTGTGGGCTTTCTCTGCTCTGTACTCCTGAGAAACTCCTTTCTTACCCTGAAAGCTCAGAGTCCTCATCTATCCGTTGAGGAGATTAAGACAGATCATGTTTAAGAACCATTCTGCCTCTAAGGTGCAATACCTCTGTGCTTAGTAAGCTGTGTGACATTGGGCCACTCTGTTCTCTCCAGGTCAGTTCTCTGCTCTGTAAAGCAAAGGAGCTCCATCAACCGTTGAGCCCGGACCACGTGCCCGGGGGGAGACTTTGGGCTGGGCAGGCCCTGAGTTTGCTACAGAGTAAGTCATGAACTAGTGGCTCAGTGGTAAGAATATGCCTGCCAATGCAGGAGATGTGAGTTTGATCCCTAGGTTGGGAAGATTCCCTGGAGAAGTAAATGGCTATGCACTCCAATATTTTTGCCTGGAAAATCCCATGGACCGAGGAACCTGGAGGATTACAGTCCACAGGGTCGCAAAGGATTTGGACACAACTGAGCAACAAAACAAGTCACGGACACTTGGGCACCCAGAGCACCTCAGATGCTGCCCTGTACCCCTGCTGCCCTCCTCCCCACTGCCTGGGACCTCTGCAATCTGTCCCCGATGGCCTGGTCCATGTTCAGCCCCACACTGCGATGCAGCCAGGTTGCTCTTGCCCGAATGGCTTCCTGGGAACTCCTTCCATAGCTGGAGTGTCCAGCTCACATCTGACTACGCCAAGTACCCAGGGCAGCTTCTCTGCAGAGTGCCAGTGGCCGGGCCGGCTGGATGTGGCGTCACCATGGACTGGACCAGACCACAGCGTGCGTGCCTCAGAGGTCAGTGGGGTCACAGACTTCCCTGCTCTATGAGGCCAATCTTAGAGCCTCTTTGTAGCCGGAAGCCTTCATTCTGCCCTTCAGACGTGCTGCGTCCTCTCCTGGCATGCTTCCTAGGCACACACACACGCACACACACGCGCACACACACACACGCATACACACGTACACACACACACACACACACACACACACACACACACACACAATCACCCTGTGTCTTTATGGCCTTGGAAATGTCTTAAAGATCTAAGGAGAGTCAGGAAGCTCTCCAGACCCAACCAAATGCTGCTTTTATCCCCATAAAAAAGAAAACCAGCTGCTCCAGCCTGACCCATAACAAGGCAGGCCTTAGAAGATGAATTGAGTCAGCATTGGGGAACCACGGCACCCTTGTGACCTGACCGCTGGGAGACAGGACGGGGCCAGGCTCAATTCATCAGGAGCTGAGGTGCCAATGGCAATGACATGACCATCAGCCTAGGCAGTTCTCCCTAGTAGATGCCTCCATCCCACAGAGCGCATGACTTCCCATCTTCCCTGGGGTATTGGGATAACAAAGCCTGTGTCCCAGCACCATTGTACAGCTGGGGAAGGCCGGAAACCAAGCTGCAGGAAACGGGTTGCTATGGTTTCCTTGAGCTTAAAGCCACAGAAATCGCTTTCTAAAAGAAAAAATAAGGTTTCTGTTTTTTTTTTTTTTTTTTCAGGGAGACGTAAGGGGGGAAACATTTATTTCAATGTTTACTATAATCCAGGCATTGAACTAGGTTCTAAATGCTCATAGTAAGCCACTGGGTTTGGTGGTAACATCTCCATTTTGCAAATGAAAATATGGAAGCACAGAGAGGCTAGGACACCTGCTCGCAGACACCCAGATGGAAGGTGGCAGAGCAGTTTGGAACCCAAGATTGTCAAACTCTAGTGCTTGCTTCCTTTTCAGTGTACACACCAGGATTTGGGAGATTATATAATCCAGATTATTCTTACCATTGAGCCTCCGGAGCGAGGGGTAGGAGAGAGGAGCAAGGGGACAGGGAAGGAGCTAAATCAGAAATTAGAGAGTGGAGGAAACTTCCCTGGCGGCCCAGTGGTTAAGATTCTGTACTTCCACCACAGGAGGAACAAGTTTGATCCCTGGCTGGGGAACTAATATTTCACATGATGCCCCTAGGTGCAGCCAAAAATTAAAAATGAAAGAAATTAGGGAGCTGAGGAGTGAGGTCCCTGGTAGCTTCTGAAGTGAGCACCAGGCTCCCCAGGCTCTCAGGGTGGGTGAAGGGATCGCAGGATTTGGTAGGGAAGGGCCTGAGGTTAAGGGCCACTGTCCCTACTCTCAGTTTGAGCCTCAGTTTCCACATTTGTAAAAATGGGCATAATAAACTTACCTGCCTCATAGAGTTTTTATAAAGATTAAGTAAAATCATCCATGTCAAATATGTGACACAGAGTAAGCACGCAGTAAACATAAGCATTCTGGCTATTGTTATCATTGTTAATTATGCTATTTGTGAAAAGAAACCTATAAATTATGAATTGCTGTGCAAATATCAACAACTTAAGGGGAACTTGGGGCTAACTTAATGGCAGGACCCTGGAAATGGCTGTGCATGGGGCAACTTCCCCCTCCAAGCCACATGACTATACACAGAGGCCCTTAGGCCCTGATTTACCGGGGGATGGAAGACTTCCCAACGCACATCCCTCTGGGAAAACAGCGATGCCTGTGTTGGTCCCACGTGCGTTAGTTCTTACTGAGCACCTAGTGTATGTCATGTCTTGTGCCAAGAGGAATACAGAAATATGACATGGTCTCTGCTTTCCAGAACCTCTCGGACTATGAAGAAGAGAGAGGGGCGAACACACTGGATGTTCACTCAGAGTGTCGCCTCCTCTAGTGGGGCATGTACAATGGTTGTGCAGGGGAAGATCCCTACAGGAGAAAGAGAGAGAGAGGGGTGTGTGTGTGTGTGTGTGTGTGTGTGTGTGTGTGTGTGATGTTGGGCAGGAAGACTTCTCCATGAAAGGGGGCATTTAAATTAAGCCTTAAAAGGTACATAGAAGTTCGTCAAGGGAGACGTGCGAGGGGGGCTTCCCAGGTGGTGCAGTGGTAAAGAATCCACCTGCCAACGCAGGAGATGTGGGTTCAATCCCTGGGTCTGGAAGATCCCTTGGAGAAGGAAATGGCAAGCCACTCCAGTATTGTTGCCTAGGAAATCCCACGGACAGAGAAGCCTGGGGGGCTATAAAATCCATGGGGTTGCAAAGGAGTCAGACTTGACTTAGCAACTAAACAACAACGATGTGGGTGATGGCAGAGGTGGAAAAGGAAACAATAGCTACAAAGATCTCAGGGAATCTGGGAACATGCGATTCGAGTTTCAAGTGCATAAGGGCAGTGTGGAGCTGGGGCAGGCTGGGGAAGAGGGGAGGATGAGAGAGGAAATGGAAGAGAGGGCTAGGGTCAGGCTGCGTAGGGTCTTCCGTGCTATGCTAAGGATCGTGGAGGTTTCCTGTAGTTAAGACAAGAAAAGGAAGCTGGTGTGTGTGTGAGGGATGTGACTAGAGGTCTACAGAGACCCTGGGAGAGTTAGGATAGTAACCATGAGGTTAGAGGGCGAGCCACCCTTTATTTTGAGTTCTTATTCTGTGCCAGGATCCCTGCTCATCCCTTTTCATGAATTCCCTGCTTTAATCCTCACCCAAACTTCACAGCGTGGTCCCACAATTGCCCCATTTTGCAGATGAGGAAACTGAGGTTTGGCAAAGTTCGACACCAGATTCAAGCCCAAGTAGGCTGGCTCTTTCCCCTTCCAGTGGCCGCTGCATCTCACTGTGAACAGGTGGCACGTTTCAAAGCGGCCAGGAGAAAAGTTGTGAATTCAGGCACTGGGCCTGAGGGTGAAGGCCGAGGGTAGAAAGCCTGACATGCCAAGAAGAGAAGTGAAGAAATACCCAGGAAGCCCAAAACACAGGGAAACCCGCTCTCTGGGTGACCCCACCCACAGAAACTTCCAACTGTCACCACGCGTCCATTGAGATTCCTTTCTGGGACTGTCTCCTTTTTCTTGGAGAATGTAACCCTGGCCCAGGATAACCCCCTTCTGATGCTGGGAGAAGGGAGCAAAGGAATTCAACCTGCAGGGCTGGTTGCTGGTAACCTTCCATTGAGAAAAACTGTCTGGGAGCTGCCGCCAATCCTGCCTGTCAAGGTTGGCACGCACAAGGGCTGTCTTCCCAGAAAGGAAGATGGACACGTGTGCGCCTTCTGAGAGTTCACGCTCACAGTCCTCTTGCTCAAAAGTTCCTCCGGAGTGTAAATGAAAATAAGACTTGGGACATGGTGATTGTTAGGCCGGTCTCCGAAGGTCCCCTAGGTAGCCTGGGGAAGAACTGACTGCAAGCGCTTGTGATCAGAGGGAACAGAGAAGGTGAGCGGGACCAGCAGGAGAGAGGAAGAGCTTGATGCTCAGCCAAGAGCTCCTTCACCCCCGCCCCCGGGGCCAGAGGCACTTGGCCGCTCAGCCCAGGCCTGACAAGGACCAGAGCCGCTGTCCAAGTGCCCCTGAGTTGCTCTTACTTAATTAGCTCCGTGGCCATAAAAGGCTGGCTTAGCTCGGAGGAGGTGCCTGGCTCCAGGATGAAGCAAACTGAGTGTCATAAAAACACAGCCCCAAGAAGGGGAAAGGGCAGGGCAGGGAGGGAAATTCAAATCATAATGGATGTGCTGTTTCTAACAGCCACAGCCCGTCCTGTCCTGGAGGGAGGCTGGGTCCCAGCCCCTGAGTCCTGCTGTGCTCATGGAAGGAAGCGAACAGGTCCTGGGGGGACACAGAGCTTTGGTGCACGTGAGCTGTTTCATCAAAGCAAAAGATAATGCACGGTGGCTTCCCTGGTGGTCCAGTGGCTAAGACTCTGCAGGAGCAATGCAGGGTGCCTGGGTTCAATCCCTGGTCAGGGACCTAGATTCCACATGCCACAACTTGAAAAAAAAAAAAGTCCCACATACCGCAACTAGGACCCAGCACAGCCTAATTAATTGTTTGCTGCTGCTGCTGCTAAGTCGCTTCAGTCGTGTCCGACTCTGTGCGACCCCTTAGACGGAAGCTCACCAGGCTCCCCTGTCCCTGGGATTCTCCAGGCAAGAACATTGGAGTGGGTTGCCATTTCCCTCTCCAATGCATGAAAGTGAAAAGTGAAAGTGAAGTCGCTCAGTCGTGTCCGACTCTTAGCGACCCCATGGACTGGAGCCTACCAGGCTCCTCCGTCCATGGGATTTTCCAGGCAAAAGTACTGGGGTGGGGTGCCATTGCCTTCCCCGAATTAATTGTTTAGTTACTTTTAAAAAAAGATAATGTATAAAAACTTTTAATCCTTCCTTTAAAACCAATTCTGGGATTTCTTTATAACTGACTATTATGTCACTCAGTGTCCCCCTTCTCCCTCCAATTAAGACTCCATATGAGAAATTCCTTATAGGAATTAGTGTGAAAGAGCCTATAGTTAGAGGAGTTGGATTAAGAGGATGGTGAGAGAAGAGGTTTAGAATCAAATTCCTCTGGATTTAAATGCTAGCTGTGTGACCTTAAGGAAATCAGTTAACCTCTCTGATTTTTATTGGTTAAATGAGGATCGTTGTTGAATGAGGATTACTGTTAAATGAGGACAATAATAATAATATCCACTCCTGAGAATTGTTAGAAGAATTAAAAATTCTGTGTATAAGGCATAGGGCACAGTGCCTGCTACATAGTAGATGCTCGATAAACACAGTTGTGCATAAATACGTTTATAAAACACAATGTAGCTCCTCTAACTTCTTGGTCCTGTAAATGGAGATAATAATGTTTATCATCGGAGGGCTGCCATGTGAGAATACCTTCCAAGATAATGGCACTCTTTTAGTATCAGTCCCCTTCTCTTTCTCTCCCTGGCCTCTGCTTATGCCTCAGCAGCAGAGAGGTTCAGAACCAGATCCAATGTCTAATCCAGCTCTTGGGGTACAGTTGTTGCCGATTTCTCTTCCTAGCAACCCTCTTGTAAGCATGTTTCTTGCAATCTGTCTCAAATTTCCTTTGGAGAAAGACTGCTGCTGCTGCTGCTAAGTCGCTTCAGTCGTGTCCAACTCTGTGTGACCCCATAGATGGCAGCCCACCAGGCTCCCCCATCCCTGGGATACTCCAGGCAAGAATACTAGAGTGGGTTGCCATTTCCTTCTCCATTGCATGAAAGTGAAAAGTGAAAGTGAAGTCGCTCAGTTGTCTCCAACCCTCAGCGACCTCATGGACTGCAGCCTACCAGGCTCCTCCATCCATGGGATTTTCCAGGCAAGAGTACTGGAGTGGGGGTGCCATTTAGGAGCCAGTAAATAAACAGACTCACACAACAAGTCTACATTTTGTGCCTCGGGAACTCTGCCCTGTGTCTCTGCCTAACTCTCTAAGACCTAAATCCTCTTTGTCTGGAAGGTGCCATAAGCTGCCTGCTGGGAGCTGCATCCCTGGTCCTTGAACGACTCAGAGATGAAGGGCACTCTGCCTCCCTGCCAGCCAGTCCAGAGCCCGTATGGGATCTAGGTGGGATGTGTACTCTCCCAGCTTCTGTCAGGATTCTTCCTCACACCCTCCGTCTGCCGCTCAGTCTGTGCCAATCACCCTCAGCGCATCCCTAATGCCCTCCGTGTCCTGGGGCCGCACAGGGGAAAGTACTCTTGCTGGTTACCTTCACGGGGCATTTGCCGAGGGCTCACTGAGTCCCAAAGGTCCCTCAAGAGGCGGGTCCCATCATTCTGCCTGTTTTATGGGGAGAGAGTTAACACTTGGAGAAAGAATAACTTGTTTCATCGAGGTCAGGTAGGGACAGAGGCAGGATACACCCCACGTCAAGGAAGATGTGTCAGTGGTCACTGTGACCTGCCGCCATTCCCTAGTGGGCCCGTCTCACTGCAAAGAGTTGGATTCAGGCTCTGTGCCTTTATGAGAATTAAATAAATATGGAGAAGAAATTAAACAACCACACAAATCTCAAAGATTTCTTAAGTGCTGACTCAGGATCTGGCATTGGCCGGGGACTGAGATAGGAGCTGCTCAAGTACTGCACTTGTACTCTTGGGGGGATTGTGCTAAGTACGCTCCACTTGGAGTGCCTGAAACATACAGCGCTGGTTTATCCCTGTAAGCCCTTACTCTGCTGTCCCCTCTGCCTAGATCTCACCCCCTTCCTTCTTCCATCTCATTCCTGGATGGATGTTAAGGCTCAGATCAGAGACCCTCCCCCAGGAAATCTACATCCCCACAGTTCTCTTGGGGACCCCCATCACCTTATTGAAATGGCCTGTTTGTGAATGTCTGTCCCTCTAGTCAGGACATTCCCTGCGGATGTGGATGCGTTTTGTACATCTTTGCCTTTCACACACCTAGAATCACACCAAGCACACAGTAGGAGTGCCTAAAGCTTCTGCTTACCTAAATCAGGAGTTGGCAAGCTAAGGCCATGGGCCAAATCCAGCCTTTGGCCTATTCTTGAACAGTCCCTGAGATGAAATGCTGTTTACATTTTTAAAGGGTTGTAAACAACACAAAAGCAGAAATATGCAACAGAGATCACGCCATGGTTCTGCAAAGCCTAAAGTATTTACTCCCTGCAGAAAAAGTGTACCAACCCTTGTTCTAAGTGTTGCAACTAACCCTTGAGGTGCAGGTGGGGTGGGGGAGCTCCTGGTATGAGCGGGGTTCAGGCTGACCCCAAGAAGCTTATCTGGCTGCAGGAGAAGACAGGAGCCACAGGGACAGGGAGAGGGTAAATAACGCCAGATGCCTTTGGAACAGGGGATGCTCAAGATAGATTTCATGGAGGCAGCTGAGTTCAAAGGGTGAGGAGGATTTCCTTAGTCACTATAAATAGGAGGCACTCCCAGCTGAAGGATTGCACACAAAAGTTCAGTGAAATGAGAGGCCCCGTATAAAGAAGACAAGACCAGAGAAATCACACCGTCCATCATGGAGGGATGACTGTGAGCACAAGCACGTGTGCGCTAGAGCCTGTTCATTACCTGTAATGAGTTTATTTAAAGGACGTACGGGTTGTTGGGGAGATGAGAAAGAGGCCAAACAGTCTGACTGAGACAAACAGTGAGAACTAGATCAGAGAAACCTAGCAAACGGCACTAATTGATCACCACGCTCTTTCATGAGAGGCTTGGATGTAGCTTCAATTGCCTCTCCACCTAGACTCCAGCCCCACTCACCCTGCCCATTTGGAGTTGAAGTACGTGTTATGTGTAATCAACTTGTCATTTTGGACTGGATGGAGTCCTCAAACTCCTAGTTTAACAGGAGCTTTGAGGAGAGGGGCCAGAAGGGCTGGCCTAGCCAGGTGGGCAGCACTGGGGTGGGCTGGGGCTAGAAGGATGCACGGGGCCCCTCCATTAACTGCCTTGACATTCCAAGAGGGCTGGATGAACCAGATTGTGGCTGGGAAGTGCTTAGGCCATGCTGCGAGAGAAGACAGGGTGTCATTATTTATCCACACAAAGTGCTCCGCGGTTGTTATTTCTTTATTAATAATTTCCTGTGGGCTCAGAGGTGCCCGCAGCCACGGCATCACCTCATCAGCCTCTCCCGCCCACTCTGAGACTCAGCTGCAGCTTCAAAGCCTGGGCTTTTCCTTTTGTGCAGAGGGACCAGGCAATTAACACACGCCTCCTGCCTCCTCTGCCCAGTGAGTCAGAGACGTGCTTGGTCAACAGCCCCTTTCTGCCACCCTGGCCCCTGAGGACTCTAGACACCCTGGGTGAGGAGCTACAGAGAAACTGAGCCTTCTCCTTGGAACTGGGCAGGGGAGAGCACAGGTCCCCCGCTCCCAGAGCTCCCCGAGCAGAGGCAGGCACCTGGGCACGTGGAGCTTATGGTGTGTGGAGACCCTGCAGAGACACCAGGCATGCAGCATGGACAAGGAGAGGCCTGGGCCCTTCTCTGGGACCTTACGGGGAACCCAGTGAGGCCAAGACTGCTGGGGAGGTCAGGGTTAGGTCAGGGAGCAGCATACCCAGACTTCGGGGCTGAGAATAGCTAGGGGAGCTGGGGGCTAAGCAGAGATTTAATGGGTCAGGGCAGCCACTGGAGGGGAGTGTGGGGAGAGTGAGAGCAGAGGCCAGAAATGTGAGCACACTGGGGGGACTGAGGTTCAGAAAGGCTGGGTCAGAGTGCAAGGTAGACATGATGAGACCCGGTCTTGGATCTTTGTGGGAAGGAGCCAGATCACATGGGACTTTGTCCCAAATTGAAAGCAGGAGGACTTCTCCCCAGAGCATCAGTAGTCATAATATGCTGGGGAGAGGCATGATTAGATTAGCATTTTAGAGAAACTTGCAATCTGGATGCCAAGAGGGAGCCCCTTTCTGACCCACTAGGCATCACCCAGGACTAAGCAGGAAGGAGTCCCCTCCACCATGGGCCATCAGGGGCAAGCTGGGTCCCCCTGTGAGAAGCCAGCCTCAAAAGGCAGTTGAATGACCTCGGGTTTTCTAAGAGCAAAGGGAATGGGACCAAGTAGGACCCTCTGGCCAAGCTCACATCACGCAGCTGGGTACCTCTGGCTCAAAGCCCCTTGCTCACAAGTACTGAGCCACATCACAGGCAGGTGTCTCCAGTGGAGGAAGGTGAGCAAGGCTGTGAACAGCATGGCTCCCCACTCCTGGCACTTAGTAGGTGATCTATAGAGTTAGCACTTGGAGTAGTACATACTGTGCATCAGGCATTGTGCTTTGCATATACTAACTCATCCTGTCATCCCTAGGCTCTGTGAGAGAAGTGTTATTGTTACCTACACTGTACAGATGCCCACATAGAGGCCCAGAGAGGGTGAGTAACTTGCCTGAGGCTGTACAGCAAGTAAGTGGTAGAGCCATGCAAAATGAATGTGTGAGGTAAGAACAGAAAGGTCAGCTGGGGCTTAGGGGGAAGAAAGTGAGATGAAATGGAGCTGAAGAGACCAAGGTGATGGTAGTGAATGTGGGCATTTTGCAGATGTCTTGTGCAATTAAATGACCTTTTACACAGAAAGGCACAGTGTGGCTTCTGACATCAAGGAGCAGCTCGATAAACCTTAGCTGCTGGATGAACCCTCTGTGCAGCGGGTGTATCAGCCAGAGCTTTTATCTCTTTTAATTGCCATGTGGTCAGTCACTTGCCCATCCCTCCATTTGTCTATCTATTCATCTGCTTATTCTTCATTTTACTGGTACTCGAAGAGGGTGGACAATAGATAAAGACCCAAGGTCTTCTAATTGTCTCCCATAGGCCTGCACTGTAGAGGGAATCATTTAAGAGTGAAATGGGACATTATTCTCAGTTTTGAGTGTTTTGTCTCAATAGAAGCCTACTTAATACCCAGAAAAAACAGCCAGGGAGTTGGCAGTCTCACCTCTGACTCTATGAATAGATGACTTGATGGGAAAGCACTTGAATTCTGGGCAGCCACAGCTTGGGCACAGGGCAAGGTGGCTCAGAGTCTCCTTCAGCTGAGCTTGGAAACAGGGGTATGTGAAGGGCTTGAAATAAGGAGGGACAGAGAGGGAGTATCCCACCTGGATTGAGATGATTTAAGACCAGTGTTAAACTGTAAACACACTTCACACCACTGGCTATAGAAAGAACCAAGGTTACTTTTCAAGGTCATTGATAGAAATAGAATTTCAGGAAGTGCAAATCTTGTTTGTATGTGATTTCTTTAATGTTGTCTTTTATACATTCCCACACAGTTCCCTCCCTGTTCTGCCTGCTCAGAATCCCTGCCTCCTCTGTCCTTCTTCCTCCCTGGAGGAGTCCCCTTGGACCTGGGAGGACAGAGAGAGGAGGGACATTCAGTGGGCATGGAGGATCCAGTATGGGACCTCCCCCAGCTCCTGGTCTGGGAACTGCTGCTGCTGCTAAGTCGCTTCAGTCGTATCCGACTCTTTCCGACCCCATAGACGGCAGCCCACCAGGCTCCCTGTCCCTGGGAACTACAACCCCCAAAATGAGCTGTCTCCTCATCTTCACTCTCCTTTCCCACCTCCTGGTGCCCCTAGAGCTCACCCCTGGGGGAATCTGGGAGGCTTCGGCCAAGATAGGTTCCAAGGGAACTGAGAGTTACAAGGTCAATGGATAGGGGTGTGGAAACTAAGCAAGCAAGTTCCTTGAGATGCATGACTGTGGATCTTGAGTCACTTTCATGGTGTTTGAGAAACACAAACAAAGGACTTGAGCTACGCTGAAATCCCTTTTGGTCTCTGCACTGTGCTCTTTCAGCTACGCCATTGCTCTGGACCTAAAGCCCAGAGGTCACTGCTTGTTGATTATAAGCTCATGACAAAGAAACCTATAAAACACACATTGATCCTTGCCCAGTGAGTTCTCCAGTTTCTCAGAGACTAGGCATTAACTTGTCTCGTCCAGTCATTTATTCATTGCTTCACTCAAAAGCTGTTAACAAGCACCTAGCATGTTCTAGGACCTGTTCTGGGCACAGGGTACCCAGAATGGTTCCTCCTCCAGCCTTCCAGCCCCAGACCTGGGTCCTACCACCCACCAATCAAGCTGTCTTCTCATCTTCACTCTTTCCCCCCACCTCCTGGCATCCCTCAAAGCTCACCAGTGGGAATTGGCCACCCCGACTAGTGTCCCCAGGCCTGAAGAAGTTGCCAACCTTCCCCCTGTGCCTCAAGTTAGATGTCACGGTGAAATTATTTGTGCACACTCCATGCCTGACTATGAACATCACAAGGTCAAAGACCATGACTTACTGAGCTTTAAATCCCCAGAGCCCCAGCACAGGGTCTGGCACACAGCAGGCATCAGTGGGCAATTGTGGAATTTTGAATTTATCTATTGGTTCTCATTCTATCAGCCAGCAAAGCGGAGCAGGCACATCCAGGTTGCACTGGCTCTGAGGCCCAGCTGGTGAACATGGCCCATACGGTCACTCTGCATGAGAGCCAGTAGCTTCTTGGGACCCTGATGACAGGAGCAGAGAGCAGAAGGGATGAGCCCAGTCCAGGGGTGGGGACGTTGGACTGGAGAGGTAGGCTGGGGCAGGCTTTCTAGAGGAAAGTGACATTTAAATCAAGTAGGAACTAGCTACAGTAAGCAGTTTTCAGCACTGGTTACATATAAAAACAATCTGGAGAATGATATAAAAAAACTGGGGAAAGGCCTCACCCCCAGAAATTCTGAAGTGTTTGACTTGGGGCGAGGCTGAACAGTCTCTCTCTCTTTTTTTAACTTCCTGAAATGATTCTAGGGCTTCCCAGATGGTGCTAGTGGCAAAAAACCTGTCTGCCAAAGCAGGACACATAAGAAATGTGGGTCCAATTCCCAGGTCAGGAAGACCCCTCCTGGGGGACAACCCGCTCCAGTATTGTTGCCTGGAGAATCCTAAGGACAGAGGAGCCTGGTGGGCTACAGTCCATAGGGTCGCACAGAGTCAGGAATGAGTGACTAACACACACGCAAAATGATTCTAGTGTGAGAGGCCAGGGTGGAGTCTCGTCAAGCTGGGTGAAGGCATAGGTGGAGGTCGAGGGGTGGGGTGGGTAAGACTATTCCTCACTAGCCTGTGTAAAAGTTCTGAACTGGAAAAGAGCCTGGTATAGCCTAGGATCTAAAAGAAATACAGTAAGGCAGAGGGGGGACACAGGGAGAGAGGGCATCATCGCAGAGCCAGCCGTCAGTGCCTGTTTAGTTCACAAAGGATGTCACAAGCTCCAGAAGCTGCCTGGGAGCCTACCTACTCGATTCCAGGGGAAAAGTGAACATCCAGGGCAACCCGTGTGCGAGGTCATCACCTCAAATCTCCCTTGACGATAGCCATACTGAGTGGTGGTGCGGACAGGCTGCTGGAGGAGGAGCTCTGAAAACATCTAGACTGGTAAGGGCTATGCTGGCACCAGGAGCTCCCACTGGTTTCTGCCCGGGCTTGTTGTGGTCTTTTATACCACTCCAGATACTGAAGCTAAAGTCAAAGGAGAAAAGGAAAGCTATACTCATCTGAATGCAGAGTTTCAAAGAATAGCAAGGAGAGATAAGAAAGCCTTCCTCAGCGATCAGTGCAAAGAAATAGAGGAAAACAATAGAATGGGAAAGACTAGAGATCTTGTCAAGAAAATTAAAGATATTAAGGGAACATTTCATGCAAAGATGGGCTCGATAAAGGACAGAAATGGTATGGACCTAACATAAGCAGAAGATATTAAGAAAAGGTCGCAAGAATACACAGAAGAACCATACAAAAGAGATCTTCATGACCAGATAACCATGATGGTGTGATCACTCACTTAGAGCCAGACATCCTGGAGTGCAAAGTCAAGTGGGCCTTAGGAAGCATCCCAACAAACAAAGCTAGTGGAGGTGATGGAATTCCAGCTGAGCTATTTCAAATCCTAAAAGATGATGCTATGAAAGTGCTGCACTCTATATGCCAGCAAATTTGGAAAACTCAGCAGTGGCCACAGGACTGGAAAAGGTCAGTTTTCATTCCAAGCCCTACGAAAGGCAATGGCAAAGAATGCTCAAACTACCCCACAACTGCACTCATCTCACACGCTAGTAAAGTAATGCTCAAAATTCTCCAAGTGAGGCTTCAACAGTACATGAACCGAGAACTCCAGATGTTCAGGTTGGATTTAGAAAAGGCAGAGGAACCAGAGATCAAATTGCCAACATCTGTTGGATCATAGAAAAAGCAAGAGAATTCCAGAAAAACATCTACTTCTGCTTTATTGACTACACCAAAGCCTTTGACTCTGTGGATCACAACAAACGGTGAAAAATTCTTTCAGAGATGGGAATACCAGACCACTTTACCTGCCTCCTGAGAAATCTGTATGCAGGTCAAGAACCAACAGTTAGAACCCGACATGGAACAACGGACTGGTTCCAAATCGGGAAAGGAGTACGTCAAGGCTATATATTGTCACCCTGCTTATTTAACTTCTATGCAGAGTACATTATGTGAAATGCCGGGCTGTATGAAGCACAAGCTGGAATCAAGGCTGACAGGAGAAATATCAATAACCTCAGATATGCAGATGACACCATCCTTATGGCAGAAAGCAAAGAGGAACTAAAAAGCCTCTTGATGAAACTGAAAGATGAGAGTGAAAATGCTGGTTTAAAACTCAACATTCAAAAAACTAAGATCACAGCATCTGGTTCCATCACTTCATGGCAAATAGATAGGGAAACAATGGAAACAGTGATAGGCTTTATTTTCTTGGGCTCCAAAATCACTGCAGATGGTGACTGCAGCCATGAAATTAAAAGATGTTTGCTCCTTGGAAGAAAAGCTATGACCAATCTAGACAGCATATTAAAAAGCAGAGAGATTACTTTGCCAACAAAGATCTGTCTAGTAAAAGCTATGGTTTTTCCAGTAGTTATGTATGGATGTGAGAGTTGGACCATAAAGAAAGCTGAGCACCAAAGAATTGATGCTTTTGAACTGTGGTGTTGGAGAAGACTCTTGAGAGTCCCTTGGACTGCAAAGAGATCAAATCAGTCAATCCTAAAGGAAATTAGTCCTGAATATTCATTGGAAGGACTGATGCTGAAACTCCAATACTTTGGCCACCTGATGCGAAGAACTGACTCCTTGGAAAAGATTGAAGGCAGGAGGAGAAGGGGATGACAGAGGATGAGATGGTTGGATGGCATCACTGACTTGATGGACATGAATTTGAGCAAGCTCTGGGAATTGATGATGGCCAGGGAGGCCTGGCGTGCTGCAGTCCATGGGCTCGCAAAGAGTCAGCATGACTGAGTGGACTGAACTGAGATATTGATTCAGGGAATCCGGCTTCCATTATACAGGTTGGGCCCCACCTCAGATTAACTGAATCAGAATCCCTGGCTAGTGAAATCAGGGGAAAAACCCAGGAGAAGTGCTAGAAGTCGATTAATATAGAGGAAAGAGCATGCGAATTGTTTTTAATTGTTTCTCATCAGAGAAAACTAGGTTCAAATTCTGGCCCTGAAACTTTGTTACTTGAACTAACACAGATATTTAACCTCTTGGAAGCTCAGTGGTATATTTGCTGAAGGAGATTTATGATACCTCCGTGGTAGGCATGTGGGGGGTTTGAGAGTAGCAATGTATTTGGGGGCGGGAGGTCCGATTGACCGTGACACAAGATTGTGATGATGATGGTGTGGTAATGATGGTAATGATGATGCTATTTTTTTCTTTGAATTTACACTGTGAGTCACAATTCTAGAATGAAATCATCAAAGTATGATTGTAATTGATCACACATACCATATTCATAGTTTAGACTTTGGTTGATTAAAAATCTTCTTTATAAGAAGATTGCTAAGAACACTCTGCCAAATGTTTCATTATTAAATTGGTTCTATAATGCTTCTTTATTGGAGAAGGAAACGACAACCCACTCCAGTGTTCTTGCCTGGAGAATCCCAGGGATGGGGAGCCTGGTGGGCTGCCATCTATGGGGTCGCACAGAGTCGGACACAACTGAAGCAACTTAGCAGCAGCAGCATAATGCTTCTCTGCTCTTCCAAGAAAAGATGATAAACACTTTGAATGGTGTGAAGTTCGAGATATGTTTGTCCTCAAATCTGTATCATATGAGTCAGAGATGAGCAGATCATAAGAGCAATGGTGATGTGTGTTTCAGAGCTCTTAAGGCTTTTACACATATTGATTTTAATATAAGCAACCACCTTCTCAGGTAAATATTAATATCTGCATTTTGCAGAAGAGCCAGATACTTAGAGAAAAAAAAGCCACAAGGCTCTTCTTGAGCTTCCTGAATGGAGCTGCCATGCAAGGAGAGGCTTATAAGCTGTAGGAAGCCGTGTGCAGGGGTGTGAGGCAAATACCGCCCCATGCCCAACAATGCCCCACCTGCTTCTCAGCCTCAGGAATAGCATCAGCTGCAAAGGCCTGAAAGCAGTGCAGGGTAACAGTGAGTTGGGGAGGAAAAGAGGACCCTGACTAGTCGTCAGCAGCCCAGAGAGCCCAGGAGCCACAGGGTAGAAGCTGCTGTCCCTGGAGTGGGCACAAGTATGCATATCTCTTGAATTCTCAGTTTTGTCAAGCAGTCATCTTAGCTCTCGGGGAAGGCAATGGCACCCCACCCCAGTACTTTTGCCTGGAGAATCCCATGGACGGAGGATCTTGGTAGGCTCCAGTCCATGGGGTCGCTGAGAGTCGGACACGACTGAGCGACTTCACTTTCACTTTTCACTTTCATGCATTGGAGGAGGAATTGGCAACCCACTCCAGTATTCTTGCCTGGAGAATCCCAGGGACGGGGGAGCCTGGTGGGCTTCCGTCTATGGGGTCGCACAGAGTCGGACACGGCTGAAGCGACTTAGCAGTGCAGCATCTTAGCTCTTAACATGGTGATGGTTTCGGCAATGGCTTTCTCTCTGCTCAGCCTCCCAGGCCTGGGGCTACTCTCCCCTGAGTCCTTGACCTCAGGAAATACAGCACAGGTGATAAGCTCCTTGGCTTTCAAGTTGCATAATACCTAGGTTTGAATTCCAATTCTTCTACTCAGTAGCTGTGTGACTTAAGCAAATTATTTGATTTCTCTGAGTTTAGATTTCTCTTCTGTGAAGAGGAGAGAGTCCTCACAAACTGCTCTGAGAATTGAACATAAGAATGGATATAAATATGTCTTATACACTGCAAGCACATAGTAGGTGCTCAATAAATGTTCATTTGCTCCCTCCCCTTCCTTGGGCAGGTGCTGTTCAACATTCTCCTCCTTGGCAAGAGCCTCTTGGCATCCTGAAGCCCTCAGGATGTAGCTGCTGGTTTAGGTTCAACCAGGCTGAGCCTTGAGATTTGAGTGATATCCTGCTCTCCGTTTCTAAAATTCAGAGCTCTACCACCCACCAGAAGCCCTAAGGATGGCGGCCTCACTTCCTTATTCTAGGAGACTCATTTCTCTGGTAAGCCTTGTAACTATCCTTTGGGCTGGAGGGAGGGAATCTTGGACTCATGGCCTCTCCATTAGCAGCCTGCAGCCCAGTCATGGTCTGAGATATGCAACAAGACTACTAAAGACTCAGGGAAAGCAATGAGGAAACACAGTCAGGGTCAAGAAACTGACAAATATGGTTTGTCTACAGTTTGGGGTCCCCAGTAGCTGCCTCTGTGCTCAGCTGTGGGACCAACATCCTTGTGACAAAGGATTAACTTTCTCCTCTCACTCAAAAGAGCCTTCAACAGAGAGTCTAGACTAAAAGAAGGAGGCCCAGAGAAGGAGTCAAGGGCTGGTAGAAGGCCCAACTTTCAGGCCTGGTCTCCTTCAGTGATGGGGATCAGGCTTCGCTTCTCCCCTTAACGGATGGTCTGGTCCCCTTCCTGTACTGCCATGGCCTTACCCTGTGGGAGGGAAGGAAGAAGGTTTCATTCCATGCAACAGCCTGGCTCAGTTGGCAGTGGCTTTCTGGAGCTCTGTGCTGTGTCTGGGCTCTGCAGGAAGGAGAGCTGTCATTAATTAGTGATGCCTGCCTTGGGAGCGGGAGGGGCAGCCACATGCCACACACTTGTCCTCTCTGTCCTAGGGCAGAAAACCTGCACAGTCTGCATCCACACGCCTAACATCAAAGGTGTGTGGATGTTATTATATGAGAGGTTTTTTGCTTTGCTGAGAACCTCGATGGAATCTGAGAAAAGGTTAGGAGCCAAGGGCTGGGGAAACTTGAACTGTTCTTCGGAACAGAGGCAGAAAGTATTGGAGTTTCTACACTTATCTGGAAGGAAAGAGAGGAAGATAAGAAATGAGAGTGGGAAGGAAAGAGAATATGTAACCAGGATGCGGGGGTTGTGGGGGGTGGGGTGCTGGATGAAGCAGACAACGAAACATCCAAACCAGTCGGGTGTCGGCGGGGGGAGCACAGGAGCTGTTTGGGTGATGGCTCTGAAGTCAGACTGCCCGAGTTCACCTCCTCAGCTCTGCTACTTCCCAGGTATGTAACCTCAAACACATCTCTAAAGTGAAAGTTAAAGTGAAGTCGCTCAGTCGTGTCCGACTCTTTGCAACCCCGCGGACTGTAGCCCGCCAGGCTCCTCTGTCCATGGGATTCTCCAGACAAGAATACTGGAGTGGGTTGCCATTTCCTTCTCCAGGGGATCTTCCCAACCCAGGGATCGAACCCAGGTCTCCTGCATTGCAGGCAGACAGTTTATCCTCTGAGCCACCAGGGAAGCCCCTAGCCTGAGTTTAATCTACACACTGGACATAACAATAGTGTCTAATTCCAAGCATTGTAGGGCCAATCAAATCAGATCATGCACATAAAGTGCTTAGTATATTTATTGCCTACCATACGATAAGCACCCAGTAAACATCAGCTTTTGTTCTTTTTGTTTCTTGCCCCCAAACAGTATCTAATATTTGATATGAAAAGTTACAAGCATTTCTGAAATACATACCCCCCTCTTTGTCTCACCAGCAAATCGTTGGTATACTTTACACACATACACATCGCTTTGTGTGAAAAAAGATTGGGTTTCTAACCTAGAAAATGTGGTGCGGAGTCAACAGGGACAGAGTGGGAAAAGGACCATTAAGCTAAGAGGCGAGAGTGGGGGGACTTAAGGGGACTGAGCAGATGGATTTCTTACTGGGAACCCACTAGACTTGACTGAAACTGGGGAGAGCCTTGGACCTCTACAGGGCAGAGAGTGAGGGTCTCAAGCCAAGTATAAATGGTCCTCCGAGTCAGGAGGAGGGCCCTAGCTGGCATTAGGTCACATGTACATGAAATCAGGCAATAGTGTGGCAAGGGGAAGGTACACCAGGCTGGGGAATGAAGGCAAAGGCATAGTCCACCTGTCACTGGACCTAGGGCCTGAGTGTCTCAGGCACGGGTGAGACCGGTGGGTGCTGCTATGGGCAGTTCTGTGCTTCTACCCGAATCCTGGAGCTAACGGGCACAGCTTCACCATAGGACAGCGCCTGAATGGAAGGAAGACTCCACAGCAGGCTTGTCTGGTGCCACTGGAATGCTGACTCTGCAGGGCCACACAACTGTCCCTCCAGCTGCCTGGCACATGGTGGCTGGCAGGGATGGGAGGACAGTCAGGGCCACGAGACTCACTTGGACTTTGAAAGGTTGAAAGGCAGATAGAAGGAATAATTGCTATTCTCTCCCTGAGGACACAGTGAGCTGGTCATACATTCAATTGGTCTCGCAGTGAGGCCTCCTTGGGGTGTCTGCTGCTTTACTCTGAAACCCAGATCGACTCTGACCACAGCAAGCAGTCTTCTGGTGTGGGATCAGCTGGCAAGCTTAATATTGTTCTTAACTGCTTTGGACCATGACCTTCTGGTCTTTGATGGTAGGCAAACTAGAAATCTAACATTCATTCAATCATTTTTTTCCCTATTATCTCTGCAATGAACCTGTTTTAAAACACACACACACAGCAGAGAATCCTCCTTGGAACTTTTTTTTTTCCTTAAGGTAAAAGATGCTATAAACTATAATCCAGGCCAGAGGGGGCACATACCTGGCTGCTGTGCCCCTACTGCCCATTCCCACACCCATGGCAGACATTGCTAATCAAACACAGCACTCCTCTACTGCATTCCAGGCAGCCACTGGCAAGTGATTGGGGTTGGCACATAAGTTAAACATGATCTTCCCGATTCTCCCTCACCTGAAACTCAGGAGACCTGGGTTCTAATCTGACCTTGACCATTAATTCATTGAGTGCTTTAGTCTCCTTATCCATTATAGGAGACAAATATTTCATATCCTACGTAACCACAGATTCTCATTTGAATGAAGTAACACAATTAACAATGAAAGCCATTGAGTATTAAATGTCAAACTGCTCAACATTTTCACACTCGTTCTCCTATTTAGAATCATAATAACTGTCCACAATGGGCATAATGTCCTCACTTCTCCAATAAGAACACTGTGCAATGCTACATCTAAGAAACTCGCTCCCAAGCCACACCACTAGTAAAGGGACAAAGCCAAGACTGTAATCCAGGCCTATCTGGCCATCAAACTCCTGTTCTTACCTACACACCTGAGTTTCAAAAGTCCTTTGACAAGTTAAAAACACCGTACAAACAGAAGATATCCATGTATCTCATTATACAGTATTTTTGACTTTGAATCATTTCAACACGCCCAATAGCAATCCAAAAAAGTGGAAGCAACCCAAGTGTACATCGGATGAATGGGTAAGCAAAACGTGCTATGTCCGTACAATGGGACATTATTTCGCCTCAAAGAGGAATGAAATTCTGACACATGCCATGACATAGATGAACGCTGAACACGTTGTGATAAGTGAAAGAAGCCAGACACAAAAAGAAAAACACTAAGATTACACTTCTATGAGGTACCTGGTGGTGGTGGCAGTTTAGTTGCTAAGTCGTGTTTGACTCTCACGACCCCCATGGATTGTAGCCTGCCAGGCTTCTCTGTCCGTGGGATTCTCCAGGCAAGAGTACTGAGAGTGGTCAAAATCGTAGAAACAGAGAGTGGAATGGTGGTGGCCAGAGGTTGGCGGTTAGGGTAGGGGGTAGAAAGTTTATTGTTTAATGGGTAAAGGGTGTCAGTTTGAGAAGATGAAAAAGTCCTGGAGGTGGCTGGTGATGATGGTTACACAACAATGTGAATATACTTAACGCCACTGAACTGCACTCTTAAAAATGGATAAAATGGTAAATTTCAGGTCATGTACGTTTCACCACAATTTTAAAGAGTGACAGTACCCCAAAGCTCTGTTTCCCCTCAGTTGTTGATGTTTTCACAGATAAAGGCTATTATTACTCCTACTATACTATTATCATTGGGCTTCCCAGCTGGCACTAGTGGTAAAGAACAAGATGCAGGTTTGATCCCTAGGTCGGGAAGATCCCCTGGAGGAGGGCACAGCAACCCACTTCAGTCTTCTTGCCTGGAAAATCTCATGGACAGAGAAGGTGGTGGGCTACGATCCACAGGGTCGCAAAGAGTCAGACACGACTGAAGCGACTTGGCGTGGTGCAGCGCTATTATAATTAGAAGGGGCTAATTATTCTCCATTCTCTATCGGGGCTACACCATCACACATCAGAATCTCAGAGCGGCAGACACAACTCTGGTTATGGGTTAGAAACATATCCAACGTTGCAGTTTTACATTTAGAAACCAGCGTTACCTATTACTTTTGTAATATACCTTGTCTAAATCTTCCAGCCTGGGCAGACAGGGAGTCAGAGGGTTGAGAAACCCTGAGTCAGGTATCCGAAGCTGGGGGTGGCTGGTCACCTCTGGTTTCCGTTAGAATCTGCTGGCCCCCGCCCATGTGCTGGCCGCCTCCCCCCACCCCCCCCAGTGCCCTGTACCCCTCCAGTCTCTCCCAACCCAGTCGAGTACTGCTGTTCTTCCTTGTTTTCTTCTGGCTCCCACCTCCTGCTGCCCGCCTCGATGTCAATTTCGGGAGCCAGTGAATCATTGTGTCCAGGCTGGGAGGCGGTGACTGATAGCGATGACTCATCCCAGGCCACACCAGAAAAGGGATCAGACAGCACAGGTGATGGGCTCCCGGATGGAGGCCCCACCCACACACCAGGGAGGTCCAGCCCCACTGGGCAGCCTCTGGCACGCCATGGCCTGGTGAGGTCAGCATAAAGTCAGCCTGTTTCCTCCTGTCCAGCAGTGCTGTTTGTCTGGCCTTGGCTGTGCTGTCTAACCTGATATTATCTGAGAGCACCGAACCTGTGTTTACTTCATACGGCTTCGTGTGCCACATTCATGCTGGGAAAGGGAACACAAACAGAGAAAGGAGGGATACCCATGGTCTTCCTCTTTGGAATGTTTTCTTTCCAAACAAGAGCTGCTTGCCTTGAAAGGCTCAGTTTCTTAATGGCAGGCAGATAAATGATCAACAGAGTAATCCTAAGAGTAATCATTGTTTTTTTGGCAAGGCTAACTAAATTCAGGTATTATACTAAGACCTTGACACAGAATAACTCATGGAAACCTTGCAAGAACTCTGTGGATTATGAGTTCCGTTTTATTGATAGGGAAACTGAGGCTCTCAGTGACTGAGTCACTTGTAAAGGGCAATATTGCCAACAAGTGCTAGGGTCATGATTTGCACTCATAAAATCTGCTTTGGGTTCTCATCTTCAATGTGTCAAGGAAACTGAGGCCCAGACGAGGGAACTCTTGATTTCACCTTCTTTCTTGCTTTGCAACCCATATCAATCCATCAGCTTGTGCCTCCTAAATACATCTCGAATGTGTTCCCGTATAGTCTAGGCCACCAACTTCTTTTGCTCGAGTTCCTGTAATTTCTTCTTAAGAGATCATCCTGATTCTACTCTGACCATACTCCTCCCAGCCCACTGGCCACACGTGAGCCAAAGTCATCTTTCATTGTCAGAAATCAGAGCAGGTCACCCCTCCCATCCCACCCCCAACACACACACCATCTGGCCATATCTTATGCTTCCTTTGCCCACTACCCACTCCACCTGACCTGGCCTCCAACATTTGCCACGGTCTTCCCAATATTTTACCTTCACACATACACACACACACACCTCCCCCCATTACCTGGGTCTTGCTGTCTCCTTTTCATCCCAGAGGTCTTTGGTGTAAATGTCAACTCTTGACAACCACTTTCCCTGACTCCTTGTACAACCAGATTCTGCTCTGTTTTCTCCACAATATCACAACTTGAAAGTGTGCACCTCCACCTCTTTATTTTTATCCGTCTTCCCCACTGGACTCAAAGTGTGACAAGATCAAGGACACGTCTATTGAAGTCCCTGATGTATTTCCAGAGCCTGATGTTATGACAACACAGCACACTTGAACTGCTAAGTATCCATTTGTAGAATGTTTTTGCTGATTTCCCTCTTCCCCAGGACCAGTGCAGAGATGGACCTGGTTTCCTGACTCCACGACCTTCCTCTGGCCCCCATGGAGCATTCTTGATTCTAAATGTCAGTTCAAGTCTAATCAGTGGTGCACTGGTACCTTGGCTCTCCAGGAAAAAATAATCCCTGATTTGTAGCCCTTGCTGATTTTCATGGTGTGAAGACTCCCACTGTAACTGATTTCAAGCAATTACTGTGACATCTGAGACTGCAGACTTGGGAAGAAATGCATGCAGTTAGTTTTTATGAATCAGGAAGAGCCTGCTCTAGCACATTACTAGGCTCATCCAGACCCAGAGTCCCTCTTATCCTTGGTAAGGGGGTTTAAGGAGTTTGACTTCCATGCTCAAAGGGGATGCCACGAAGTCCCCTCTCTGCCAGCCCCACTTTTGATTAGGTGGCATGGATGGGGTGCTATGGCTGGTGGTTCAAAGTTCAGACTGTAGGGTCTGTAATCCAGCTCCTTGTGTTTAAGCTGCTGCTGCTGCTGCTAAGTCGCTTCAGTCGTGTCCGACTCTGTGCGAACCCATAGACGGCAGCCCACACCAGGCTCCGCCATCCCTGGAATTCTCCAGGCAAGAACACTGGAGTGGGTTGCCATTTCCTTCTCCAATGCATGAAAGTGAAAAGTGAAAGTGAAGTCACTCAGTCGTGTCCGACTCTTAGCAACCCCATGGACTGTAGCCTACCAGGCTCCTCCATCCATGGGATTTTCCAGGCAAGAGTACTGGAGTAGGGTACGTGACAATAAATAGGACAGCTTTCTAAGGCTCACTTTCTTCCTCTGTAAAGTGGAGATAATAATGGTCCCTATACAGTTGTTGTACTGATTACATGAGTTTCTATGTGTAAAGGGCTCACTATAGAATAGTGATTTAAAAAGTCTGAACTCTGAAGTCAGACACCTTGGGTTCAAATTTCAGTTCTGCCACTTATTAGCTGTGTGACCTTAGGCAAGTTACTTAAACTCTCTGTGCTTCAGTTTCTTAAGATATAAAATGAAATAATTATAGTACTTGCCTCATAGAGTCGTGAAAATTAATTAGACAGTGAACACAGAATCACAGCATAGAATAAAAGCTATTAACATTTGGCATTAAATGATAGTAGTGCATATAAAAATCCTTAGCACAGTGTCTGGTACACAGTAAGTGCTTGATGAAAGCAACTTTCTTATTAATAATACCTGGTCCTGGGCTGTGTTCCCCAGTCCAAGTCTCCACCTGCGTCCCATATGTAATATTTGGGTCTCTATCACCCCACGCCTCTGTCCCTGATGTGTTCAGAAAGCTGCTCCCGTCTTTCGGCGCAGGCTCCTCTTTGGCAAGGTCTCATCACTCCAACTTGTCGTTTATCACACCTCTCAGGACACCCAGCCCTTCTTCAAAACTCCCTGCCCCACTTCCTGCTTGTGCAGAGCTCTGGAGCCCCAGGACAGCCGACAAGCCTTGCTCGGGGCTGAGGGACATTAGCACAGGCTTCTAGTCAAAGCCCCCTGTCTGGTCTACCCTGCCTGCTATCACTGACCCACATGCTGCTGGCCGGATCAGGATATAGGGTGGCGTGGCTTCAGGGAACCTAAGGATGATGAGAAATGGGCACGAACTCAGATGTAGACACATTTCCCTAGTATTCAGAACCCACTTGAAGATCAGCCTTGGGCATGACATAAAAACAAAAGAACATGGACGTGGAAAACTGATTGGAGTTCAGAGTCTCAGCTACATACCTACCCTCTCTGAATCACAGCTCTTTTTTTTTTTTTGGTATATTAGATGCACAAAGTAACTTACACCTGTGTAGTCACATTGAGAAAGACAGACAAAAACCACATACAGGTGCTTGCCACAAATTGGATGCTCAAAAAGGAATGACCATGATGGTAGCTTTCCTAGTCTACCCTAGACTCTTTGCTTTTTCAACTTGAAATATTGGAGGGCCAGCATGAGCCCTTGGTCTTATTCTTCTCTCAGTTCAGTTCAGTTGCTCAGTCATGTCCAGCTCTTTGCAACCCCATGGACTGCAGCATGCCAGGCCTCCCTGTCCATCATCAACTCCCAGAGTTCACCCAAACTCATGTCCACTGAGTCGGTGATGCTATCCAACCATCTCGTCCTCTGTCGTCCCCTTCTCCTCCTGCCTTCAATCTTTCCCCGCATCAGGGTCTTTTCAAATGAGTCAGTTCTTCATCAGGTGGCCAAAGTATTAGAGTTTCAGCTTCAGCATCTGCCCTTCCTAGTCATGCTCAATCGAAGTTCCCATGAATTATATGCCCAGATTTATATCCCCAACCCAGATCTCTCCCTGCAACTCTGAATCTGTAGCGCGAACTCCCCGTATTACCTGGATGTCTAGAAGGCAGCTTACTGTATCACAGTCAAGACAGAACTCCCCTACAGGCCTTCCCATCCCCAGAATTTTTCATCTGAGTAAACAGCTTCTTCATGGAACCAGCTGTTCAAGCTGAAAGTTCCGGTGAGAGCCTGGAGGCTTTGCTTCTCACACCCCACATCCCAAGTATTAGCAAACACTGTCAGCTCTCCCATTAAAGTAAATCCTGAATCTGATCATATCTTAGATTCTCCACTATCACCCCCTGGTCAGGTGACCATCATTTCTGTCTTGAGAGCAGTGCTGCTCCTAGGAATCACTTGAGCTTGCAGATGCTGCGTATGTGGGGCAAGGCCTGGGGGTCTGCATTTCTAGCATGTTCCCAGGTGATGCAGATGTTGCCAGTTCTCTTCAGTTTACCTCCTTCTACTCTTGCCCACCCTTCTCAGTAGCTAGAGGAATCCTACAAAACGAAAATCAGATCAAATCACACTCCTACTCAACCAACCACTGCCCCTACCCCCAACAACTTCCCTTCCAACAGGGAGTTAAATCCAAAAGGTCAACCCGACCCGCAAATCTCAGCACAAGCTGTCTCAGGGCTCCCTCCCCAACCTCAGTGCTAGCATCTCTCAGGCGCTCACTGCATTTCTCCAGGATGCACTTCTCTCTATCCCTCAAACACACCGCACAAGCTGCCTCCCCTCTCAGAGGCTTTGCATTTCCTGGTCCCTCTGCCCCATGAATTCTCAGCTGGTGAGTCCAGTGCAGCAGGAAGCTCCATGACAACAAGTGAGATGGAGTTCCTCGTGAGATGGGGGATGGGCCCTCATCACGGAGGATGGACCCGAGGCTCCTCCTGCAGACAGTTCCCCCCTGGCGATGGAGGTCCCTGCACGCTGTCACTCACTGCCCTGCATTTTGTCATTTCTGTTTGCTGTTCAGGGAGAAACTCGGCTTGAAGCTGTGATGTGAGCTAACCATAGTCCTGCAAGGCCACTGGACATGGCACAGGAAGGTCTTCTAAAGGCAAATGCCCAGCAAATGGTCCCCCTGCCCCTCATTGGACATCTGTCTCCCTGGAAACCAAGAGAACAGCTGGACAATCTTCCTCTTCCATTCAAGGCCCCAGAGGTGTGCCAGGCTCCCGTTTTGATCCTTGCAGTCACCCCTAAAACTCTAGCCTGTCAGGTCATCCAGGTGGAAGGCAGAAAGCAGAAGTTCAAGTCCCAGCTCTGCCATCCAGGATCCTGCAACCAAGGGCAAGCTATGTCAGCTCTCTAAGCCTGGCGTTCCTTGTCTGTAAAATGCTTGCAGCAGCAGTTCACTACCTCACATGGTTATAAATGTATTCATATGCACAATGTGTTCAGAATGGGACCTGGCACACAGCAAGCGCCCAGTAAGCGTTAGTTATTATTGCCATGCCTCACCATCTCTGGTATCTTCCAGTAACACGGCAACCGGAGTGGCAGAGTTAGATGCAAAGAGGGTGAGGTTTTGATGCCAGGCACATCTGCGTTTGAATCTCAGCTCTCTCTGTCTGTATGTCTTTGAATGAGTGGCTTCACCTCAGTTTTCTCATCTGCAAAATGAGGATATTAATAGTAACCTCGTGGGTACATGAGGAGGATTCATGAGTACACAAATGGAAAAATGCCTGGCACTTAGCTGGGGACTAATAAAGGTTAGTTCCCTCCCTCTTGTCCTCCTTTACCTCCCTCCAGAGCTTGTTCTGCATTCACAGTCTTTTTTTTTTCCTCTTTACTGTCACACTGAATAAATGAATATATTAAGTTAGTTCGAGCAGATACTTTATAAGAATCCAGGCTGGTACATTTCCCAGGTTTCGTCGCCATCCATCATGAAACATTAACAAGAACTCTTAAAGAAACACAGTGCATCAGAGAGACAGTGGAGCTTCTCCATGGCTCTGCGGTTCTTGTGCCAAATGTCACATGTTATTAAGGCCGAGGGCAGGAGAGGCTGAGACGTAGGGGGAGCCTTAAGTGGAGCCCGGAAAGAGCATGGTAATTGAGAAGCTGACTGTGCAGGGCTAGGGTTCAATGCTGGGCAACCTTCTACCTTCCTTGGAGGTTTGTAAATTAAAAAAAAAAAAAAAAGCTTTACAGTCTCAAAAAAGGTGGAAAATACCCAAATAATCATCAACAGGGAGCTAAAGAAATTATAGTCCATGCAAAGTATAGAGTACTTTGCATTCATTAGAAGGAAAAAAGTGAATTTATATGCACTGCCATGGAAAGCTGCCAAGTGAAAAAGCGGGGAGGAGAAAGCTATGTACGGGATGGTTCCATTTATGTGAAAAAAGCTCTGTAGTCGTATATGGACATATATGCATGTAAATGCATGAACTGTTCGCAGTGGTTACCTCCAGGCAGGGGGAAGGGCATTCAGGGCAGGCAGGGAGGTTGAAATCAGGCTTTCACAGAAGTATCACATATACTTCTGTGTTACAGATTGTTTCACACGTGCATTACTTGGGAAGTTAAAGGAGAAAAAAGGGGGGAAAAAGAAAGGAGGGGCAAAACAAATATTTCTATGTCTGCACACCCAAGCTCATCCAATCAAGAATGCTCAGGGTCAGGAGGAAGCCTTGCTTTAGCACTCCATATCACCATGCGTCCAGAGATTTGTCCAGACATTTACACCTCAGTGCCAATCAATGACATGCTTCTTTGCACATCTGCAGAAGGGTTGGGATCGGGGCTTCTTTGACCAAGCACCTTGCCAGTACTCACGCTGCGGCTCAGCTGTGCCTCCTTCAGGCCAGAGGGGCCCTGGGAGGAAGCTGGTCCCGAGGGTGCTGGGGGTAAGCCAAGATCCCACCAAGCACTTCCCCCCAGAGCATCCGGGTACAGACCCTGGATGAAGGTTCCTATCAGCTGGGATCACAGAGGGCACAAATGACATTTTTTTTCCCCCATAGGCTTCATTTAATTCGTTAACATCCTAGATCCATCTTTATCAGGTCACTCCTTTCTCCAGGATACTCTCTGTTCCAACATTTCAATGCTATACATGGTATACAATATAAAGTCCTTATGCCTGCACTCAGGGTCCTCCAGGGTCTGTCCTAAGTAGATATCCATCCTTCTAGATGAGAAGGGAAGCATAGCCTATTAAGCTTTGTGATTCCTCTTGCCAGAAATGGTTTTTAGAAACAGATGCCATCTGTCAAGGCTGCCATCTGCCCTGCCTTGGCTAAGAAGGCCAAAGGGGATGACCAGCTGGTCTACCTGCCTCATTTTTACACTTGGATCAAAGATAGACTCTTTAGTGAAGCAGAGTTGGCGATAATAATTAAAGCAATAAAGCAAGCTCCCATGCACTGAGCTTCTGCCTCATGCCACACGGTGCTAAGGGCTTTCCAGGTGGCTCAGTGGTAAAGAATCCACCTGCCAATATAGGAGTCACAGGTTTGATCCTTGGGTCAAGAATGAAGAATCCCTGAAGAAGGGAATGGCAATACACTCCAATATTCTTGTCTGGGAAATCCCATGGACAGAAGAGCCTGACGGACTACCATCCATGGGGTTGCAAAAGAGCTGGACACAACTGAGCCACTAAATAAGAAAAACAACACAGAGCCAAGAGCTTCACATATTTTCTCTCTCATTTCTCACAGTGAATTTCAGAGTATCATGTGCTCCCTTTACAGATGAGGAAACTGAGGCCCAGTGAGCATTAGGTGAAGGGGCTTCCTGACCTCTAGGCAGTCCTGCCTCCCCGAGGTACTTTCTTCAGCAGGAGCTCACAGATGTGTGGGCGCCTCTGCAGCCATGGCAGCCTGTTGGGGTGTGCTGTGAGTGCATCTTCTGTGCGTGCCATGTATGTGCCCCCTGCATATCACAGGCTCCAGATAGCTCCGTTCTCTGTTCCACAGGAAGTGCACTGGGGCTCTGCTTCCCGATGGGGCCAGGCAGGTTGAAAATACTTCAGTCAAGCTCTTACTTAATCTCTGTGCTCTTACAGGACCCTTGAGACGAGCTGTGAAGAATGCCTTCCAGGGGAAGGCTCTTCAAGTGTGTCAAGAAGGTCTAACAGCAAACCTAACGGTTCTGTACAGTGGATCGGGTAGGGTGTTTTTTTCTCTCAAGGGCTCTCTTGAATTAAGACTCAGATGATGGGGTTCAGGTTTAGCCTTGGCCATCAGAACTACATGACCCTGGCCTCTTTAGGCCTAGTTTATTGAAAAAAAAAAAAAAACCTTACACAGAGCGCACCCATTTAAACTGTCCAATGAGTCTTTATAAATGCGGTACTCATGTAACCATCACCACAATCAAGACACAGTGTGTCCCAGTCTTCTCCAGGGGGACACATTCTAAAACCCTGAAACCTCATCTAGTACTGAATCCTGTGGTTACTATGCTTTTTCTTATACGTACATACCCATGATAATGCTTAATTTAAAAATCAGGCACTTAAGAGATTAATACCAATATCTGATAAAATAACACAACAATTGTAACAACATACTGTAATAAAAGTTGGGCTTTCCAGGCAGTGCTAGTGGTGAAGAACCTGCCTGCCAGTGCAGGAGACATAAGAGTCATGGGTTTGATCCATGGGTCAGGAAGATTCCCCTGGAGGAGGGCATGGCAACCTACTCCAGTATTCTTGCCTGGAGGATCCCATGGACAGAGGAGCCTAGCAGGTTACAGTCCACGGGGTCACAAAGAGTCAGACATGACTGAAGCGACTTAGCATGCAAAGATGCATGCACTATAACAGAAGTCATGTAAATGAGGCCTTTCTCTCCCAAAATATCTTACTGTACCATTAGATTAGATTAGATCAATCGCTCAGTCGTGTCCGACTCTTTGCGACCCCATGAATCGCAGCACGCCAGGCCTCCCTGTCCATCACCAGCTCCCGGAGGTCACTCAGACTCACACCCATTAAGTCAGTGATGCCATCCAGCCATCTCATCCTCTGTCATCCCCTTCTCCTCCTGCCCTCAATCCCTCCCAGCATCAGAGTCTTCTCCAATGAGTCAACTCTTCACAGGAGGTGGCCAAAATACTGGAGTTTCAGCTTTAGCATCATTCCTTCCAAATAAATTCCAGGATTGATCTCCTTCAGAATGGACTGGTTGGATCTTCTTGCAGTCCAAGGGACTCTCAAGAGTCTTCTCCAACACCACAGTTCAAAAGCATCAATTCTTCGGCGCTCAGCCTTCTTCACAGTCCAGCTCTCACATCCATAC